>JAVKLA010000005.1:14340033-14366611 GCA_034782735.1 Sagittarius serpentarius | reverse complement strand
CCACTGGGTGGGGGGGGAGCGAGTGAGCGGCTGCGTGGTGCTGAGTTGCTGGCTGGGGTTAAACCACGACAGTCTGTTTCTGGATAAACAACTGACACAAATATTTTGTGACACTAGAGTCATACTCCAGTCATATGGCATCACAGTCACCTTGACGTCCTCTGACATGCTGGAAAGATGATGTAATTATTAGGAAGCTGAATCAATAAATGCTGACAGCATTACCTGCTAAGATGAAGAATATGAGCATTAATGATGTCTAGATTGAAAAAAAAAAAGAGCTGTTTTATTCTGCAAGTCCTCATTTTTAGAAAGATTAAATTTAAATTTTTAATTTTGATGTGAATAGTGAATTTGTTGAAATATTTCATGTGCTTCCTCAGCACATACTTATATTGAGCTCATTATTTTTTCCCTGTAAATGAAACTTTACTATTTTTAGATTCCATAATAAAGGTCTTGGTAGAGATTTCTCCTTCTTAACTACCTACTTATATTTATCACTGAACATGTATCACAGGCACTAGTGACCACCCAGTAGTCATAATTCACTCAAACAGGCAGCGTTGTGATAACCTTTGCTTAAGAAGGGCAGAGATGTAATGAACTCTTTAAAAAATCTTCAGTCATAATCTGCCAAGAGTTCAGCCAAAATAAAATGGGATGTGCTTTGGCTGCAGTTTTCCCTAAGACTATCAAACAGGTGTATGCTAGCTTCTAATTCAAGTTTGGCTAAAGATTTAGCATGAATACAGAATTCAGATTTGCTCTGAAGAATTCATCAAATATGTGTGATAATCTAAAGGACTTTTTGCTTAGCATGGAACAAATAAATGTTTATTTGTTCTCCACTGAAATGCGCTGAGCAGGATATTTAAAATCCAAGAACATTTTCTATCCTGGAAAGTATTTCTGAGGAATTTAGTTACTGAATTTTTCATGCTTTTAAAACCAGGAACATTTACGGTTTTCATGAATGACTACTTTTAAGCAGCTAAACAAAGTCCTTAAAGCCCTCCAAAACATATTAACAGCCTTTATAGTTTATATACATTCCTGTGCTATTACAGCTTCACAATCTTATCCCATTATTGCCCCATTTACGGCTCGTTCAGGTGTGGTCTGGATGCTCCCAGCTCAGCTTTGCCGCCTTCCACAACAGTATAAGGTGGGGGACTGGGCTGGCTGGCTGAGGCATTCCCACACAGATGTGCCTCCAGGTGCCCTGTTTTCCAAGGACTGACACTGAAATACAAAGTACTTCCGAAGACGTAATTTTCTGACACTAGCTGCTGTTCATCCAGAGGAATTTTGAAAGACGTCTGTCATATTCAGTTATGGCTGGGGGTTGTGGTGAGCAGGTGAGCTGGTCCCCTAGGCTTGCTTCCTGCTCTGGGGAGAGAGACGGCCACTTTGGGGCCATTGGTCGTCTTACCCTGCAGTAGACATCTGAACTAGTCTGATGACTTTTGTCCAAAAATATGGATTTCTTCACAGTGATTTTAGAAGGAACCAAAGGGAGTAGCTTAGCTGTGATTTCACTGAACTTGTAGCAGCGGGACAGATTAGCTCATAGAGATGGAGAGACTTTGTAAAGTAGAACCCTTTGTTACACAGGATTTTGATTTAAGGGCATATGAAGCATTTTAAATTTAATTGATTGGGAAGTTCCGTAGAAAACTAGCTTTTAAGATCTTAGCAGTCATCATAAGAGATGTATAAAGTTTGTTAGAAGTGCCCAATAGTCCATGAGAAAAAAGCTGCCTACTTCAAGTAGGTTATGAGAATTATAAAATTTAATACAGAGAAGTCAGTGGCATAGTATGTCAGGCTCAAAGCAGAGGACTTCCAGCTGGTAAATTTACTTTAATTAATATCCGAAGCATAAATTTACAAACCAGCGAGAAGAAATGGACAATGGTGTTTGTTCTTTAAGTAAAATGCTGACAAAACTGACTCTCCATTAAGAACCCTTCCCCTTCCTTCCCCAAAGACGAGGTAAGGTCATCTTACAATTGGTTAATTATCCTTGGCTTTTCTGTGACTAAGCTTTACAACACTGACATTTGTCAGTAGAACATGGCGATTTAAACTGAGTATTTATGAAAAATGACTTAGGGAATTTTGGTATAGTTCCAACTTAGATTTATTTGAGTGTAAAGCAATCATTGAAATACTGATTTTTACACTTAAGAAGGAAATACAGATTTTTGTCTTTTGAGATAAAACTATTTGCAAAAGAAAATGTTGGGGCTTGTATGAATTCTTGATCTCTTCCCTTCCATCCTTGTCTTTAGGAAGGTGGATACTGCCTAATTACAGTCCCAAGCAAAAATGTCACCCTAAAGAGATTTAAAAATGTCAGCTGGGCCAGGATGTACATTCACACATCTCCAAGTAAGGAAGTCCACTGCAGCCCCCTTATGCTCAGCCTAGGGTCAGATTCAACTGTCCATACCCAGACATCTGTGGCAAGTCAAGGTTCCCTATGCCATAACCCAGCCTCCAGCACCTGCCAGAGGAGAACGTAGAACCCCATCAGGTCTTGTATCTTCTGGATGCCTCAAGCATCTCGGGTGTGTTAGACATCGCTGTGCAGTTGATACAGCTTGTGACATGTAGGGAATTAGTGTCTTAAGGCAGATACATGTCCCATGCCCTGGGCTGATCAGACCTCCACTGTCTGTGAGGAGCTAAGACCCCTCACTCATGTGCAGGCACGTCTACATTGTCTCCATCTGGAGCCAAGACCCACCCTGGCTTTTCTCCTTCAGAGACTCAGGGTATTGTCTGGTTTTGGTAACAAACCACTTCATAGTTCAACCTTGGGAATAGCTGAAATGCAGCTATGGTTTTCTTTAAGCATAGCTTAAAAATTATAGGAAGAAACTTTTCCTTTTTATTTTATAGATAAATTTATTTAAGTGAAATTCTATTTAATGTCACCTTGCTGGCACAGGGTAAGAAAAAGGAGGAAATATTCCTGTTAACAAAGTCTGGTTTTACTCTGGCTGTGGAATTTGTGCTATTGCAAACCCTCTGAAGTGCTTTTTCAAAAGCTGGTGTAGAAGAGTCTTGCCAGGACAAGTGGCTTTTCATGCGTTGTTTTATTGACTCACATTTGATGGTTTCCCATGTGTATTTAAAGGCTGAATTCCAGTCTCTAGTGAATGACTAAGAAAGCATTTAATTTTGAACTGAATTCATTTGCAATTTCCAACAGAGCCATCTGCCGACCACTTATGAGGGGGTCCAGGTTCTTCAGTCCTACCTATTGTAATCTTGTGGCATGCTTTATTTTGAGCCTTCTGTGCTTATCCTAGATATTTCTTTATAAATGAATGAAATTAAATATAAGTAGCTTCAAAAAACAATGTCGGTTACTTAAAAAATCCCGCCTATATATGAAAACATGTTAAAAACTCATTCAACTAGTGCTCAATTTCATGAATCGCAGTCTAACACGAATAACAAAAGATCCTGCTTTGTCTTTATTTTCACTGTCTTTTTTTAATTGATAAAAATTTTCCTCCTTGGTTTACTAGTAAAGGAAAATGTATGGTATTCCCTCTACTTTATTTGTCAGAAAATAAAACATCTTGAAGGCAAGTAGTTGCACCAGAGAAAAAACATGAACTCTGGAACTGATAAAAATGAGATACAGTCAAGTGGAAATAATCATAGGCATGGTTTTATGAGTTCCACAAGCCACATGAACAAAATACCATGTTTCACAGAAATTTAGGAATAATTCTAAACACAGAGGAACCTGCACTTTAACATTAAATCCGCATCCATTTTATTTGCAGTTTGTTTCTTGACCTGTGGTTTTTTTTAAATACAGTTCTACAGTTTTCAGAATAACAAAGTGAGAAACTATTAATCTAATTAGAGCAGCCATGGCATTCAAGAAAGCAAAAACTGATAGCATGGTAGGAAGTTCTAAGTAGTTTAAAAATTATTCTAATTGAGGGAAAATAGCTTAGAGTATTCATAAGCAGATTTTGTATTTTTTGTGCCCTCAGAACAAATAATAAATCTGAAGCGTTTCAGGAAGCCAGTGTAATGAAATGACCTTTTTAAAAAAAATGAGGGTTTGGGGAGGAAAATATATGATCATACTGCAGCTAGATTGCTATTCAAGTAAAGCACTGCTTCACCACTTCATAAGGAACAAGAAAGGTACCTGCAGCAACATTTGTTTAATCAAGTCAGACAACATTAAGCTGAACTACCGTTAGTAAATGCTAACTTGTCTTTTTGTGGCTGAAGCAGTGCTTCCTACTCACGTGAAGTACAAGAGAAACAGCGGATATTTGTTTGATATATAGGTAATTCTTATTTTTGGCAGCCTGATCTAAATACTACCTATTTGTGTATGAATCTTGATACAAGTCCATTTAACTGTGGCATTTTCAGTGTAATTTGAGCTTTGCTTTGAAAAAAATAAACGAATGATTAATGCAAGTTTCTAAAAGTGAATTTCTGACATTAACAGAGAGCCCAGAAACTATGCTGCTTCTAAGAAGATACCATTTTCTTTTCTTTGAGAGAAGATAAGTTAGTAAGATACTAACTTCAGGGCTTGATCGCAATTTAAGCTCCATGCTTGTTTCAGCAGTCCCTGCAGTTTGGGGGTGACTGGCCCATTTTGATGCCTGACCCCTGTGGTGCCAGTGAACTGTCCCCAGGAGAGGAGGACCTTTCGGTTTGGCTCTGGTCCCCAGTGCTGCAGGAGCCAGGACAATGATGCTGTAACTTGAATGTCTGTGGATTTAAGCTCTGTCTTAAACCTGGTTAGAGTAGTTTATCTCCCAAATTCCTATTGCTAAATTGTTTCAATGCTTCATTTGCCTAGTCATTAAAAAGGATCTAAATTACAGTAAATTTATTCAAGTCCAGTTTCCACCCTTTATTCTTACACCATGATTGTCCTTTGGCTTAGACAGCTCCTTTACAACCCCCATTACATTTAGTGATAGCAGTCATCCTCTCTCTAAACAAGACAAGCTTTTTCTGTCTCCTTTTATGACATATTTTACATTCTTCTCATCATCCTACTAGTCCTTCTCTGCAGCTGCTCCAGCCTAAGTTCATCTTTTTTGAACACAAGCATTCGTAATTACACTCAATAATTGAAGTGATGTCTTAACAATGCTTTACCAGTACTGTACTAATACTCCCCCCACCATTGCTAGAAATAATTGAGCTGATACATTCTAGGGCAGTGTTTGCCTTTTTTTCACATCGGTAGCTTATTGTCAGACTGTGATTGACTAATGTGGGTTGAGCTTTCTCCTCCTCAGTCATTTCTAGCTTATAGCTGAAAGTATTCTTGTTATTATCTAAAGTGCATGACCTTACAATTTCTACACTTTTTTTCCAGTTGTTAATCATACTCTGTTTAAAAAGGTGCCTAATTTTAATTTTAATGTGTCTCAATTGAACTTCCAGGAGCTAGTTCTCGCTATGTCTTTTATGGTGTGTCTGAAAGTTTATTAGGGAATACTTTCTTTATGTTAGGATACTTATGTACTGATATCAAATCACTTCTCAATTTCAAGAAATAGATTAAAACCTATAGAGATTGAACTCTAAGTTTTTAGTGTAAGGAATCTTTTTTTATGTCTAAGCAGAAGGTATAAGGCAGATTAACTTTTCTCTAGACTGTAGCAATTCTCAACTTCCTTCTAAAAGTGTGAACCCCAGCAACAGGTATCCTTGTAGCCTCAGTTCTTTGTCCTGACAGATCTGTGGGCGTTCTGTTTTGGTTTGCTCTGTTTTTAAGAGTCAGTTTACCAAAGACTCTGTATACCATATTTCATATGACTAACCTCACTCAAGATTTGGTCCCACATGGCCAATAGTGTCGCAGTTGGTGATTTCAGATCTGCTTCCAGGTTACTGGTGAAAATGCTGACTAACAGCAATACTCATAAAAGGGACAGCTGGCCTAAGTGATTCAAGCACTTAATGCCATAAATGTATGGTTTGATATTGTCTGGGACTATTTTTGAATATAAGGATATTGCATTTTTAAGTAAAGTGCCTCAGGAAAGGCTAAAAAGGATATTCTGAAATTAAGTGAATGGAAGTTGACATTTAAAATAAAAAGTTTCAGAATATTCTGGATACAAAAGTATTATTTCAGGGAAAACATTCTATTATTTTCCTGCTCTGCTAATTAACAATGGAGAAGAGTAGTTATTATGTGAAATTCAGGCAGTTCAACAATAATTCACTTGATTAATACATGCAGAATAATACATGTTAGTCAAATACTGTTTTCCTCCGAGATCCTATTAAAAATTTGATCAAAGTTTAATTACAGCATAGGCCAGTTATGTTTAGATGACACTGAAAACATCAAGGCCCTTCAAATAATGAGAATAAAACAAAGGGAATCGAGAGTTGTCATGAAGAAAACTGGAAGTCTGCGGATTTCATTTTCAGCCAAATGGCTGCACAATATAGAGAAGAGTGCTCTTTTGGTGATGGCACATTGCAATGAAAGGCTATTTTTCATTCTTTGAGGGTCATTTTAGTTGCAGAAGTCGCCTGAGGACTTGACAGGTATGTACAGCAGCTCTTGGAGCTGTTGTGAGGAGATTGGTGACAGAGAAACCCCTGACCAACATACACTGGATTTCATGAGCCCTGGTGGTTTGCTTCAGAATTAGCTGCTTGGTATTTTCTTGAGCCCACAGAAGGTGAAGATAGCTCTGTTCTGCAGTTCTCTAGTGAGGATTGTCATTTGAGAGGAAATAGGGTCAAGGGATGGGTTGCAGAGCAAATCCGAACAGGGATATTTGAGCTGTACAGAAAGCGTGGAAGCAGGTAGAGTAGGAAGAATGGGATGGTGGAGAGGTTGAGGAGAAGGAGGTTTGCTGAAGCAATGGGAGTGAGGGAGAAGTAGGCATGAGAACAGAGGAACTAATAGAGATGAAGCTGTTCAAATCAAAGTGTATCTGCTTCTTCCTTGTGAAAAATTAATCTGAGAACTCAGATGTTGGGTTTGGGGAAGTTAGCACTAATGGTTTGTACAAAATGCACAGAAGTTTGTAAGTCAGCCTTCAATTCACTGTCAACATTCCAGGAAGGTGCTGCAGTACGTGGCATAACTGCATTTTTTTGTTTAATGTAACACAATCCTTTGGTCATCCTTCAGGAGAGAGTGAAGAAGGGGATGTTCTTTCTTTGAGTAGTTATAGGGAAGAACCACATGACCACATTATAGCTTAGTAAAGCTCCATGGGAAAAACGTAAGCCTCAAAGCAGAAGTACTGCTATTCCTGCTTAAATCATCAGACCAAAGAAAGGCTTTCCTTCAGGAAATCTCATCTGGACAGAAGTCTCAGAAACTCTAAAATAAGGTTTTCTATGATAGACTTGATTTTAAGACATTTTATGCACAGAAAATTTGTACTCGTGTAACAACAGGAGCTCTAGGAAGGAAGCTGTGATCAAACTGGTATATTCTCTAGCACAGATCCAATTCTAACAGGATAAAGGTATCTTATACTGTACTAGCTTATTCATTTTCCCTGTAAGAAGACCTATACTGATATGAAGCATACTTATACCTACAAGTATACTTGGTAGAGATGTAGTTATTTAACTATTACTTTCTTGTCCAGATGCTCTGGGGCCTTTCAGGTGCAGCTTGAATACAGCCATGCATTCATTTTTTATAAATAACACATCACATTAAAATGATCCACTTCAGCAGCAAAGATCTGTTTTTTTCATAGGGTATTTGTCTTGAAGATTATTTTCAACTTTCCTACACTCATATAGCATCTTTTGTTACCTTCGTGATTTCAGAGCACCCCAGAGAGAGCACCAAAACCAACCTGCTTCACCTGCCACTACTCAGAGATTTATCATGACCTCTCTTCACTTCAGCCTTTTTTTGCTGTCCTTAATATTCTTCTTTAAACAATCTTTCAGTAACTCTTACTTTTTTCCTACTTCAAAAGTAAATTAAATTTACTGAGGTAGCTATCCCTAATGGTACGATTCTCCTAAAACAATCCACCTATGTTACATGTCTCTGAAAATTGCCATTTGTACAGAGTGAGTAGAATTAGTCATAAAAAGATTTAAAATCTCTCAATGCCACATCTGCAGTGAATAATGGGAATTTGTTTTGGCTCACAGACTGTGATCCCTAACAAGAGTCTTTTTTTTGGTAGTGCAAAAAAAAGATACCTACTAGCAAGAAAAAGATTTCATTTTCTTGGAAATAGCTGTATTGTAGGGCTAGCTAAGGGGAATCACAATCTCTTTTTGATGCATATATTAATTTTTTGTGCTCTGTAATCCTTATTATCACGCAATGCTTGAAATTTTTTTGTGCAACTGAATAGAACATAAGTTATAGGTAGCCTTCTGTAGAGCCCATCACAGGCACCTATCTCTCCATGTTGTTTATAGAAGGAGCATAATCATTGACTGTGTGAGGACTGGCTCATTAAGCATTTAGAGTATAGGTTCAAGTGGTCTGGACCATACCCATGGAAGTTATCAGGGGCCAACTACTCAAGTGTTTACTCAGTTTTTATAAAAGATCTACAACTTTATATATTCTAATCAGTAGCTGAATTAAGCAGCTGAAAGCTAATTTGGATATGCCCATGTGAGTCTAATTATTCAGAGAAGCGATTTCAGCATAGCCGAACTTAATGGTAAGATAGTTCAAGTGGTGTAAGTTGCTGATACAGGTTGGACAGATCTGGGCTTAGATCACACAGTGTGACAGTCTTTGTATTTTCATCTGATAAAATGCTTTATTTCCTTTATTTACTATCTTAAAAAATTTCTTAGATGTAACATTTAAGAAGGAACAAGTTAAAAAAGTATTCAAAAGTTGGTAGACAATATTGCATGGTTTTGGTCTTTCCATTACTGTTATTTCTCTATGGCTATCAAAATATGGCTATCTATTTTAATCTTAGGTGTAATTTCCAAAGAGCTATCTGTATTCTGGACTACACTGCATAGAGCTGTGTAAGTAATAATAACCTGCATTTATCTCCCCCCAAAAATCCCATATACACCCATATGCAGAGTATTGGCAGCCCTTGAGCTTTTGACATATTGCTAGGACAACCTTCAGCTCTAGTTGTGCACTGCTGGTATTTGAAAATATTTACATGAAAAATAGATGGAAAACTAGTTATGGAAATTATTTCAAAGTGAAATATAGTGATTCATTGAGATAAACTGCAAGATAAAGACCAGGCAGTGTTATAAGCATAGAATATATCAAATTCATTACAGCCACAATCAGTGATCACAAATGTTCTACCATGAATATTTTGGGGGGAAGCAGGACACAGGGTCATTCCCCACTCCTCCACGTCTTTGCTCGCTTGTAGACAGAGGAGCTTCCCCAGGAGGCCACCATGGTGCTGCCTCCAGCCTCACTCCAGAATGGTTCTGTTGCTATTTGCATTCACTCGTAGGAAAGTAGGCTTCAGTCTACCCAAGAAGCAGTTTATTCAATACAGTCTCCTTCCTCAATGATGATTTGGCTACTGCACTAAATAATACTCTGTTAACCAGCTTTAGGCTCCTCCATTTTTCCAGGTCAAACTGTCTGGCAATGTTTGGCCCATGTTTGTAGATCAGTTGGAAACTCCCTTATCTACTCAAATTTGGCAAGCATATTATTTACCAGAAATACCCTCTTATATACTAGTTTCTCTATCAATGGAGAACAAGATCCAGAAGCACTAACTCCATTCATAAATTAATAGATGCCTTCCAAGAAAAGCATGAGTATCAGAATAGAGAACGTAGACATGTGGGGAAGGGCTGATACTTGTGAGAGCTGATGTTACAATGTGCAACAGCAAAGTTACAACTGCAAAGTATCTGGAAATCCTAGCAAGAAAACATCTCAATTAGCGTACATGGCAGGGCTGAGATTAATGAAAATGAGGAAACCTGCTCATTTTCTGAACTGCTAATCTGCCTTGAACAAGAAAAAATGTAGTTGAGACCTAGAGACGGAAATTCAAATTTCTCCCTTTGTGACACACACACTTTCCTATTGATTTCATCGTATTGCAAAACAATAATGAAGGGGGGAACTTTGCTGTAGGACTGGAGCTCTTCAAGATATTTTTCTTGTTAAGAGCAGATTAGCAGGTTAAAAAGCAGAGCCATGTTTTGATCTTCATTTTTTTAGCCTTCTCTTTGTATGTTAATGGGACTGCTGCTCCCTAGTGTACTTCCTTTGGGTGTTACTTTGACTTGCTGTATTTTTTAAACCCTTCTTAAAACTGCAGTAAAATCTTGGGACATTTATTCTACTACAGTCACAGTGGGGGTTGTTTGCTTGGAGAGGCAGGCTTTCAGCTAAGTGTTCATTCGTGGAAGTGAATCAAACAAGTTTTAAGATTAAATGCAAGCATCTGGTTGGAAGACACACAGCAGCAGCAGGAGCACCTGGAATGCTCTGCTCCCACTCACCCTCCACATGTCACAGCCTGGAGCCCAAGCATTTTTTCCCATTTCTGTCTCAGATCCTGAAATGCAACTCAGACCTCTTACAGGTGATCATTTGCTTGGTTTTGTCCTCATGTTGCCATAGCTCTGGATAAAGCTTTTTTCTTTCCAGCAAAGCCGTGGGTCAGTTTGGAGGTCGTGTGGTGGAGGCCCCCTGCACACTATATCTGTAGCACACTTAATTTTCGCACGCAATGTGGCATTAGCTGCTATCACATGAACATTGGCTAGGCTTCAGAGGTGAATATTGTTTTCTGGTTTTTTTCCCCTGTAAGTGCATAGGGCACCAACCACAGAGTGGGCTGCATCTCGCCTACATCCATGGAGCGACCGGCGCCAGCCTGGGGAATACGGCTCAGCCCTGCCACTGCGCCGACCCAACAGCACCTTCATTACAGCACTCCCAGGACAATATTTTAAGATCCTATATTGAACATGAAATGCCTGCAGAAGATTAGCCTTTAAGATTTAGTCATAAAGTGCTCTTTCGAGGACAAAGACTTCAGTAACAGCAGTCTTTTCCCTGCAAATTACTGTTTACATTGACTGATAGTTTACAAGAGGGTTACTATTCTTGGTAGCTTGCTTTTATTTGCCTTTCTTATATCTGATCTGGAAGTGCTCTTGCATATTTGGAATTGGTAATGTTTTGTCTAGAAGAAGTAAGCTTCAGGCAAAGGAATGAAATGCAGAATTACTTTCTTCTCTGCTTCATGAGACTCTCAACTGACAGTATGTGTTGTCAGATAGAAAGAAAAGTGCAGTGTTACAATTTTCTGTCTGTGGGATGTATGTCAATATATACCATATGGCTGGGGGGCATTGCACCAGATTTTTTCTCATGAGTGATTTTTTCTCACTGGAGTTAAAAGTAGTAATATGGAAATGAATGAGTAAAATAATTTGCTCTCCCTCTGGGCTTGTTGGCTATGATTATTCTTGCTTCTTATGATGTGTAAAGTTTTGCATTTAGGTTTTGTTTCCTGAAAGTTTTGCTGCTGTTCATGTTTGTTAGCATGTAACGTGTTTTCTGAGGAGTTTTCGTCTTCATGGGTACCATTCTGCTTTCAGTGGGCAGAAATTCAGACTGCTGGGCATGCTGCTCTTCTCTTTAGTAACTGCTTTGTGAAATACTATCAGCATTATAGTCCGTTGCTGATTAGTGGAGGAGATGCAGCACGAAGTTGCAAAGAGTGGGATCATTGCAGTATTTAAGATAGAACAGTAGGCAAAGTAAACTATTGCCCATTTCAAAAGAGAAACAACTGCCAGACTATGCAGTGATCAAGTTCCAGTTTTCTGTTTTGTCCTGTAATAATCATGAAAGAAGACGTTAAAGATGCATAAAGAATTAAAGCAATTGTTTGGGTGTTTGGCAAAAAAAGAAAAATTCATTTTCTACAAAAATACCACAGAAGTCTGGAAATCACAGCTGTTATTTCTGCTCTGGTGAAGAAAGCAAGTGTGAGAAGTGTGTAACAGGGAAACACTTTGATTTTCAAACTCCACCTTTACAGAGTATCTGAATATCAAAACTTCTGCCTCTGTTCCCCCACCCCCACCCCCGTGCACCCCCCTGGTGACAGCGAGGTGACACTGCATGGCCAGGATCTCACCTCAGCCGGCTGTCACAACCATGCTGGCTGTCGCCTCCGGGCTCCCCCCTTGTCCCCCATCTCGCTGCTGGTACGCAGCACCTGCCTGAGCCCATGCTCACCCTCACAGCGATGCTTTAGCCCAGGCCCAAAGCCTTGTCACCACTGCCAGCCTGCAGCCAGAGCATCCCCAGTTTGGTTCTCCTACGCTGTAAAAGCTGTAACTGTAATAGATTTGTGGTTCTAGAGGAGGCAAATCCAGCAGCTTTTGTCTTGATACATCAGAACATCTGTGGACCATACAGGCAGCGTACAGGACTGTGCTTTCTTCCGCCTTTAATGTGACCCAGGCAAAGATACTGGTGGGTTTTAGTCAGCGGTGTTGAGTCTCAGCATAGTTTCAAAAAAAGATCTCCTGGAGATTGACATTTTTAATTGAAATTCCTCCATTCAACCCACAAAAACATTTTTCCTTCCCCACTTCTCCCTTACCTCTCCCACCAACTTGTTTGATGGTTTCTCAGCTCCCTTCATCCCTTTGCAGAGGCTGAGAATGACCGTGGTGCCTGTTATGCAGCTTTGCTTACAGTTCTAGTTTTTGTATTTATGAATCCTGAGGATTTTTTAACTCTTTCCTGAGCTCTAAAAAAGGCAAACCAGTGCTCCTGTGTCACTGGTGTCAACTGCTGAAAAAATGCGAACGTCTTCAGTCCTAAACACAGTGTTACAGACACTGTAGCTATTGTTTACAAATTGCAAGTTGTAGTGGTTGGCCATGTTTAAATGTATGAAGATAAAACCATATTCTGTCATTGCCACAGCTGGCTTTTCCCTCGCAGATGCATAGCTCCTGCACGCAATCTTTCCTAAGGAGATAGGAAAGGCTTTTATGAGACACCCCTGCCCCAAAAATCTCGCACAGGCTCCAAGACTGGCCATGTCACAGGTCACTTCAGTATCCCAGCAAGGGAACATGGGGCTGTAGGAGACTTCACACAGCTCACCCGAATGCGGGCATCACTGAGGCTGCCGTAAGCCGAGCCATAGGGAGGGGGTCAGGAGACCTGGACCACTTCCAGGACTGCTCCCCTGGGTAGAAACCACCTCCCGTCTCCAGTTCTGTGGAGATGATGCAGCCAGCACTGGTGAAGGACTCACCGTGGCTTCTGTACACAATATAGGGTTTCAGGTTGAATTTAGATCATCTGAGATAAGAAACTGGGGAATAGGACAGATAACTTACATAACAAGACCTCTCAGAAACAAGAAGAGATGTCTGTAAACGATAAATACTCCATCTGGAAAAAGATTGCTGTGGAAGTCCCTCTGGTTTCATTGTATAGTTATCCTTATTGATTGGTTTGACTGATCTAATTTGCTTTGGAGGAAACTATCAATTTTAAAACATCAGAGTTCACCAATAATGTCTTTAACAGAGATATGAAGTGTAATTAGGGACAGTGCAAGTGCAAAGAAGATACAAGGTGCTGAGTGCGTCCTTCTGTGACTGAGGCAGTGACGGCAATGCGGGCAAATGCAAAATATGTCTGCAGGCAAAGGATCAAAATAGAGGAAATGTGTTAGAAGGCAGACTGCTGCCAGAAACCATTACGTTCATTTAAAATAAATTAAAGAGAGGCTTAGGGGTTTTTAGGTAAAGCCTTGAAGCCATTATCCCAATTAGTCATACTAGGCTATAGAAGAGCAAACGGGGTATCGGGATCTGTCACCAGCACCAGTATAGCCAAAGAAGGGATGTTGTCAGTATGCAAACCACTCAGCCCAGCACAGCTAGAGTCTGGGGTGAAGATTAGTTAAAATTTTTTTTGGAAGCTACTGCCTTGGAAAGGATGCATTATAGATCTAATCAGGATGTAGGTCTGTTATAGATGAGCATTGGGCATTTACATTTTTATTGGGCTGTGTAGTTGTTTTCTAGTCACTACACAGCAATGTTTCATTTGATGTTTCCTGCGCCGGTAAGCGGGGAGGTTTGGTTAGTTCTTGGCTCCATTTAAGTGAGTGGGTCAGCATGGTTTTGTCAGTTAAGGCTGCTGGTTTGCGGTTTCACCTCTACCAAAGCAAATCTGGGGCAATTCCAGGGGCTCCAGTGCTGCCTTGGTGAATTGTCACTGCCGGAAGGAGAAGGATGTGGTTACTGCTGGCCTTGAGAGTGAGTCTGGTGGGAGCAGATGTCTGGCATGATACCAGGGTGGTCCTTTGTCACATTTGTCACTGGTTCAAGACCTATCAATTGGTGTGTCTGATGTTTGGCTCCTGGGACGTATATTAAGGTTTGCAAAGTAGAAAGATTCAGAACAATGTGATAATTTGGGGAAGTTGTACGAGAGTTGCTTATATGGATGAGACACTCACTAGCCAAATACAATAACAGTATAAAAAAAAAAAAAAATGAGGACAAACCAGCGACAGCTGCTTTTCTGCCAGAGAGTACACTCGAATACATTGCTAAAATAGACCTATGCAAAGCTAGTACAGAATGAAGATATCAGCCTTACAGGTTTCTATAAAGAAAAATATAAAAGTTGCTATTATAAAACATGCTGGGACTGTTAGGAAAACATTTAAAATAGATTTTGGCTCAAGCCTTTGAAAAGAGATTTTTTTTCTTCTATATTTCAGCAACACAGTAGCTTATTATCATTTTCTATTACTGCAGGTCCTTGTTTACTGTTACTAAATCTACTTGCCTTGGAGCACTTAGAACCCTGTTGCTTTCTATGGAGCACTTAGACTTCAGCTGTAAATTGTCCTCTCATCCTTCCTGACAATGGCTACCCTAAAACCACCAACACGCTGCAGACCAGGGTCTCACCGCCCCTACTCCTGACTCATGCAGCCATATCACACGTTACACAAGGGGCTCATTCAGTGCCTTGGGGAATTATGCAAATGAAAGGGGATATTCTCCTCCCGTGCACCACAATTTCCATATGTGTAACTTGCATTAGGTTTAATGAAACCAGCACTCATAAATCCCTGAGATGAAATTATACCCCTAAGTGGGTTCTAACAAAGGGCTGCTCAAAAGTTTTGATCAATCCCGTAAAAGTAGAATATTAAAAGAGATTAAGCAAAAAAATATTCTCTCTTTCAGAGCAAATTTTCATAAATCTGTACATTAGGGGTTCATTCCTGCAAATCTGTGTTTCTAGTGAAGTGCTCTCTTCATTAAGTATTCAAAAAATGTCAACATAAAGCATTGCTCTTGTTAGCATCTAAATGGCCTAACCTGATCTGCTTCATACCTGGATCCCAAATTGTGAATGTATTTCAAATGTGAACTTGCAATAGATTGTTGGTTTTGGAACTATAAAGAAAACACATTTAAATTTTATATCTGTAGCAAAAGGTTATAAAACCCATACTTCTTGTCTCAAGTCTGAGTCACTTCAGCACGGCAGTACCCCCACAGGAATTAGATTGCTGTATTCAGGCTCCAGTTGGCTCCTGACCACAAAAGAAGCTATGGATTTTAGTGACAGACTTTATTGTCATACATTTAACTGTTCTTTTTCTACTGTTCTTTATTAGCCTGTGGATTGCATTTTCCCCAACATAGCATATGCTGAAAGAGTTTATTATTTAATAACAAAGCAGTAATAGTAATAGTGAAATAAACACAACTTCAAGAAAGATAAAGGTAATATATTACCGGGTGGAAGAATGTGTCTGACAGTTGCTGGTCCTTTCTTTCTTCATACTATTTAATAATTTATCAAACCATCCTGACCCTTAATTGATCACAAGGGCCACCAAGTGCTTTAGCAGTCTGTTACATTCTATCAAACCAGATGTGTTTTTCCTGTGAAGCAGAATGAAATTATCCCCCCAAAATCAATCAGCAACAGCATATTTTAACTAGGTGGGTGCAGTTCACTTAGGGCCAGATTCTGCACCTTTGCTCACTTTGAAAGGAACTTGCATGGGTAATTCAGTTGCCTTTAAATGGCTATTTGCTTGAGTAGAAACTGTATAAGATCATAATTGTACATTTGTGTTCATGTTTTAGAATTTATAGTTATCAGCTCCAGATATTTCTTTACTCCTAACAGTCCTTTTTAACACAGACTACTGATGTATTTCTTAAACAGATATTTGTGTTTGGTTTTTAAACAAACAAACAAAAAACCCCAGAATAAGCCTTGATTTTCTTCCTACCACTAGTTCTCCACAGAATTTTAAGACTTACATTTCAGAGTCCTTTAAAAATCCAAAGAGACAGGACAAAGGGAGGTGCCTAGCTCTGAAAACGTGGTCTGAAAGCTGCAGCTCCAGCAGCTGTAAAATGCGCTTGGTCTCTATATATATTGAGTGGATAGATTTTAACCTAAAAACATCCTTAGGTCCTGCACTTGGATTTCTGTGAATTCAGGTCTTGCCAACTACCTGCCCAACTGTGCCACAGCCTCTGTTGCTCCTCATATGATGTGGAGAGGCACGTGGCTTTCCCTTCACTTGCAGGAGAACCCTGGTTCTGCAGTGGTCCTGGAGACCTGTCCTACAGGGACTTTACTAAGAAGCCAGGCTCCTTGTTAGTATCCACCAAGCTATGTCACTTGTCCCAGCACTCTTGCATCTAACTAGTGTGGTCTTCTATGCAACAGGAGAGTGGGGGGACCTCTACATACACTTAATCTTCAACTTCATAGAGAGGATGTGCTTCTGGGAAGAAGAGACTATGGGCATAAGCTCTCTGCCAAAGTGATTGCTTTAAATGATAGATTATTATAAAAAATGTGGCTACCAACATCTCTCCATTTTGAAAAAAATGAATTGTCCTGCATCCCTTCTCAGAACAAGTCCCTGGTGCTGCATGGAAGAAGCAAGCTGCAGGCTCTGGTTTTGGTTGCTTTAGCATGGAATTCAGCATGGGAGGTGTATTCTGACCCAGTCCCGTTTGCATCACTCCCCGCTTCATAACACCAGGCAGAACCATGTTTAACTTGTGGGTTTACGGATCACCCTTCAACATGCTAGAGCCTGGGTGGAGAACGTAGGTCCCCAGCTCTCTTTTCTAAGGGAAAAGACTGTTCCTAGGACTAGGTACTTCATTTTTACATAACGCAAAATCTGATTGGAAGGTGTCTGTTTCTGACTTAAATTTATTATCTGCTAATCAGGAATGATTATTTTCCCAAAGATCCCAGGGTGATTTGGTCACTTACAGCTTTATTTTCTTGATATTTCGTCAATATTTTATGTTTGGCATTTTACTGTCACTCATGCATAACATTGAAAATGGAAGCATGTAGTAGATAATCAGTTTAGAAGCAGCAAAACCAAAATGTGGTTATTCATTTTACACCTGTATTTAAAATTAACCCTCTCCTTTAATATCATACTTAATTCATATAATAAATAGGAAATGGTAGACTACTTACCATCTGGTTCAGTGCTGGGAAGTCTATTGAGACTTAGCCTCGATGAAGGATTTTTCAAGGACCTTGACATACAGATGAGTTCTTGTATAAAGTTCTGGTTTAGGAAACTGTTTTCTAAGGAGGATACTTACGGAGGATACGTCACGTTGTAATAAGGAACATTACGTAGTTACCACATGTAAGTCAGGACTATTACAGATCCACATTTCTCAGACTTAAGAAGCAGAAAATGATGTGAATCTTACTGCATTTATCTGCACCATTAGATGCTTCCTAAGCTTTGCCAGCAGAAAAGATCATCTTTTGGCTTCCAGGGGCCCAGCTGGGAGAATAGTTCCTATCGTCTATAGCTCTCCCTTTTGGAGAAGCTACACAACAAGGTGAAAGTAATACGGAGTTCAGGAACTGCAACTGCACTTGACCATTCATGGACCAGCTAAACCAGCATCTTCATGTGTCACTCACTTTCCTGTATGCCACCTTATAAAAGAGGCAAAGTATTTCCCTGCACTAGTTGTTACACCCCTACTAGTGATTCTGATTATCAGTAGTTTTCCACATGTAAAGGCTGAAGCTACAGATTTGTCATCTGACTTTACCTAAGATTTTCCATTCAATAATTTTTCTCTGTCCCTGTATTTCTTGTATTTAATCTATCTCGTGAAATTTACCTCTTCACATAGAAGTTCTTTGATTCAGTGACTATAGATGGTGCATCGAATAGAGCTAAACACATTTTTAAAAGTTTAGACAATAAAAAGAGCTGCTCAGTTAAATCTTGAGAGGGACTGAGCATGTCTAGTTCCTCTCCTAGCAGTTCTGTTGGCAGGTATAAAGCACGTCTGGGATTTGAATTATTATACTGAGGCTCCAAAAGCCCCAGAAGCTTTAGGGGATGGAGAATCTAGCAAGTGCAGATGTCTGAAACACGTCAGTATGGTGAGTGCACACTGTAAAAACCAAGGGAAAAGGAGTTCAGAGAGATGCTAACATCTTTGCACATAGTACATTTTAGAGCTGTGGATGTGCAGCTGTCACAGACCTTTGAACATTCCAGTATTCAATAAGTCACATGGAAACACTTGATTATTTGCAAAAGTGTTTATAGAGTTTTATACAGGCAGATCTTAAAATTTTACCTTAAGATTATTACTTTGTAAACACTAGACTTGAACATATATAGTTGCACAGGTCAACAGGACATGAGAGGGGATGCCTGTAGGACAATGTTGACCTGAGCCAAGCACCTTAAACAAAGGCACACTCTGTCTCTGAAGTTGTCTGAGGTACATACAGGATATAGTTTTGTTCTGAGAACTGCTATATAATCAGGCTTGTCTTGTATTCATTTCATTTTTTGCAGCAGAATGCTGTTTCACATTTGTCTTTCGATTTGTTATGGGGCAAACATTCAGTCTGGGAAGCAGCTTGGCATGTTGGAGAGGGGATGGAGGAGAAGAGAGGAGTTGCCTTCCATAGCAGGGGGCTGAAAAAAGACTGGAAGCAAGAGAGGAAAACAACATGCTTTATTCTTAATTTGGGGAGTTCTTAGTATCAATTGCATTGCTCCTTTTTTGGCATCTTTATGATTCTTATGTTCACCTTTCCAGTAGGGAACTTTGCGGTTTAAGCATCAAAAAGATTTTTTTTAATATCACTTTGTCACTCACTGAAGTTTCAGTACTTAATTGTTGTGAAACATTCTGAAGGCTCTGAACTCCAAAATGGAGTTGATGTACCCAGTACAGGTCCAGCAGATGAGGAGTTGTTGGTTTTATTGCAAAAATTATCACAATAAATTATTAATAAAATATAAAGATAAAATGGTGATAAAATAAAATTGGAATTTTGAATACTCTGTGTAATTCATTGACTTTTTTCTGAAAAAAAATGAATGAGTTGGTTTTTTCATTGTTTAGAATTTATTCTAGTCACTGCAAAGTTGTTCTTTTTTTAAACCATAAATCAAAGGAAAAAGAAATTCTCCACAGATGTTGTATGTGTTTGATGTATTAGACACATTTTTGCAGTCTACTGCCTGAAACCTAGGGAATTCATTAACTCACAAGTTGCTGCCAAAGAGGGAAGTTGTCACATTTCCCAAGCTGGTGTGCCTGTCCCCTGGCTGGGAGATGTGGTAGGGCAGTCTTTGTCCTCCCGTGTATTTGGCTGGCTCTGGAGAAGGGGGGATTTCTTCAAATGGAAAGGCTGTTTCTCCCCAACAGCGTCTGTTATTTAATTAACCTGATCAAGCCTGTAGCTTGGTCTGTTTCCTATTGTGCAGCCAGAGATGATGACAGATGAGAGCTGGTGCTCTGCATCAGTCCCAGAGACCCCATCCCACACCACTCAAGTCGCTGGCTTTAGCACAAACTTCAAAGAGAGAGGGACAAGACCCACAACTTTGGGAAAGAAGCAGAGTTACCACCTTTCACTCTCAGCAAAGCAAAGCAGTTGCCTAAATACCACTCACCCTGCGAGGGACCTCTCTGGGCATATTTTTGGACACATCTGTCTCAGCAGGGCACCACTGGATAGACTTCGGCAGTGAGACCAGGGCAGTGAGCCTGGGCAACAGTCAAGTGGGTTTCTTTGAGGATGTTAATGCCACTCCTCCCAATTAGCTAAGGAAGGCAAACAAAGACTTAAAATGGCAGTACAGCATGGCAAGAGATGGCATAGAGTGTCTTGCAGTAAACAAAAGTCAGTAAAATACCATCTCTCTGGATTTCCTTACTACTGCTCTCCAGAAAGGAGGCTCCACCCACGGGAGCCTGAGCCTTCCCTGTGGCCATCCTTACCCAAGGGGCTTTAACATTGCTTGGGGATTTGAGCTGAAAGGATGTAACTGTGTGAATGATGGAAAACCTCATGTGTATGCTTAAGTGGGGAACTAACTGAAAAACCCTGAGTGAGAAGTTGTGGTCATTTATAAAAGATACAGGCATGACTGCCGTCACCCACTGCCTCCTGTCGTTCCTGGGATAGATTACTTAAACTCACTGAGACTTCATTTCGCCCCCGAAAAACTGAAGCTGGTTTAGAATTTAATAGCCCTCAGGATAAATAACATATATAACCCTGAGCTATAGTCTGTGATCCTCACCAGTACCTGGACAAGATTTCAGATATTGCTTTTGATCTGTAAAATGCTAAATGGTTTCCTTGCTAAATGGCAGTGCCTGGAGAGGCACCAGGTAGGGCAGCGTGTTTGCATTAGGAAGGATTCATCCCCCTCCTTGGTGGAAACCTCTCACTTGCAAACTCCTTCCACCTCTGGATCTGTGAGGAGTTAAGAGAAATTGCTGGGTTCACATTACAGAATTGCCATCAAAAACAGCTGTAGATGATTCAGAGAGGCAGATACAGGTTTTATTTCTCTGCTGTTGTTTGAATTGCAACAAGCTAATATAAGAAATATCAGCCACTATGAACTTTCTGAGGTACAGTCACCTAACAGCTAACAGTGACCTTGTCGAGCGCGGAGGTACCTGTTACCAGTTACTTTGCCTTTTGATCATATTAGCAATGTTTCAGCCCGTGTCACTATTTTCTGAACCGAAGGTTCAGTATTTGAAGTAACCTGGAACAAGGCATTTCCTTTTGATAAGTGCATTCAAAAGAATAGTTTCAACATTTACTATTTAATGTACTAGGATTAAAGGTGTAGTAATCCTCTCAAGTAAGATTGCGTTACTTTAAGCCAAAGGGTGTTAAATAAACAACCAAGTTTGCACTAATTTGTAGGAAACTACAGAAGGGCTCTGAGGGGGAGAAGATTGCTGTCTGATACTGGGTTTTTGTTAAAAAATACTTTTCTTTTGTCTAGTGAGGAACTGCAATGAATTCCAGAGGGAGGGATTAATAGACAACATTTACATTCATCCTTGTATTAGAAGCTGATTAAAAAAAAAAAATCTCAAAAGAATGTGTACTGGTAAAACCACTGAAGGTTGCTGCTTTTATTTCAGATCAGAAGAGTTCATGAATCCAAAGCTCATCTGCTTTTTTCCAAATAAGTGTGCCTGTCTACTAAAAGATAACACCTTTCTCTAAAAGCTTCAAGTTTTTGTTTCTTTTAGATCTGTAATGGGTGTAAATCAGGTAATGGAATAACATTGATTTACAGCAGCTGCGAACCAGCTCCTTTAAAAATGCAAATAATTCCTCTCGTATTGGTCTCATGAAGAATAACAATAAATACATGGAGCCTTGTGGTAAATATAAAGCCAGCCTTGGCTTAAGCAAAGGCCAGCTCCAGTGTTTTCATTGGCATTAATTCTAATTACTCAGTGGCATACTCTTGGTTTTTTTCCACTCTGTGTTGCCATGATGAAACACATGGCAGATGTATTTCTCAGTCCGTTAGCACCTTGCAGTGAGCCATTAACATGTTGCTGTTTATCTCCCCTGTGTCTTTCTCATAGGAATTATGTCTGACCACCAGTTTGGAAACCAGTTTATGTGCAGCGTGGTTGCATCACATGTGAGCCATCTCCCGACTACAAACCTCAGTTTTGTTTGGATTGCTCCACCTGCGGGGACAGGCTGTGTCAACTTCATGTACGTATATATGCGATGCCTATGAGAAGATAATCATTTTGGAGATAATGCCATGATTTAACCTGCTTGCACTAGGACCTTATGGGTCAAGTAGTCAGTCCTGCAAAGTGTAGATTTTAATAAGAAGTAAGAATATTGAGTTCTTCCTAGCTGAAGAGTTTCTGTGCGTATTAGGACTTTATATTTCAAAGCCTGAAAGAAGGAGATGGTGTTTTGTAATGTAGCATGACATCAAAGAAATAATGTACAAGTGCATCAAGCCTAGCATTTCAATAGTAATTGATTCCTCTTAGTTATTAATCATATCATTGATCCTTTAAGTATACAGCATATTTGAATTAACCTAATTTTTTATCTTTTGCATTTAATAAGAGGTAAAACATCAAACAGGTGTATTATTCAGATTGTAGGCATCAACATAAAATACAAGTATTCAAGAATAGTCATACTTGAGGTATTTACTGTTCCTAATAATAAACACTCTTAACTCTGCTTAATTTGGCCAGGTTACAACCTGGAAAAAATGAAGAGGTTATTCTTACAGGTCTTTTGGTAATTTGTTTTGAAGACCTAAGTCATCATTTGATGATTTAGTATCATATAAAGTGCCAACAAAATACACAGCTTAACATGAATTAGAACATATATTACTATATTTTACCTTAAAGTAATTTCTAATTATTTTTCCCAGAATTTTGGTAGATCAGATTTGAGAGAGAGAATACACCTAGAGTGGATTTGAAAGTAGAAAGTACTTCAAGTTTGACCCATTCATAGAAAAGTCAGACTGCTCCCTAATTAGATAAGTGAACAGCTGCAACATTTCAGTGTGTGAGACCTTTCTTGTGTTACTGTGACTGTCTTGTTTGGCAAAACAAATCTTCCTCTGAGTATTATTCCCTTTCTGTCTATACTGGGAAGCTGCAGGTAAGTGCCCCACATAATCAAGTTGTTTTACTGTTTAACATGTTGTAAAAAGTGAGTGACTTACTTCTTTGAGAACATAAGTTGCTGAGGGTGAACACAGTACCTGTTGATTGATTGATCTGTATCTTTGATATTTCCCTTTTCCTACATAACGCACTTTTTTTTGCCTGTACTGTTACAGTATGTTATTTACTAGCTGCAATGACAATGTCAAGACGTTTTTATTTCTAGATCTTTTTCTTCTAAACGTCTAACAGTAAATTGGGAAAAAAATCAGTTTTTGTGAGTGGTAACTAACTTCTGAGAATGTATTTGTTTCTCATTAACTTTTACAATGTACCAAAGAAGCTGTTTACAATATTTAAGAATCCCATTCACTATTTGACAAAAGCCAAATTTGATGGAATATTTGAGGAAATACTGTCACTGTTTTACTTAAACTGTGTCAGAAAAGTTAGCCTCATAAAATAGTTGTATATACCTTAAGGAAATCTGTCAACTGTGCTTTTTCTGTGGAAAATCTGTGAATTTTATACTTCCTTTAATTCCTCTCTAAAAATAGTTTCCTTTGTTGAGCAAGTTGTAGCAGCTAAATTTTGTTCTTTGAGCTGCCTGAGAAAAATGAGATAGGAAATGTGCATCTTTCCTGCATACTCCTGCTTACTACCTTTCTTTCTTGGACTTTTGTTTTTCCTGGTATTCAAGAAATAATTGTTGGTCCTAGCTTGCGCAGTGACCATGAATGTACTAATTTATATGGGATGTGACCCTCCATTGCGAGTTTTATGAAACTCGGGTCAGTTCATGAACAGTTACTCATTTTCCTATGACTGATCTTTTTCTTCCATGGTTTTGTACTGGGTTTTTTGGTTGACGTTTGCCAGTGTTGAAGAAGAGCGGACAAATAGCTCTATAGAAATACAAATACTACTATGACTGCTGATTCCCATTTAAGTGAAATTAAAGGGACATTTTCTAAGGCAATGAGTGCTTGCTTGAAATCAATGGAAGGTTTGTCATTGGCTTCAGTAGAAACAGAGTTAGGTCATCACTGAACAATCCTGGAAATCCAACCTGTAATTCCCTGTTTATATAAGCCATAATGTACCTCTTCAGCATTAGCACCTCTTAAAAAATGGTGGTGTTTGCACTATGTTAGTAAAGTCTTTAGCCATGCTGCAGTGTGCAGAACATACACAGCAGAAATCTGAATTTATTCTTGACTATGTAATTTGCAGCACGGATGTACACCTACCTATGTCAGCAGTCTAGGTGCAGAGACACCAAAACTGTCTGTCCTTGCTATCCATGAAGCTGGCAGGGCTGAGAGGTCTGATCCTGCACTGACAAGGCCAGCAGTGCAGTGGCTCCCAGGGTCCCTGGCCCGGGCGTCCGTCAGTCTCAGTGGCTTTCAGACTGCCTCACTCCATGGTATAAGGATGCTCCATGGGTGATATGCGTTGGTCTTTGAGGATGAGCAAAACGATGCAGTTATATGTTTGGTGGCCTGTAGGACAAATTCAGACAAGAGCGGAAAGGCTCAGCTCCTCCGAAGTTGGTATTTACTCCAGGATCACACTTGGCTGCAGGACTTCCAGGTAAATGGGATCATCAGCTGAAGGAAATGAAGGGAGGAGGAATATGTTTTACCTCTAATCCTCTTCATTTTTCTTCAGCTTCCCACACTTTCTTGCTTCAGCTGTTGTTTCCCCTGCCCACTAAATCACAAGTTGCAGTAAACAAAGCTATTGTTTTGGTGTGGTGTTAGTCTGCCTGCCTCACCCAGTTCTCTGACTTCAGGATTTCCAGAGAGTTGGCTCTACCTTGTTCATTTCCATTTGCTCCTCTATAGCAAATAATTAACTTAAACAAGATTTTTTAACACTAGAGACAAACTAGACTACCAGTCTAGTTTAAATTTAATATAAATTAATTTTAAGTTTAATTTAAATTAAAAATATTTACAAAAGGTACCTGAATTTATAGACTCTGACAACAGTGCAATATAGGTAAGAGCTTCTTATGCTGTTTGTTGCCAATACATCTGTGATTCAGATGAGCTCATTAGTCTTTGACCTCTCTGGGGATGGATAATAAGGTTATTAATTAGCACTAGCCTTGGTGTGTGATTTTTGCACTATTGATACCTTTCCCCGGATAATTCTTCGAAGGAACTGGACAAAGGTCACCAGGCAAATCTCCCATGGACCAGTGCACAGCTAGCTTTTATTAACTGCACATACTATTGACCTGCTCTGGCTTCCACTGGGAGCATGGACATGACACTGGGAAGTCATGACCCTGTAGACATCAGGGCAAAATTCTATTCGCTTCATCCATGCTTTTTGGGGTGCTCCTCTAGAGCTCAGTCCTGAAAAAGACTGAACCCCTAAGAAACAAGATTTGTGTGGTCATGCTGTCAGTCTGTCCTCCCCTGTAGCTCTTGTACCCATTGGTAACCAAACAAATGTGACAAAGGGGTTGAGATATCAAGATACTAAGTTTCATAAAAATCAGCAGCCAGGTAGAGCATTTATACCAGTAAATTTGGACATTCCCAGCCACAGTCCTGCCTGCTACAATAATTGTCTGTAATCTGCCAGAAATTTTCCTGCACAACTTTGGCAGTTTCCAGCTACCAGCCCACTATGCATTTCCCAGGCATGGCTAAGGAGGATGGCTCCTGGCCATGTTTAGTTTACTAAAATAGCCAGCAATGGACACCCAAAGTACTGCTGTTGTTGCAGGAAAGGAGAGCTAGCAAAGCTGTCATCCTCTGGGATGAGGGGAACTGGGAATGCTGTGGGAAGGGACGTGGGGCTCAGTTCCACAGGAGGCTCCTGCAAGGAAGATAGGCTTATTCCTGGGGATGGGAGATGCAGGGATGCAGCAAACTGGGATTCACGCCTTGTACAGCAGCTTGCCGGCACAATAGTTTCTTTCCTTCCCCGCTGGAAGATTCCTCATCTCTACAATTTGATGTAGTCCAGTTATTTCCATTGCACACAGCACTGTGTCACTGCCAGATCTGAATATAATGTTGCCTGATGGAGACATGCATCATTCCTTGGCTCAGTGTTTCACTTGGCAAGCCGCCTTCTCTATTTCACCAGGGCAAGGGATGGTGCAGAGCCCTGTGCTCCATGGGGGAAGGTGGCTGGAGCCAACCTGTTTCTATGCAAAATTAGGCAATAGCCATTTTTTTACACTGACCATGTGCAAACTGTTGTGTATTCTCTCTTTTTTTTTTTTTTTTGTCAAAGTACTTTATTATGGCTGATAAATATTTAGAAGTACCCTTTTATAAAATACACTTCTAAGAGAAACACAAACTGCTGGTATCCCTGTAGTACACCTCTGTGTAATCTTTTAGTATTTTTTCACCATAGATACCTCCAGATGAGCTGATGAAATAAAAGCTAAAATCATAGAACAGCTTGGGTTGGAAGGGACCATCAAAGATCATCTGGTCCAACCGTCCTGCAACGAGCAGGGACACCTTCAACTAGATCAGGTTGCTCAGAGCCCCATCCAGCCTGGTCTTGAATGTTCACAGGGATGGGGCTTCTGTCA
>JAVKLA010000005.1:14308031-14339933 GCA_034782735.1 Sagittarius serpentarius | reverse complement strand
CTCACCAGAGCGGAGTAGAGGGGGAGAATCACTTCCCTCGACCTGCTGGCCACGCTTCTCTTGATGCAGCCCAGGATGCATCATTTATTGCAGAACAGTTTTCTTAGCAGTGACTTAGGACTATTTTAAACGGGTTTTGAGGACCAGGGGCTCCTAAGAAAATTGCCAGGATCTGTAAATGCTCTTTACCACCGAAAAATAGTAGGTCCTCCTTTACACTAACAAGTGATTTCTCTGGTTGTGTGCAAATTTGTAAAACATTCTCTTCATAATCCTTCAGCTAGGTTTCACTGTTTGTAATTTCTGCCCTAAGCTCACACTAACCTAGTTAAAGCTCAGCCTGTCAGGGGGAAATAATAATGGTTGTTAAGCCGGGTGGCATGCTGGGTTACATCTTAGGTTGCTAAGCCTGTTGTTGTATAGATGGCTTAACTTACTAGTTTGTAAAAGTGATAAAGCTGACCTAAATTGCAAAAGCATATTGTGTTCTGACCATCAGCATGGTTTATTGCAGAAGTTCCAGCTACTGTATTAAATAGAAAGGTTGCTATAGAAATTACTTTGGAAAATGAGTATTTTTCTTACATAGCCATTTTTGATAGTCATTGAACAGGTGTCTTGTAATTATGATTGTGTCTATATATATATTCACTATAACCTCTATTAACAGTGGACTGGACTTCTGTAATGTTGTCTGCCTGAGTCTGTAGGCAGCGTCTAATAACCCATGTAAGAGATGTGACCCATTACAACTGATCTTAAAATTTTCTACATTGAGAAGTCTTTGAAAGTACTAAAAGGCCCAATTGTGTATTATTTGACACCTAATTAGCACAGTTTATGGTGCAAATGGCTAAAAAGGAACAGGAATAGCTGTGGTGGTGTTCCTCTATGAAGACAGAGGTAAGAGAGCAGTGGTTGCTGAGGCAGGGCACTGGCAGATCACTTCTTCTGAAGCCAGAGCAACTGATTCACAGCACAGCTCCTGGAAAAAGCTTGGGACTGAATGCTGAGGCAGACAGCTGAACTATCGAAAGAAACTGTCAAGAAAGGAGATGTGTTTTTCACTGAGAGTATGCCTTTTCCCATAATCACCTAGTAATACAACTTCTTTCTGGGAAATCTGAAGTACCCTGTTCCAGAACTGTTTTTTTATGCCCATGTGTTTGAGCCTGTTTCTAGGAACTGGCAACTGTGTTAATGTATGAACTTGAAATACCATGCTGTACAAACACTACAAAACATAAAGACTGTGATTGAGAGGCTTGGTTACTTATTTAAAGCATTTATAGAAAACCTATGATAATAATTATGGAAATATTGAATAAACATCCAAGAAGATTACATAGTTTGCTATATTAGTCCTCTGGCCAGGGTGGGAAAGGGCTATATTTTCTGAAGTAACCACATTCCCCTGGTAAACCTCTTAGCTAAACCGTCATTTAAGACACTCTTTACTGTTTTTTTCATTTCTTTGAAACAAATACAGAGGATTATCTTCAAGATTAAGTACACAATTGTGTTTACTCTATACACAATTATACACACAAATATTAAAACTGGAAAGCAAACAGAAAATAGCAAATATCAAAACTAAGGTCCCTTAGGTCCCTTGTATTTATACGTAGTCACTCAACTCTTATTTATATGGCTACATAAGTTTTTATCCCTCATAATATGATGAAACAGAACTGTGCAATGAAATACACTGTTGTTCGTAGCATCCTCGTTGTTGCTATGATTTGCAATCTTTACAGTCAGTTGTAGAGTGTGTCATTAACGCACATGTATAGACAGCCTTGGCTTTGGGGTTCTGTGAAGCACCAGCTCCCTGTTAAAGTGCTGCCCTTCTCTTCCTACTCTTTATTGCCAGGTAAGGGTGAAGCAGGGTATTTCTTACCACTCTTTTTGATACTGGTGTGGACTCTGAGACAAGGGTTGTACAGGCACAAAATAAGATACAGTTCTTGTTTACAGTCAGGGTAGTTCTGACATTAGCCCAGTGTTGCAGTCATTTTATTTTTCCATATTGCTTATAACTTATGCCTTGTGGAAAAAAATAAATCATCAGTAATTGTTCCTGGTTGGTGTGCCAGTTTAGTGGAGCTATGAAGAAAAATTACTCCTTTGCTTGGTTTTCCACTTGCCTGGGTAGAGGCATTGTTGTACTGTCAATCAGCATTATGTGTAACATTCTGAAAATCACGAGCCAATATTTATTCAGATCTTGGCTCTGCTCTCATGTCCCATTTTGACATGGTGCCCAGATTACCTCCTTCATCTTCTGTGTTTGTTAATTTTCCAGTGAAATGCAAACATCGTGCATGGAATCATTGTGGCTCCTCTAAGTATGACCCCAAGCAGCATAAACTCAACTGACTGTGCAGAATTAGACTTAGCTTTGTCTGGGTTTTGTCTATTTTGTGTGGTGGTAAGGCGAACAGAGATGACCAATGAAGAATTCTGAGTGTTTTCAGAAACTTCGCTAGCAGAAGATGGTAGCACAAAGTGTACTGTGATGGTGAGTATTCAAAAGTGTTCAAGGCAAAGGAAGAAAACCATGAAGGAAGATGGAAGCTGGTTGCACCTGATTTTCCGATCCTCAAAGGGATTTTCAGTTGTTTTCAACTGGAGATAGGATATGTAGATATCTCCAGGTAGGTATTTATGTGTGAGCTATGTGTCTGTAACTCCCTTGAGAGTTAATGGGGGTGCAGTCTGGTTCCATAGACATCTAGGGCCTGACATTCAAGTTCTACATCTGGAGAGAGGTACCTGCAGGTCTAGAAGGTCTCTGTAGCTCTACTAGGTTCCTTAGGACATTCCAAATTATTTCAAACATATTTAGACAGCTGAATCAAGCCCTAGGTCTCCACTGACCAAGGTGGATCACTAGCTACCTAACTCCCATGTAGACCTTTATATAGGCACCTATTTTAAGCTTTTTCAAACATGGATCTGAATCCCACCCAGACAGACTCAGCTGCCTAAACATAAGCACCTTGTGCCAAATCATGAAAATGAATTTTTCATCCCCGCCACCCTCAACAGTCAGTAGCTTTGTCTGCATCAAGAATTTCCAGTGAGTGGGCTCCTCAACAGCTGAAATCTGCTGAAGGGTATGAATAGAAGAGGTAACTTTGTAAAGATCATAAAATCTTGCCATTTTTTTCCTTCTTCCTTGGAGGTAAAGCCTGTTGTCTAGTATTCTCTTAGATGTCTGATACTCCTACTAAAAGCCCACTTTAATGAGAGGAATGTTTAGTTTTTAACATTTTCTCCAAGTTTGCAGACAACTGGCCATTTGCTATTTTAGGCTCCTCATGCTGTGTAGGTGAAAGAAAAGCAGAACCAACAAAGCTAGGAAGAATGGGTATGTGAACATTTATTAAAAATAAAAGCACATGAAAATTCTATTGATGTTAGTTGGACTTAATTCAAAAGATGAGCAAAAACCATAAAATGCTACTTTCATCAACATTGTGTAATGCCAGAATAGAAACTGCAAGATAATACAATATTAGGACAGTTTCTTTTTCTTTGTATGATACGAATTTAATATATCACATACTGGTAATGTATGATAGCAGAAGGCAGCTCAATATAGCCTTTGGCTGCTCTGTTAAGATTTTGGCATGGTTCCATATAGAACTCTGGCTCCTCCTGCATGAAAGAAAATGAAATTCAGTCATTTTCTAACAGTATTATCTAAATAATAAAATAATCATGGTAAGAATTACTTCCCTTCTTACAAATGTTCATTTGGCAATTCTAGAACCAGAGATTAGATTTTACTTTCTTCCCTTTCTGAGCAATGTACCTATTATTTTTATGCATGAGACCATCAATTCACATTACACAGTACAGTTATCAGTAGTTCTGTTTAAAATTCTCTCTTGAACTTTGTTTTTCTATCTCTGAAATTGAACCTCAGGGTTATTTTTCAGAGCATATTTTAGTTCATCAACAACATAAATCTTTGTTTCATTCAAAAAGATGCTTTGTCTTCCCCTTTTCTCAAGATAGTTTAATTTTGAAAACATGGCTAGACTATAAAATATATTACACACACTCCATCAGTTTGCTTCCACTAGAAGGTTTTCCTCTGTAACAGAGGAATTGAATGAAATATCTTTTGGCTGCTAATAATTGACAAACCTTTCCAAATGATGGCCTAGAAGAAGTATGCTTAGTGAAATAGGCACAAAACAGTTTTTGTGAATTCTTTTAGAAATGTTGGTTATATGAAGAGTGAGCAATAAACATACATGGAACCATTCTGTAGGGGTAAACATATAGTGCATAAAAACACGAGTGCAGGCAAAGGCAGAGGAAAATTGTAAGAGATGTTTTAGGAAGCTAAATTTCAGTAGTGCAAAAAAGCCCATACAGCCGGACGCTGTGTCCGTGTGGAAGCCCTTTGTAGCTGTGGAATGTCTCCCGGGTTGACTGAGAGAGTCTGATCATTTCAATGCCATCTCTCAAGTAGATAATACAACAAGTGTCCAGTGCATGAATGAGTTTGATATAAGTGTATTGTCTGTATACTTCTTTGGGAAGCACTTGACTTCTTGCAAGGGACTATTACTAAATAACTTTGTGAAGAGCTCAATACTGCAGGATGCTGAGCACTGGCCTTGAGCCAGCAGAGCAATCATGCGTGTCCATGCTGTCATCAAAGGCACAAACACTTTCTGTATTTTTTAAAATTCATGTCTTCACATTACTTGTTTGAAATTCTGCTTTGTTTGCGTACACAGTTGAGGACATATAAGGATGCTCTGTCCATATTCTCAGTTCAAACAAGTTAACTTACTTTTCTCGCCTTGTTTGTTTGCATGAACTTTAATAGAGTTTTCTACAAAGTATTATGTAGATATGCAGTAATATTCAGCAAGACTTCATGTATTCGTATAAAATGTGAAAACTTGGATATGATGAATGTGAAAATCCAGTAAGACCAAAAAAACTCTCCCTTTTTCTGTAGTAGGATGGTCTCCTCACATCTAGTTCTAGTAAAAGTTTAAAAAGAAGAATGAAAGAAACCTTATACTTGAAGATACAAAAAACATTAGATCAGCTTTTGCTGCCCACATGCTGGGAAAATTTGGATTTGGGTATTCAGAATGACCATGATCTCAAACTAGCTGACAGAGTGAACTCTAAAACATCTCTCATAATTATTGTTTAAAATGTACTTAACAATAGGGTGTATCCCTCCCGTCTCAGTTTGAGAAACTTAAATCTGTTATTAATATTTAGTTAATTCTTATCTGTGGCTATAGAATGAAATATAATTCAATCTGTTTATAATTATAAATTATAAAATATATTAGTATTATATACAAACCATTACAGAATAAATAATAAAATATAATAATCGTTCTATAACCTCAGTATATACATTATACAAATGTCATCAGAATGGAATTACCCTAGGAAAATATTTGATAGTATCTATCTATCTGATTTTTTTTCAGTATTCACAAATGACAGTTAATTCTTTTGATGTCATTCAGGACACAAACATTGCTTCTATGCAGTGGTCTGTATATGATCATATTGTGGTCTATATATGTTCATGAATGCTGTCCTCCAAATAAAACATTTTCTCTTACAGCCTTCTAAATATCCCTCTTAGCTCAACATAAGCTGTTTAGCCCAAGTAGTAATGTACATTTACTTGAGACATTTTCTGTGAAAAATGCGTTTTTGAAGTCTTAAAGAGTAAGCAGCTCTCCAGCAATCTGTATGATTTCCCACCCAAGTAGGGAAGAGTTTAAAATAGTAAGTTTGAAGAAATTAATAATGGAAGAAAGTCAATCTCTCTGTCTTTTTTTTTTTTCAGTACTTCATTAGTTTGAGGCCAAATGTTGCCTACATATGACACACCAGTTGCAGTCACAAACCAAAAAACATGCTCCATAAACTCACCCAGCTCCTATCAGCATTAGTGTTTATGCAAAGGATTATAACTGATAGGAACAAATTACTTTGCAGAACCTACTTACACATTCAAAGAGCAACGTCCTAAACGTCCTAAAGTACAAAAGATAAACAGTAGAAACGCCTCCAATCAATATCACAGACTGTTTTGCAAAGCAGTGAAGATGTCAGGGCCATAATTTGAATGATGGTTTTAACAAGCAAATAGAGAGAAAATATGTATGGTGAGTTAAGCCGCATAAAGCCTTTCTTCTAAATCCAGATGTAGGCATTAACTCGCGTATTTGAGATGGCATGCTTATTTGCTAAGTGCAAAGATGGTTAGAAAAAGGCTTTCCTGACTGAGGATAAAAGCTGGAGTACTCTTTAATTTTGGTTACTGCCAAGCTTATTTCAACAACCACAATAGTTATTTGGCTCTATACCAAAAAGTGGCAATACAGTACTTACATGTCTATGGATCAAAATTAGATGAAAAATTGCTGTTTCTCATCTCCAAAGCCATTTGCTGCACATTTTATAGGCCTCAAGATGCCTTTTGTAATATGTGATAACAGAGCCAACTGAAGCATCTGCCTGGGAAGAGATTACTTTAATTATGGACTCAATGTCCTATTTTCTGCAAGTGTTCCCCAGAGAATTTCTTACTGCTGGATGAGAGGTGTTATGATGCACATTAAAATCTACAAGTCAAACAAAAGAGGTTGTAAAAGTGAGACAAGGACACCCATAAAGTCTCCAGTCTTGAATTCAGTGGCTAAAAAAATAACCCTGAATTCTGTGATGATAACTTTTTAATTACTCTAACACCTGTTAAAATGAATTTCCAATAATGTAGAGAAAAAAAGAATGTTAAAAAAACTTACCCTTTTTTCCTAATCCTATTATGTTTTGTAAAACGGCTTGATCTATAAAGTCTTTAAAATACTCATGTTTTCCTTTTAATTTTTTCAACATAGTAGTAGTTACTAATGATATAATGTGAAAAATGCAGCAAAGAGGTTTCTTGTTAGCTTCTATTTTTGTAACATGCAAAGTTTCTCATCATTAAGAATTCATTTCCTTTCTGCTGTAATATCATTGATCACAATTAACTCACTTGATATTAAAGTGGATGTGCTGTATGCTCCTATAGAAATTCTGTGTAAATCACCATTGATTTAGCACAGTTTAATGGCTACTTAAAATATTTGTCATTCTCTCTTTATCAATTAGAAGAAAGCCTAGAGATCTTCATTAGCAGCTGCTGCAATGATGAGCTAAAAGTTTTTCTTTACACAAAATATGATAGAAGAGCTGTAAAGATGGCTTGAAGATGCTGTGACAGCATGTGAGGTACTGGGAAGCTTCCCTAGAATTTGTCAGATTGCCAAAATTACGAGGAAAAATGACATGTTCAGAAGATACTGAAGTCTAAGAAAAAAAACAAACCTATTTGAAGTGCATTTAAATCAGAGACCCATATCTGATAGCATTTGGGAGTACTGCCTCTTTGATCCTGTACAATTATTAGAAAGGTTTATTCTCTTCAAACAGTAGAGTGAAAGCAATCCTCATCCTTTATAAATCACATCAACTGGCATTAAGGATTTTTCAGTTTGCTAATTTTATAGTAACCATGAAGCAAAACCAACTCTGAAAAGGACGTTACATAGTCAGTACTTCCCTGTCTGAGTGAAGGTAGTATGGAGATTTCATAGCGAATGGAAGAATTTAGCTAGCCGTGCAGCTTCCAGCCCCAGGAGGAGCTCCTCTCCTGGGGCAACTGAGTGTGTGGGGTAAGGGTCACACGTGTCTGTGGTTTCCAACATCATTTCAGGTGCCTGGGGAATACCAGCCCCAAGCTTGGTCTCCGCTGTCGCATAGCCTAAGCCTGTAAACCTGGTCACAGCATGATGTGGCTCAGAGATACCTGATCTGCATCTGCGGGATTGAATCTGGGTTTGGAGGTGGTAGTACCTGTTCTGTCAGGGCTGTCGTATGCTCATTAACTCACACAACATAAGCTTTAGGTACTGAATGGAGAACGCTGAAATACTGAAGGTGGCTTTTCGTGGGGCCATCCTGGAGTAGGAGGAGCTGGAGCTCAGCTCTCTGCTGCGTATGACAGGGCGTGATGTCCTGAAGTCTGTGGGCTGGAACAGGTTAACTGTGCAGAGACACATGTACTCCATCCCCATGGAAGAATTAAGGATTAAAACTCAGATCCCTTGTCTATCTGGTAGGCTTTTCCTTGCTGATTTTTTTCTGACTCCTTCCTCTGGCTGTAAGAAGCTGTGCAGTGCCAGGGTTTAATGGAAGGTTTTGGCTTATAAGTGAGTGGGAAAAGCCCTGCTCTGTGAAAGCTGATCCTTGGACCAAGGTGGGAACTGAGTCAATATCCACCGTTTCCAGGCTTGCTGCTTTGCCTTTTGGTCTGTTACTGAAAAGATGGAGGAAAGGGTCACAAACATCCATGGTTTACTGAAGTGACTGAGGCCCCTTTGCTTGGAGCCGAATTCAGGACATTGTTGAGAGGTAGATGTGCAGGAGCATTGCTGGTCAGACACCAGTGTCCCTTCTGGGAGTTTGGGAGAGACCCTCTGCCTTCATCAGGCTGTGGAAACTACACATGCCTGAGTCCGTAAGCCTAGGAAACTTTCAGCGAGGCACCCTCATATAGCTGGAGTGGGGCTCCCTGGGCTGCTCTCCCAGGCTCGTGTGCCCTCATACCACCAGATCCCCTTGCGGCGCTCGAGTCACGCTGAAAGTCATGCAAAATTTCAACTGATGTCTGCAAGGGCAAACATTTCAGCTGTGACACTTTACCTTGCCAACAGCCATGAAATCTGTTTGGGTATTTCCCTGCTTGCCAGGGAGAGCTGACCTTTCCTCTGGGTGAAGTGCCCAGCTTTGGAGATACTGTCCCTTAGCTCCAGCAGCTGGCACTGTTCTGTGGGTCACCGATGTTCTTAGCCAGAGCTTTGTGTTTTAAACACTATGGGCAATTAGGTCATTGTTCCAATTATCTAAGTGCAAATTGTTGTCTTTTTTTGGTTTAAGGAGTCTCTTTGGGAGTGACTTCCACACAAAAACGGTTCCTAGAGGCTGGACCTCTGTTGTTACTTAACATGATGAAAACATCATTACTTCAGAGAATGGTGTTTTGTCTCCCAGTGGCTTTGAGCAATGGGTTTCCTACTCTGTGGAGCCTTTACCTTGTTAGGGGACTTTTTTTTTTCTGGTTGTTCTCAGCAAACAAGAGTCCCAGAGTCAAGTGAGTAAAGGGATGGAAAAGGCAGATCTGCTTCGGAGTTGCTCTTTGCACTATCAGCTAGTGTTGGCTGTAGCTCACGTCCCTCTCCTGCTAGCTTAGCCTGGCTGCAGCCATCACCCCTGGGAGGTCTCTGCTCATCTGGACAGGAGGCAACAACTGCGCTGTGGTGGCTCCTGCCTCCTCCACCAGCAAAGATCAGCAGCTTGGATTGCCAGGGGAACGGAGGAAACAGAGTCCCAATCCCTGCTCCTCCCTTGCAAAGCCACGTGAGGTGTCTTGACTGGGAACTACTGGTTTAGCCCTGTAACCAGTTCTCTGAAAGTCAGCTTTATTTCTTATGGGGGGAGGGCAAATAGATCTGTAGTCAATGATGACACTGTCCTTGCTCTGAAGTACAGTTTCACTTTTTCTAGCCCATGCAAGGATTTCAGTACCTCTTACTAGGGAATATGAAATGTGGTCTCTCAAATATTTCTCTTTGTGTGGCATTTCATTTAACATATAACTTCCTCTTTTTTTTTTCTTGAAACACCTCCACACCCAGTAATGCACAGAACGTCCATGTCCGCCTTTCCTCCTTTTTACAAGGCTCATTTGTAGCTCTCCTGTGGCAGCAACATACCCAGCAACAGTGAAAAATTTCACAATCCTGGCAGAGCACTGTGGTCCCTGTGAGTAAGACATGCTTCAGAAAAGCGCAAATTGTTTGATGTTAAATTTCTGAAAATGAATACATTCCTCATTTGTCTATTAGTACATTTATTTGTGCCTTTAAAGAGATGACTCTTGTGATATTGAAGCCAAATTTAAATCTTAACTTTGCAGTGCCATATGGCACAACCTGTAGACACTAAGACTCTGGGAGTTCATGCATTAGATTGCCAGACTGATGTGGTGGATAAGTAGATTGTCATAAAAGTCATTCGTTTCAGTGCGTATAGATTGCACTTGGCCGTTTTTGTTGTTAAGCTTTTAAGGGTTGATCTTTTAATGCTTTGTTGTGATGCAAAAACAAAGCATCTCAGGAGGACACTTTATGGCCACAAATTGTTAGTGTGTGTTAGCTGAATGAAATAAAAATAACAAAAAAGATCTCACTCTTGCTAGTATTTAGGATATGTCAGGAATGTTTACTTATATTTGTAAGGATATTTCCATTGTTGATTTGTAACGCACCAGAGATCTAACTAGTAGCTAGGTTTACTGTTTGTGACTATGTTCAGAGCTCTGGAATACTTTTGACTACAAGTCCCCGTGGACTAGGAGAAGGAAAAAAAATCAGAAACAAGTATTTCTGAGGTTAACAGATACTGTGTAATGGGATATAGATGACTATTGGATGACTTACATTTGTCAGTAAAGGTATTTTAGTTGCAGTAGTTAGTTTGGTAAAGGTAGTTTATTTGCATCAGCAACTCATGACTTTTGTTCTGTATCTGTCTTATAGGTAGTTAAGACGGAGTTCAAAGCTGGGTTTTTGTCCCTGTTTTGGCAGCAGGGCTTTTCTGGTGCAGAATGTGACTTGGAATGTGAATTCCCAGCTGGAGCTATCAGGGAGTGCCAAAGCCAGGACAGAGTAGTTAACCCTTCCTAAGGACGATCCCTTTTACCTGGGAGCCAGTCCTGGCGCTGTGCATGCCCTGGACCTCCAAGGGTCGTGGCACGTGTCTTGGCGCTCTCAGCTGCACGGAGGTTTTGGTGTGTAGCTGGTAGATTCAGTAGCACTGAACACTCAGTGACAGAGGTAAAGGGAGGGCTACAAATCTCAGCCGGAACATGAACGTTAAGCCAAGTATATGAAGTTTTCACGAGATTCATGAGATTTCCAGATAGTAACAAAATCGTAGGGTAATTGAAGCTCAGTGTTGGCCACTGCTGTAAACTTTGCATTACTCTGTTTAGCAGTGCTTTAAGAATATCTTTAAACCTTCAGGTTATATTTGAAAAATCAATAAATAGAATTTTAATAAGCCTTGTTTCTTTTTTTGCTTTAAATTGGCACAATAATGATGTTATTAGGACTTATTCTTTATGTGAAAGTGTAAGCGCAGAATACATTTCATGTTGATTTATGAGCCCCTTGAAATTATGGTCTATGATGAAATTCTGACAGACCCTTAAAAAAATTAGCATAACAAATAGCAATGTAATAACACCTTTCATGCTTGCGCATTCCTGCACAGTTACTCTCACCAAGCACTTGCCAAAGGCCGAGAGCACTTCCAGCCAGGGCTGGGCAGCACGCTGCAGAGAATGCACTCGCAGAAAGTTGCCTGCCTGCTGCACCTATGTGAAGTTAAATGGGTGAAGTTAAATTAGCAGTAGTATTACCAAAATAGCATCAAACTAAGAATAGCCATCTTCAGCTGCAGAGTGATTGCTGGTCTACTAAGGCAAAACATGAAAAGTGTAACTTTTGCTGCTGGCAGTACTTAATTTCAGGGTTTTGTTAGAATTAGGAAATGTAGCTGAGATGATAGCTAAAAAAATCAGTACTGGCTTGGGCTGTCATTGTTCATATAAGAAGTCTATATTTATCTTTATATTTTACAGCTTTATTTTGATGAATTTTACAGTTGAGCCTGGTCTCTACAGACTGAACTCCTGACACTTTGCCTGTATCTAATGCTTGCAATATATGAGATTAGTTTCTGCTGCTGTGTTTCTTTGGGAACATCTGCTTTTTGTATAGAATAACCTGTGCCAAACCTGGGTAACTGGGTCGGACTCAGGATTTTTTATGTGGAAAAGTCTGGGCTATGGCCACCTCAGATTTAATGTACGTAACACCAGCAGTTTGCCACTAGGAATTCTGAGGGCATTATACTGACCTCAATCTGCTTACGCAATCACTGAAACAAATTAAAGAGCAGAAGTACTATGCATTTGTTAGTATGTGAAGGGCTGTTGGAGGCTGTTGAAATAAAAAGCAAGGGGAAGACCTACAGTGAGTAGCATAATCTTTGGTCTCCCAGCAACTGATACACAGTTATGGACAGATGAAGTTAAATTTTAACATTGAAGTTCATACATGTAGAGTATAATTACATTTTTATTCTAAAAACATAGTTAAAACAATGTTAGACTAAGTGGTTTCTTTTCAAAGGAAAAGTTAAAATGGGAGATATAATTCCAGATGGGATAGTTAGAAAGAACCATTTATTGTGTTTCGCATTGGCAAATCATTAGGATTATTTTGGGAAATACAAAAATGGGTAGGAACAGAAAAAACAGTCTGGGAAATAAGAGGAGTGAGCTAGTGGTGAGACAGCAAAGCTCCTGGGGGTGCAGGTTAAGCCAGGCCTGGGAAGAGTTTGTGCAGAAAGTGAGCACCCTGCCTACAGAAATTGTGAAAAAAGTAGAAACCACTGAGTAACAACTTTGTTCCTCTTCCACAGCTGTGTTGTTTAGTTTTATGGGCATGTCTATGCCTGTGGCAATCCTCACATCTCCACTGTCAAAATGTCAGATGAGGAGGTAACTCAGTACTGGAGATCACTGGTTTACTGGTGAGAAGAGCAGAGGTGGAGGAGCCAAAATGGTTAGGGGAAGCCCAAACCAAGGCTTGACACAAATCCTGTTGTAGTAATTCAAGCAGGTTCTTTTTTTAAGCACTGTTTTGGTAACTATGATAAAAAGTGATCATGAAAAGGTTTTATCATAATGTGTATGAAATGGGGACAGTGTCCATCTCCTGCACTCAGTCTCTGAGTCTCTCACAGCTTTCTCTGTGATTTTTAACAGCAGAATTTGTTCTTTGTGTTAATAGACTTACGAAGGAATAAAACAGCCGCCCTGAGTGCAATAGCATACAAACTGTCAGACTGCTACTTTTCTAGTTTTTTGACTAGCCAGGCTAAGTATCCTGAAAGAGCTATATTTGGGCTTCAGCCAGCATGGTCGGGTGCATGGTCCATTAACCAGATTTCTTAAGCTTACAATCTTGCTCTTTTAGCACAATTACTTTTCTGTGATCGTGTCCTCTGTAGCCATTAGCAGATCCAACAGGGAGGTAGAGATGTTTATGCACAACTTCATGCGAGGGGCTTCCCTGTTGTGGTCATATGTCAGGACGATGCTGCAGTTTCTGGGGAAGCAAACTTCTTTTGTGGTTGTTACATCCATGACACCACTCATGACCTACACAACAGGATCATAATCCAGCTTTAGGGTTGCTACCTTACAGATTGTATAGCGTATGAAATTGGATCTCTTAAGGATTCAAAAACTTATAACCAATAAGTATAATTGGAGGTGGTTTTACTATTTCTCAGACACAGACAAAAAGATGTATAACTCATGATGAGTAATTGCAGAAAAGCCAACACTTGAAATTAAATTCCCCAAAATACTAGAAAGTAGGCCATAAGAAACAAATGAGCTGGTTTCCCTGCCGGAGACTCTCAACCTTAGCAACTCTTAACTATCTTTAATGTCAGATGATTTGTAAATTAATCATTCATTGCCCTGTAATTTTAATTTTCTTAAGGAAAACATTCCCTAATCTCTGTTGGACCAGATGCTGCTATTTTAAATCACATTGCACAGGACGGTACTGCATGAGTAGTGAGCCTCACTAAGCATAGTGTGAGTATTGGTGTGCACACATGACATGAGATCTTCTCGTCAGATAAGGTGCTGATAACTCAAAGTGAGTGAGCTCTAAGGACCTGGGTCTTCATATTTAGTTGAAGAGCTGCAGCAGCACTACTAGCTGTTGCGATAGATGCTTATACGGTCGGTCAAGTCAGTAACTCATAGAAGCAGATGGTTAAATCAGAAATGCAGGTACTGGAAGCAGTTTGGCATGCTGGGTTGTTGGACTGCGTATAATGTTGAGGACGACAGAGCTGCAATATTTTCTTTGCAGTTTGCTTCTTGTTTTAAAGAAAGGAGGTCTAATCCAAACCCAGTTAATCTGAAGCCTGATATATATCATGTGATTTGATAAAATTTCTTGGTCAGAAGTTTCGCATTTTTACCAAAAATGGCAGGTATTTATAATTTGCTGCACAAGTAGTTTAAGTATTTTAGCATAATTTAGAATGAATTAATGGATTGTTATTTATTGCCTAATGCTCTATAGGAGTGATTTATAAAGCCATGCTCTGCGCTGCTTGTTACTTTGTATTCTCTGTGTTAGATGTATCATCAATATCATTAAATGAATTCACAGTGACATTGCTCTGAAACTATGGGTTTTGATACAAGGGTAACGGAACATAAATCAAGAATTATGTTTAATTCATAAGAGACACCAATCTCTCATTTAGGTGTAGGCTGGGCTAGACGGTGTCAAAAATATGCTTTACAATACCTCTTCTGATTGCATTTCAGACCCTCTCTATATGCCCTTATGTTCTGTGTGAGAATAATGTATAGCAATACAGTGCAGTTTGTCAAGTGAATAACATCTGTGTTTTTGTTTATTTGGGTGCAAATGGTATCATTATTTTTACCACAAGCCAAAAAGGAATGTATTTACATGAATATACTTAAGAGAATCTATAAATTTAAAGATAAGTCTTGCCTATTCTGTGCAATAAATACTATTGTTGATTATGTAAATTACCCTTTAAAAATCGAATACTTTCTAGTATTTCTTACTGTTATTTTTACTTCTCTCCCTGCAGAAATATAAATAAACCTTCATTTTAGTCTTTCTTTACTTACCTCTTTAAATTCCTCTTGAATTACTGCATTGAAATCCAGAGCACAGAAAAGCCAATAAGAATATTTATCTAGTATCTGTTTACTTTTTATTAATTTTCTGTAAATATTTCTGTCCCCTTTAGCTTTTGTAAAAAAAATAATTCTTACAAAGCCTAAATTTAGGATCAGCACTGACTTGGAAATGTGCTTTTACCTCAATATTATTCCAAGTGTACATGAACTATTGGCAGTATCACTCACATATAATGGTAATTTTGAAGCAAGAAGATTTAACTCTTTGTGCTACTGATGTAGTTTATTAGAAGTGTTAATTATGCAAGATCTATGGATGACTCCAGGGCTGTCATTCTCTAGAAGTTCATTCATTACCTAGCTGCAAAAAGTGGGACATGTTCTCTTTGACATTTCTTGGAGTTACCAAAACAGCCATCCCGTATTTTAAATGTGTGACTGAAAGGAGTTACATTCATGGGACACTACTAATGTTTACACCTAAATCAAAACTAGAGAAAAACATGTTTTGTGAAAATGAAAAATACTTTTTGTTCACTATTTTAAACTTTTGTTCTCAGTGGAAGTGAGGTAGTATAAAACAAATAGCATATCACTGGACAGGGAGAGAAATCAGACTTCAGGTTCCTTACGTCACAGCTTTCATGTCCTGTCCTGTGACTATAAATTTGGAATAAGCATGGTTCCATGCGGAAAAGCGTTGTATGCCCTGTATTCCTCACCACAGCCTGCCATTACAGCTGCCTGTCCTTGGTCTGGAGCGCTGGAGGCAGGACACATCTCACGGCCCCTCTGCCCCACTGACACTAGGGCTGGGCTGTGCAGAGGGGACAGCAATTCTCTTCCCTGCAGCCTTGCGGCAAATGGCAAGCAGAAGCGTGGTGGCTGTAGGAAGTCTGGGAAGATGGTTACATTTTTCCTTCCTAAATGACTTGTCTTTTAAAAATTATCACAAAGTATAGCCTACATTGTAATTACAGATACAAGAATTGAAGGAAAATATTTTACCTGCTCTAAGTCATGCTTTTATTGTTTCATTTGATGAAAATTTCAGAGTGTCTGGATTTCTTTGAGATGCAAAGGAAGCACATTTCAGAGTCCTGACATGCCTCCCAAAATGGGATTTCAGTTCTCTTTACAGGCCTAAAAGGCTAGGGCCACAAAGAGTTACAAGCTTTATTAATAGACAATATTTGACCTTTCACTAAGATTAGAAGAACATTTGTGTTAGAATGAGGGAAAATCAATTTAAATATATGATAAAATTTTGTACAAAAAGCTGGAAGAATTTTTGTTGGAAGGGAACTTTTTGGCTTAATACCGTCTTTTTACCTCAGTTTTGCAATTGAAAATTCTATCCAATTTGTAAACAAGTCTTAGACCCTCTTCTAGAACTAAAAGCACCTATATGTGAAAATCAGAAATTCCCACTAGTGTTTTATTAAGCCCAAATCTTCCAAAAATGCTTTATCCTGAACACCTCATTGGCTCCTCTTCCCCCTTTCCTCCCACTGTTGTGCTGGCTGATGTTAAGGATGTGACCAGTGAGTTTTGGGAAGGTGTTTGGACCCTGAGGGATCCCTTGGTCTCATAGAAGGTTGTGGCCCGCAGATTTCCAGGTCTTCCTTATAGCACCCTGGGCATCCATCCCACCTCTGCTGGCAGCCAGCACCAAACTGCAGCAGACTAGTGTGGGACACCTTCTCCTCAGTTTTGCAAAGAAAACAGGTATCTTGTTAGTTGTGGCATCCTTAGGCAGGGCATGAGGGTGCTCAGTAAAGAGCTATCGTACCTACTTAATAACATTAACGTGTTCAAGACCACAGAGCTCCTTTAGGATCAGAGGTTAACAGTGCAGTAACTAACTGCAAGCTCATTTCATCTTCTAGTACTTCTGAAATAACAGTGACTAGGGTAATTTTTCTTCATTATGTTGTGTGTCCTTTGATTAGGAAGGTTATGTTTTAAAATGGGTAACTGCTGTGCATGCTGACATGGTACAGATCCATTTCCTGGGCAACTGTCCAGTTTTCAGACAGTCACTAAGTAATATTAAAATTTTCTGTCACCAGCATTAAAAGGTACCTGTGCCAGTTAAAAACAGGAACAGAAAACATGCAGGGAAATTCAATTTAACTTAGCCTAAGATATATTCCTGGAGCGATAATGCTGTCTGTCCATCCCTCTTTCTCCCTACACTGATTATTTTTGAACTTGTAGGTCCATCCCAATGAAAGCTGGCAGCAACCTAAGTGTCTTAAATACATTATCTTGGGTGTTTGAACATAGAGGACCATGCTGAAGGAAACACCGGGAGGGATTATCATATACAAGGGAGAAAAATTTGGGGCATCTCATGCTTGGCAAGGAGCTCTGGCTGGGCATGTATTTTATCAAACTCCTCCTCAGCCGGGAGGAGTTTGAGTCAAGTTGAGAGACCAAGAGAAAGACGATACCAATGTGGCTGCAAGTGATGAGCTTTCTGTGGCTTAGAAATCACCACTCCTTACTTCAGGTGGAGAATGACCGTGTACACACTCCCACTGTGTGGAGGTGCATAGGAAAATGCATTAAGCTAAACCACTACCCAATAAACTCATCATAAAGTCACAAAGCAGCATGGTTCAGCACACCTGGCATCAGGAATGCAGCCGTGGGTTTCTGACTGGAGGAATGCAAGGCGTTAAACAGGATATTTTTTTTAAGTTGCGTTCCCAAAAATTAAAATGGGATTTTCTTATTTATTTTGATACAAGTTTCAGAAGTGTTAATTTGTGTAAACATTTTTTCAAAGCATGAATAGTGTTTAAAATAGACTATTGAGGAATATAGGTGCAGTTCTTTAAAATACAATTCAACAGGACCAATATTTATGCTCTACAGAATAAACCTTAGCATCTGAAAAACAAATACTTTCTGAAATTTAATGTATTTTGTCATGTATAATGAAGCATATGAAGTAGTCTGGAAAAAAAGAGACATTTCAGTCATGCTTCCTAAAACCAACAGATCAAAATTCTTTACAATTGGTAAACTCTTCAAAAGACCAAGTATCTGTGGAAAATACTGACGAACAATTTTCCACAACACTACTAACAGCTGCAAAAAAGTAAGGTGTTTCCCTACAGCAAGACAACATGAAAATTTTTGTAGCAAGCATAGATGAAAAGATTTGTGAATGGAAACTTGGATAAGATTCATGTTCTGGTGACTAAATATATCCACAAATATTTATGATGTTTTCTATTTCTCTTAGTTCAGGAATTCTGGTAATTTTTCAGAATCAATAATACAGCCAGAACAATGTTTAAGTGCAATATATATAAAAAAATAGAAATAAATATATCATTTGAAATTCTGAAGCTAAAAGTACATGTGAACATGTGTCTATTGAGTATTATTAATATGTAAACCCAGGTCTTCAGTCTTCAGGGACTGGCCTCAAGTCAATAAAATAAAAAAAGGAGATGGGCAGCAATGTCATGCAAGGAAACCAGCCTTACTATGAGGTGTTTGACTGAGGGATCGTCAGAAATGGATGCACCTGGAAGCTAAAAGGCATAGATGACCAGCTGTATTTTAAAACATTTGTTGTTTGCAATATATTGTTTTTCACAGTATTCCTACTAGAAAAACATAGCAGAGTTAATCTTTGCCAGTGAATGAAGTCTGTCTGTTTCCTGAGCATGTGCCAAACAAGTGGTACTGCATAGTTAGTGCTGCTATTTTTACAGCATTGTTTTTAGACGCTGTTCTCGTGTATGTCTTATTTTCTCCTAAATTGATAATCGTATCTCTGTCATCCCTATGCCTTTACCAGTTAACAGTTTAGTGCTATTCCTTCCATCTGTCTCATGGGTCTTACTTCAAGTCTTTTGACTTACAGCCACATCCATCCCATCCACAGGGACAAGTTACCTTCTAGCTTATGGTATATTGTTTTTTCATTGTAGTTTTTCAAGATTTTCAGCCATTCTCTGTGCAGACATGGGATTTTTTTTTTTCCAGAGGTCAACGGATGTTTGGTGACCATTCAAAATGGGAAATACTTGCGGTACCTTTATGTGACTTCCCATCAAATCTAGTGTCTGTTATGAATCCATCTGTAATGGCGATGCTCGGATATCTGGTCAGTTTTACTTAGACTGCATGGGAAGATTTATCTCCGGGAAGGGGTGTCGCTGCTTCCCATTGCCAGGGGACTCTACCTGGAGCCAATACTTCACATAATTTTGCCAAAGGGAGTGCTCAGAAGGACCAAGGTTTTAGAAAACCTGTCTGATTTACCCTGATACACTCCTGAATTTATCCTGAGCAGCTTATGGGAAATGTCTCTTCCGTAATGGTATAGGGGCTTATACTAAATGCAGCTGTGGACCTGCTACCCAAAGTTCCTTAACTGAAGAGGAGAGATTCACAAGAGCAAACCCACTTTTTTGTTGTTGTTTATTTGATGCAGTCTTTTAAAAAAAATTCTTAAAAACTGTGACACTCTGAAAAACCCATTAGAATACCAGTTTTGAGAAGAGGTCCTGTTTTATTGTTAAGGGTTAGCTCAAGTTTGCTGTTTTATTCATCAAGCATAAACTTCTTAGCTATACAAATTACAGATAAACTTCCCTAATTTCCAGCACCACTCTGTTGTGTACAACACCAGATGTGCAAGTCTCCGATGAATACCTTCATCTGGAATACTTAGTATTTGGGATTCTAGACATGGGAATTTGAGCTCCCAAGCAATATTTCATGTAACAAAGAAATAATTATTTGTATGTATTTGAAAAGTTCACCTTCCTGGCAACATTACTGAACTGAATTCCCAATGTATTCCTTTTGATTGGAAACTATCATTAGCAAATAAATGAAGAGTCGAAGTCTGGTTGCATTTCACCCAGTATTGCTATTTTTTGTTCATTTGGGACATAGGGAATCCAGTGTCAGGACTGTGCTAAAGAGTCTCAGAACATCAACAGGGTATTTTCCTACAAAGATTCACTCTAGTGTTGTGCTCATTCTGCCAGAGATTCTGAAAACATATCTGTGCTCAGAGGAAAAATAAGTTGGTAACAAAGAATTGAAACCAATCACCTATCGTGGAAGTACTTACATTATTGCTTAGATTCTCTGTCACTTTGGTTCCTTTCAAGGCTGTGGTTATAAATTTCTTCATTAATACTTTACTGTAAGAAAAGGATTTTCAGAGTATGATGTCTTCTTTCATAATAGGCTTAAAGAATTATTATCAATGCAGTATCAAAAGGAGATATTATGGCAATATAGCTTAGTGGGTAATTTACTGGAGTAAGATAAATCATGGATTGTTTCCTAGTGAGAAACATGGGTTCAAACTCATTATTGTTGGAACAGTAGGTTATATGGGAGGCTGCTGTTCAAATGAGTTGTAAATCAAGAGTATTTATGCCTGTCAAGTGACTGACCAATTCAAGCTAAAGTTCACACAGCAGCTTTTGTTTAAGATAATCTTGATAACCCTAGCAGTATTTTATTACGCAAAAACATTCACAAATAGCAGAATTGTGAGCCTGAGCATGCTGTTGGGCAACATGGCAGAAGGCATAGAAGGGCTCCATGTGTTTGATTAGTGTAGCTGACCTTGCTTTGAGCAGGAAGTTGGCCTGGAGACCTCCTGCGGTCCCTTCCAACTTGGGATTTTCTTACGATCCTCTGATCCTCTCTGGGGTGTGAAGATAAGTCTGTTTGGGTGGGCCATGGTCTCCTGGGTGGAGGATGAAAAAATTCTGTCCATGGCTCAGAAGCAGCTGAATTCAACCATTTTGGAGCTGACATCTGGGGGGAAGTTTGTCCTGACCGCAGCTTCCAGCTCGCAGAAACAGGTCCTGGTTGAAGCCCAGCCACTCCCTCACTCTTCCCACCCCCACCCCCACTTGGGCCCAGTGGGATGAGGAGGAGAAAATATAAAGAAAACACTTTTGGGTCGACACAAGGACAGGGAGGGATCAATCACCACTTATGGTCATGGGCAAAAACCAGACTCAACTTGGGGAAAAAACATAGCCAATTTAATTTACTAACAACTAAATCAAAACAAAGATAATGAGAAGTAAAACCAAATTTAAAACACGTTCCCCCACCCCTCCCTCCTTCCTGGGCTGAACTCCACTCCCGGTTTTCTCTACCTCCTCTCCTCTAGGGGTGCAGGGGGACGGGGAATGGGGGTTGGGGTCAGTCCCTGCCCCTCCTTCCTCCTCAGGGGGAGGACTCCTCACTCTTACCCTGCTGCACTGTAGGGTCCTTCCCATGGGAGAGAGTTTTTCACGAACTGCTCCAGCGTGGGTCCTTTCCACGGCTTCCAGTCCTTCAGGCACTGACTGCTCCAGCGCGGGCTTCCCCACGGAGTCACGGCCATCTTGGGGGGCACCCACCCGCTCCGGCGTGGGGCCCTCCCCGGGCTGCAGGTGGGCATCTGCTCCCCCGCTCCCCTCCATGGCTGCAGGGGGACAGCCTGCCCTCTCACCAGGGGCTGCAGGGCCGTCCCCTCCTCCGGCCCACCTCCTCCCCCTCCTTCCTCACTGACCTCGGGGTCTGGGTAGGGGTTTCTCTCACATTCTAATCCCCTCCCCTGCTGCAGGTTCCTCTTCTTAAATCTGTTATCCCAGAGGCGCTGTCGCTGATGGGCTCGGCCTTGGCCAGAGGTGGGTCCGTCTTGGAGGCAGGGAAGCTTCTAGGAAGTTCTCACAGGAGCCAGCCCTGCTGCCCCTCCCCTGCTACCAAAACGCTCTCTCACAAACCCAGAAGACAGAGCTCCCCATCCACAGCAGAAGTGGAAGCCAGCACCAAGGGGTGCTGTGCCATTGCTAGCACCCTGCAAGGGGAGCACAAGGGCTTTGCTCAGCCCTAACAGCTGCTGAAAGTTGCCGGTTTGGAAAGCAGGACTGGACGACAGGACCTATTGTGGAAGGACACAGAGAACAGATTCTTCATTTAAATCTGTTTCTGTTTGATCCGTCTGGCTGAGGTGGGAGAGGTTTGGTACGATTTAGACACTCCTGAGTTTCTCTGAGTGTCTCTTAATCCAAATCTTAAGATATTACTCAAATGGGCATCTCTGAAACAAACACCACTGTTCAAGAAATGCCTAACTATGCTGTGAGCAGCAGGATCCATGAAGCATGGTTTCCTACATCTTTGGGCAGTAAGTCCCCGTGGCATCCACAGCACAGTACTCCCAGGTGCCCTCACACCATGTCTCAGCCTCACCTGCAATAATTCCAGGGTCCCTGAATAGCCTCCTAGCCTTCCCCAGTACATCCAGCTCCTGCTATTGGTGCCAGGCCTCCTTATCATAGTCTCTCCGGTTTACGCCATGTGCCTGATGCCATTCCACCTGCTGCTTTTGGCTGGAGTTCCGTGATACTTAACAAATTCATCATTTTTTTCAGTGGCTGATGGAATTAATTATTCTCCTAAGGCAATATTTCACCTGTGTATTTCTATTTGTAAGCTGGTATGGTCTTCAGGGATATATGTTTTCTTCCAACACATAAATCTGGCTGAAAATTAAAAACCACGCAAGAGAAATAACTGTCCTTGTATGATTAGTGACCCTGCATTTTTTTCAAGAGGTTCACCATATTCCCAGCAAGCAGAAGGCAAGTGAGAATAAGGAGAGAATAACAGTTCCTCAGTAACAACTGTAGCAGGTTCTTCCTTAGTTTGATTTTTATCAGTCTGTGAAAGGTTAGTGTACTTAATTTGTTTCTCAGTCCTCTGAAAACTTTTAGGACAGTGGGAAGAGTGCAAAGAAACATTAGACAAAGAGTGTAATATTTCAATGTTTGATGAAGCCTTAGGAAGGAAAACATGCCCCATGTGCTCTGGGGTGCAGCCTGTGGACATTTTAATTTTTGATGGAAAATTTTCTAGCTTTAGACTAAAGAGGTAGGTTCTATCCTTCCCTTGTAAGCTGACTTGCACATTGTGGATGCACCAGTTGCATGTCTGTAGTTAACATTGAAATGAGTATTTTTTAATAAATGGGGTTAATTTGGCTATTTGAGGTTTTCTCTGTGTGGGTCGTAAAGGAAATATAGGGGATGAGGTTCCAGATTCTCCTATGGTCCATCTCATCCATAACTGCTGGTAACGTCCTTTGGGAGCAGTGAGCAGCTAAAGTAGGTTAGAGCAGACTGCTCAAACCTTAACTGGGGAATAGATAGCGGTACAGATGGCATGGGAGCAGTGAACTGAAAAGGTGGCCTTAAAATCATCCTTTTTTCCATTATTTAGGGTCTTTTAAAACCAGAGTTGTTTTCATCATGGGATCTTATATACTGGTTCAGGTTTTACTTTTTCAGATTTTAAATGTTTTAAAGTTTTCACTGTATTAGCTGAGTATGTTATTTCTTACCAGCTTTCATGTAAAAATGTATCACACCAGAAAACCCCAGAGCATCAGCTACCTGCAAACTCTTGATTTTCTGGACTCATGCAAAACCTTTGGTACTTCTGGTGGATATTGTGAGGTACACAGCCATAAACTCACGGATAGGGAGAATCAATATCACAGGTATTTATGCGAAGTGTCGGACATAATAAACTGGTTAATTCTTTTGTGCTGTGAAAAGCAGTTCTCAAAATAAGTGTTGATTAATCTGATTAGGTGCAAACCTTGCTTTCATTTCTTTACTTTTATCTGACATGGAAAACCTTAGAATCATGTGTCTGCAGGGTAATGCAGACTGGAAGGGACCTCAGGAGGTCTCTAGTCCAACATCCTGCTCAAAGCAGGGTCAGAACAGGTTGCTCGGGGCTTTAATCCAGTTGGGTCTTAAAATACAGCAGCAATGGAGAGGAACTGCACAGCCTCCCTTGGCTGGCTGCTGTCAGGTCCCCCCCCAAAGTCATCTCTTCTTCAGGCTGACTAAGCCCTGGTTCCTCAGCCTCTCTTCACAGGGCAGGTGCTCCAGCCCCAACCATCTTGGTGGCCTCTGCTGAACTCACCCTAGTTGATCAGCACTGTCAAACTTAATTAGTACATGTTGTTAAGGAAAGGATCATACTCATTGCAGAAGCATATAGGAAATAACAATGTGCATCAAGTCCATTTACTTAATACCTCTATGTTCCTTTAGAGATGTCAAGTACTTTGAAATCCACAGTAACTGTAACATTTCTTCTTGTGATACAGGAAAAGACAAAGGTTTTTTCGTTCTTGAAGGATAATTAGGTGATTGAATGATATCTTCACTGAATATAGGCTTTAGAACACTGCACAAGCAAAATTTGGGAAAAACATTATTTTTAATACCAAAAAGATGTAATATATTCATTAGCTTAGGGTTAAATGTAGATTTCAATTAGTTATAAATGGTCAATACATTAAAAACCTAAAATCCATACAATCGATGTTTCACCAGATAATAAAGTACAACAGATTGCAAAACCTAAGACAAGGACAGTATCCTCTCCCAAACACTGAAAAAGGTGGAAAACAGGGACCTAGTTGTTGGCACTGTGTCAGTAGAGAGACAATGGATGCTTGTTCTATTATTTATATGAGCTGACTGCTGGGCAGATGCCACTGCAATAACCCTTTATTTAAAATGTAGAAAAAATAGATTTTGCTTTCCTTTATAGTCACACAATGCAAAATACTAATGAAAATGTTGGATTTCCTGTAGCTGAGAAGAAAGTATTGTCCTAATCTGCTTTCAGTCAGCAAGAAGCTCTAATCATTCCAGTCACATAAAACTAGATAGAATTAAAAAAAAAATATCTTTTTATTCTCTGAGATACAAGGGAAAGGAGGATGAAAATGCTTATATACAGTTTAAAATGGTAATTCTTACTTTTTTCCTCTTTCAAAATGCATATATACTGTTCTGCTGTATCCTTCTCTTGTACTTGCACCTTGCAACCAAACAAAAGTTTGGTGGGTTTTAGGACTACAAAAGAAAGTTGTTACAAACTGTAAAGTGTAGGGGCTGGGGTTGCCTGTGAACCCTGCTGTTTCCAATGCTATAACCTTAGATCCATTCTCTGTAATAATTATATGTTCAACTTATTTATTTTTCTACTTGAGGACGTTTGTTTTATTCAAATCTTGGTTAAAGAAAATCCTTAAATATGTATTTAAATCAATCCCTAATTAGACCAGCACATCCTAAGTGTACACAGCCTAGCATAGTTTTCTATGTTAAACCGTAAGAAATTGAATCCATTTCATTTTGGGCTGATGTTACCATTTAACTGCTCTATTCCTCCCCTTATATTGACCCCAAATTATCATACTGTCTCTCAAGCATGTAACTTTTTTTTAAATGCCGAAGAGCAACAACAAAACCTGCCTTATGTCTTATAAGTGTCTTTTAAGTGTGTGCTGGATGATGCATACAGATGAAAATGTGCACATCAGGTCAACACACAGGAGTGTGCGCGGACCACTGCACGCTTTAAAAGAGGCTGAAGTGTGCTTGAAGTTTTAGGTTTTAAAAGTGCATGTTTTGCAGGGAGTGCACTGAATGAGGTGAAAGTTCTGCAAGACCAGCTGAATGCAGGTTGGGTCTACCAACAATGAAAGAGTTACAATTAGCTTTTCAGAGTGCATAGTTAGTGTGTGGGAGGGAGAAATACCCCATCTCTGCGCATAGTATGTTTTATCTCAACCCAGTGAGTTTCTGCCAGCCATATCAATGTTTTGATGCATGTTTCATTAATGGGAATGTGGTCTTGGGTAAAGGCAGTTGATACGGCTACACATGCTCTTGCTTCCATACGCAGAAATGCATGTGTGGCTTTAAATGTTTGTTTAATTCCAAAAACATTTGCAAAAGAAGACTTTGATTTCTTTCCTTGATGTTTATTGGCTCTTGCTGAGAAGGTTTTTGACATTTGTTCTACATTTTCTGTCTCTTAGACTTTATTATTTTCAAATTTTTTTAAACAAAATTTTAATTTTAACAAAGATACTCACTGCACCCTTAGGTTGACTTTTGAGTCCCTGTCCCCACATGTGCAGTCCCCAGAGATAAATTCAGACAAGAGAGAAAGTGAGGTGGCTCTTGTGCCTCTTGCATTTACTGTATGTGAAGGCAAAGGAGTCTTAACTCACCCATGAAGTAACTCATGAGCATAATTTATGAATGTGAACCACAAACTTCAGCTCAAGACAGCTGCCCCAAATGAAGTGATTGCTCTTTGCCCTCTAACACATACCCTAGGTTTTGCTGGCCATTTTAATCCTTTCCTACTGAAGACTTTTCAGTCGAAGATCGAAGCTTATAGAGCAAGTACGCTAATTCCAGTCTCCTGAACAAATGTCTACCTAAGTAATTACATCTTACTTGTCAAATTTCCCTGGCAGTTTCAGCTGAATATGGTCAGGACAGATGACTTTTTTTAAAGCATCTGAGGGAAGAAACCACTGGGGACAGGGAGGGAAAGGAAGAGTCAAAAATATGCCTTTCAGAACACACAAATCTCGTTCCTGGTGCTTGAATTAGACTGTGCTTGCATGTCAAGTGGAAACTGAAAAAACAACTTCGAGGCATTTAACCAGTAGCTGAAAGCTTCCCACTCAAGCACCTTCTGGATCAGCAGCCACGAGTGCTCTGTGCATTTTCCCTGCTGACCCCAACACCAGCAGCATCTCCCAGTCAGGTGTAATATGTTGGTCTTGGCTGCTCTTGAAGAACTTGTCACTGAAGGTTTCAGCCATGGTAGAAGACACAGGCTAAAACGCACACCAGCCCGGCCTCACCTCCTGCCATGCATAGTAAATGGTCATTAAACCACCATTGCAGGGCACTGCAAGAAGATGTTTCACGCTCCCACCAAGAAAGGCTGGACACAACTACCCTGTGTACTTAATCTCCAGAAGACCTATTCTCTATCTTGCTTTTGAAGTTATTTTATCTGGACATCTCGTAATTAGGCGATATTGGGGGAGCATATTTTTTTTAAAAAGACAACAGCTAAAACAAGAAAACCCTACAAGCAGAGATGGTAATGCAAATTTAACAATGCATTAAAAACCAACCAGTTTATTTGCATAAAGAGGGCAAATATCTACTCTGGCCTCTGGGCAGTGCTGCCATGCATCCTTTCCACACAGGGAGCAGGCACAGCCGGGCAACACAGGCAGCACAGGCAGTGTCCGTGCATGGCTCAGTCCCACGTACCCTCCTGCCTGCGCTCTCCTGAGCTGAAACACTCTTTAAAATGCAACCTGTTAATAAAAATGTGTTAGCAATGCATGTGAATCCTATGTGAAATATGAGATACTTAACTATGAAATAACAACAGCAGTTATCGGCTATGCATTGCTTTGTTTTCCATTCCAGCCCGGTCTTGTCAGATGCCCAGCACCAACCATCTGCCCCGCAGCAGCAGGGAGGGAGCATGGTCCATGCTGTCAGTGGATCAGACCTGATCTGGGGGGACAGCACTGTGGGGTTTGGGAAGACCAATCTCAGCTTCGTATAGTCAGTCACTGATTTCCATGAGCTGGCGTGGATGTCACCCTGAATTTCCTCCAGTGGAAGCATTCATGAACCACTGCATACCGATATGCAATGCAGCTGCTAGCAGCAGGTTAAACTCTGCTAGCATGGGTAAAAAATAACCTCATTTTCCTTGGTCGTGTTGAAAACGTTTTTGGGGGTGTCATGAGATGAGGTATTTTACTGTAGGAAACCTGAGTCTTTTCCCAGCCCCCTCCCAAATTAATTTGTCCCAGTGCCTTTCCTTGCCATGGAAAGGTGCATATGCCAATGTCCGTGTAAGGGCAGAGTGAGCACCAGGTGTGCAAACCCCAGAGCATGACCAAATGGTGACAGCTTCAGGGGAAGGCCTGGGACAGAAACTCTGCTCCTGGATGTGCAGCTCAGCATGCTGCATCTAACAACAGGAGGCTGGAGGGACGCCTCCCTCTCTCCAGGTTCACGAATGTATGCAAGTGTTTCTGGATTTCTTTCTCCCAAACCACCTGGAACGATTTGTGTCATCTCACAGGGGACATTGATATTACTTAGGCTGTGTTCAGAGGAGCTGGCAATACTATGCTTGAGTAAAGTGTTTTTAAGCTTGATGGCACTTGAGCAGGGTGGCACTTCAGGTCCTATTTCACAGGTGACGTGGACTATATATAGTTCAAGTAGAGAATCACCAAGTCATATTTCTTTTTTTTGCTTTTCAGTGACAAAGTCTTTATTGGCACCCGATTTCAACTTGACTGGTTGCGGTTTCGGAAGGAAAATTCTTTACAGAATTGCTGTAATTGAAGCGTGGGGTTGGTAATGCCTTGAACTGAGAGTGAGCCTTGACACCCAATATAGTCATCTTGCGTTCAGACCTCTTTCTTCCTCTGTCAGTAGTTTATCTCCTCTTGCTACTTTTAAAACCACATTTTCCTCTCTCTCGTGCATAGCCCCAAGCAGACAAATACATCTAGGCTAATGGAAGTGTGAAGTTAATAGTAAGAGGAACCTTATTGCCTCCAAGTTGTTTTTCTTTCAAAGCTCTCACTTACCATGTCAGGATGTTCCTGTTCCCTCCCATTTTTCTTTTATTTCTCATCTCTTTGGAAAGATTCATTCCTAGTGAAGAATTACCTCTGGGGACACGCAGAGCTTGCGTCTTGCCTTTTGGCTGACTGACAGGTCAGATTTGGTTAGTCACTTGCCCTTTAGCTGGAAATAAATAGCATACAATGACAGAGTGGGACTATAGACTGATGTGGAGTAACATCAATTAATAGTACCCTTCATCTAAGCAATATTTAACTACATTAAAGACAGTATAGAAACATTTGAAAAACAGCACAAAAATCAGTTACTGGATATATATGTCAAGAAAACAAAACCTCATAATGAATAGTTGAATAATTTTCTTTCTCTAGTAGAGGCTTTTTCAAGCATTGCCAGTATTATTTTTATTATAATTACTATAAATATTATGTAGTTGTTAGACTCAAGTGTGAATATAGGGATGGATGTGGTTTTGGATATGTTACATATTTTTAAAAGAGAAAAATCCAAATTCATGATCCTGTTCCATTAATCTCACTTGTCAGGTAGGAACATCACCAGCAAAGAAAGTTCAATACAGAAAAGGTATGTTTTGCATTTCTTTCTAAAAGTGGCTTAGTTCATGCATAATTGCACTACATGATTGTCATTTGCTCCATGAATAAAGCATAAATAAAGAGAAAACCAAACAGATAATACTGGTGAACTGACAGTAGCAACACCCTTAATAATTCTCTGAAGCTGCAGAACTCATGCATATGCCCATTGTAAAACTAATGCTAATGTGAGCATATGCTGTAGAAAGTGGTGGCCTTACTGCACGGCACTGTTGTCCCCAGGGTGCAGATCACTCCTGCTATGGAGCAGGAATAATTGGCTCCTAGTGTACATTATTAAGCAAGGGATGATAGACACAGAAACATGCAGATCATTCAGCTGGCCGCTGGCTCTCTCCCCAAATCCCTGTTTTCTCACATGCATGCAGAGACCCGGTAAACAGTACACAGTTTGGTATTACTGGTATTATTTGGAATTTGTTTGCATTCAGACACATACTTGAGCTCTCCTCTGCATGTGGTCCATGTTTCGAGAGTTTGCTCTTGTCCGCCTCATAAAGGAATTTTGTGGTTGCCGTTGTTGTTGTGTACATCCTGAATTGTATCCCGGGCTGTTGCATAAACAGCATCTCTGAAGTCCCAGTCCACTACTAATACAAGTTTTCTTTCTCACTGCCTGCAAAGAGCCTTCTCTTCCACCCTGCCAGCCTGGGGGAGGGATAGAAATGTTGTACAAAATACCTTCTGTGCGTTAGATGTGGCATTTTCTTGGTTGTGCTCAGGAGCACAGCGAGTCAGGTTTTTGCTCAAAACATGGAATTCCCACAGTGAAACATATTTGCAAAACTTGCCTGTTGGTGCGGCATTGGACCCAAAGCTGGCTATGCATTGCCCTGCCATTTCAGCTGCTAGAGGAAGTCACCCATCTGGTCCTTTTAAAGAAACCTGGGAATGTGTTTGATTTTGGAGATTGTTTGGTCCCATTCTGACTTGTGTGTCCACATCTGTCTGTGAGGAAATTTGCAGAAATGTGTGTGGTGATCATCATTTCTTGCATATTCATCACAACACAGCTTTAAGAAATACTTTAGTTTATACTTTTAAATGAGGCTTAAAGTCTCAACTGTCTTGCCTTTATACGCTGGGCCGATGTATTCGTTTTTATTTTACTCTGTACTCAGTATAGTCACTGGTCACAACAGCAGATGAAGAAATGCTAATGAGAACTATGGCATGATGTTTTGCTGTATTTTACAGAAGTGTTGGAAATTCTAAAATAGTTTCCATGATGCACATGGTAGAGACTACAACCAAAACCTCACACTGGTAATGTGATCCTGGGACTGTGGCAAAATACTAGTGCTACCAGGTGAGGCAAGACTCCAGCTTTACATACACCTCTTAAAGCCCAAGCAGATGGAAAAAGCAGCACAGCTCTCCTTCCGCAAGCAGAGGAAGGGAGCGCCCTAAAAGCCCCAGGAGCATCAGGTGACCGTAATTTTGCATTTCTGGACATGCATATTGGTGTAAATAGAGCTTTTCTAAATGAGCAGGAAGCAAATTAAATCCCAGAGAAGTTTTCATTTACTCCTGTTTGTACCCTGACAGTTTGCAGATGGGTTTTACCTTGAGGATCCACTGTATGTGTTACTTCTGTTGTTCTTCCTTGTCAGAGTAACTGGCCTAGTAGCCAAGAAAAAAGTGATGAATTTACACTTTCCTTTCGGACCATTACTTTATGGTCCTTTCTGACATTTTCATAGGCAAGTGAGGCATGATCCATTAGAGGGGGCACACAGCTGTCTGAAAGTAGCTTTCAATGTCTTAGCATTGAACTGAGTGGCTATTTCAAGGAGTTCATATGGATATATCTTGAGCCCATTAATGTTAATTATTTTCATTACTGACTTGGAGAAAGGATAAGGAAGACGTATGAAGAGTCTGTATGAATCTAGACAGATATTGGAAGAACTTTGGCTGCAAGAAATCAAACTTGAAAGGCAGCTCTGGGAAATACTGAAAGGTTTTGAAATCTCCGAGATAAAACTGAAGCTGTGAAATACTACACTCAGAAAAGAGGGAATAAATGAGCAACTGGAAATAAAAAATAACTAGCACTGTTAGCATGACAGCTCTGCAACAGAAAAACAAATCAAATTGCATTGTATTTCTAGCTGATTATGAGAAAACAAAATGACAAGTCTTCCTTCATGATACATTAGCTGGTCTGTTAGCTGTGGGTCATTAATGGGAAATAATTATTCTTTAGACAAAACTGGTGAGACGTTAAGTATAGAAACTTCATGTGCAGCTACAGGCATATCACTTCCTTAAAGATGGAGACAGACTGGGAGCAGAGGAGGCCAAGAAAACAGTACGTTGTTCAGAAATTGAATGGTTAGAGGGCAGGCAGTGTGAAGGTGTTGGCCTTCTTAGTTTGAGGAAAGAAAAGAGAAAACATGATTTAAAAAAAAAAAAAGGGAGAAAATCCACTTTAGCTTGTCTAGACAATGAGGGAAATAAAAAGGACGAACAACTTAATTGGCAGCAAAACTCAATACAAAGAAATGTTGTAGGGTCTCCTTTTTTGGAGATGACCTGGGGCAGAGAGCTTACTTGTCTCTCCCTTTGTTTACAGAGAGGATTTCTGGACACCCATTCAAGCTCTACATTTCTATCAGTAGCATATAACAGTACTGATTTCTGGACACCCATTCAAACTCTGCATTTCTATCAGTAGCATATAACAGTACTGCCATTGCTATTGCCTATTGGATCGTGTGACTATTAATTTCACAGGGCAGCAGCTCGGCAACCATTTCTTCTGTTCTGCACTGAGACAGGTACTCTTTGTCAGGCAGAATGATGTGCTTAGCTTTGCGATATGCTTACTTTTACTCATGTCCTTCATCAAATCCCTGTGCCAGTGCTATTTATTACCGACCTAGCC
>JAVKLA010000005.1:14206299-14308021 GCA_034782735.1 Sagittarius serpentarius | reverse complement strand
TTTTGGTTTAGGAATTTTTCTTTTGCTATGCACAGAAACAATCCTACAAATTATTCCAAGAATTTAGAAGAGCGCATAAAGAAGAACACAGGAAGCAGAATGGGACTTCTGATTTGACTAGCCATGCATATAGATATACATATGCATATATAAATAAGTATACTACATTATTTATTCTTGTCTTTTTTATGTTCACAGGGCTACTGCTACTCATAGGGGCCAAGTTATATTCAAGGATGCCTTAGCACAACAGCTGTGTGAACAGGGAGGTAAGAGCCACCATCGTATTAAAAATATCTGGCAAATGTGGTTTTCCATTGTACTTGCATGTCAGTGTTACTCGTCATGAAAGCTATTTCATAGAAAACTTAATATCAGGATCTTATTTATATTCTTAAAACTGATTCTTTGGCTTCATACCCATTAGTTGTCTGGGAAACTCCTCTGTCTTCTTTCTAAACACTGGGGAATATAAAAAAGTTAAAGTAAATCCTATTGCATTATACACTTACCTGAAATCAGCCTGTAACAACCAACATTTGTTTTTTGTCAAAACCACAGGCTGAGTTTTAACTCTCACTGTTAATACTATAGTATTAACTATAAGCAAAAAACGCAATATGCCTGCAGCAAAAGCTGTTTGCCATCCAGCTCACATGTATCTTTGTGAAGAACCTGCCTTCCCATTTTCTGAAAGCAGGCCATCAAATTTTTGCCTGTCACCTACAACATTTGATCATTTTTGTAGCTAAACAAAATGACTTAAACAGACTTTAAAAATCTAATTGTTTGCATAGTTTATCATATATATCCTTTTGACCAATAACCTAAAAATAAATGTCCTGTTGTCAGCTGTTGTCTACAAACAGTACACTGCTTTGAACCTGCTTCATTAAAGCACTGGGAAGTAGAAACTTCCATCATTTTTGGTACAGGGGAGAAAGGAATTTCTGTGCTGATCCAGTTTTCTCTGCAAAATTCCACTGATATTTCCATGTGAAAAGAGACAGTGAAACATGGGCCAGTCTAAAATAAATATTTCAAAGTTAGAAATGTGTTGTCATATTAACAAACAAGAGAAAATCCCCCAAGTATATCTTTTGGGGGCATTAGAGCTATAGTTTTGTGGGTTTTTTTCTATGAGTTTGGGAATATCTGTGCAATGGCTTTTGCAATGAGAAGCTGTTGAACATTACGTCAGGAGCGTATATTAAGGTATCATATAAGAAAAGAGTAGTACCTCTGTGATAATGAGGGAAAAGTATTTTACTTTTCAATTTCAGTATTTGAGTTTTCAGTATTTTAATATTTCAATGGGAAGTAGGAAGTGTGATTCAGAGAGGTGACTGAAGATGTTAGCTAACAAGCTAGGAAGTTAGTTGTATTTTGAATGAATTAGAAAAATGTAACGCAGGTGCTGGCCACCAGAAGGGAGTGTTTCAGTGATCTGGATGGAAGGTGACTGAGCCAAGTGTGAATCAATATTTTTACTGTGTGGAAGGAAAAAACATCTGGAGAAATTACCAAAATGCTTTTGGTATTCAGAACAGGAGATAAATTGTATCCCCATAATGTGGGCATGGAAGAGTAGTGTTTCGGTCACTAGTATAAGGGATTTTGGGAACAGAAGTGTTGGCAGGATCACCATTTGGGATGTGCTAAGGAGGATGGTGAGGATATCTCACACAGGCTACTCGCTGGATGGGCACAAGTCAAGAGTGGAAAAAATATTCAGTCATCAGCATAAAGTGATGAAAAGCCTCATAAGGAGATTAAATTCTCCAAAGCAGGGCTGCACAGTGAGTGCACCACAGCGAAAGGCAGTATGTGGTGGCCAGAACAGGTAAGGAAAAGAGAAGGAAGTAAAAGACATGTTGATGGCGGAGTGACAGGGGGCCAGAGACCTGGCAGTGACCAGCACGATGAAAGCTACGTGCAAACAAGCTGAAAGGAAATATATGACAATCAGTGTCAGAACTGGCAGCATGGTCAAGGAGAATGTGGGCAAAGCAACAAAATTTCTTCCAGCTAGAAGAAAATACCTTGATAAGCAGAGACTAAGTGAGACGAAATCCATCCATACAGGCTTTGACAGTCCTTTCTTCAGACATGCTGTACCAGCAGATTTTAGTAGGAGAGCTGACAGCAGAAATTGTAATTCTTTCATCCTTCTCTGCTTTACATTTCTCCAGTTTTGGAGCATAACCTAACCTCAAATCAACATTTTAGCAACACTTATGTTGGTTAGAACAGTAAGTCATTATGATACTGCGTGCTGTCCCCAACTTCACAGGGACTCTGCAGAACAAGGAGAAAACGGGATTTGTGTATCGGTTGTGTGTAGAGAACAAAAGATGCTGAGATGCGCCATCCTTGGCTGCTTAGCTGTGACAGTTCCTTTGCCTCCTCCTCGCACCCAGTCACTGACAGCCACATCCTGCACCGCTTCCCTGAAAGGGCCTCCACCTTCCCCACCTTGTCATAGTCTCCCACATCCTCATGACTTCTGTGTTTCCCATGATTTTCCCAGCAATTCTCTTTGCTTTATACAGTCACTTCAGAGACTTTGTGGGTTTGTCTTCTCCAAAATATGTGACATCTTTGTGGTAACTCTGCAACCATCAGGTTTGACTTAGTCAAGGATCACCCAGAGGTACTGTTCTATGAGCAGTTGACAGTGTATGACAGCCATATAATCAGTCATCAGATTTCCCTGCAATGCCGATGTGCAAGCTTCTCAGAGCTTCTGTTGGTCCTTCTCCCACATTTTTATCCTCACCAAGGCTTCTCTCCTCTTAGTTTCCTAGCTCGACCATGGCTTTCTTGACTCAGATAGTCAACCACCCCATTGCCCATTGCCCTTCCTCCTATCCATTCCAGCACCAGGCTCTCCTCTGCCCTTTTGTTCTTGTTTCTTCAGCAGATAAAGTGCATTGCATTAGTCCCCCTAACCAGTGCATACTATTATAACTCTTACAATATTAGGATTAATTTTCCTATTAAAATAAAAGATGCTTTCTTTGAAACAAACCTCACTTCTTTTGTTTCATAAAGACAATCACAGTTTCATCAATATTATTAATGTGAACAAAGCATTCTTTCAGAAAGAATTAGTGAGTTTATTTAGATACAAATATCATATTAAGACATATGCAAAACAGCAAGGTAGACTGACATAAATGAGGTTTTATGGTCTGTTTCTGGCCCTAAACATTACTATACTGAAATGCTGTAGTGAATGATGTGACGTATTAAGTAAAGAAAATAAAACCATAGGGCAACTTCATAGATTTATTACAGGATATCTTTTTAATAAGTATGTTCACTGGAGATTATATCAGACTTCATAATAACTAGTACAAAGGATATACATGAAAATGTGAAAGTAGCAAGGAATCTCAGAAATCATGTTTACTGTGGCTGTCCACCCTCAGATATGCATTAGTAAATCCTAATAGAGTTAACAGGATTTGTGCAGTGAAAGGAAAGTGTAGTTATTATTTTGAAGAGAATTAGAGGATGATAAAGGGTAGTGTTAAGGGATGGCATTGCCAAACAAGCAGCCCTATATATAATGTAAATGGAATAAGCAATGATGCTATAGGGAAAGACACCAAAGAAAGTAAAATAATTGCTTGAAAAGCTGTATGTTCAGCATATAATAAATATTTTAGGAAGCTAGAGAGATCTTTGAGAACTGATGCAAGCTTTAAAGTTTATAAGAATTTTACTTGATACTGAAGAAAGGAGACGTAGAAATTATCACAGAGAAGAGTTAATTCAGCACAAATAGGCAGGAAAACAAAAACTGTATAAGCCAAAACAGAGAAGGTAGATGTCTTATAAATACATTTAAGGACAAATAAGGATGTTAATGACTGATGATATTCTTGCCGTTAATAATATCTTTAGTTAACAGCATCTTTAACTTGTTGATCTGATAGCAAAATAAATGGAAAATAAGGTAAACATATTATTGTGCAGATTGATTCATATTTATTCCTGACTTGAGTAGAACAAAAATCATACATTAATAAACTGTAGCATAATTAAAATGGAGTTTGCAAAACATCAGATCTGGCTGCATTGCACTGTAGAACTCAAAAGAATTTAGGTCTGTATGAAAACAGTGATGCTGTTAGGAGGAACAGCTCACGGTGCAGGGATGGATGCAGCTGACACTCATGTCACACAACCCCGCCTGCCTTTACCACAGCAAGTAGTGCTAAAGAGTTAAGAAGGCCATTTCCCCAGTATACTATGTAACTTTGGACCAGTAGCACTGTTCTTTGGAATAAGGACCATACTGAGAGATTTGTGAGCGTGTAATTTAGTTCTGACTGACTAGAGGAGAATCTCAGAACAGTAAAACCTAAGAGATGGAAAAGATGAAGGATATTGTTCCTTCCTAGTGCAAAATCATTCATTTCAGCATAGTTCCCAGAATTTTATACAATCTCATACTCAATGCCACAGACTATAGGATTGGCATTCCTTTCTTAAGAAACCACTACAGTCTTACAGATGTCCCCATATGACAGTAAATCCTGAGAAGTAGCCCAGACTCTCTTTTATTTGATAGCTTTTGCCTGAACGTTTGTGGAAGACCTTTTAGGTGCGTTTCGTACCTTGTACAATTTAAGAACACTGAAAGAAAATGCAAAACAGTTTGCAGACTCTCAGACTTGACCAGAGCCGTATTTTACAGGATGGAAGACTGGAGTATAGAGTTCCTTGGTTTATGTGTCAGCAAGAATAATGCAGCCCTCAGGCAACACACAACACACTGACTCTCGAGTGATGTTCATTCTCTGTCATTCAATAGCAACTTTGTTTACCAGTAGAGAGAAAGTATTGGCAGGAGTCTAAATAAAAGCATTAATTTCCTTTCTCATTTTCATCTGGCTGCTAGTGACAAGGAGATTAGACTTTTTCATAATCTGCAAAATATAATATAGCTCTCTCCACATCTCATTTGTGATGAATTGATGATCAACAGCTAATGGCTGCTGGCTGTTGAACTCTGAGCACGGTGTGTGTCTGGGATCATTTGAGCATTTGTGTTTCCGTGATTCACTTTTCCTTTATATTTAAAAAAAAAGTTCAGGGTTCTGAGAAAAAAAAAAAAAGAAAGAAAAAACCCTCTATTTTCCAGTGAGTTTTAAGAAGACTTTCTTATGCTGTATTCCCTATCTATCCCTGTACACGCACTTGACCCCACAGATCTATGGAATATGGATGTCAATAGTGCAAACTGATGTTGCTGGAACGTGTTTGATTTGTATTATGCTAGCTCTTTTTATCTGGAGACTAGTTTTGCTTAACAGTTAATTGTTACCATGTTTAATGATTTTGGTTCTTATTTTTCCACTGACATCAGGACCATCACCAAATCTTTTTTCCCTCCTCATATTCCAGCTCCTCTATCTGAAGATGACACTCCCTTCCCACTTCTCTCATATTTCCCTCCCTTCCCATTTAAGCATAACAAGGTGTATTTTTCTATTGGCTTACTTCATCCAGAGAAAATTTTAACCTTTTACTCCAAAAGATGCCTTTATTCTCCCTCTTCCCATTGACACAGAGCCCCACAATGACCCCATTGACTTTTGAATTCCCCATTACTTTCTTCAAGATTCTCACAGTTTGACTGTGGCATTTCTCTCTCTGAATCACTTTGTATTGTGTACTTTCTTCTGTGCTTTTTCCTTACCAAAGGGATTGCCTTGTCTTCCAAGACATGCATCCTGCATTTCCTTACATTTTCTCATATTGTATTTGCTCATGCCTCTTAGATTCTGAACTCTGTTGAGCTCCATTTCCATTCTTTGCTTAGTACAATTCATCTCTTGTCAAGCTCTGTATATACCAAGGGTGCTAGTTAAAAACCAAATAATAAATTCATTTACTTTATTTTTTTAAAAAGGTACAACATTCTCATTCAAGCTAAGATGCTTTTGGAGCCACACAAATACTGATCCTAAATTTAAAACCACCCAAACATGTGCCTAAGGAACATCTAAGAAAATGAATCATGTTTTAAAATACGAACTAAGATGGCTTTTTTTTTTCCCCTCTCAGTCTGAAGTATTGTGTGACTTTTAAAATTGTAAATGTTTTATATCTTTGCACTGTATAGCTACTCTGCACCATATAATTTTTTTTAGCTTTGTAATGTTATGTGAGGAAACTCCATTTGACTTCAGCCACACTGTATGGCCTACTGTACAGTCCATATTGTGTTAAAATAAGTAGTTCTGTAAATTGATAGAAAAGGCAGATCTGAAAATATTTTAAAACTACTACAATTGTTTTTGTTTGCTGTTCTGAATTATTTTGGGGACCTTAACTACAACTCTTGAAGATCAACACAGTGCTGTTTTGCAGTGAAATATGAAATGTAATACAGAAATTATTCATAGGGAGATAAAAGTCTAGGTTTATCACTTATTAAATGGTACCTTCACAGTCTTTTGTCATACTCGGCTCTGGAATTTGAATTACAAATCAGATGAAGGAATACCTGAGACAAAAATGCTTGGGCTTCTCAGATCCTGTAATGATTTGGGAAACATCACTCCTTCTCAACATAAAGTCTTTGTTTGTAAGAACAACCTTTTGTCTGACATTAAGTGTTTACTTAATTTCCACATTTAGTTTTTTAAATGAGTGATCAGTAGCACTAGTATGCATCTGCACAATTTCCTTCATTTCAGTCTGTTGGTAAGCAGTTTTGTTTTGCAATATACTATGCATGTAATTGAAGAACTGTTTTAGGAAAAATTCTCAGATCCCAGTTTTGTATTCTTTAAACACATAAACAGCTAGTTATATTTAAAAAAAATGCTGAAAACAAAGGATTTTGCAAATGTAAAGATTTCAAGCTTGTGCTATCCCTGTGCCTTTTGGCTGAATGCTGAAATTTTGCATAATAACTTCAGAAAGTATCATTAGTGACTCTGCATATCCTGGGCTGGACTGCCTTCCACAGAAAGCTTCATCCGAAGAGCGAAGCCAAGCGACCTGGGATGAATGACAATCAAGTCCTTTGTTTTCATTTTGAGGTCTGAACTGCTCTTGTTGGAGAGGAAGGTCTCTTTCAATTGAGTTACTCTCAAAGGCTAATGAAATTTGCTTGGCCAACTAATGAGTTTGCCCATTATGTGGCTTGACATGACCATCCTCCTCACAGATAAGCACTAGCAGAGTGGCTCTCAGTCACACCTGTGTTCACAATGGATCAACCCCTAGTCATGATCTGGAACTAATGAAAAAGGGGTAATACAGAGCAGCAGAGACAGCGGTCTTATTTTAAGCTTAACATCTTACAACATCAGGAGTATTTCAAATCCCATGCCATAATGTACTTCTTTTCCTACAGGCAAACTCCAGAACAGCTTGCATTGCTCTGTCTGGGAAATAATTCAGTTAATCCAACTTAATCTATTTCTCCTGTGCAAATAGTTTTTAAAAGTTTTCTAGAGAAATTTATACATGCCTCCACAGAGAAAAACATTGCCTGGGACTGCAAGGGACAAATGCAGTCTTTTCCTGTGTAGTATCCACCAGTGCATCCCAGTGTAATGCTGGAGGCAGTGCCAAGCTTAATGTGCAACTGGCGTTGTATTGCTCCAGATTTTGTACCGTCATGATGAGAGGTCTTGGCCATTGCTGGAGTCATTATTGACATTTCTGCTGGGGAAGACAAGATGGCATGGATACATTTCTTGTATAAAAAGGAAGACAAGATGGCATGGATACATTTCTTGTATAAAAAAAGGAGCAAGTTAGCTGCATAAAGAAAAAAAGATTTCATATTTCTGAATGTCTGTGATTTCTGTTCAGCATCAGACCCTTAAGAATGCCTTTGCTCTTCGCTGCAGTAAAGTTTTCAGTGGTTCTGTGGCTGTTTTCAGCATTGTCTGTTTATATATAAGGTTACTGGATGGAGTAAAACCTGTCGGTCTTCCAAGTTGTAAGTCAGTTAAATCAAAGGTTTCTGCCTAAGCTAAATCCAGACTGCTTGCCACCTTTTCTGGTCTGCAGATACCTCAGTTATTTGTTGCTCAGGCTTCTTAATCGCTAATTTCCCCATGAAATGTTGCAGTTTCATTACAGAATGTCACGCCTCCATGCAAGCCCAGTGTTTAAGGAGAAAGCAGGAAGAGAAAAACAAAATTCTTGAGATTTGTATTGGACTTTCTATTCAAATGACTATGTGTGAGAGCTCTACACAGATTGCTGCATTCATTTTTATGTTTGTTTTTAATCTATTTTTAATTTGTCAGATGTTATGACAGAAATTGCAGTACTTCAGTAACTTTTTGCAAATATGCTGAACAAATCAGGAGTACAGATACAATTTAGGTCAGTGCCCAACAAGAAACACAGAATCATCAAAAGAATCCTGGCTTCAAAAATTCTCTTTTTTTGGTGTTCTATTTACCAAAGTACAAAATGCAGCTGGAAATATAGCTGCATGGGTGAAGTACTGAGTGGCAAACCCCGAGGAGCTTGTTTATATGCACCCTCTTTGCCTCCATGAAAGAGGTGTTAAGTTAGTTTGGATTTGAGATTGGGCAAGGTTGTGGATAGTTACCATGGAGCATCTAGCACACTGTGTTGTAGCCACCATCTAGACTTCCCCATATTTTTTATGTAGCTGTGCTCTTTCGGATACATTCTGTTTTCATTTGTGTAATGTTACACCAAGACTCCTGTTGCAATGTGTTAGGAGAAGACTATCACACACGTGCCTGCTATGCAGTGTGTCACTATGATATTTGTTTCTTGGAAGACAAAGACCTATTGAGGAATTGATTCAGCAATGCATGTAAAAACGTACTTTAAAATAAGTGTTTGATTCAGTGATCTGCAGAGTCAATCTGTTACTTGTTGCCCTAGGAATACTAGGATTTTTTCTGCAACAATATACCCAGTATAATGTTGTCCAGTGCAGTATAAATGGTTGAACTGTGTCATTTTTGCCTCACCTAGGCTATTTCTTTTGTTCAGCCTAATTCCCACTCTCTTTGTCAATCATAGAATTACTGAATCTTAATCCAAATTATTTCTAATAATGTCACATAATCCTAGACTAGAAGTGATCTTTCTTACCTTGCTGTACAACCATTTCTATCTTTCATTTATTATTGATGCTTATTTTAATTAGAGAATGTTTATTTTTTCTTTCCTATTATATTTTTATAAATTTCAGTGTGTATCACATTCTTCATAATTAACCTGTCGGGATAGTTGACTTAAGAGTACATGTACTATACAATTTGGTTTATGCTGAATTGATTTTTAATGCTGCAATTAAGACCTGATCATAGAAGATATTCATGCATTGTGTGTCTTTGTTCTCTGCAGCCCCAACAGAAGCTCCTTTACATCCTCACCTAGGTAGGTGATTTGTCATTCTGATTACTAAAACTCAGAATCACTAACTTTATTATAATAAACAATCTGTAAGGTCATAGGAAACTAGCTCCGGGGAATTAAAATAAAAATGAGACTCATATAAAATGAATTTAATTATGTCTAATTCTGATTAGTTGTTTTTTTATTGTGATTTTTATTGCTGTTTATTTATTGCATTTGAAAAGTTGCAGTGGGTGTATATGATGCAGCGCAGCTTTTCTTCCTAGCTATGTGTTAGAGCATCTGTTTGCATGAGGACCAGGGCTGGAGCACCTCTCCTATGAGGACAGGCTGAGAGAGCTGGGGTTGTTCAGCCCGGAGAAGAGAAGGCTCCAGGGACACCTTACAGCAGCCTTCCAGTACTTAAAGGGGGCCTACAAGAAAACTGGAGAGGGACTTTTTACAAGGGCATGTAGTGATAGGATGAGGAGTAACCACTTTAAACTGAAAGAGGGTAGACTTAGGTTAGATGTAAGGAAGAAGTTCTTTACTGTGAGGGTGGTGAGGCACTGGCACAGGTTGCCCAGAGAGGCTGTGGATGGCCCGTCCCTGGAAGTGCTCAAGGCCAGGCTGGATGGGGCTTTGAGCAAGCTGGTGTAGTGGAAGGTGTCCCTGTCCAGGGCAGGGGGATTGGGACTAGATGATCTTTAAGTTCACTTCCAACCCAAACCGTTCTGTGATTCTGTGACCTGTACTCCCAGTGTGGGACAGCACCATCACACCAGTGCTGGGTCACTAGGAGGAAGGTTTTGTCCCAGTTCACCTCCAAGGTGCACGCAGGAGCAGGGCACTGCTTCTGCTCTCCAAGCAGGGCACAGAGCACACAGCAGAGATCCAGCCCTGCACCCGCCAACCCGTGCGTTGCAATTTGGTTAGTCCAGAACAGATTCTGGCATCCTTGCTCCTTTTGAATAGCAGGTGACAGTTACTTCGTTCATTTAATGGAAGTATTTGCAGAGAAGGGTCTGTGTAATACAAATACAGGTGCCAAAGTTTTGGGATTTGGGGAGTTTTTTTGGTCACCATATATAAATGATACAGTAAATCTAGGGGGAAAATTTGAGTCCAAAGCTTGCAGTACAATGGTTAGAAACATTGGTGTAATGTAACTCACAGTTTATATTCCTTAAATGAGCTGACCTTTACTGCCAGCTCCACTGATAGCAGCAGAGAAATTCTATTGAGCTCATGGATATTTACTTATGAATTATCAGAATGAACCCCTTGACTATTAGAATTGTAGTACATTCACTAGGACATCTCATCCCTCCTTGTGCCAGTGTTTCCAAAATCTGGATTTGGAGGGATTTTCTTCTGAACATTCAGAATGACCAACAATTTGGAACAAAAGTTCTTAAAACATTTGAGTTCTTAAACGTACCTGATGACTGCATCTTTTCATAGCCATCGCACTTTGGTGATAAATTGGGATACTTCTTAATTTTATGTGTTACTACGATCCAGAGTAAACCCTGTAACTGAGAAAACCATGCTTTTGTAACTAGCATAATTTAAAAAGCCAGTTTCCTCATTTTACAATGGATTGCTTTAGCTCTAGGTAAGGCAACACTTAGAAAGCACTGGACAATTACACTGGAATTTTTTCATATAGTGCTTTCTTTTCTTTGTAGCTGAAATGCACAGTGACAGCATTATCCTACGAGATGACTTTGACTCTTACCATCAGCAAGAATTGAATCCTACCATGTGGTAAGTTTCACACTTCTGCTTTCCTTTATACACGTTTGAGCAAATTACAACATTTTGGTTATTATAGTGAAATATTTGTATTATATTAATTTGTAGATACCTCAGCTCACATTGGTATAAGCTTATGTGTGTCTTTACTCCATTGGGACCTAAATATATTGGTGTATTTATTAACTGATTAATGAGTGACTGAGAAATTCTAAGCCCATTGAAGTAAGTGACAAATTCTCATTGACTTCAAATTTTCAATTAACCAAAAAATAGAAAGAAGGACTAGAGCTGAGCTCAGTGAATGTTTTTGTGTGAAGATTTTGATTTTTTGAAATCATAGCTTTCCATGGAAAAGGTGATGGATTTCAAGAATTAAACTTTTTTCAATTTTTTTTTTTTTTTATTTCATGTTCCTGTAGTACATGTTTCTGGTGAAGCTAACTATAGTAAAAATTCCTTCTAAACTGAAAACAAATGTTTCCAAATCATTCAAAAGAAAAAATTAACTGGAATTAAATACCTCCATCTAATTTTCTGCTGCTGAAAATGTTTAAGGTTGATTTTTTTCTTTTTTTTGTGGAAGGCAAATTTTTCAAAACTTTTGTATTGTATAGGAAGGAAAACCCTTCCCTTCCCAGCTCTATACAGCAACTCCCAATTGCTAGGATTTTTTTGTTCAATGGGATTCCTGAGTAGAGTCATTCATATTATCACAGTATGCATCTGAAACAGCAAGCCCAGGTTGTTATCATTCTTTAACCAATAGATGCTGTTGGAGAATCTCGGGACTCTGTGTGCATAAGAGAACAAGTACAATTTAGGACAGGTCAGGCAGAAGCTTTATTAACCATGACCATAGTGAGAGAGCACTTGGACAGCATCTCTCCCTCTGCTCCCCTGTTCTCTGCCAAGTGATTGCAGAGACCCAACCCATACACTGTTTCAGAAAACAAGGAAAGAGGTGAGGAAAAACAATCATTTCAATATTAATAAAGCCAAGTATCCATCCCTGGGAGGGATGAATTCTTTAAGTCGCTGCCACAGTTCTAAGGACTCCAACAGTAAATAACAGGACAATATGGAGAGGTGGCTGTTGGCGGAGCCTATGGGAGTGACACACCCAGTTATTATCTTAGCTCAGAAGGGGGGAGTTGGAAACAATTGCACTGTTAGCTCTTAGTCAAAAGGAATGTTCTTTTAGCAAAGATAACTCTTAGCCAGACCTCTCAATCTTAATTATTAATAATTTTACCACCACAGTGATCACAGTGATAGAGTACCATTTCATATGATATATGTATGTACGTCACAAAAGAGGAAGTTAAAGGTCTCTTATAGTACAAAACTGATTCTGTTCTGTATAGTGAATATATATCTACTGGTCATACTATACCCAGATAAACACATTTATTGGTCTTAACATGAAGTTTTGAAGGTTGGAGTCTCCTTTTTTTATATGAGGTTGTTACTGAGTTTTCTATTCCTTCCAATCCTATTTCATAAATATAACTAATTTTATTGATTTAATTCATACAAGACAACAGAAATATTTTACTGGGTTAGTTTATCTTGTTCAAATAAATTCTTGACAGGCATTTTAGCAGTTACCTGCATTTGTTAGTTAGGAATACATACACTCTATGAAATCTGACTTCATTTTCCTTTTTATAAAGGCCTGTCACATCTTTCCATCTGTGCAGGTCTTTTACAGTTTCACCATCTTAGGTAAAAAGATTGTGGTTTATGGAATTTTATGGATATTTTTCTTTTGCACATACTTATTGTAGTACTTTTTAGTATGTGCCTACTATTTTTCCTCCTTTTGTTCCTTTTGTATCATCTCTTTCAAAGTTTTTCTGGACAGATGCATTAAGGACCTGGAATACTATAATTTAAAAAAAAACCTCTTTCTTTATGGGATTTAATAGATCAAGGACTCTTAATGGGTTACAGAATAGCTGCCAAGGTAGATAGCTTTAGCAGCAGTGTATTAAATGGACTTGAGTGGAAAGAAATGAGAGGAGGCATTATTTCCCTGCAGATGTCTCATAACTCACAGAGGGCCTGTCTGTTGGGAGCCTCCGTAATTTATTTTTCCATTGCTCTGTTATCTTTAAATTCATTGTTGCTTTTTTAGAAGTCTCAACTGAGAAATTTCAGACTAAAAGAGCCCCCATTCTCCTGCTCCTTTTGTCCCCAAGATCTGGATTTGTTCCCCCCTGGAATAACCTTGACCCACCTTGGTTGGTGGATCAGTGCAGAGAGGTGTGAGCTGGGAGAGAGAGTCCCCAAACTCACCACAATCCTGAGACAGATTTTCCTGTAATAACACCAGAAAGCCAACATCTTCAGCAATGCTAAATAGAAGTGGAGCACAAATAAAAGAAAGCTGTAATGAGGTGTCATGAGCTTTTCTGCATAAAGGTTTCCTACAGTAGCTCTGCCTCCAGTGAAGACCTGCTTAGTGGCAGAAAGCTCATCCTCATTTGATTGTCTAGTGGGAGTTAAATCAGGGATTATTAACAGTTTACATCATCCACCCTAAAATTGCATTTTTTCCCCTGGCAGCTGCTAAAATCCCATCTTTACCACAAACAATTGCGGTAACTGCTAGAGCTGTATTTCCAGCCCTGCTCAGTCCCTGGTCTGCTGTGCTCCGAGTGTGCAGTAGCAGCTGCCTTGCGTGCACTGATACTCCAGCAGTGCCATGTCACCAGGGGCCAGGTAGACTAAGCCACTCTAATAATTTCTGAAACCATTATTTGTGTAAAGATGAAAAGAGAAATGTTTGCATTTTCCTATGATCTTTTATTCCCAGATCCTATATAACACTGGCTTGGATGTGATTAATATTGTCCCACTCCTCCTGATCCCCTTTCTGGCACGTGCAGCTCTGGCAGAGACGTACAGTCCAAATGTACAAGCAAAGCATTTTATAGCTCCTGTGTGTGTCTAATTTTATGAGTCCCTGCAGAGCCTGTGTGTCACTCTGTTGCTTGGAGAGGCCTCACATTGAACAACTGTTTTGCACAAGGGCACTGTATGATTTCAAGAGTGGCTGCCTGTTTTTATGGATTTCTTCTCTTTCAAATGCATTAAGACACATCCTACCCAGCAACCATCTGTTTCTTCGGAGCAGGGAAGCAGTGGCTACGAGTGTTTCTGGAGATGCAAGGAGAGGAGAAGGGGAAGGCTGGGATGGGGCTCTTTGTAAACAGAAAAATCACAGCATCTGAGAATGGATTCCTGACCTAAATCACAGTTTTCTGATTGGAAGAAAACAGGAGAAACTGCTAAAGTGGTAAAGAACAAGGAGAGGAGGAGGCAGCAGGAAAGGACACATAAGGAGAAGGAAGCAGGGAAGATTTCTGTGCCGGGAACGCAGGAATGGGAGCATGTCTCATCTCTTTTATTTTCTTGGGACTAAACCACCATTAGGATTTTCTTGTGTGGTGTGTCCAACTAATTTTTATGTTCTTTTCTTCCAGTGTGCAATCATGTCTGAATATGATTATTTCCAAAGTCTCCAACGTGTAGGCACAAGCGTGCTTACTTAAGCAAAGCTTTCCTCATTTCTTGGATCTCATTTGCCAGCAACTTTACAAAGAACTCTTTGGCTTGTGAAACAAATATGCTTCACACATTCATAAATGTCCAGTGTATTTTATGTCTAACATGTATTAGCTGTGGAAGTTAAGGTAGGTAAGTGACTCCCTCTCCATGGGACACATAGTCATACTAAGCGGTTCACAGCTGACTTGTGGAACTAATTAGACAGTAATTTTTTAGTACATTTTTCAGTGAAAAGTCTAATAATACATGTGATTGGTGGTCCATGAGACTTGCTGAAACCTGGCAGGAGCGTGTTCAGAAAGCTCAGGAACCATGGAAGTAACTGATTTCCTCTGTAGGAAAAGGGAATCTGCACCATGTACTACTTGTCAGGGAAGGGCCAGGGAATGAGTGAATAAGAGGTCCAATATGGGTGGTATCTGGAGCATTGTTTAGGTCATTGAGCACCTGTTTCTGTGACCATCTTGCCTCCATATAACCTCATAAAATTGCACAGGAGAGTATAAAAAAGGTGCTATATAAGAATTAAAACAGACCAAGCAAGAACAAATCTAGAAAAAATACTCTGTTTAATCCTATGATAAATGATTTAATGTTGAGACAAAAAAGGGGGAAAAAGAAGTTGCATAAATTAGTAAAGAAGAAATGCTGGCATTAATGTATGTTTCTGTATAAAACACTTAGTTTTAACAGTAAGGCTGTAAACAGCAGGAGATTCAGTCCATTTAAAAAAGAAAGACTCTGTACAGAAGCTTGTTGCTGGCTAAACTCTGCTTCCCACTTGATGCCATGTTTCATCTCAAAGCCTATCAGCACTCCAAACAGCAATCACTTACAGAAGACATACTCTTCAAAAATGACATGAAGAAAAGCTGAGCATGTAAAATCAATCAATAAGAAACAAGTTCCATCACTTCTTCATGGCATATGAGAAATGAAGAGGTACAGTGGTATTTCCAGTGGCAAAGAGGTGGAGGAAAGCTTTGTGACAGGAGAGAGAAGTCCTAAAGTGGTTTCCAAATTGCACTAAAACTGTGGGATTAAACTTCAGAAAGATTTATGTTTAAAAATCTCTTGGCAGCTTGAGATGTTTATCTTCTTTATAGTCCAGACATCACAAAAGACATCAGTCAATATAATATCCACAAACTCAGGTATTGTAGAGGGAAACAAGATGACAAATAGGGATGAGGAAACAGCAGATGTTTCCCCTTCAGCGAAGTGAAGAACAATAGCAGAGAGAGGTGGGAATCTCTAAGCCAGAGATGAGAGCGATGACAGGTCTGCAAAGACATCTAGATGAATATGACACACGTCAACAGTGGCAGCAAGTACCAGCTGTGAAGAGAAAGCTGAAATGATTTTAACATGCTAAGATTTTAGACCAGGCAGGTGAGAAAGATAATGTAAAAAGCTGCTCCCAGCCAGGGCAATTAACCGTCTCCTGTTTGTATAAATGGAAAAGAAATTAACCTTCCTGTCTACACCACGAGAGGAGCAAATTGGATCGTTTCTAAACACATAATACTGTGATGATTATCTGAGGAGCAGCAGATCAATTATCTTAATCTTCATGCATTCCTGTCAAGCTAGCGAGCAATTTATTGTCAGAGGTAATGCATTTCAAAGAGAGCATGAAGGTTTGAATCAGGATTACCAACAGCCATCCAATTTCTTATGGGAGGAGTCATCCTAAAAAAAGAGGAGTGTTGATGAAACAGCTGTATTAGGACAGTGTTTCTGGATTTCCAGACAGTATTTCGTAGACCACATTAAAGAAGTAGAATAGATGAACAGCTGAAACACGTTCTATTCATTGAAATATGAGAATTACAAAATTAAAATATCCCTTGGATTATGTGGCCTGACCTTTCACAAGGAACTAAGTGGTCCCTATGTAGCATTCACGGGCAAAGTTTTCCTGCCATATCTGTCTCTCCCTGCACATATCAAGAGTTCAGGCAGATGCTCCACTATAAAACTCCAAAATGTAGGGGCAGATAATGAAAATAATGCTCATAAAGACAGAATTCCAGGTATTCTTCTAGTTCCTGTCCCTCTGTTCTTCAGTTATCAGAGTTTAGGGATCAAGTGAAATTTAGATAGCGACAAAACACATCTTCTGTGAACTCTGTTTATGTACTTTATGAGAAAGTTCAGTCATATGCTCTCTTCTTGCCTTATATTGAGCAATAAAATTCTGGGCTGACGGTGACTTCTATAAGTAAATATTAACTCATTGAAGTGGATAGGAACTACATCACTTTATTAGAGGATTTAGTTTTTCTGCTTAAATTCAAAATCCTAAATGCTATGAGTGAGTTGCTAAATGACTATTGACATGCTCATACAGGTAAAAACCTCAAGGATTTTTTACATCTGACTTTGTTTCAGGAAGTGGAGCTGAAACTGACCTTTAATAAAATCTCAGAATAAGGGAGAGATTTAGAAGGTGGGAACAAGGCAGTCATCTTTGACTTCTGTAATGGACTCGGGTATAAGAAAGCCAGTCCTGTGCTGTATTCACCCAGGACCAACTGAAGAGACCCAAAATAACAAGTGTAATCAATTATTCAACATATCTATGCGTCCAAAAACCAACATCTATGGCTCAGCAGACCTTAGCACTCACAGACCTGCAGGGTATTGTGCAGGCTATCGTACGCTGCCCAGAGCTAACCCATTCTGCCAAAAGTTACCCACACTTTGCTGCCCTGGGAAGCCAAGGGAGTGGTGAGGAGCCCCGGCCTGCTGCAGGAGCAGAGCAGGAGGTAGCTTCACTTAGTTAAACACTTACTTTAAAGATTAATTTAAACATCATTTCTAATCACTACCTGGGTTCACAGCAGCCCATCCTCCCTTGCTCAGACATTTTGGATGCGTGGCCCCTGCAGGGAAAAGATGTCCCAGCCCCATGGGGCAGCTGACAATGCTACCAGCCTCTTCCTCACAATGCAGCTAGAGATTTCATTTGCCCTGTCCAGGACCATGGTGGGCTGATGTTTTTCAGATACTCAGGAACAGAAAAATCCTGCTCCGATCAGTTTACAGAAAGACCTGCAGAGGTTTAACACGACACTTACTAATGGAAAGACAAACAAGCAACATAAATTAGGAAAAGAGGTGAAAAAAAAATAAGGAAATTTGTGTAGGAATCAACTCTGTTGATAGTATAGATCAGTTATCTATGATCAACTACGATCATTGAAAACTCTATCATATATGTTGACAGCAAGTCCCTATCTCTTTGGGATTTCTTCCTTTCCATCCAATTTCCTGTAAGATCTGCCATCCAGAAATTAGCCGGAGAATGAAAAGACAGAAGAACACCAAACCTTTGCACGCTACTAAGCTACATCTGGGCTGTGTATATGGGAATGTGTATTTTGGAGACATTATACATCAGAAAGGGTGGCCAGGTCTGAGGCACTGTGTGTGAAAGAAGCCAAGGAAAAAACTGCCTGAACACCCCTTACATAAGTCCGTTGCACTTAAAGCTCTAAAAATACCAGTTATCAAAGTACAGACAAAAATCAGCAAGAAATAAAAAGGTTTGGAGTGAGTTCATCCTTGCTTACAGTAGAGTTGCTCCAGGAGCAAATGGTTGCCTGTAGGTTTGATGTTAAAGCTGAGTTTTGGATGCCTGAAGGCAATGTTGGTCAGTCCTATCACAGGCAGTTTCTCGGGGGCTGGGAGCATCTCCAAAACTTTTTGAAACTCTGCTGCTCATGCCAAGAGCCGATACTCTGATACTTGAAGGTGAGGGAGAGGGCCCTTTCACTCTGCTCTGCTGTCAGGCTGCCCACAAACTCCACTAATTAAGAAATACCAGGAGAGGTGCAATTAGTTGGCTCAGCAGCGCTTACCAGCCTTTCTGAGTTTTTCTTCATACTTTTTCCCCTAAAAGGTGAACAGAGTGGCAACTCTCTGTTACTAGGAATACGGGATATGACAAATACAAATAGAAAGCAGCAGCAAGACCCATGTTACAGCAGCTGGGCTGTAGGAGCCTCTTGGTGCCCAGTCTCAGGTTAGGTATGCAGCCTTGAGTCTGCCCTTCAGGGTAAATAACCCTGTGGGCTGGAGTGCGGCTGGCCCCAACCCCTTCTCCTGAGCTGTTCTGTACGGTAACTCCGCAATGGGGGGGTTACATATGGTATATCAAATGTGCAGTAAAGATTTTGGAAGAGTAACTTCGGGGTTAATTATACACATAAGAGTTCACTTGGTTTCCCATGGTGTGGTGTTTTGCAGTTGACGAGCAGGGACACTTCTTTTTGGAGGGGGGACAGTTTGCAGAGAGCAAGTACTTATTTGCAAGGGCCTTTCTCAAGAGGCAGCTCTAGTACATCATACATACAGTTGCTCAACCTTTATGTTCAGCACCATGAGAAAACAACAGTCCAATTTGTCTAAGCGCCAAGATACAACGGTCTTATTTCGCTATTTATAAGCCCAATGCAGTCTCAAACACAGAGTTTCTGATTTCTGTTCTGAACATGGTGTATTCTTCCTGCAGGTCTGAGTGCAGTAACTGTGAGGTTGGAGAGCAGTGCGGTGTGATAATGCATGGCAACGCTGTCACTTTCTGCGAGCCATATGGTCCCAGAGAACTGGTAAGTGAAGGCTGGTTCATCTGCCGGGGCTGGGACTGCAGGCTATGAATTGAGGCTGTGTCAGCTGCAGAGATGCTGGTGTGCTTTGAAAGTGCGGTGTTCACCAGAGAGACTCTTTGGCAAGGCAATAGGGCCGTAGAAGAGCACCCCAGGAACATCCCAGTGTTTTAAACTACAGATGCTAACTAAAGGTTATTGCAATAGTTTGCAAGGGAAAGTCTTGCAAGGGAAAGTCTCTTGATCCAGTGTGAGTCCAAGTTATTTAAAGTATCTATAAAATACTGGAAAGGCAAGGAAATAGAACTGTGTTGTCAAACTGGCATCATTCTCTTTTTGTTTCCAACAATGAAATAGAGACAAGGTTAATTTTTCTTCTCTTATTTTATTAGCTGTGTCCCTTTTTTTTCTTGTCGCTGTTGTCAAATGTTAATTTGGTTGTAAAACATCACTTGTGAGCAATGCATCCTACAGACTTAAATGCAGCCTGGAGCAAGCACCTGCCAGTCTCAGGAAAGTGTATGTAACAAATTGAGTCATGATGAAGGGGACAGAATTAATTTCTTTGGCGGGTAGTTTGGTCTTAAAATTGCTGTAAGAAACAACATGGTGCAATTTGCATTAACTTGGGCTCATTTGGGTGTGGAAAATGCGTTGAAAGATATATAACCAATGCCCCCATGCTAATGCTGGGCAGCTAGCTGCAACGATGTACATAAACTGGGAGTTTTGGAAAGCACTGAGAAATTAAAAGGCCAGCTGAAAGCCTGTGTAATTCAAAATTAATTTTCATGTTTTCAACAGTCTTCTGAGTGGAGGAGGAGGCTGATTAAAGCTATTTGAAGAGTGTACATGGAAGAGGGCCATAAAACAGAAGTGGTTTTGGCCAGGCATCTTCATTTCAGACACTGACAATTCTTTTAACAGGGTTAATTTTACATCCTTAACTGAGACCAGAATTCCATAAATGCAGTGTAGATATTGCTGGTGTGGTGACTGAAAGTCATAAACACATATAAAACTAATTTAGAGGTTTTATGGATAAAGGAGAATTTCAGTCATTTCCCTCACAGCCAGCTCCAGCCAGGGAATCCTGACAGGGATGCTAAATTGCTTCTTTGCTACTTTGAATCCTGTTTGAATGTACTGTGCTTCATTAACTACCTCGAGAAGAGATGCATTGTTTTATGTCCTGTGCAAAAATGAAGTCACACCACTGGGATATTTTTCCCAGTTTTTTAACTCATTTTTAGTTGTAGTATTGAGCACAGGTAACACTCCTTGAAAAACAGTCTATTTGTGTCATGTAGCAAGCCCAGGGTCCCAGCTCTGAGGGTTCTGAAATGTTATTAATTAGCTGTCTTCTCCCTGCTGGTATGTAATTTAGACTATCCTTAGCAATCACGAGTTGGCTTCAAAATCCAGTGTTGGACTCTGTTACCGTGTGGTAATATAGCACTACCATGGCATCAGGAACTTGGAAAAATTTATTATGATGCCAAAGTGTTGTGATTAAATAATCAGCTGAAAAAATCATCATGCTTATAAACAGCAGCCTAATAATGAAAGTGTTTATAAATATTATGGCAGTGTTGCAGAAAAATCAAATCCTTGTGAAGGAACATGCTAATGGCTTAGCATTTTGGATGAGCGCAGGATGGTATTCATGCCAGAGGTCTGACCTAGGTTTTTTTTTCAGTATGGACATAGGTTTAAATCCTTGTTTTCTTAGAACCAAGTTGTTTCTGATTTGTAGTCATGTTTCAGTGATTTCATGATGTATCTCTTCCTGTCAAAAATTTTAAACCTGTTTCATTTCTCCGATCATTATGCATTTTTGTTCTATCACCTTTACTATTTGAATCCTATTTGAATCCTATTCTGTCCCAGCTTGAAATGGCTCTTGAAATCTCTGTTCCTGTTCATGGCTCCTAGTGCTACATTATTGCTTTAAAATACTTAGTCAAGAAGAGTTGAATTTGCAAAATGTATTATATCAACAGCTGTGACAGCTGCTGGTTTGCTTCCTTGATGTCCCTCTCCTCCTGACTCCCAGCGGCCACCTGTTACTGCAGGCAGAGGTTTTTTTCATGCCAACTGTCTATGCCTGTTGGTGAGAATTTACCACTGGCAAAGTCCTGGAAAGATGTATAGCATCAGAGATGTTGCAAGCAAAGGAAAATAGCTACTAAAGGCTCCCTCTCTGCAGTGTCTGAACTTAGTAGTCCTTTGTAGAACTTCGCAAAAAGTTTTTAGTAAGGCTAACGCTTTTGTCTTAAGCATTACTGAAATGATTCACAACATAGTCTCTTATAAGTCTATGTGAATGCCTTTTCTGTGATAACTGATACATTTAATTTCTTGGTGATATGAGCCAATGAACATTGATGAAGGGTTTCATTTTCAAATTAGAACTTGCACAACATAATTAATTGAATGTAAACTAAGATAATAGGTAGTCATAACTCAAGTCAGAAAGCACTTCATTATTTGCCATGATAAGTGTGATACTTGATACTGAATCGATCCTGACAGAATGGACTTAAATGGGGATGTGACTGTATTTTTAAGGGAGTTATGTAAATACAGCTTCCCTATTTTTGTTTAAAGACTAAAATTAGCTGTTAGGAATACTCCAAAGAGAGGAAAACTGTATTTTAAATAAATGTTATGTACAGATAGTGCCAAATTTTTAGTCAGTTTTAAAAGTTGTTGTTTGAGAAGATTGTGAAGCCTTGCGAGTCTGTCCCGCTGAATCTGTCTTAGTTCACAGAGCATTAATAGCTGTGATAAATTTCCTAGATTTCCGTGCACCCTCCTAAAGCACATGTAGTCTTGTTATTAGCTAATCTTCAGTGCACTTCAGTGAAGAACCTATTCTTTAATATTTATGAGAAGTTCCTCTCCGTATGTAATATGTATGTAGAAAAGAAACAAAACACACCAAAAACTCATGCCAACTCATGCAGGTCTCCATCCATTATTTTCAAAGGCATCATATCATGAATACATCAACCAGGTGCAGGCCGGCACTGGACGAAGTCCGGTCCCTTTTGCTCTTCTGCATCACCTCCTGTCCCCTCCTGCAGGGGAGAGAGATGGTATTCCTATGAACACTGGGGGACTGCATGGCAAACCACACCAGAAAATGAATCCAGGTTAAAACTGACTTGCAAAGGAAAAAGACTCTTAGCTTAACAGAAGTTGCTATTCAAGCTTATTTAACATGTAGCTACCCGAAAGCTGATGTTAGTACATGGAAGGGAATGAAGGGAGCTATCACCTAGAATTTCTTAATCATATACATTTGAACATACATTCCGAATATACATTTACAAAGATACGGAATTTCTTTTGAACGTCTCCAAAGACAGAAAAGCCAATACAAGTGACCGAGAAGTAACATTTGTTCTGTGGCAATGGAGTCCTAAATAACAGTCAGAAGACATCTGCATTTAGGACTAGCTTTTGTTCAGTGTCATGCAGCGATGCACAGGGTAATAAGGGACTTCAGACATAAGTGAGATCTCTCTCAGTGGTTTTAATGTTTATCTGCATAGTAGATAATTAAAGAGCACAAGAATACCTGATAATGGAAGAATCTCTGCTTTCACTGTGTGACTGAGGGAAATTATGCAGAAATTGTACTGTTCATCATTACAAAATGCTGATAAAATTGCCTTTGTAATAACTGCCATAGTTAATGGGTGCTTGAAAGAATGTAGCATCTTCCAAGTCACTGAGTCTAATCTTTACTTAGGTGCTGGGTTTTTCAGAAAACGACAGGTTAGTGTCCATGAGCTCAAATGTTTATCTATACTTTGCAGATTACCACTTTTTTTCATTCTTACCTACTGTTCAGTTTCCTCTACATCACTCATACAAGCAAAGCAGGAAGATCATTCACGTCCTCTGGGTGCTCCGCTTGGAGCTGCCTCCATGCAGATTCCCAGCTGAGCTCTGGTAGCCAAAGCCTGCTAACCCCAGGACCTTACTTCTGGGACTGAATTTGCTCAGAAGTTTGACTTCTCTGTGGCATATCCACAATTTAATGTGGTGCATGGATGCAGATCACAGAGAGCACATCCGATGGAAGAGTCTGTCTCTGCTTTCATGGGGACATGACATGAATTATTGGTGCATAAAGTCTGACATAGGAGGACAACTCCAAGGTCTTAAAATCGAGGATGCAGGCATCACTGGCAACAATATCAGATTAATTGATTTAAGGTGTTTGCTGTCCCAGTTCTTCCAATTAGATGACTTTTATGATTGTGTCAACTTACTGTCTGGCCAGGTCATGCTGTTTTTCTTTTTCCCTTTTGATCTAATGTTGCCATTGTCTTTCAGCTTGTACATTTTTCCTTCTTCAATGTAGCCTCTAAAATCTGCTTATAATGATAAATTATAACTTTGTTGGGTATTTTGCTAAAGTGAATGAACCAAACCTTGAGTCTCCTCTTTTTGGGGTGATCCTCCAGTTGGTCTTTCTGCTTGCTAAACAGTTACAATGATTTTTTAGCTCTTTGACAAAATAATTAGATCAGGCAGTGTTTTTAGGCAGTGCTTCTGCCTTGTTTGTTATGTAGCAGTATCATTAAGTCCAACTTTCAAAAGGAATTGAAAATAAATAGGTATCCTTCACAAAACTCTAGTGCTTTTTATCTTACAATATTTTGGGGAAAATGGTCCTAAATTGAATTACTGAAATATGAGGCCATTGAAAGAAAGGAGAAAGAAAGGCCTCAAAGGAGGGTGGCATACTAAATATGGAGTGAGCTGCTCTGTGTTTTCTGCCTGTTTCTATGTTTTGGTTGGATGTCAACAGTGTATAGATGCTACTAGGAAATTTCATTGTATATACTATGCAGTATCACCAAGGTTTTGTTTGCCTTGCTGTTGAAGACTTAGATTCTGTTATTCCCTCTTAATATTTCATTTTATTATTTTAGGTTTACTTAACATTATTTTTATTATTTATTTATGATCATTTTTGGTTCCTGTTCTGTGCTGGGAGAATTTAAAATCATTCTGTATATAGAGATTTATACTAAGCTGACCATAAACCACAGGGTTCATTTTTTCAGTCTTCTAAACACTGGTCAAGCACCAGTGTTTCACATAAATGTGCTTGCTTTGTAGACATTAATATGATGAAAGAAAAAAATTTCCAGCTTTGACATATGATGAGATATCAATAATCAAAATGACATAACAGAAATGTCCATGATCACTCAACCTGAAAGGGTTGGCAATTAATAGTTTTATGCACTGGAGATCTAGGTATCCAGAGAGTTTCCATGCTTTCAAAGAAAAACAAGTGATGAATGTATAGTTTTGCTGATCTAATGCAACCTCTCTGCTGTTTGCTTTTCTTCCTGTAGACCACCACTGGCCTTAACACAACTACTGCATCCGTCCTTCAATTTTCCCTGGGTAAGTTTAGCTTACTCTTTCACCTGAGAAAGTGTAAAAAGTAATTTCTTCAAAGGAAGATGGCCTTCAAGTTCAGGTTTCCCTTTCTGGTCAATGTTCCACTCGACATGAAGGATTAAAAAATCTTTTAAAAACTGCAGCACATTTATTAATCTCCTAATCTAGAGCTTCTAAACTTTGGAAAGGAGAAAGTCCAGTGGATACTCTGATGACAGGAAGCATAGTCATGTTTGGGTTTGGGTTTTTTTCACTTATTTTATAACCTGACAGATAACATTATAATCTCTTGCTCTTTCTCTGAAGTGTGTTTACTGTTTCTAAAAAATGAACTTTTTTAGCATTTAAAACCCTTGGTATATTCCAGGTTATGGCTGAGTAGTGCTGTTTTTAACACATCTGTACAAACAGAATAGGCAGGGCAGACCAAAACTAAATGCTATTTAGTTCATACTATCAACAGTGTGGTTATATGCTGTATTACTTAGAATACCTGCTGTAAGTTATTGCACATTTTTACTGTGTTGTGGCTATAAATTATGGCAGAATTAGTGACTCGGGCTGAGGGCAAATTGTGAACACAATTCGTTAACTCATATCTCAGTGTTCAAAATATGAAGGAAAAATATTTTTATGGTATAAATGGTTCAATAAAAAAGCTAGCAGGTAATGTAGCCTGCTTCCTGTGTGGACCCCTGGGTATGTGTTTCCAAATCATATTCCTATTTTTAAAAAAGTAATTCTCCAGAAGTGTGTCAGCAGATGTATGATTAAACTCTGGAAATCTCAGCTGGATATAAGAGCTATCAGGTAGCTTGGCAAGCAGCTTGTTTTTTTAATGGATTGGAAGTCAAAATCCTAGAAGGCTCATAAATAATACATAATTTAAATTTGTTTTTACCTGAAGTTGTTCATTTGCCTATTTGAGGTCATCATTACCTGTCACCCTGCAATTGACTGTAATGTTAGTAGTTCTAAGGATTGGTATCTATCCTTCTATTTTGAACTACTGTTTTTAAAAGGCCAGAAAAATGTATCCACTCCTAAACTGAATTATTGCATAAATATTGGGCACCTCTAATGGAAAACCAGCCTGGAGCTACCCTCCAGTTTCATTCAGCCAGTGAAAGGGGAGCAGCTCACTTGATCTGTTAGGACGTGTCGTTCACCCACAGAAACCCTCCTACCCTTGGCTGTGCCCAAGAATAGGTGAATTTTATAATGCTGCAACTTTGCGATGATGGAGGACTTTCGCTTTTCAGAAAAATTTACAAAATTCTTCTATGGATTATTCTTACAGCAGCCCAGAGTGGTTAACAGCAGCGTAAGCTGAACGGGTTGGTAGGTAAATGTCTGCTGTCACAGCTCGTTGGCTGGTGTTTGCTGCAGGTGAACTGCAGAAGTTTCAAAATTAGGCTTAAGATTTCACTAGTAGCCTTTGTTCCTATCAGGTGGGGAAGGCCAAATAAAAAAAGGGTAAGAACAGACTGAGCAGGAAATACCCTATATGACAGGATTGTCATGAATACGTGGTAAGAACCTTAAGCTGTACCAGTAGGAACCAGTAAAATCCCCAGTATAATGGAGCAGGAGAGGGGTGAATGCACGTATGAGTAAATAAAATTTCAGCTTGAAGTTCAAAATGTATCACATTTCCCCATGTGCCTGTGTTGAGCTTAAAATACAGTGCAGATTGGCTTTGTAACTGATAAAAACCGGCATGAGTCGGGGGACTGCTGCTGACCTCAGCAGTACTTGGCTTTAGAATCATAAATCTAAACTAGGCATTTGCCAGTTTCCAGCTTATTCCCAAATGTCCGATTTAATCATAACCCTGTTTAGGAATTCATCCAAGGGAATTGCCTTTTTTTTGAAGAATGTTTAACACTTTCTATCAACCATGGAATAGCTTAAGCTGTAATCTTTTGCGGGTGTCTTTATATTAAATTCGTCACATAGCTTTGGCCACATTAAGGTGCATACCCTTTGATTTCTCTCACCACTAATTGTCAGATGGAGTATTGTATTTGCAGGTATGTAAGCAGATGAGGACTGGGAAATGAAGCAAAAAAATAGTCCTGATTTCACCATAAATCCCAGATCCTTTCAGACTATGTGGTCAAGAAGGGTAACACCCTAGTGAATTTTTCATTAGTTGATATTCTCTGTAGTTTTCTTCATGTACCACTGATTTGGTAGTCTTGCCCTTTAAAGGGCAACGGGGTTGAAAAGGTGCACTTAAGATGGAGGCTTAATTAGGATGAAAAGGTAATTAATAAGGCCTGTTCAGCACATAGGACATTAATGTGCTGTATCCTTTCCAAATGAGAGCAACTTGTCTGCCACACAGCATTCACTCGGAGCTGGTGGCATTGCCTGTTGGTCCAGGGCTGCGGTGATGTTTATATTCATGCACTCTCTGCCCAAGTGTGCAGAAAATTTCAGTCACTTCAGATGTCTTAATCATCCATGACAACATTTCTCTAAGACCACTGACATGTGAAAGACAAAGTCTAGCAGTTTCCTTAATGTTCTGTGGGATTGATTGTTAATTGAGTTATTTAAAGCAATACCTTTGGGGTCTCTCAGGCTGGAACATCTAATTCAACAGCTTGGGATTGCAGGGTATTGTGCAAAAGCCTGCAGGCTCAGCTGCCACACAATGGTCATCTGATTCATTAGCTGAAATATTCTCTGTTTCTCACTCCAAATCTCAGGTTTTTCCCCTTAGATACATCCCTGGACTTGTCCAGTGATGAACATGATCTGTCATTTGCGTACGCCACTATGATGGAAGGTGACTCATAGTACTGAGAGATTAGTGACTGAGCTAAACACAGGAAGAAGGAGACCCACGAAATCCGTATGGAGAAGAGGAAAGGCTTTAAGGGAGCAATGCCAAGGCGTGAGGTGTGCAAGTGGTTCTGCTCATGCGTTGTTCCTTAGGTGTCCTCTTCAAGCATATGCTCCTGTGGCTGTAGTGTATGTGGGCTGTCCATGCTCTGCATGGGCAGTTCAGCATTGGCAGGCTCTTCCCATCCCTCCTTCCTCTGCAGTGCCTCTGAGTCAAACACCAAGCTGAAGCCGAAGGCACTGTGATGAGTACCAACGCTCAGCCTGGCCTCCAGGGCAGGTCCTCCTTGGAGCCGTGCGTGTCTCAACATGAAAATTGTTAATGGAAAATATTACATTACCTTGAAAAACTTTGTTCCATAGCTCTCTCCTGACATCTTAGTATTGCTGGATCATTTCTGGCTGTTAAACAATATTTGAAAATGGGAATAACTTGATAAGGAAAGCTCCCACTCCAGCTTTGTTATGAAAACTCTTGAACGCTCCTCTGAGAACAGAATGACTTTGACAGTGTCATATACTGGATAAATACATAATGTCTGAAAAGCAGAATCCTGCTTTAAAATTGCTTTCCCTTTGACTTTTATGCCATTATCACAAAGATCCTCTATCATTCCTAGAGCAAATTAGCAATTCTCTGCCTCCCCCATTTTCTAAAAAAATCTAACCACCCTACTATTTTATATTAAACATTGATGTTGGGGAGAAGGGGTTTCTTTTGTCTTCTCAGAGGGAATAAGTCTTCAAACTTTTCAAACATTTAACACTTCAGCTCCATTTTTTAAAGATAAAGCCATTAGTCTTGCAAACAAAGAACTAGCCAAAGTTTTAAAAGGTTTTTTGCTTTATTTGGACAAAAAGCTTGGGCTTAGACTCCCCTTTCCAAAAAATGATAAAGAACTTCTGCAAAAGTTGGGTTCCCAAATTTAACAGATTTTACTTTGGGTCAACCATTAATCCTTACTTTCAGTCACCCCCAAAACTACCTTTCTGTGAGAAATAAGTGACTTGCAATATCTTCAATTTGTTTCTAATCATAAACCATCTTTCCCTAATTGATTTGAGCTGAGTTAGGGTCATTTCATATATGTAGTATTGGCTTTGGTTTAATGCAAAAGGGAGTTTGAAATGAAATGCAAAAGGTGTCACGTAATATAGTACTAAAGCAAAAAAATAATTTGCATGAATTCCTAAGAATGAAACCTCTCAGCAGCTCACTGTTATCAGTTCTGCACACTGCTGTCTGATATACAGAAACAGCACATTTGGACAGAGGTGATTTGCTTGCTTATTCTTTGGGATCTTGTGGTGGAGTTACTACTTTTATATAAGCGTCATTTAATTAACCTACAAAGGACTGCAGTGAACTTGAGAGAGGTAATGTAAAAAGGAAATTGTAAAAGTATGTAAAATCTTACTTAGAAATCAAGAAATGTGAGGTAAAGCTTGAAATCCATCAGTGCCCATGCCGTATCAAGAAAAGTTAACTGTAATCTTTTGTTTTATTCTTAATGCAGTCTTCTGAAACACCTTTCTGTTAGGTAGTGGTGATCATGCCAGAATTCCTGGCATCCAGATGAAGGATGTACAGAAGGTCTGTGACAGCTACACGTTTGCCCAGGACTTGCCACAGTTTTTATACTTCAGATTTAAAGTGGTGAGACCATGGCATACTTGAAAAAAGTTGGAGTATATGTTCACCAAGACAAAAGAAACATCTTACAAGTCACTCAATATGATGCAGAATAACTCTTCCTGCAGTAAATAAAATAATAAAAACCTGTCCCTAAAGTTCTGGTGGCCACTGAGAGTACTACTGAGCTGGCAAAGAAGGTGCTGCTGTCAGAGAGCATTATTCACTGTTAACATGAAAGACTTGAAGATGCAGGATGCATGAGCAAAGGTGATCTTCAATGCCTGAACAACCAATAGGCTTGACACTGGAAATTCCTTGGGTATCTTTGCTGCATGTCCCTGCTATTGCTGGAGAAAAGACTTGACATGAAGCAAAACATGCATCTAGCACATCAGTCTTCATTAAAAACACAGTTTTCAGTGTGGGGTTTTAGTAGCAAGCTTTAATCTGGGAGAGTGCTTTATGATTTTGCCAGATGGACTCTGTCTTCTCAGGAAAATACCGGTAGGTATAATCATGATCTGCACATTGGTCTGGAACCAGAAGCACTTGGACCTTACTTATAGAGTAAGAATGACCCTTTTCTCCTGCTGGTTCTGGGGTAGAATAGAATAGAATATTTCAATTGGAAGGGAACTACAATGGTCATCTTGTCCAACTGCCTGACTTATTCAGGGCTGACCAAAAGTTAAAGCATGTTGTTGACTTCTTTCACATCATCCAGTCACTTCTCTGCCATCTGTTGCTATTGCCCCTTCCATTGTTCCAACTTATTTTGTCTAAACATCCATCAGAGGACCAAGTTTATTGTTGTTTACAGTATTTGATGAGGATAAAACCTACAGGGTTCCATATGGATAAAACAAACTTATTACATATTAATACCTACCTGCAGCTTATCAATCTCCCTTAATAATTTTCTAATGGAACCCTATAGCAAGGATAAATGTGTGTATCTATTGTTTTTAAAATGGTTAAAATATTATTGAAGAAAGATTATTATTGGTATTCAACTATTAAGGACTTTTCGGTAAGGACAAAACCCCGCTAATTCAGGGTGCAGAGACGTTACTCAGGTGATCTTTCAGTAGTACCCCCTTGGTCCCTATTTCCTATCTTCCCCAAAAGGAAATAAATTGCTAAACTTTCTGCTTTTACATGCATAAGTATTTCATTGACAATCTTACCATATAATCACTAAAACCAGTAACAAATCTAATAAATTCTCCAATCTTGTTCAACACACTTTCCACTCTTGCAACTTTATTTTCTGGTTGAGCAATCACCGCTGTCTTCACTTCAAATTTCTTGAGCTTTTTAAATCCATCAGACCATCAGCTGTACTTAACTGAAGAGTAATTGTATTACTTGTGATGACTTTGTATGTATACTGTCATTTTTTTTCAAGAGGTGAGGTGCATGTGCAATGTAAATACCAAGAACTTCCATGTGCCTTAGTTTATTTACAGTCTGTTTTTAATGCTGGTTGATTGGATGGAGAAAACTGTTTAAAATATGCTATTGATTGCTTTTGATTAGCATATGAGTAACGGTCATTGATTTGGATGCAGATCTTTGACATAATGGTTCCAAAAGGGTTTTTATGTCACGTCCTGCCTTGCCCTAAGACATCAGGTTAGTGAATCATTAACCAGCAGCCTCTGCTACTCTTCCTGAACTACCAAGGTCGCTAGGGTCTACAGGAGAGCTGTTTTACTCCACAAATCCATTGGCTAAGGGTCTCAGTAATGTTTGTTGAGGACAAAGCACAGACAGTGTTTATTACCTTTAGTAAAAAAAAATGCAATCTTTTCAGGCTTAGTTTTTTTCCTTCATTTTTTGTAGTGGCAGCTTGCCTTTGTTACCAGTGTGAGTCTTGCAGAATTAAATTATAAAATGTAATTCATTGTGTAGATAATGGAAATACTTCTTTTTTGCCCTGATGAATATTCAAACTGCAGGTGATTATGATGAAGATGACAATGATGATTAATAATAATAATAATAATAATAATAATAATAGAATGTGCCCTTTGGATTAGTCCTTACCTGCCAAGCTTCTATGCTTCAGAAAACACATTTACTTCCCTAATAACCTCAGCAAATAGAAGACCGTGATGGACAAAAAATGATCTTAAAAAAAATCATCTAATTACATAAACAGGGCGGCTGATTCACTGACCCCCATGTATTTCTGTGGAGGAAATAGCAGTCCTCTAGGGCAGCACCTGGACAGCTCTGCAGAGCATCTGAACGAGACGGCGATTCCTTCTCCTTCCCACCAGAAACATCCCAACTCCACTTTGGCTCACCTGCATGAACAATGATGACTGCATTTGGCCCCATATAACAGTCTGAAGGCACTTCTCATTTATATTTTAATCATGTTTTAATTCAGTTCTGGTGGCAGCTGTTATATTGACGGTACTGCTTTTATGTAGTCTATTTATCCTCTGCTTGGATTCAGACCACTTGATAGAAATTCATGCAACCAAATATATTTTGTTAAATAGGCCATAGCTTTGACTGAGAGGAACCATGGCTGATCATTTTCTCTTAATCTCCAGTTCTGTTTAGTCAGTTTTACAATTAGCAGAAGCTATCAGATGACTAACAAATGCTGTAACAGCCATTTCATGAGGTAGCACTGGGTTTGCCCTCAGCAGAACGGGACAGAGATGAACAATTTTCTTCAGAATTGCTGTGAAAATTCACTCACATATCTCTAGAGAAATACCAAGGTGAAAAAAAAGCCCCTTCTGAATTCAGCATGGAAGAGTATTTGATCTTTTAATCCGTCACTATCTTGTTAGCTGAACACAAAAACACTCATGGGTAGAAACTGTGGTGCCAAATGTTTTGGGCATGTTGAGCCACCTCCTGCACTTTAGTCACCTGCATGGATGGTTTCCTTCAGTCACCCAAATTTCTCCTGCTCCAATGCCTTCCAGGAAGCACCAGGTCTGCTCTGCAGGCATGGCACATCCATACGGTCTTGCTGACAGTGATACCAACAGGGAAGAAGCTGGCCAGTTCTGCTGGCCTGGTGGCCACACAGATAGAATATCTTGCATTAGGCAAGTAAGGAGCACTTTTGGGCTGGCATGAGTTTCTAAAGGATTTCATTACCAGGAAGCTGGCTAATAAAATTGTGTTAGAACCCTGCTTGAAATGAGCTTAAATATTGCATAGAAACAGTTTTAAAATAGGTAGTTTAAAGCATGAATGTCCATAAGAAATGAATATTACAAAATGAAGCTTGATTGTTGCTATATTCAGATCCAGTCCCCTCTAAGCAATCAGAACAGAGCACTGAGTGTATCTGAACCACTAGGTTATTTTGTCCTGATTTCTTTCCTTTACATCTGGGAAAAACCTGAGAATTTGAAAAATTCAGTGCCAAAATTGGTGTCATTCACCATTCTGCATTTCTTCTGCTTGCTTCATTTCCCATTTTCCCACTGATAAAACAATATTAAGGTTTTTGACTCACCACCCAAACTGCCATTTGCTATTGCCTGACAGGAAACCTACTAGTTTCACCTTCCTGGTGGAGAAGTCCTTTGTGTAGATGCATAGGTCATAAATTACATCTAATATGAAAGAATAAGACAGGTAAGTAACATCATCTAGCACACTTCACATAGCATGTGGAAATGTTAGGTGGTGTTTATTGATTTTGCTGAGTTATACAAGAGGGGCTGCCTAGATAATGCCAAGATTGAAACCAAGGTTTAAAGTTAATGCCGTATTTGAAAGACATTTTAATGGCCTTGGGGCAAAATGATTTGTGTTGTTTTGGCTAGCCCAAGGTTGCAGTGAAATACTGTCTTTATTACTTCCGTACCAGGGCTTCTCTCCACTGTTAGGAATTAAAATGTGAGCGTTACAGATTTACTACATGGAGAAAAGCAGAAAAGATAGAGACAGCCTCTGGATTCAGAGCCAGGGCAGGTGGCCGAGCCACCACCTCACAGTCAAACGCAGGCCATTACGGAACTGGTTGCTGCAAATAATAAATGCTGGATTACAAACTGACTTTCATCTTAATCCTGCTCATATCATTGTATGAGGATAACACTTTTGTATGATTAAAATTGTCCATTTTTGAATTAAACAACAAAGCATCTGTAGTTCCCAGGAGGGAACAAAGAAGCCCCCAGCTCAGCAAAACGCTTCTGGGTCTTTCTCCAGTGGGTGAGGGAGGGGGTTTCCATGAAAGCAAAAGCAGATAAAAATAGAAAAGCCCATCAGGAATTGCAAAAAAAAGCTTTTGCCAAACTAATACCCACATATAAAGTTAAAGGCAGGCAATCAGTTTTGTAGGGTTTCAGAAAAGAGAGACACCTCAGCTGAGGACTTGGCTTGAGAAAAAATATTTCCCAGATTTTCTTGGTGCCAGGGAATTTCACTAAAACAGGCAAGGAAGGGACTTTCAAATCTTTATGTTTAAGATACCCCCTTTTACACAGCAGTTCTTGGGACCAATGTGTGTTTTCTACTGCCTCTCTAGAATGGACTGGCTGTAGGGATCTAAATAAAACACCGTTTACCTTCCTGCAGTCTTTTAATACCCTTATCAGCACCTTATGGTGCTCATTTCTTGATTATTGACCTTCGCAACTGACCCAGGCTGCTAAACAGTTAAACAAAACGTCTCTTTCTACTTATCGATACGTATAAGTGTACTACTGAACCATTTTAAGTTTAAGATGGTATAATTTAAATTTTGCCCAGCTTCATTGAAAGGTCACCCTCTCACTTAGAGGATCTCCATGCAATCTGACATTAAGCATTTAATGGCAATAATGTTGAAGCATAGAATACGGGTATACCAGTAGAAAAATGCATACTGAGCACAGGGCTTACTACTTGGTCAGACATTCGAGAACCACTGTAAAAGTATTTCTGGGGTGTTAATGATATTACTGTTTCAGTAGCTGTAATTCCTGGGTGTCCGTTACATCCAGGTCTTGACAAGTTTGCTCACTTTGCCTTCAGCAAGGTGCTCTATACGATGTTATTGCACTTAAGAAGGTGGTTAAATTTAGAAGCATCATGTAATTATTTATTTGGCAACAGACACAATACCCAAGCAGGTACCTGCTGGCTGGATCTCGGAAGGAGACGCGCTGAGCATCTTTACATCAGAATAAATTGGATACTGGCATAAGGGAAAGACAGCTTTATGCCTGGCTTATTTTTCTCTCCTGAATGTTCTCAGCACAAAAAGCATTATGAATTGTGATCTGATCTTGTTCATTAGAAGAGAACAAATTTGTGTGAGTGCAGGAAGCACATCGTATCTCTGAATATAAAGAGACTAAGAGGAAGTTGAGCCAGATAAAGCCAGGCCTGAGACTTTACTTCTCATCTAAAGGAAATTAGCTACATTAATTCATAAAAAGCACATTTTCTGTTACTGGGAATCCTGGAAGGAGGTGGGTGGGAAGGGACCAAGGGAGGTGGGAGGTCACCTGCTCCAGTGCTCCCCCCACGCTCCAACCAGGACCGCCCTCTGGGCGAGGGCAGCTTGCTTAGGGCCCTGTCCACTCGGAATTTGACCAATTAGTTTTTAGGACTTCATTTCTGAAGTCCTTCTGAATAATTTTTATCAAATGTATGTATTTACTAATTATTCTACTCATCTTTTTATAGTTTTACAGTGGAGGCTTTTAGCATGCTTGTCAACCCTTTATTTTTATTTAGATGTAACTACCCAGCATTTCCAAAATGGAACAACAGCCTAAAGCTGCCAGTGGAACAAAAGTTAGCTGCTGTCTGAAACCTGCAGAAAATAAATAGTTGAGACTTTGCCTTTCAAAATTCATAATTCTCACTAATGCTAGAGTAGATTTCATTTTTACCAAAGGCAAACACCATTGATATTTTTGTTTTCCAGTGTCAGGTATTTATTTCAGATTGTTTATCAGAACATATACGGGGGTGCAGATAGTCAAAATCCTCTTCTCACAAGGGAGAAAGAAGCAGCCAGCAATAAAAATATTTAATTCTTTCCATGGAAAGGTAGACTACAATTACAAAATAGAATACACTTCTTACAGTTTTTAATTTGAATATTTTTTACACTTAAAATATTTACTTATACTCTGAACTTGTTCTATAAACAAAACCAAATTTTTAAAAAACAGTCTAGAGATCTAAAATGTGTCATAATTAAAAATCACACATAACTAAATTCAAAGTTGTGGCTTCAAAGAAAAACTAAAATGCTCTTGTGACCTCCTCTTGAGGAAGTTTTCGGAGGCAGAATGGGATCAACAGTGAGTTGCACATTTTTGTACCAGTGCTTCTGGCATATCCAGCACAAAACATTCCATCTTTTAAGATGGTTAAAATCATCTGGTTCTTGATCAGAAGCCAATATAAACATACACCTAAAAAAAATTAGGATCCGTGGAATATTCGTTATACCAAACTGTATGGGTCATTAATTTGGAAAAAACTGTTAGCAAGCCAGCCAAATTTGACCACTAGTAATTTATGCTATCCAGTTTGGCTTAGTTCAAGCAATATCAGCAAATGATAATCCTTGGCAAACACTAATCATTATTCTTCACATTAACAAAATGAATAAAAGCAATCTTCTAGCATTAGATAAACGGAATTCTTTTCAGCTCCCTTTTGTTTTTCAGGCTGCAGTCAGGACAAAATTCAAACCCTTCTACAAATTTTTTGTGTGAATTTTTCTTGTACAGTTCCACATTAGACTCATTGTCCTTAAACCCAGCATTAGATATCTCATCTGCTTATCCACGGAAGCACTTGCAGGAACTATCAAGAGGCTGTCAAGAGGTGGAGGACGTCACAGTCTATAAGGAGCAAAATATTGCTTCCCTTGCAGATGGCACCCAGTTTTATCTCAGCAAAACACCAGCTTCTAATCAGTGTTGTTAAGAAATCTTAGAGACCAACAGCCATATGACTCGGGTTTCTGTAAATCTGACACAGTTGGAGGCAAAGCCGTAGTGAGAATTAATTTTGCCTGCCATTGTCTGCCTGGATACAAATAACTGAATACCCGCATACAAATACCTGATATGAAGTGCCTTCATAACATCTCTTCTGAAATGCTATGCTCTTAGTCCTTCTACCTACATGATATTTTAAAAAATAAGGTACGTAAAATACTAGTACTTTAGATGGCATTGACGGAAACCAAAACCAGCTTAACAAGACTTACAAGAAGAAGGCAGAAGAGTCATGACCGTCTCAGTTGGACATGTTGCAGGTGGTCAGTGCTAGTCAGGTCCTGGCTATGGGTTACCAGTCCTCCGAAACAAGCAGCAAAGCAATTGAGAAGCGTACTTTTGTTTCCCTTTTCTATTCTTTCCTATTTGGTTTAGGTAGAATTAACAAAGCAGCAGTCAGGAGCTGTTTAGCATTCCCATGCACTGCCGGTCAAAACCCTGCCCTGTTAGCATCAGTGTCTGGATTCAACTTTGAGCAAATTTTATTTTATTAGAATTTGCCTTGGGGCAAAATCCAAGCACGTAAAGCACAAGCCAGATAACTTAGTGTTTCAGAATACTCAGTATATGAAAATAGCTGGGTGTTATAACGGAAGCTGCCCATCATTTTTGATAACAGATAAAATTGCTGTCTGAGCTTCAAATGTATTGTTTAAAATTAAATCCATGAAGGTTGTCTCTACTTCAGCTTTTTTCCAAAAGTTTTAGAACTCTGTGAACTTCAGCTAGAAGCCTATCAAAAGGAGTGAAATAACTTCAAAGGAGAAAAATACTTTGTTCCTGAAACCCAAGGACAAGATTGCCTATACATATGTAGAGAAAAAATGAGGCTATTCTCGCTTGGGGGGTGGTTTGGTCCCTGCCCTCAATAAATATATTGAAAGTATAATCCTAACTCTTAGTCAGATTTAGCTAGCAATAACCTCACCAAGGCATCAGGTTTGCTGTGACATACTTGTCCTAAGAAAAAAACAGCATTTTTCTCTAATGCAGTAACTTACTAATGTAGACTTCTTTATGGTAATCATTGTGCATGTTTTATTACCCGTTTTCAAGGCTAATTCAAAACCTGGGCATTCTTGATTTAAAACAAGCCTATTCTAATCTCATTCAAAAGGTCTTGTGTCATCTTGTACAACTTTTTCTTTGGAGGATGGGAAGGTATGAAGATTTACAGCTTGACATCCTGCCCCTGCTGCTCTGCTCTGCTCGGAGCTGGCAAACTGTTTATTACCATCTCTGGAGCAGTGTGAAGGACAGCTCCCTTCCTTGGCAGAATTTGCCCTCAGTTCCTGCTATGTTACTACTTGAATTTTGATCATCTATTTGTTCACAACGTCAGAGTATAGCTTTTCTGGTCAGGGTAGAGGCAAACATCCAAACTGCAGATTTCTACAAAATGATTTAAATAATCCTAGTTTAGGATTACTGAAATAATAGTAATGTGGAGTAATAGTAATAGCATGAAGTAATAGTAATACTGAAAGTAATATTGAAAATTATATTGAAAGCCAATAGCTTTTAATACCATCTCAGTAAACCCTGTCCTGGAGTGCAGTTGTATATTTACCTTCCTCCCTTTTCCTGGGAAGAAACTCTTAATGTAAGCTAAGATGAATATTGGTTTTGTAAAAGATGCGAACACCAGATCCATGTGCTTTTTGTGTATTTAAAAAAGATGGTTCAAATAGCAAAGAATAATGCCTGAACCTTGTTGATGATTTTTTCAAATGAAAAAATTAATTTCTTTCTTTTTTTTTATTGTCAGTTCAAGTTTTGCAGAATTAGGTACTTAAATGATAAATAATCTTGCTATCTTCTGATTTTGAGTCAAGAACATAAAAATACATTTGTCATCGTGGCCAGTAACTGCTACTTACATTGACCTTGATGACTTCCCCAAACTAATTTTAATCTTAATACAACCTGTTCTGCTTATTAAAATAATAATAAAATGCAGCACTTGTCTGCTCTCTTTTCATTCTGTCTCCAGTGCTCCCTTTCCAATAACACAAGTGAAATACCATGTCTACCTTGCAAAGCCCATTTTCAGTGGCCCCGTTTCTTTTAAGCAATAACTTTGGTCTTCATTAACAGACAGCATTTTTCATATTGGTTGTACTGACAAGGAACACTCATTTCCTATTATCTTTGCAGTACGGGCAGCAAATATGGGCTTCTCCTCCTTTTTAGCAGCATATTTGGACTTGGCTTTGTTTAAGAGCACTGTACCAAAAGCTGATTGTGACGCTAACTGAAATGGCATGTTATAGAGTCTATATTGCTGGTTATTTTTACGGTTTATGTTCCTTTAATTTCTGTCTAACAGAAAACTCGGTGTGTTGCGGGTTTGCCTCACAGCCTCTGGCCAGCCAAAGTGGTTAAACTGGCTGAAGTTCACTGATTTTTTAACTGAATTCCCCTGAAATAAAATGAACGAGTGTGATTAAGGGTTGGAACTCCTAAATGCTACAGAAGCAGAAACCGACAGCAGATGTCACCCGGTAAAGTAGACCATCTCGGCAGATGGGCAAATATGAAACTCAAAGGCTTTTCCTGCCATCATTTGGTTTTAATATGATAGAAATAAAATGCCTTGTCAGTAAAATATAACCAGACAGTTGCTTTGTAGTCATTTTGGGTACATGGTTGGTAATTCAAAGTCCTGCTGCCTTTGCAATATTAATTATTCTGTGCCTCATTACAGGAAGAATACGTGTCAGATCAGCTGAACATACCACACACAGCTGTAGTGGCTCAGAAGTATCTGTTCCTCTATTTACAATTTAACATTAGTAAAAGATACAAGATAGCAACTTTATGGGTCATTTCCCGGATGCTAGTTGGTGTGTCAGGCAAAATTATAGAGACAGGATTTCTTCCCATGTTTTGCGGTGTTTCTTCCCCTGCAGAGGTAAATGATGTGTATCTCAGAGTAGAAAAGCAGTTCTGAAGAGCTGAGCTGCCAATGTGAACTGCCCTGGGGGAGCTGGGGCTGTTAGCAGTGTACTTAATGACATATGTTCCCATTAAAACGTGTAAGCTGTTCTCTTGTACAAGTGGTTAACACCTTTTTAATCAGGCCATTTATTTCATTACAAAAATAAGTACCCTGAGTTGGAAAATGATAGTATTTTATGGTCGGTCAGCAGTTTCCACATCTGGGTATATATATACATTTATACATATGTAAAAGTATGTATATACACAACTTTCAGTGTGACTGAACATACCTGAAGCACTCATAAACATAACATACTCCTTGTAGCACACATAATACATACTCCCTACTGTAAGCAAAGCTGTGGTACTCACTCAGTAGTGTCCTGATGCCGTCAGAGGTGCTGTTTAATTGAGAGCTGCTTCTCTTAAATATGGAAGGTAGCTGATGTCTGCTGCTTTGAATCTCACATTTCAACGTGCTTATGAAGTAGAAATGTTGATCTTTGGAGCGCAGGTTAGGATTTGTCTGTTTCACTGGGTGTTGAATTTTCTGAGATGGATGAATTCTCTGGTGTCTGAGGAAAAATAGTATTTTTAGTGTAATTACCACTCAGGTTGTTTTTCATGTTTTCTAGGTTTAATTTTTCAATCCCAGTATTTGTTATTTTGACTGTCCCCTTTATTAGTTGTTAAGCTCATCTTTTGTGACAACACCCAGAAGGCACTCTTTTATAAATCAAAAGTAAATATATTACCCTACCTTGCAGGGGTGCCATAAGGCTTAATTAGCTCATTTTTGTAAAGTGTTCTGAGATTCCCAGATCAGCATCAAATGTTTATTATTAATTAAAGGCTCTAGTGACTATATTGGATGATTTCTTAATTTAATTCTCTTCAGACATCCTTAAAATAACTGATTTTGTAACATCTTTATTCTTTTAGATTCCTAAAGCACATTTGCTCTTGGCTCAAGTAATTCTGTACACATTTTCCTACCACTTACTGTATTTTTAGTTCTGGGTGGGTTTTTTTCTATATAGTAACATGAAAAACAATCTTTTACTGTTTTCCCTATGAATTCTGCTATGTGGATTATTCTCTAACAAGAAGGTTTTGTTTAAACATTATATGGTGTTTTTTTCCTGCAGTGGGGGGAGTTAAGTAATTTACTTGGCTTCCCATGGGAAATTTGCAGAGATTATACAGCACTGCTGTGATTTATCATTTCTACTTTATTTCTGACTCATAAAGTACACATTATTTTGTGTTTACCTTCAGCAACAGATCACAGGAAATTTCATCATCAATCAAAGTGCTTTAAAATCGGGAGGAGTGATGATGTGACAAAGGCACAGTCAGCAACTGGGGTTATTGGAGGATCATTTATTGCTTCATTGTGTCGTAATACTTCTCATTTTACTGCTTTTCCCAGGATCGGGTTCATGTCGCTTTAGTTACTCAGATCCCAGCATCACCGTGTCCTACAGTAAGAACAGTTCTGCAGATTGGACTCAGCTGGAGAAAATTAGGTTTGTTACAGCTTTTTAATAATTTTCGTGCTTTCTGGCTGAGCAGGTGGTGTTTAAACTTAGCTCTTTTAAAACTTGTTTTAGTTGTTAACTTTTCAGTTCTTATTTGTTCATACAATTAAAAGATGAGAGGTGAAATTATGGTCACTAAAGCTAATTGCAGAACTGCCACTGGGTTTGGTAAATCACAATTTCATCCATTGATTGTGTGGGAGGTAATGAAGAGAATGACTTTGGAGTTAAAATGCAACTCCAATCACCAGCAGGTTCAGGTGCCTGAAAAACCAAAACTTTGATGACTTTTGCAGTTTAGCACCGCTTTCAGTGTCAGCAAGAGCCATAATTTATAGTGTTACAAGTTTCTACTTTGGTAGGATAAAGCATTCAATAAAAATAGTTTATAGTTTGATATGAACACTTGGCTCGTAACACTCATAATATGGTGTATTATGCCTTGTTTTTAAACAAACTGGTTTAGGTGAAAGCGCAAAGGTTTATGAATGGGGATTTTAAAATCTTTTATTGCAATATGCACATCTTTAAAGAGAGAGTCAGTGTTGGAGATGGATTTTTCTGGGAGAGCAGAACCAACATTTTATTAAACAATATTAGGAAAGGTGCATTGGCATATATACATAGTTATACAAGTACAACTGTGGAAGAAAAAATGCAATTTATATGTAATGTTCTCATAGCATCTCAGTCCACCTTCCTGCATTACCTTAGTGTCTGTGCCACACAAGCGATTTGCTTGAGCCTGTTTTCAGTCCATTGAGACAATTTGCAGAGCAAAAGGCTACTTAATTTCTGATGAGTAAGCAAAATTCTAGCTGCAAGGCTATGGATTTCAGTATCTCATCCTCCTGCTTCTTGTGGGATTACGATTTAATTGACAAAGGCACAAATGATGAAGAATTCTAGTAAAACAAATGGTGCTAATTCTTATCTCAGAAAAATATAAGGCAAGAGTAACTTCACTGCAGCCAGTGGAGTTGCCTCAGAGTAACCACACAATACCTTTTATTTTTCTCACATTGATGCAGAATCATGCACCTAGTCCGTAACATCAGTTCAGTTACCCTCATAGCTCTGCAAGCCAGGAAACTCAAGAGTTGTGATGATGCAAACACAAGCCCTTGAAACCCAAATTTTTTGACATTAATGCACATATAGTTTAATCTGTGTTGCTTTAACTTTGACTGCTGGAGCTGGCAGTGGAAAACAGGTCAATAGAGCAATGTCGTGCAAAGTGGAGAGGATGAATTATGAAAGGATGCTCATTTCTCCTGTGGTCCGTATGAGTTACAGTATTTATTTGAATGTGCTTCAGCGGCTTTCACTGCACTGCAGGCAGCTCCAGGGAATGGTGGGAGAACTGGGGAGAGATGGAGCAGGAGGGCAGCTATGAACGGAAGGTGGTGTGTCAGTGTGTGTTGTGTTGATGGGATTTCAGCTCTGGACTCCCAGGAGGGAGGGGAAGGATCTCTCAGGGAAGGTGGGTGCTGTGTGTGGGCTCAGGCAGAAGCAAGGACGACATCTCAGAGCAGCGTTGCAGTGGAGGGTGACAGATATAACATTTAGCAAGTGCAGGGTGATTTGTGGGGCAGATTCTGGATGTGAATATGGGACAAATACAGTTGTTTTTTGACATTTCACTACACTCTAATGTCTTGCTTTACAAAGAGAAGTTCCTCTATTTTCTGCTATATAAGCAAGCTATTGGTGCCTTTTTTCCCTAAAAGCTCTGGATTGTATCTGACAAGTTATTCACCCACCAAAGCATCGCTGCCAAGGCAGAGGCAAGGTTGAGTAGCTGACATCTTGCACCCCCAATTTTGTAATTCTTTGCAGTCTGAGGTTTGAATGTAGCTAATTTCCTTGCTGGGTGATTAATAAAACAAAAATAATAATTCTCAACATCCCTTCCTTGCACACAGAACTCAGTCCTTTCACTGCCACTAGTAATGTAAAGACATTCACCCAGAGCTCAGGGTGAACCTCAGTCTTTTCACAGCTCTAAGGACAGCTCTGGGAAGCAGAGCTCAAGGCCCTGGACGTTGCCTAATACTAATACTCCAAGTCTGCCTCTCCTCCCCACATTTTCCATTTTCAGCAGCAAGAGAGAGGACAAATGGATTATTTCTTCTGTATTGTTCTTGAAGCAAAACATGGAAGGAAAGGCAACCTGGCCCTCCCCATCCACAGAATTATCCTGACAGCCAGAGTGTGGGATTGGCAGGACACGTTTGTCAGAGAAAATTCCCAGCTTTTCCCTCCAGCCGTCGTGCTCCCTCTAGATCTATGAGGGACTGAGGCACTAGAAGTCAGGAGTTTCTTTTGTTGAAAGCTCATGCAAAAATCACATTTCGGGAGATGTGTTTTTGTAAAGTGCTTCCTTAACATTTCCTTTTGCCCATACCTGCAAAATACCTGACAAAGCCCAGTCACCTAGGAGCTGTGACCAGCATCAAGTATGAATGTTGCCCTGCTCTTTCTTCCTGCTCTCCAAACACCTGCATTGATCTGTTATTTATTGCCTTAGCTTGCACTTTCTTCGAAGCAAGGCTGTCTGTTCGGGCTGTATGTGCACTGCCCGGCACAGTGGGACTCTGCCTCAGAGCAGGTATTTTCTGATCTCCATGGAAGATTTGTCAGCATACAAAGGATGTCAGCACAACTGTGTCACACCTGGTAAATGTGATAAATGAGGGAAAAATGTTCCTGGCTATGGCTTAAACTTGGTCTAATTCCATATCATTGTTTTTCAGTGCTCCTTCCAATGTCAGCACAATCATCCACATTTTGTACCTTCCCGAAGATGCTAAAGGGGAGAACATCCATTTTCAGTGGAAACAGGATTATGTCCACAGTGGTGATGTGTACGAAGCCTGTTGGGCATTGGATAACATTCTGATCATAAATGCTGCTCACAGAAAAGTTGTATTAGAAGATAATCTTGATCCTGTGGATACTGGCAACTGGCTTTTCTTTCCTGGGGCCACAGTTAAGGTTAGTCTGATTTTCTATGGCTTAATGTTATTATTACTCTTGTATGTAGAAGACGACAGTAACATCTAACCAAACTGAACACACAAGGGTGTTTAGGCCACTCCATCTGCTCCTAGAATTGGGCTCTTTTTATCTTTGTTTTTACCTCTTCTCCATCCCACCGGGGCTTTCTAGAACAATGCAACCTCTCTGCCATGACCAAAACCAAATGACAGTTTATACTGTCATGTCAAAGATCATGTAACAGAAAATGGGAAACAGCTTCCTTTTAGCAAAACAGTGCAATATTTTTGAAACAAATTCAAGTCTCTCCATTGGATATTTTGAAATCTACCTGTTTGTTTATCTTGGTGTCGTTTGGCTACCACTACTCTCTTCATCACAAACCATCACAAAAAAATACAGTTTCCTACTTTTTCTGACTGTGAATATCACATCTCCATTGCAGCATGCATTCAGGTAGTGGCTGCTTCTTAAAAGCCTCTTTTTCGGTAAGATCCTGTTTTGATGTATGAGATCCAGCAAGACCTCTTAAGGAGCCCTGCAAGGTCTCTGTGCACAAAGTTCCTTCAAATGCAGAGTTGTTCAGCATTTGGAAATCAGTTGGATTCTTGCTTTCTATGTTTCCAAGCAGCCAGAAGTTGAACAGCAGATGACTTTATGTTTTCATCCTATTTTTCATTCACAAAAAAAAGCAGTTTTGATGTCGGGGTTCATTTATGATGCTGGTAATGGGTTTGGCAATGGCACAGGAAACAGATGTCAAATACTGAGGGCAGTAAGAGGCTGGTTATGGCTTCATCCTTTTCCCACAGAACCTGATAGGAATGGCCTCAGATTAATCTTTTTAGAAATAAATACTCCCACTAATCTACTCATAGTACCTGCATACTGACTTTTTTTTTACTTCAGTAAGACCATTTAAACTACAATGACAAAGTTTTTGTAAGAGATTTTAGAATCAAATAGTGTCCTGCATATTTAATGAAGTAATTTTCTGTGATCAGTTCATATCTGTTGTGTTGTCAGTCTTATCACTGGATTTTAAAATCCAGCCCACACATGTGAAGGTGTGAAAGCAAACCAAGGTTTAATGTGCCATAGGCATAGTTACTTCTTCTCCGCTGGCCAAGCCTAAACACTGCTTGCTCGTTCTGAAACATGCATAAAGATCATCTAAACTTTAGCAAGTAAACCTATTTTTTTGTTGTTGATTTTGTTGTTATTGTTGGGGGTTTGGGTTTTGTTTATTTAAACTCAGCCAGTGTGTGTCAATACACAACTGTGGTTACATGAAAGATGACGGACCTAAACTCAGAGATCACTTAGTGCTTCTAGACAGAAATCCCATTCAAGCTTAAAATTTATATGAATCACGAGTGAGGATTCACCAACCTGCCATTCCTCCAAGTTCATCTTCTGTTTTAGGGACAAGTGAAATGTGCAAATGTCTGTTCCCATCTGACATTTGGTTATGTGTAGCCACTTACACCAGATTAAGGCAATGTGTGAGACTGTGGTGTAGCCACACTGGATTAAGGCTATGTGTAACACAGGGTTTTTATTCTTCTTGGGACCCTGTAGCTACTTCAGACATTTTTAGTGTATCTAGATTGTCACCAGAGCACTCCCGTACTCAAATTTCATTTTAAAGGTTTTTGCTCCAGTTTTCCTCAAATTTTCAGGAACAATCTTGCCAAATTGATTTGAACAGATTTTGCAATATGAATTTCATGTTATGTCAAAAAGTAAAACTACAAATTGGGTCAAGATTTACATCAGATTCAGCACAGACCCTGTTGTAACATTATAACACCAAGAACAATTTTTTTGACAGTTTTTGTGCTTTTCAGGATTGGAAAATTAAATAAAACTTTACAAAAACTTCTAATATTTTCTTTAAAACATTTAGCATAGCTCTAATCTCAGTTCTTCACAAACACATTCTTTTTTATAAATAGAAAGGTGAGAATCTTTGCACATCGTACTAATGACATTACATCACATTTTAAATGTAACCACACCAGTCACCTCTGTTTCAAGCAGCATTTCGCAGCAGTCAGATAACTTGGCCAGTATAATAGCAGAACGACGGCAGGAACGGGTGCTACATCTTCACAGGATCCCCAGTATTGTTAATGCTCTCAGGCTGCAAGAGTTCATAGAAACTGGGGGGAGATTTTAAGAGATTTTTTTTATCGTAGCCAAAGGCATTGGCCTGCCAAATAATGTTGGAGAAACCCTGACAGTGCTACTGGGATAGGTTGCATCAAAGCTGATTCTAGTTCTCTTGTTCCTACAAGTCCTTTTGTTTCCCAGACATCTAAAACTTGCTAAATAGTCCTGATGTTTGTTCAGAAAGTCTGTATAGCAATTTTAGATTTTTACTTACATTTTTACTAAGGGATCAGCAAATTTCATTGCTGTACTGTGCTGCCTTTTATAACTCTCACCTACATGCTTTTTGAAGAAATTCCCATACTCACAGTCTATCACTGTGCCAAACTCCATATCAAGCTGATGAGACCTTTTCTCTGCCATCTGAGCCTGTTTGTGCTATACAAGTTTCAATTCATATCCTCCTGTCCTTTGTCAATTAGTATTTTAGATAAACTGGCCTTAAAAATCTTCCTTGACGTTTGTGTTAACTTCTTCACTGCCTTCCTTCAGTGCTTTTCCTTATGAGTTTCCCTGACAATGCCAATGAACAGTCACATTTCTTGATGTTATTTGTTGTCGAACTCTGTTTTGATTAGTATATACTACTAATATATGTGGGTCAATTCTTTTCCTAAATTGTGCCATAAAGGTAAGTATTTTCACTGGAGCGAAGGAATGAAATAGTAAGAAAAACAAAAAGAAACAAGAAAAATTATCTTTCTAAATTTCTTCCATTTACTGAGGTTATTTTCTGTATTCATCCTTTCTTGCTCACCACCTTTCACCACCCAGAACGATTGATACTGTGTATTTCTCAGGTGGAAGGGCAGTGCCAGTCCGAGATAGCTCATCAGCTGGCAGTCAGAATGGGAAGAAGAGGAAAAAATACATACTTATTTCTGGTAGAAAAAGGAGTAGAAACAGTCTTTCTCTACGTGTTTACTTTTTTACTACTGGACTGCCCCAGGAGATGTTGCTCAGATGGTGGAACCTTCTCCTTGGAGGCTCTGTGGCACATCCAGGGTAGTGAATGAAGCAAACAACAGTACGTACATGAGCCCATGATCTTGCACACCTTAGTTGTTACACCACCACCTTGCTTGGCTTTGGCTTGTGCAATCTCGCAGGCATTATCTTCCAGGGATGTACCCTCATGGATAGGCCAGGGACTGTTTCCAGTAGTCCACAGGGATGACACCTGACGCTCTTCTGGAAGAAGAGAGTTTGCCCAGGTGGATGCAAATTCTGCTGTGTCATTTGCTGTCAAAGACAGAGAATGGTCCCTGCCCTAATCCAGTTACCATTATGGTCCTAGAATGTTAGAACTGCCCATCCCTTCAGCCATCTCAAACCTTTTAAGGGAATTCTTATTAAATATCATTTTGTTGCCTTAGTGGGTTACTCTGTTAGTAAAGATAGGCATTAAGATATGGTTTCTTGGTAGTTTAGAATAAAAGTTGCTGTTGCTCACATGCTTAGAGGTGGTTCAGCAAGTTCTTTCCCCAGAGTTGCTCAGTAGGTGGCTTTTAAAATTTCTTGTTATACCTGGTACATGCTCTTGTTGGATGCTTATCAAGTTGCAAAGAAAGTATATTTTTTTCTGTAGAAAGTTTACTTTGGTAGTACTTGAGGTCTACTAAAACGAATAGCAAACATTTCAAATCCAGGAGTTTTGCTGGTAAAACTGCTCAGATTAATAGCTGCTTAGATTAATAAGGTAAAAAGACATCTGAAACAAAGAAAAGTGCTACCATGAAGACTGTTGTCTGGGTCCTGGATTAGGTTCTGTGATGGATTCAGTCACTGGAGAGGACAGTGCAAGCATTAATGGTAATTATGCACAATGTGTTCACTCCAGTTTGGTGGATTTGGACAGTGTGCTCTCAATAAGCACTTGTGGGAACTTGCCTGTGCCCAGCTTGGGCAGTGGTTTCTCCTCCTCTCCCAGCCTGCTTGAGCTTGGACCAGGAATTTCATTACGTTTCTTGCTGCGCTCAGGAGTGGTTGCTACTTGTTTGAAAGCACATGGCTGGTTGCAGACGCAGCTGGAACTGGCTACTGAGATAGGAAGCAAGCTGAGAGATAAGCCACTGAATTTTTGTGTTTTGGTTCCAAAGAAGACAGCAAAAGACAAGAAAGATGCTGTTAGCAAGGCCAAGCAACCCTTAGGAGATTAATTGGATCCACTGGAATGTATTTATCTGTGTTGGACTGTGTGGAAGGGTGTTGAACAGGATAAATTCCTGACTGCATTTCAATATTTCCAGTGACAGCTCTGAGCGTGAGCACGGCCTTGCAACTAAGCATGGTTAGGATGTTGCACTGCTGGTTGAGATTGCTGAAACACATAAAGCAGTGCTGTGCTCTGAGAGCTGTTAAAGGTCTGTGAACCTCAAGACTTCATAGCTAATTGGGGAAAAAGATGAAATCTTCCTTCAGTAATGCTTCTTGGATCTCTACTCTTATGGAACAGAAAAGTGATCTCATCTTTCAGTGGACACTTTCTGTATCTTATATATTTGACTAGAAATTGTTGTGTTTTGAGGTACAACATTTGCCAAATCTTTTAGTTTTCTCTGATTGCTCTGGTCCAAGATTCGATGTGCAAGCTCAAAAACTGAAGTTGAGAAGGGAGACAACCTCAACAGTCTTATAGTTGATGTCTCTGCAATGCTTTGATTACATAAAAATAGCATTGAGACCAAACCACCTGTCTCTGGAATTTTTCCACATCTGGGAAAAAGCAGTATAGATCATTACAGACACTAGAGCAGCGATGTATTTGGTCATGATGTGTTAACCCAGTGACACTTCTCGCCTTTGAGAAGAGTCACGTTACAGAACTGCTGTCTCATGGTAGTTGCAGCCGCTCTTCTCTTGGTGGCTGAAGGTTGCAGTCCAGCTGGTCAGCTTAGTTTGTTTGTTCTGCAGGACTTGGAGACTACACCTGAGGCTGCCTGCGCTGCGGAGCTGCAAGCGTGCAGCCTGGCATAATATGGGATGGGACAAGGGGGGAAGGTCTGTGCCAGCCTCACTGAGCAAACTGGGTTTAGGACCAGGGAATGGTACCTAATGCATGTTACTCACTACCGTGGACATGACCAATAAATCCTGAAAATGTCCCAATCCCAATATCCTGAACAGTAAGCCCCTTAAGTAACAGGTCGTCACCATTCAGCTCATTTTCACTTCCCAGAAATGCATGCCAGCTTAGCAGAAGAGAAAGCTGCATAAGAAGAGAGTGGGAGAACTGAACACTCACACTCAGAAAAATATGCTGAAAATGTGACTGTAAAACGCTGTGACCTTTCACCACACCCTGAGCAGAGCAGGGCTATGCACATCCTAGATCTGCGAGTCCTTCCTGAACCTGTGTTGTTGTGTGTCACTGAGCAGAGAAGACATGTGCACAGGCGCAGGAGTTTGGCAAAAGGAAAGGCTGATTAAGCTATTCCACCCCTCAGTTCTAGAGCAGATTTCCAAATCTCTGAATACTCTGTTAATTAATAGGAATGGCATTGGATAGTCTTCTTTCAAAACAAACATCCTGATATTCCATATATATCTTTGTTGGGTTTAAGTGTTTGTGCTGAAATGAACAAGATTTTTTTCCATTTTTTGTTTTTAAATTCTTGTTTTAAAAAGGGTTGAGGTACTCATTGTCTGAATCAGATCAAATATATTTGTTTGCAGGAAGAAAGGTGATGCTCTAGGTATTTCTAGTGTGAAAATGGCAGATTGAAATTGCTATGACCTTACATTGGACAAAATTGCACATATATAGATGCTTCTGACAAGGTGCTTTTGTTTTTTGAATAAGATATAGCAAGGCAGTATTTGGTCTGTGGGCCAAACCCAGCCTTCTAGCCAGCTGCTGTGCCTCGCAGGAGCTCGTATGTACCACATCTTCCTGGGAAAAGGTGAGCAGGCTTCCTGCTGCCCCTCATCTGAGAGCCATTCCTGCTTCTCTGTGGGTGGAAGGAGGAGTGTGAGAGGGGAGGAGAGGTGAAGAAAGCAGAGCAGGGTGCACAAAACCTGTCAACCGGCTCGCTTTACTGAGAGTGTGGGCACTCTGAGCTGTGCCCATGAGGAGGCATCTGTATATCCATAGGGCTGGATCTAGCCTATGCATAGAATTGCTCTTGCTTTTTTTTGTTTGTTTGTTAATAATCACACTTTTAATTAACATGATAATACTCTAGATACAATGCCTAGGGGTTCATTGGAACTGATAGGTGGTTGATTGTGGTGCTGTGAGTTGTTCGGGCAGCTGAGAATCACTGTCAGGCAGCAATGCTGAACCTGCACCTTTCTCCATACCAGTTCCCCGTGGCTCGGAAGTGTGGTGGTGGGTGGCAGGGAGCCAGTGTTAGCTCTGAGCTGGTGTCAAAGCACCAGGGGTCTTTCCTGCCTCCTAGAAGGAAAGAATTTGGTCTTTGCAGGTCTCTGTGAGATGCACATTAATAAAAACAACATGAATTGACCCATTAGATGCCAAAGAGTAGAAGCGACTTTGGTTGACTGTCACTAATTTTACAGTGGCGTAAACAGACATCATTACTTTCAGAAGAAGAGATGAGGTTTAATCATGCTCACTGCAGAGTACTAGAAACATCACTAGCTCCCAATAACATAGAGGAATAGTTCAGTTCATGCCAGTTAAATGACTCATTAAGGAAATTGGTCATCGCCAGAATGACCGATGTTGTACAAACATCATGAAATGTCCTAGAAAATTAAGAACCATACAAATCATACAAATCACTCATAAACAAGCAAAGTGTTTTGAACGCTAGACTTTGAATAACAGTCTATAATTGGAAGTGATGAGTGAAAACACACTTTATAAACTGTTTGTTACTACGTCAGAGGACAAGTTTCATCCCGCTGTTTTGGAAAGGGAAGGTGCACTATAACCTGCCGTGCACCTGGCCTGCTTGTGCAGCCAAGGTTTTCATTCTGTAACCTACATTAAATGATGTAAAAATGTAGCATGTGGGAAAGATTAAAGCCCTGTTTATCTCATGGGGAAGTATTCTAATCACATTGTGGTTTTTCCTTTGGTTAAAGAAGGGACTTCAGACCAGAAGCATTAACAGCCAAATCCACAGAATGTACAAATTAGAATCTTTCCTAAATTCTGTCATCGTACCTTTGCTGGCTAAGACACTGCATACAGAGTATGGTTTTATCAAGACTGAATCTATCCTTGTACCTGCTACCATGCAAAAATCTAAAAATTTTTAAAAACTGCGTGACTCATTCCCAGAAAGGCACAATATCTAATTTATGGCTCCATTGACAATGCTGCTTTAATTAATTTTCTTCATCTTTTTTCTTGTTCCTCTGCTTCTCATATCTCATCTGTTTGCATTGCCTAGATTTTAATTAAAAAACCCTCTCCTCTCTAAGGAGCAATCTGAAGTGGCAAAAATAATCACTTAAAATATTACAGTCATTAAAAAATTGGCTGCGGTCAAAGCCATGCATTTTCAATTTGCCGACAAACGATATTTTTGTTTCCTTTTAAAGTGCGTTTTTTATTTGAATAGCATACGCCAGCCAGCCTGGCTATCAGCAATGCTCCTCCAGCTGGGTGGGCTGCGTGACAACTCCTTAATGGGGGAAATTGATGGCCCTCTGCTCACGTAGAGGTGAAGGCATACTGGGCAGATTTCTTTCCATCTGCCGTCAGCCCTTTGCAAGCTGGCACTGCCCAAATGCCCAACACATTCATTCCAATGCAAGAAATGTCGCCAAAAAATAAATTGTGAGGCTACAGCTGTCTGAAAGAATCATCGGGGCCATTAGGCCCAGGAGAGATAATACGAAGAGGTGCGTCAGTGTTTGTCTCTGATAAAAACCTAATTAAATGATGGTAAAGATGACTGTGGATACTTTAAAGGCACAGAGGTGAACAACATTTTCATGGGAGTGTGGGGACAAACCTCAGAAAGATGATATGCAGCACCTCAGCCAAAAATCTGTTACGCTGAGGAATTTCACACTAGTGTTTCCTGTTGATGCTTCTCTGAATGGCACAGTTGTATCATGTAGTTGCCCTCTGTTCTGCTCTCCGATTGAAGAAATCCCATACTGTAGAGCCAAGAGGTATTTATTGATTCACAAGTTTGACTTGAACAACTGGGACAGAAGCTGGTTTGGATGCACTTCAGTGCTTCTGTTTACGTTCCCAATCTTTGTCTTTTGAGCTCCTAAAAATCTTCAGGGCTGTGTCCTTAGCTGCAACTGTGGCACAGGCTGATATGTTTGACGCTTGTGCTGCTTCACGTCAGGGTGAATGGGAGACCTCCAGTGGTCCCTCCCAGCCAAGAGGTCACGCTCAGGGTAGCAGCTGTCCCCTTACATGGTACTATCATGCAAGCCTTTGAAAATACGGAGATTGTTCAGGCATGCTACATGATGTAGGATCCCGGATCTTACCTGGGGCCCTTAAGCCGTTTAGATGCTATGGAAAGTGGGTCAGTATTTATTTATGAAAACATAAATAGGTCCAGTTGGAAAGTACCTGCTTCACCAAATCTGATTTCCTTGCTTTTACTGACCAAAGGTTTTGAGCAGTCCTAATTGAAACCCTTCTGCATCTCAGATGATCAAGAGGCTTTCCTAAAAGCACCTACCAAAAACATGAAAGCTGTAGGTAGAAGATGTAAAATGTAAGGAGTATAGAGTAGAATAAAGAGGGTGACAGACTCTTCACAAAAGTTTGATTTTGAAACCATGTACTACTCTCTCCCATAGCCTGTATCTTCAAATTATTAGCTAATGCCCTCATATTGTACAACAGAAAGCTCACCTGAATTAGTAAGACTTGCTGGCTCTCAAAGACAACCTGGCTAAGAACTGTACTCATAGACTAGAAATATTCATCGATAACAGCAATTTTAGCATGAAAATGTATTTTTTGTAGTAGTGGTACCATTGTAGCAACAAAGAGCCCTGAGCAAGGAATGCACCACTGCTGCCTCTTCAGTTGCAAACCGAAAAGATAGCCTGTGTCCCAGGAAATTGCCATCCATTTATAAAACAGGAGATAAGCGGGGGCTGGGAAGATGTGGGAGTAAAAGGAAATACTGCAAGAGGGGAGAGTGCTCATCCTGGTAAGCAGTGCGTTCTTCAGTGTAATCGATGACAAGGCTTGTTGGGGAAAGCACTAAGGAAGTGTCTGAAGGACATCATCTTGTGGGGAACTTGCCAGGCTTGGTGGGTGGAATGGGCAAGGGCATGTCAGTTTGGTCGTCTCACCAGCAGATGTAGTGGCAAGCATCAGCAGTCAAGGAAAAGTAAGCCATGAGATGGTGCATATGGGAGATGATGGAGGAGGGTGAGGATGAGCTATGCAGGGCCTTACAAGCAGGGAAAAAGTAGTGATACCATAACTATCCAGTAGAGAAACTTCAGAAACAGAAAATTCAGAGTGAAGATTAGATTGAAAGCAAATCCAAGCATGCTGAGATACGGGAATGCACCCAGCCAATTTTCATTTTGCCCTATTCATGCAAAGCAATAGCTTAACAATTGCAGATAGTGAATAATAGAATTGATAGTGCCAGATTAAATTAAATTTTTTTTTTTTCCCCTTGAGATGACCACAGACCCTGAACAGAACTTGGCTTCTTTCCATTTGGCAACAGACAGAGGCTGTTTATTTAGGAATACAACAATTTACTTATGGCAGGCTGATAGTCCCACTCCAGTTGCAAACAATGGGAAATAGCTACTAGTGTGAAGTGGCTCCATTCATGTGCTTGCAAGTGTCCTATGTTCTATTATGTAGGTGATCTGGGAGAAAACTTTGCTTAATAAAGGTTATCAGATTTGTCAAAGGATTTATTCTGTAAATTAGTTTTTCTTCACAAATTAGTTAACTTTTCAGTGTTGTAAATTGTGCAAGGACACACTAAATGTTCCATATTCTTTTAATCCCCTTTAAATGAAAGTAAACTCTGCTTTAGCTCTGGACCTACAGCTGATGCTTCCATGGTAACAAGGAGAAATATCCTACAAGTTGCTGTCATTTGACCTTTTTAGTTACAAAATTTGCACAGCAAGCTAATTTGTTCTTATCTTATAAATCATTTAAGTGTAAATAAACATGAAACAGACAACAAATTTAATCTGGCATTTGTAAAAGAGAACTCTACATCTACATAGAGAGATCTACAGTATCTCCATCTTAGGGAGAACTTAATCCAGTTAGTTTAAAAGCACAGTACATGTTCGTTCCACATTTTTTATCACTTTAGAATGACAAAAAAAAAGACCTGTAAAATTCAGTCCTTAAATACTGGAAGTATATAGACTACCACTGCAAGTGTAAAGCTTTTAATTTGGGAAAGAGGCAACACAGTATGTAAATTGTACTTTAGTTCTTCGTGTCTAAAGGCTTGGATTCAAATCCTGGGTTGAACCCAAGAGAAAATGAGTCTGATGGTTTCAATTCAGTTTCTAATCTGTTTGAACCGTATTACAAAACCGCAAAATAATCCAACATAGTCAGCAGCCTCCTGGACGTTGAACAAGACTGACAAGGTAGTTGGGGGCGATGCCGGTGAGGAACCATCTCCTGTGGAGCTTCTTTTGCTCTTGGAAAATTTGGCTGAGTGCTGTTTGAGGTTATTCACCCCTCAGCAACCCACTGGATTTAAAAAAAGCAGTAAAAGCAGCAACAGGTAGCAACTGCTTGGAAAATGAAAATTAAAATATGGAAGCTAAGTGTGAACTGGGAGTGATGATTATATGGGTGAGGGAAATGTTGCAGGTGGAAGAGGATGAGATCAGGAGCAGAGGAGCCGTGCCCCTTGCTGGGTGCAGCATGGCTCATGCAAATGGCACTCATCCTTATCTGCTTCTCCCATGGGCATGTCCAGGGTCCCAAATGGTGGCACTGGGGCAAAAATGTACAGAAGATGATGACCATCCCTCAGAATTTCTTTAAAAGCTGTACCTGTGTATTGAGCATCTTTCTTGCTCTCTTTAAAGATAATGAGCTTCTATTACTGCTTTCATAGGTATGTAGAATAACAGAAGGAGTTAAACCCCAGGCTGAACCTCTCTTCTGCGTAGCTGTTTCACGTGAGATTCAAAGCTAACATGAGCAGAGGGTGATTTGAACCATATGTTGTGTGGTTCATTAACACATAAAATATGCATAAAATACATATTCATAGATACTGTGTAGCTGTGTATAAAAGCATGAAGATAGTTTTATAGAACTAATGAAATAAATGATGCTTTTGAGCTTTCATAAAGGACTGATCATACACCACTGTATAAATAATTACTTATTCACCCCTTTGCCAAACTGCCCATTTATTTATCTTGACAACCTAAATGGAAATTCTATCAGATGTACTTCAGTAAATATTCTGTTAGACAGCAGAAGGACATACAAATGTTAAATGATACTGGATTTGTATGTTTTGTGTTTATTTTAATAGGTGGTTTTCATCAGGCAAGAGATTACTAATTACATACCCCACTATCAAGTATATACTTATATATAACTTAGCACCTGAGAAATAAGTAAGGCTTATAAAGGATTTTCCAAAGCTTGTATGCAATTGCACGAAGTAGCTCAGTAGGGTCTGTTTGTTTCCTAAGAGATGAAGGGTTACATATAAATTTGAATTAAGTTTTAGCCTGAGTATTTATTTTTGGTGTATTTACTTGACTGCCTGCAGATAAGATGACTTTTGTGGCAAATTGACAGATAAAGGATATTTCTTTTCTGTTCAGGAAATGAAGAAAATTGCAAAAAGCAAGAAGCAAAATAAACAAATTATTCTTAAAATGCTGATATTAGCAGTACCTGTAGGCATGAAGGATAAAATTAGTGATAAAAAGCCATTTCTCAGTTGATTATAAATAACTGCATAGTACAAACAGTGTTTTTCTAAGAGAAGTAAAATATTAAACTGTTTCATTAATTTCTGCTAATTATAAAATATTTTATGTGTAAATTATTCTGCCTTTTCAGTGGCAGCAGCCGCATATATAGTGCACTGTGTATATGGTGCATTAACAGAGCAAGGAGACTTGTGACAAAATCTATTTAATTTCTGTGATAAATTATCAACATTTCAGAATCTTTCAATTGCTTTGACCTTTCTTTGGAAGAAAAACACTTTAACAGCAATTTGTTTATTTTAGCAGTTGAAACAGTCTTTACATTTTTATAGTGTGTTTATTTCCTTAAGTGATATTTAGTCAGCATTAATAAACATAGAGCTGTTGTCATTCAACTGTAGACCAGCAAGTCTCTGTACAAAAATCAGACTTCAAGTACTCAGATTTTTTTCTAACAATGTGTAGGCACCTCTACAAACGTAGTCCCAAATTGCATTCCTAAATATAAATTAACTGCTAAGTTACTGGCAACCATACTCAAAAATCATCAAGAAAAGAATTTCAGTTATGTCTCTTTTTTGCATTTATAAATGAAGGAAGAGTTATAGAATCTGACAAAATGTGTTCTTTTGTACTTTGCTCATAAAATCCCATAGACAAAGATGTACTGGGCAGTTTTCATTTCATGCCACATCTTTCTTTTTGTTAAAAATTTAATTATTCACTTTCGTGGCACTACCGTGACCTTTTTAAATGCAGAAGAGGTGATTGTCGTACTTTCCACCAGCACGTTATGAAGGTGTTCGGAGACAAGAGGGCACTGCACAGATGATACTGCAAAGGTCAATGCAATTTGGCATTATTGTATCTCTTTTTCAGATGTTGAACTGTAGTAAGAATGCAGAATTATTCTAATTAATCATTTCTTATTTCAGCTTTCACTTTTAATGTGACCAAAATTTCCCAAAAATAAGTGTTTGAGCTAATTATTAACAATTCAATAAAATGCCAAGTTCTCGGTTTGCATTAAGGCCAGGTAGATCTTCTCTGGACACTTCCAGCATCTCTTTCAGCTACACAGATCTGACAGACTTTTACCATTTTATCAGACACACGAGAAGGGAAAAGTAGGATGGGAGAAGAAAGTCTGTACTGTAACCCCCATGTGCTCCTCACAGGTAGCTTCTTCCAGGTCAGTACTCCTGGAGAGTTGTCGTAGTCAAGGCATGTTGGGGCAGATAACGTGGCTTCATTTGATGCTGCTGAACTGGTATAAACAGAAATGCCACAGGAAAAGCAGACGCCTTGGGTTTGGGGGCAGCCTCAGGACCCTTGAGACTGCTGTATCACAAGAGCTAGTTGCCTATAGAGCTATTTGTTATGCTATTCAAATTAAACATGGCAAATATAGCCTTTTTACTTGTACACTTCAGGCCTAAAGTTTACTGTATGGCAATTTTACACACAAACACCTATTCTGGCAAAAATTCAGGCATGGAGATCTGATGTGTTTCACAGCATGAAACTCTGACACTGACAAAATACCTATAACAATATTTGATATACTACTGAAGTTATTTGTACTCACAGTTGTGTATGTGCCAGACATAATGGCAATACTTTAAAATAGAAATAAACACCCAAAGGTATGGTACATGTCTTTTCTATGCAAACACAGTTTTACTATGGTCTGTATTGCGTTTGCAGGGAAGCAGGTACGAGATTAGGATGCGATCATCATTGGGAGTGGCCCAAGGAAGATAAAAGATGACAGTCCATTTTTTATTTTTATTTTGTTTCAGGCATCAGTGAGTCATTAGATAACGTACAGCTCGCTTTGAGCTCTGATGATGCGTGAGCAGGACACCTTACAAACCCAACGTAACATCACCTCCCATGTGCTCCTTTTGTCCACAGCATAGCTGCCAGTCGGATGGAAACTCCATCTACTTCCACGGGACAGAAGGCAGCGAGTTCAATTTCGCCACAACTCGGGACGTGGACCTCTCCACAGAGGATGCCCAGGAGCAGTGGGCAGAAGAGTTTGAGAGCCAGCCTAAAGGGTGAGTGCCCCTGAATTGCGCAGGTGTGCAGCATCACTGCAGGGATGAGGAAACTGGATAAACAGAGAATTGTGCTTTGTCTTTGCTGTGTAGTCAGGGAAGATTGTAACTAGGATAAATAGCAATACAGTAAATAACAGGTGATTGTGGATTTTAGGAAGGAGGAAGTCTGGAAAGCCCAGGAGGAACAGTCTGTCTCCAGACCATCCTGTCACGAAAGCTTTTAGTGAAAAAAGTTGTGCCTGTGAATTATGTAGTCATTCTGAAGAAACACATGATGTTGATCTGTTTTTTCATTCACACCTGAGTGTTGTTAACAAACTCATATCCATATGAAATCAAATTCCTTGAGAAATTCATGCCCCTCTGCATCACTGCTGTGAGCCATGCTTTGCCATGGGAGAGCTCCTGCTTGTGCAGAACCCTGCAGGTGCCGGAGAAGGAGGAGGAGGTGGAGGCAGGACAGCTGAAGCAGCAGCCTGCTCTCACCTTCCAGCACCGACAGCACGGCCATGCCTGCCATGCAAGAGCTGGGGATCCGGCTGATAATTTACTATTTTTACTTTAAATATATACCTTGGGATTCAAAGAGTACCTGTAAAACCAGATCCAGCAGCGATGGCTGCAAGGGCACAGAAAGTAAAGAAACCATCTAGGACAGCAAAATTACTACTCTTACCAAAACATGAGTGAGCTTTAAAGTGCCCTGGTAAAGAAGGATCATTTTATATACTTCAGTGTATAAATTCTGACAAAAAGAAAATAGCCAACAATGTGGTTTTGATTCTTTTTTATTTAAAAAAAAAAGAATTTCATTACTTGCTGTAACCCCAGGGCAACGAGAAACATACATGTTAATTTATGGGTCTCTACTGAATGTTGATTTTAACCTACAAAGTACTTCAGATCATTAGCAGCTGATTCAAATGCTGCCTATGCTGTGCTGAAGGTAAGGAGCACCTTTTAAGAAATAAGTGCTAATGTGTGCTGTGGACATGTGGTTTATTTGGGGCTTACAGAAAAATACTGTCAACTCTGTCCCAGTTTGAATAATCAACCCATAGCACAGCAGTTGCTGTTTCAGACAAAGAAAAGAAAATGAGTACATGTGTGTTTTGTGTTAGGTGACCATGTGGGATACATTTGAGAAAGTCTCTCAGTTTCTTTTCCATCTTGAAAAAACAGGATTGGAGTGTTACCTGGGGACAGCTGCCCTGTCTGTAGATCCAGTCTCTGCTGGACCAGGCGTTTAGTTAAGCTAAGTTGGGCCAGTTGCAACCCTGGTTAGGAAATGCACAATTTCTTCCTAATTAGGAATATTACATTTTCACTGTCGCACACTGTCTAGCTCCAACCCACAGGTGCCACCTCTCCCAGCTAGGAGCGAGGCAGGGTGCAGCCAGCAGATGCATTTTGCACTCTCATCCTGCGTGCAGCCCCAGGAACCAGGTCCAGATCTGCCCCCCACATGTAAAATCTTGGTGGTGTGACAGCCTGCTGTAGCAGGGGGTAATTTTGTTTTCTGAGGCAGTAAGCAGCCAGCCCAAAACCTCACAACTTTTTTGTTTTTTTTTTTTTTTAATTTTTTTTGCTTTTCAAATTTTATTTTATATTAGAAACTTCCTTCTTTCAATGGTTGCTATAATAATGGAGGTTTAAATTGCATGCAGCCATGAATACACACTGAACTCAGGTGATGTTGTGGACTACATCCCCATCGTATAAAATTGTCACCACCACTGGTCCCTCTTTGCAACATTTCTGTGGGGCTTTGCTTTGGGAATTGTACACAACTGCAAATATATGAGCTTCCTTAATACCTTCTTAGAGAAATATTTTTGAGTGCTATTTGAACTATACTTGAAATACTGTTTTACTGTATTCAGATAGCCACAGAAGCACTTTATACCTGAGACAGAGCTTGCAGGAGCTTCTCAGGCTCCCCCTTGTAATGTCGGCTGGAGCCTGTCAGCTCTCAAAGGAAAGACAAAAGCATCCCTCATAAGGGAGGGCAAAAGAAGGCTCACGTGTAGGGGTCACCACCACCTCCTTCTGCACCAAATGCTCTCAGGGGTGAGACATCTGAAAGAGCTCGACAGTGAGGGCAGAAGAGCTTATTGTTGTTTTTAGTAAGCAGTCGATTGGTACTTTTTGCATGTCCCACCTACAGCAGTAGGCTACATGGGTAGGGGTTGCTGTTGTTAGTACCACACCTCTTCCCACTGTTATTCTGCTTCTCTTTAATTGCATAAATTAGGGCCTGATCCTAAAAATGAACAGATCCCCACATCCTCTGCCTCTAGCAGATAACATTGCTGCTTTGGTCCTCTGTGTCCAGTTGATCTAGTTTAGATCCATATACCATTCTATCACCTGTTTTGTAAGGAAGAATTTCAAGAGTCATGTTGGGGATAAATTAATTCAAACGTAATGTTAAATCAAGAATGTCCACATCTCTATCATGCCATCACCCAGATTTCTTCTCCATTTGCCCTTGCAGACAGTATGTTGATGTGTTTCTATTAAACTGCCAGGGTTTTTTAACACTGTAGAACTTTCTGGTTTTCATTTCTAATGCTGCCTAAAAGGAGAGGATCCCTGGAAACATCCATGATCTGCATCATTCATGACCCCAAGTTGTTTTGTGGGTCAGTACAGAGAGCGTTTTAATTGAGCTAAATAGAGCATACAAAAGATCAATGGAGCATTGTGAGATTTTGTTGTGTAAGTTGAAGTAGGCACAACTTCTTAATTCTGTCCTTGCCTTCAGCCTGAGAGACCCATTTTCAAAACTGTATTTTGATTATTTTGCACATTACCTTTAAAAAGTCTGTACGATGAATTAGGGTTAGGTTAAACTGTGCTTCCATTAAAATATTGATATTTATATCACAAAGCTTTTCAGTGATGTTAAGCTCACTAATTCCTGTGTAAATGACTGACAGTTTTAAAGCAGGATTTCCAAACAGGCACATTGCTGGTCTGTCACAGCTTAGGTCAACAGGGAAACTGGCAGCTTTTAAGAAGATCCTAGAAATACATTTTGAAATAGTTGGAATGGTGAAACTGATAAATAGACTGTTAAGTTCTCGAAATGGCAGTTTTTGAAATTGTCATATGGCACATCGCTGCCAGAGATTGTTTCTGCTGGAAGGGGACAGGAAAAGGCTCTGCCTTCCCACAAAGATTTCCGAACGTCAATGTTTTCTCATTCATCCTGAATCATGCTGGCTACTTAAATGATTGGATTATCAGGATTTAGTGATTCTAAATAATTTCATTGTTTTATCAGCCTTATGATTTTAAAATACTTTATTATGAATTAAGACTTCAACATGAATAATAACATCAGACCAAAATAATGTACAAGTTTTCAACAGTTTCTAATCTTTCAAAATATTTTAATCGAGTTTTGAAGAAACCAACGCTTTCATGATGAAAACATATTTTCAGTAAAAAATAGTTAATTGAAAAATTCTGCAACAGCTCTTTTAATTATCACTGAATAAAAATAAGATAAAATGTTGTACAGAAAAACTGAGAAAGATCATATCACATATTAGAAACACAGCAGTCTTTTTTCATACTCTGTTCATGTGTTAGTTAAAACCTGTTACCCTAAATGCTCAAAAACATGAAAAGAGAACATTTTCAGCTATTACCTACATATTTAATGACTGTATAGCAGATACGGTGGACATGTGGCTTTTCAAGTTTCAGTGATCTGTAAACCTTATATTATGCAAAATGAAACAGAAAGCAAATATATTTTAAACATTTTTATGCCAGAAAAATAATGAAGATGATAGAACAATGCAACACTAAATATTTGTTAATAGCATTCATTAAAAGCCTCATTTTTTCAGTAATTCATGCTTTTCTGCCAATTTATTTAAAATATTTACATTAACTTTGCTTTATTTGAGCCTACTGAGTTTAAAAGCTAGCATTGAGTATGTAAGTAGTGTCATAGGAATCATATTTGAAACACTGTGTTTTGTTGTCCTCTGTAAAAGCAGCAGCAGCTACTTTTGTACATAGAAATGAACTCCTAGAACATGTTTTGTATGAGTTTATCAGTAACGTGCTGCTGCACATTGTTGACCTCTCCAGGTGGGATATATTTGGAGCCGTCATTGGTACTGAGTGTGGAACACTGGAATCTGGCTCAGCTATGGTATTTCTCAGAGACGGAGAAAGAAAAATATGCACTCCATACATGGACACTACAGGTTATGGGAACCTAAGATTTTATTTCAGTATGGGTGAGTATATACTCCTAATGTAATACAACATGTGAAGCATGTGAGATTTAAATTGTGCAGTGTGCCTAGAACCATTTTAAATACTCTCAGAAGAGGATAGCTCTGATTTGTGACTGTGATGCCCATGAGGATGTAAGACTGACCGCTGCCAGTCAGATGAGAGTCCACCCTTCTGGATGCCCACACAGGTGTACAAACATGGTGGGCACATAAATAGGCCTCCCAAAAATACTCTACCAGGTGACACTGACTTGCAGTTGAAAATCTTTCTGCATCAGACAGGGCACTCTGGGTTTAGTAGCCCTTGGTGGGCTTTTCTTCCATGGATTTATCCAGCCATTTTTTTGGGTGATATAAACATTTAGCTCCAGGTTAAAACAGTTTAATATGGAAGTTACATGAACATGTGTCCAGTAAGATCAGTGTCTGAAGTTTCTTCATAGTTAGAGTAGATGTGGTCAGTACCATTGGTGGAAAACCCCATTCAGCTCACCGTGAGACAGCTGTGCTAGGCCAGCTGAGCAACTCCCTGTACCCCACTGACTGCATGGGATGGCTGAATCTCTGTTGATATAATGGAAACTTAAGCACCTGGTGCGCACATAGGTGTGGGTTCACTCTTGTTCAGTCCTTAGACAGGATTAATTACACAAGCACAGGTGGTTGTTGCCACTTGAGGTGTCCAAGCGTATCTGAGACGTCAGCACAAGGCTGGCAGACATAACCCAGGACTTGGGGGAGAGTCACAACCTGCTGGAGTAGCAGGTAGGTGATGCAGGCCCTTCCACGGTGTCTAAAATGATCCTTGGTACTAGTGTTTAACCAACTGAACCTGGCTGTTGTGCCCACAGCTCCATAGTTTAACAATTCTTCACATGAAGAGCATCTTCTTGTCACGTATCTTCTAATTTCACTCAATGCCCCTTACTCCATTGTTAGAAGAGACTGTCATATCTTTGTCATCCTTAACCACACCATAGAGGATTTATAGGTACCCACCATATCCTCCCACAGTCATATCCATGTAGACTCTGGTGTTAATGCATCAGAGTCAACAGAGTTGCGCCCGAGGATGAGATAGGAGTATCACTGAGGTGGGACAGCCTTACCTGGTTGCACCAATAGAATAGTTTCTTCTCAAAAGCTCTTACTATATTCATAAACATTTTCCTCTGCTAACGTATTGGTCCACGGGGAGATTCACACAGAGTGTGCTATAGTGTGCTACAGTCTTGGAGGAGGTATGGCCTACATATGGTATCCCTCATGAAAAGCACTAATGTGGTGTTAGCATCATTTGTGGACCTGCCCTGCTGGGACAAGGTGCAACCTCAGTCATTTACCAGGGCTAAGAAAGCAGCCAAGAACAAACCTGTCCTGTCACTTCCCCTCCCCACTGTTGTCAGTGCAACTCCACTAGTTCGGTGTTGCAACAGACCAAAATCCCTATGAACCTGGTGGTTATCATTCAGTACCTCACAGAGTTTTTCCAGAACTTTTATTTTGCACATAAAGGAAATTGCATGAGGTTATTCTCTCAACACCATGTTTAGAGGAGGTGAGGATTTTTGCTTAAAAATAAATAATAGAATAATAAAGGAGGAAGCAGAGACTAAACTTGTGACCTCCACAAGCAACCTTCTGAATCAACAAGAAAAACCACATTTCATTTAATGAGTGGAAGACCTCATGTTGTTGTCCTATATTGTCGCACATCTCTGTGTTACATGAATTACCAGTAAAGCACAGGAAAGAGGATGCTTTTTCCCAGTTCTTCCAAGCATTACAACACCTGCAAGAGAAACAGGAAAGAAATTTTCTCAACCTTCTGAACTTAGGGGAGAAGTTGTCAGCACATGCAGGCACAGAGGATAGTGGGACATGGCTTGAAAAATGTATTCTGTACATACTTGTATATTAAATAAATCATAGTTTAAGCATTCAGGCAAGCAGAGGATTTGAAAGGACACATGAATGTTCCTTATTACAGTATAATATGCATCAAAGATGCACATATTATCTAGTTCTCTGGACTACTTTCCCTAGTCCATTCCAAGAACTGGCCATCTGTAGTGAAAAAAGCAGAGAAAGTGTTTCTTATATGCAACCTTTCTACTTTACAGACTTTTCAAAGAAGCTTCCTCATCCTGTTTTTTTGGCTTGTGTTTTCCCATACTGTACAGGGAAATGATGTTTCCTGTTTCAAATACAGATACTTTGTTTTAAAAACTTTTTCCCAGAACACCAAGTAGTGTGATGATGTCCATCTTGTAACTATAATGCAGAACTTAATGCTCATATTTGCCAATACATCTGCTCTTTCAGTGAAGGTTAGTAAGTGGTTTGAGTTCTACCAATAGGAAGGTATTTCAAATGCTGCCCCATTCCAGTGAGGCAACCATGTCACACATGGTTTGTGTGATACAACAGACTCCATCCATCCCTTTTAGGACATGGTGTAGGTAGTAGAAGCAGCAGCAGCACAAGTAAGGTACACAACAGTCTTCCTCATTTCCTACTAAGAACAAGTTCTCAGCTGCCAAACTGTCAGCTGAAAAGTATTTAAGAGGTCCTCACATACACTGTGTGTGTTGCATGGAGTGTGTGTACTAAATAACAGTCTACTGATGAGAACTCAAAAAGCAGAGCATGTCTGTGTAAATAGGATTTAAAGCAGACAGATGGAAGTATTGCTTTGGGCACAGCATTTTCTATTAAAATTGTTTTGGTAAACTGATTAAGAGAGGTACTTGAGGTTTTCATAATTGTTAACGCTCTTGATCTCTGGCATGGTGTATCTGATCAAATAGTTCTTATACACTGTGTCCTTAGGGCTGGTGTTCTTTTGTTTCGTATCCTAAGTTAAATGGCATCTGGTTGTAATTATTTTCGTAATTATGGCTGATTCCACTTTCCAATAACAAGAGCTTAAATTAATTTTTTTCCCCTGCAAATGTGTGTTGTACAGGGGGAACTTGTGATTCTGGAGAATCCCATGAAAATGATGTCACACTTTATGCCAAGATTGAAGGCAGGAGGGAACACATACCTCTTGATACCCTGACCTATGCTGCTTACAAGGTAAATCATCTTAAACAAAGCAGGTGGATGGGATGGATAGATCAATCTGTTTTCTAGCCATCACAGCAATGTGGTATGTTGAATTCCATGGGGACAGTGAACGTGACCTTCCCAAGCACATAAATCATGTGCAGATCTTCCAGATATAAGATAGATGCCTTTGCAGCACGACTCTGCAGTTATTGCTGATTACTCCACCCCTGAGCAGGACTGCAGCATTGGCTAGTGCTAGGATAACAGGTGAATGGGCAACATGCAAAAATTTTCAGCTATCAACTGAAGACTTCAGTCATAATGTTTCCTCACAAATAATTACTCCTGTCTCTACTCAAGCTCCTGCTAGCCACAGTTTGGTACTCAGGAGCTACGTCCCAAGAGAGTCAGTCATGGTGGGATCAGTGGCTGGGAGGAGAGTGACTCGGAAACTCCTAGATGTCTTTCCCACACCTAGTGCAGGAAATTTCACATTCTACACTTTTTCTTTCCATTTTAAATACAGTTGTGTGCCCTCTTAGAGAGCCTGCAGTGAAGCAGGCATAAACTCAGCCGTAGGAGGCAGTTGCTAGCAGTGTGCACAGGCAGCGTCTTCTCTGCCAATTGTGCAGCCTCCTTCCAACCACATCCACCAGCCACAGGCAGGACAATGAGGACCTGGAGCTTGCTGTCAGGATCCTGCCTGTCTAGGGCAAGGAAGCACTTAGACCATGTCTGCCCTGAGTAACCCAGTCCTGAGGTGCCCTTATTCTACTGCTGTAAACAGCAAAAATTGATATGTAGTACATATACACATGGATGCACTGGAGATTGAAATGCGCTATGCTTATGTAGTGTGAGGGAAATTTGGTGGTAAAGTTGCATCTGATTTTAAGCACAGGTCTCTGTGCATTTTCACTGTAGCTAGCATTCAGAGAGCAAATGTTTACAGTAGGGTTTGGCCTAAGTTTGGTTGAGTCACTTGCATTGTTTCATTGTGCGTGGCTTCCCTCCTCGCCTGCTTCTGTGTGAAAGACGGGGCAGACCTTTTTTAAAACTAAGGAAACTGTAATTGTAAAATAATAAAAAATTAATTGGGGAACTCAGGGAGAGATAGGATCTGAAATTACACTGCATTCATTGTGGAGTTTTTTTTAAAACAAGCAGTTTTAAAGCTGATATCCTCTTTTGACATAATAAAGGTCTAATTACGTTGCTTTAGGACAAAGGCTTCGTAAAGCAGTGCTTTCATTTATTTCAACAACATAACATCCTTCCTACATATGCCTGTGAACTCATGCTGTTACTCCATTCTCATGTATTCAGACTATACGTGTCATTACCCTGCGTTTGCTTCTGTGAGCTGAAAGGCTCCAGGACAAATACCATCTTCCATTACCAACTGAGCACTGACAAAATAAACTAGTATTTTTCAGAACACAGAAGGTACAGTCTTTTCTACAGTGTCTTTACAACCAATCTGATCCCACTAAGGTAATAAGCAGCACTGGTACCCAGAGTGTTAAGAACTATGTACATAATATAAAATTATGTACATAGCTATTATTTGGGATCTTCTGTGGAAAAAGGTGGCTAAAGAAGTTAACAGAAATGAAGCAAGGAGAGAGAAAAGCACATGTTTGGTTCAGCACATTTGAAGTTGCTTTTCTATTTTAAATAATACCTTGTGACCTTTTTTAATATTATTTGGTTTATTTAAGCTTGATTTAATTTCTTTTAAAGGTTCCATCTTTGGTTTCTGTTGTCATTAGTCCGGACCTGCAGACTCCTGCAACCAAGTTTTGCCTGAAGCAAAAGAGTCACCAAGGCCACAACAGGAATGTCTGGGCTGTGGATTACTTCCACATCCTTCCAGTGCTCCCTTCCACGGTGACTCACATGATCCAGTTTTCCATAAATTTGGGTTGTGGAACTTACCAACCTGGTAACAGGTACAACCGGCAAGATCTCTCTTTTGATTATCAGCTTTTTAGTACCTTTTGGTTTATAACATCTATATGAGTATTTGGAATTTTTTTTTCTCAGAAAGAATGGAGCCAATTAATAATGACAAATATAAGCTGCTCAAAAGCTAATGTTACTCCTGATCTCCACAGGCCCAGATTAATATATATCACATGCAATAAGGAGTCTATTAAATAGCTTTCCAGGTCAAAACTTGGTTTTCTTAGTCCATTATTCTGAAATATGGTCATGATTTCAGAGCAACTTTTTCTTCAGTTTCTAATGGATATGATATTTACCTCTTAATACTGTGTAAGGGGGAAAGTATTAAAGGCAGTGGCAGAAACCTGCCCTGGTGACCTCCCAGAGATTATTGATGCCACAAGCATATCTTAATTCTTGTAAGGCTGGTGATAAATGATCCTCATCTTAATGACGATGGGTGTGAGGACCTCACTGTCTGTAGACCGACCACAGAACTCTTCTTCTGGCTTCACTTCGTTGGGACATTCGACATGGTTTTTTTCCATGGAGTTAAGGGAGAGGGAAAGGGAAAGAAGGGAGTCATTTGCTGCTCCATATTTTACAGAATCATGGAAATGTTGGTTGGAAGGGACCTTCACAGGTTATCTAGTGAAACCTGCCACTGCACATGGGATTGTTACCAGCATAGGTCAGGTCAACCATGGCTTTGCCTATCCATGACTTGAAAATCGCCATGGATGGATATTGTGCTACCTCTCTGGGTGACCTGCTCAAGTGAAAAAGTGTTTCCTAATGTCCAGTACAAAATCCTGAAGCCATATCTTTATGGTTGTTGCCGTTTCTATTGTGCCTGCCACTATTGAGGAGAGTTTGGCTCTGCCTCCCTTGTGAGTGCCCTCTGCACCATCACAGGCTGCCATAGCTCACCCCTCCTCACCAGGCTGAGCAAGCCAGCTCCTCAGCCCCTCCTAGCTTGGTGCTCGAGGCCATGGACATCCTGGTCATCCTCTGTTCCACTTCCCCAGTTTCTTAACATCCTTCTTCAAACAGGGGACCCAAACCCAAACTGTCCACTGTCCCTCTTCCCTTATGTACATGTGAGACTGTTTATCCTGATATTTTATGAGGATCAGGTTGCTTTATACTCTTCCAGAGTCAAGAGTTTAAACTAAGAGGCTGTAAATGCTTTCACATCCATGTCCCATTTCCAACTGGAAATAGCTGCATTAGCAGTGACAGTCCTAGTAGCCATGCAGGGCAGTAGAATTCAAGGGACAGCAAAAATCAAAGCATTGCACTTTATATTTGATAGGAAGGGAAGGCAGCAACATTCTTCTACATGCAAAGTGAAAACTTTGCCTGTAAACACTCATGGCCTGTAAATATGTGTTATATAAAGTCTCTGTCTCAGTCTGTTATCTGATGGGAAATAGTACATATTTTGAAAGATTAATATTCTTCCTTTGTGTAAACTATATCTGAAGCAGAAGTGAGCTTCTTCATAACAAAAGAAGTGCTAGGTCCCCATTATCCCTCTGTTACTCCCAAATACGGCAGTATTTCCCATCTCCTGGTCTACAGCATTATTCATAATGTTTTCATTACTGCAAATGTGAAGGACTCACACTGAATATATGCAGTAAATATCACCCTCCAAGGTATCAGTATAGTTAAATCTGAAATAAATTAGTCAAAACCTCCATAAAGCATTTTAATACACACAAGATCACAGTGATGGTACATTTAAAGAAAGTAATATTGTCAGCAAATTATAATGAAAAGGAAAATTATAAGCCAATAATTTAGTATTGAGGTGATGAATTATGACTTTTATAATGTTCCAGTGACATTACTTAAAATAAAACAGAATATTACAAGTTAATTATGTGGAGGAAATTACAAGAGTATTTCAGTAAAATACTAAATCCGTAATAAATCAAGCACTCTCTCTATTACTTTTTCAAGGTCTTCAGAATGTAAGACATCTAAGGATTTCCTTACACTCCTAGATTGTAAACAATGTGATTTTGTAAAATATGCAGTGAAATAGGGAAGGAAAAATTTCTAGTAGTAGCTTTTGAAAATTGAACTTATCAATGAACTTTTGGGAGAATGGGTTTAATAACTCATTGTCATAGACTCAGAGGATGGTCTCATATATGATTATGTCACAAAATTCACAAAAATTCACTGCTGAGCACTCCAGGCTCTGTGAGGTGGGAGGAAGCCTCCAAAGGCCACTACGGCTGGGCAGCGCAGGGGTTCCCACGGCCCCCAGGGGCTCCGTTTGCTATGGGGGCTCTCTGAAGGGTGCCCTTCCCCAGGTCCTCTCCACCCTCTGCAGTCCTCAGTGGCGGCTGGCTGTTTTCACTGCTCCATAGTGCTTTTTTGCTCTCCATATAGACACAATGGGTGGAGGAGGCAGATGACTGAGGAGTCCAATGAAGTTAATATTTGTTGGGAACGGAAGAGAAGAGCCAGCCAATGCATGAATAACTAGTAGTCTTTTACTGCCTTCTGAAGATGTAATGGTTATTCAGCTGGCAGTAATAAGTGTCCTGTGCTCACATGATGCTGCGTAGCTCTGATTAATCCGAGTTTTCTCCTCATTATTTTTGACACCGTGCCTAGCTGAAATATGAGAGTAACATTAGCTCATTAAGAGCAGCAGCATAAAAACACTACCTAGATGTTTATCTAGGACTAGGTGTTTAGACAATCCTCAGTCTATAGACTACACTTTTTGTTTTTAAACACTCAGATTTGTTTCACGTTTGTATTTTCAGGATTTGTTGTATTCAAAGTCTGCTTAAAATTATTTCATGTTTCAGCATCGGTTATTAGGAATAGCAGATTTGGTGGTTTCTCAGTGCTGGTACTTCTACATTGATATCTATGCCAGGTAAGCTCACAGTGTCTTTCTCCTTTCTTTTCTTCACTGTGTTATAAGCGTCAGCTTGGAGTTTTCAACCAACCATGGTCGCTCTTGGTCCCTGCTCCATACCGAGTGTTTGCCTGAGATATGTGCTGGGCCTCACCTCCCCCACAGCACCGTCTACGCTTCTGAAAATTACAGCGGGTGAGAGTGTTCTCTGCAAAGCTAACTGGGATGCAAGATTAGAGAAGTGAATTATAGGTGACAGAAAAAAGCAGCAAAGCACACAACCCCATGTCATCTTTTATTTTTGACTAGCTGAGGAGAGCAAGGAAGGAGTGTTCTGGTCTCCCTGGCTGCCCAGTAATGAAATTTGAAATATATGGGCCTGCTTCTGTGGTATAATATTATTCTTCTGATGCTAAAGGTAAATTTAAAAAAAACCCAAACCTGTGGACAGCATGCTGGCAATTAGAAGAAAAGTTATACTTTGTCAAAGCCACAAAAGTTCTTTTCTTAATCAGAGGAACCATCTGTCAAAGCCATATTTACATCCTCAGATGCCTTTACTCACTTGGAATCCCAATATTGGGGATTACAATGAAGCACATCCTCTGTACTTCTGCAGATGGAGGTGGGTTTTAGTGTCACTCTCTTATATCAACCCTTCTCTTTATTAAGTCTCTTCGGTACGGTTCTCACCATAAAATGAACTGTGACATCTTGTATCCTTCTGTATCCCAACTTCCACAGACACTTCAGAGCAGCGGGTATGCCTACGAGAAGCAAGTGTAGTTGAAACATTGCTATGATCTGGTGACCCTCCCAATTCCTGTACCATTTTCGTAGGAACCATGGCCCCCAGTGTGTGTAGGAAGCGTAGCCCCCGTGGATGATATGGAAATGATGGACCAGACCACAGCAGGCCAAATCCTCTGAGCCCCTCTTCTCACTCCCAAGGGTTTCCGCCAAACAGAGTGCAGTCATACTGAAAGGTTTAATTCAGTATGCAATTTAGGAGGTATTCATTGTGATGGAGAAGTCACCACAGCAAATCAGGTTAAGGTCTTTGCTGACTTCATGCATTCATACAGGGGAAAAAAATGGCTGGGCTTTATAATGTAATAATTAACATTCATATATTGTATGAAAATATCATGGGTCATGTTCTTTTTTTTCATTTGTATTTTCTAAAGCTGCAGTAACTTCACTGCTTCATTTGAGCAGATTTTAGAATTTAAAATTCTCACAAAGCTTCCAGTATAAGTAAATGCATCTGCAAAAGATACAGTTGCTTAATGACTACCAATGTAAAATGCTAGCATTTGTGTTATATGTATTTCAGGTGGAACCGAATAACTATTCCCCTTCCCAATGGTGCATTAACAAGTGACACCAGGATTCGATGGAGACAAACAGGACCAATCCTTGGAAATATGTGGGCAATCGATAATAGTTAGTATTCCTATCCATGATCATGATACATCAGAAGAGTAAATTTTTATATGCTTCTCCAAGTAAACGTGTTTTCCACAATCATAAGTCAAAGGATTTTCAGTTTGTTAAATTCCTTTTCTTCTTATCTGTACTTGGTAACAGGCACATTTTGAAGCTAGAGGGGAATTCTGCCATTTGAAAAGACAACAGCCTAGCAGAGTACCCTTTTTTTTTCCTTTTAATTGAATGCTTTCCAGGAAGAGATAGTGGTGGCAAGGGCTTAATATAACATTTCCTCTGACTGCTTAGTCCTGCTTACATAAGTAGGTACTACACTGCGCTATTAAGGACGCGTACTACGCCAGCCTAAGCAACAGTCACAGCATCTGGGACATATTTTTCCTTCTGGCCATAGAAGACCTTCATAAAGCAATACTGCTACCAAAACACTGACAAAATTTTTACATTGTTTACAGTACCTTCAGGGGGAAAGTACCATCTGTCTCAGGAAACTGTTCTTCTTCTAGGAAATTATTTTTCACCTACCTGTTCTTAAATGGATGTGAAGAACTGGGAGGAGCTTATATTGACTCATATGATTATAAAACTTAGTGCAGAGGATAACCAGGACCAGTCTTGAAAGGAAATATTTTAAAGCACAGAAAAAGTATTTAGGAACACAGGATAAAATTGATACAACATATGAAGTGCAGAAATAAGCATGATTGAAAGAGCTAACTACGAGAAGGTGCAATTTTTTTAGCTTGCTCATTAGCCTTAAATGATTTGGGACTAAGTAAACTATATCCAGAATTTGTTTTGTTAGATGTGTGAAGTATGGTTTGATATGAGCCTGGGAATGATAAATAGTTACCTTTTGCAAAATTCTTGAAATAGATTAATGCCTAGTTTTGAAAAGAAGATCCTTGAAGCTGAAAAGGGAGTGCCACAAATGAAAGTTTTTCACAAACAGTAATGAAAATTATTCCCTTAACTGTATTAATGGGAAGTAGCATCATCTTGACATTCTGGATAGAATATTAATGCTTGTCTTTAGAGATGATGATATACATCAAAAAGAAAGTAAAATGAAGGGAAAATTTAGGTATATAAACATAAGATGTCTGTGAGTATCTGCAAAGATGACCTAACAAAATGCAAACTGTAAGTGTTGGGAGACGCTCATAGATGTTCACAGAAACGAGAGCAAGATGAAATCAATCCAAGGATCCAAATTCTTTACAACAGAACAAAACAAGATTTTGAAAATCAGCGGACAGTTCATATATCTGCACTACCTTTGCTTGTAGAGCAAAATACAATTCCATTAAAGGATGCTGCATGCTCCAGCGTGTAAAACCTCAAAAGAAGTTTTACCAACCATCTGCTTAAAAAGTGGCTGCCTCGAAATTTGTTTGAGGTGTAGAACCATGGTAGGAGAATCAAGTCTTAAAGATGAACATGCTTCTGAGGTTTTGCATGCCTCCTTTGTGAGATAGTAGTGAAACTTAAGATTTACACTGTATTGTAGGGAAAGACATAAATATTGGAACAAAACTCAAATTCTTGAAGAAAGGAAGATTTTCAAGGATTCAGCACTCTGACTTCTAGCTTCACAACTGTTCCTTATGTGAATTAAGTTTTAAATGAAATCTGGAAGCTGGCCATCTTTCAGAAACACTGGAATACTGCCAATTTCCATAAAGCTTTTTTCATTTTGAATGACATCATTACATATTTAACCCTTCTACTTTTACCACCCCCTTAAAAAGACCTCAAAAGACACAAGTAAATCAAACAGAACAGAATATTTCCACCCTGAAAAGTGAGAAAATCTAGAAATCACATGAAATCTGATGGGGAGGTAGTTACAGGGAGCAGCTAACAGGGATTTAGAGTGCATCTGCCAGGGAGTACTGACACACTGCTATGATGGGCAGCATCACAAAACTAGGAGAGGGATAAGTACTGCTTGTTACAGATTATTTGAAATTGGTGGCTATTTGGATGACATTCCAAAAGTCACAGTGCAAGTGGATAACTCCAAGTAATAGGCATTCTTCAACAGAAAAGATGACACTATTCATGGTTAAGGTCTGTTTGTCGTATTGAAAGAACATTGTCCACAAGCTGTCGCTTTGGGCTACACCCAGATTAATGCATTTGGTCTATACCCAGATTAATGGTTTTCTTTATTGTAGTGCAATGAGATGTACATTATACTGAGATTTGCTCATCATTTCATCCTTTATATTTTTCACAAAATGTCAACACTGTCAATTAGGAGTCATTGGAAGACGATGAAGTAAAAGAATAAAACAAGTCTGGAGTATTTTTGAGCACATATGATTTGGAGTTTTATTCCATTTGAAAAAATCAGTGAAAATGTATTGTATTTAATAGGTACTTAAGACATATCAGGGCAGGTTCTAATTCCAGTAAGTCCAGTGAAGTACATGCATTTCAGTGAGAGAAGCAGCAGCACAGTTTTAAAATTGCCAAGACTGCTATAGGAATATACTGATATATATATTGGATTACATCTCTGCAATAAGATGAAGAAAAGGGAAGGCAAGAAAATGGTCAATGCATAGCAAATCATCGGATCTCATTCATGGTTTTAGAAAAATCAGGTACATTAATTAAAACATCATTAGTGTCTCAAGCCACAGATGGACATTACCCATTAAATAATAACTTATCCCTGGCTATCCTTGACAGAGTCAAATGCATTTTATCCTTTTGTAGACCTATTGCATCTAGTGGGATTAAGATAAATACAATAACGGTATGATCAGGCCTTTCTTGTATTCATTATATTCTTTTTATCACATAACATAACCATTCATTTAACTGATTTCTTTTCTCTGCAGTTTATATTGGGCCATCTTGCCTCAAATTCTGCTCAGGGCGAGGACAGTGTACTAGAAATGGCTGCAAGTAAGAGTTATAATTCAGTACTTGTATTCAATTTCTGTCACATAGTTCACTTGATGATCTGAAAGTTGAAGTGATTTTCATTTCAGCCCTTGCTTTTTGAGATGACTAAATATAAAACTAGCATAGCCCCCAAAATGCGTAAAGCTCACTGGAGAGCTAAAGATCAATCTTTCTAAACAGCAGCATATTTAATATTTTTTTAATAATTTTCTTTTGGGAGAGAGTCTAACTTCCAGTTCACCTTAAAATGTGCTACAGAGCACACTGAAATGTCAGTGATGCATGCTTTATACTGGTTTTAGAGGTGACTTGGGACTGTATCACTTTTATATTATATTTTGGGAAAGAGTCACAATTTTCATAGTTCTAATATCCCATAGCCTAAGAGACCTCAAGGACAGAAGGTCAGCACTCCACTTTTTTCTGAAAGTCTAGCTTGTTAAAAGGGTTCCAGCCTAAAAAGTAAAGATGCTTACTCAAAACCAGGAAGCACATTCAAAAAATTGGTGTAGCTATTTTTAGGTATTAACAAGAATGTGACCCATGGGCATTCTGGTCTGTTACTCAATTTCTTGTAATCACATGTGACATGCTAGAGATAAAAGCAAATTAATCTTTATACATATGAACAACTGTAAATTATGTTGGCAGTATTTTTGTTCCAAAAATGAATAAAAATATTTCTGTATTGTGTTTTATGTGTAGATTGGTGGGGTGTTCACAACTATGATTTTTTTTTAAATCAGAAAAGTAAGTACTAGCTAACAGAAAGTCATTGGCTATGCAATACCAAAATAAAGTTTAAAGAGGTTCCTAGTCCTTAGGTTTGAGAGGGACTTTGTAAGCATCTTCAGTTCATGAACAACTGCAGCCACTGTGTTGGTTTGCCAACGAACCACAGGAGAAGATGGGCCGTTAATTATGCTGTTCAATCTTCCTCACCCGCAGGTGCGACCCCGGCTTTTCAGGGCCGGCATGTGAGATGGCATCGCAGACCTTTCCCGTATTCATCTCTGAGAGCTTTGCCAGCTCCCGCCTCTCCTCCTACCACAATTTTTACTCCATCCGGGGGGCTGAGGTCAGCTTCGGCTGCGGGGTCTTGGCCAGCGGCAAGGCCCTGGTCTTCAACAAGGATGGGAGGCGCCAGCTTATCACCTCCTTCCTTGACAGCTCCCAGTCCAGGTAAGAGGGAAAGAGCAGCAGTGTGAGGCAAAGAAATTGGGGAACCCCTCCCCTTCCAGCTACAATCTTGTGTATTACTAAGCTGATTGTTTTAGCAGGAAGAAAAGTTTTTTAAAAACTCTTAGTTCCATATTTTAATGGTGATTTCATAGCCTTGCTTTTTTTCCTCCTGCTTGGTAAACAACAGAGCCCAAAACAGACTGGAGAGAAGTTACTGTACAGAACGGATGGAAAATATGAAATGTTAATATCAAACCTGAGTGTCAAAGCCAAGTGCTAATTAATTATTTATAAGGTTGTGTTTATTTGACAGCTTGTGGCAGCTGATTAGATCCATTCACTATCTCTACCTCCCCTTCAGTGCCTAATAAATAATTAAATGCTGTAATGATTGGCATTTTTTAACTATACGTGCCACGTTGCATTACTTGACAGTAAAAACAAATCACACATGCAAAACCCCATAACTGATATTTATCAAAATTTGTCTAGATTGAAAAGATCTGAAAACAACCTGGTTAGGAGAAAAAAAAACACTGTGCAAAGGGTACCCTATAAATATTTGTGTAATTCTGATCCAGGTTCCTGCAGTTCACCCTACGCCTGGGCAGCAAGTCTGTGCTGAGTACCTGCAAAGCACCCGACCAGCCCGGGGAAGGAGTGCTGCTGCACTACTCCTACGACAACGGGATTACCTGGAAACTACTGGAACACTATTCTTATCTCAACTACCACGAGCCAAGGTATATTCATATATATTAACAGCAGCGTTATCTACATGCAGTTAATGCTGCTAGTGGTAGTGACTGCAATGCGGAGAGTAAGTACATCTGCCCACATGATGTGGGAGTGAGTGGTGTGAATATCTTTTACTGCACACTGAAAGTTACTGCTTTTCCTTAAAATTTTGCAGCTGTTCTGGGCACTTCCCATTTTTGCCTCCGTCTGTAAAAATGAACACATGGATTTAATGGCATTCGAGTCTCGGGTGACGTGACAGAACAAGCTGAGGCAGTGTGGATGAGGCATAGAAATGTACTTGTGGGAAATAGGGGCATGTCTCTTCCCATGGAAGCAGCCACTTGTAAAGAAAAATTAACATAAGTTGTTCATAGCTTGGAAGCCATAGATACCTTCACTACACCATCTTCTAGGATTAGGAGTTTGTAGGCAGCACAGGACAGCTGAGACAAAATCTGACCATGAGGGTCTCTCCAGGTCAGCAGGGAAATTGCGCCTGCTCCCATTATGAGGGGGATTACACGACTCTGTGCCTGTGCCTGTAGGTTGGACTTGGTGCCCTGGGAGGACCTGCGGGTGACTGTGCCTGGGAACTGTACAAATCACAAAGAAGCTGAACAAAGAGCTCGTCTTGTCTAGCAGCACTTATGTTTGGCATCAAATTAGAGAGGAATGTATCTGATCTATTTAGAGAAGAAGGCATTCTTTACTGTTACATTTGTAAGACCATCCACCAGTTTTAATAAAGCAATGTAAAATCAGGGGTCTCCATGAACACACCTGTACCACAAGCCCAGAAAAATCCGGGCTGGCTTTGTGCAAACGCACTCAAACCTGGAAGCATCAGCCTTCACAGGGTGCTGCCAACAGAGCCAGTAAATCCCAATGAAAGGAGACGCTCTGCAAGGGGGCACAAAAGGCAGAACCAACAGTGGCATTGTGGGTCCCGTCCCAGCTGGTCCATTCCTGCCCAGGGGCAGCTTTGCACTGGGTATTGCCCCACGTCCTCTTCTCTACCCCTCTACCCGGTTCCAGGATAAGGCCTGAGTCAGCCCCAGTGGTGTGACTGTAGATAGTCTGCAAGTCACGTCAACTACGTATAACTTTCATGATTTATATTTCTTGAGCTCAGATCAGGGCACTTAAAAAATCAATTTCCTCATCTTGTTAATAACTCAGTACAAAATATACAATATACAAAATGTGATTAAGAATATTCTACTGGAAAAAAAACTTGTAACATTAAATCTGTTTCCTGGGAGCTACAAGAAGTACTCAAAAATCTGAGAGGAATGACTGTATTTGGTAGAAGTATACTGCATGTGGACTTTAATTTCTGAAGTTTTAAATGTTTCCAAAGGAAAGAACCTACGAACTGGAACACTCATAAGCCTTCGTCAGAATTTCCTTTCCTGTCCTTTATTATAGTCACATATATATTTTATATGGCCCTGTTTCTAATTCTTAGATTCAGGGTTACATCTGTAGGAATTCAATTTCCCTAAAGGTTTTTAATATATAGCACTATGAAATTTTTATAACAAAAAGGAAAATACACATTCCGGTGACTGATTTGAATGAAGTTTAAGATATAAATGTAGTAAATTATGTTGATGCCAGAGAATTTTTTTTGCTTTTTGAGATTAAGTATGAAACACAATTTCTGTTGTTCTGACAGGGCAAAGAGCTAAGCACAACATACACAGATTAGAAAGGTTTTGCCATGGGATACATATAGTCCGCTCTAGGTAGATAGAAAAATGACAGACATACAAATTTGAAGATAATGCTGGCAATAATTATGATGAACATGAAGAAAGCTTCACCTTTCGATATTACGTTGTCTGAAAATATCAGCATTTTTGGTAACATAGATGGACTGCTGCAAAGTTTGGCAATCAATCTATATCCAGAAATTTAATTAATCTTCAGTCATACAAAAAATAATTACACATTTAATGTTCTGCTGAAAAGGTGCATTTAATCTGCTAACATTTGACAGCTGCATTTTTCTTCTGAGCAGAACAGCGGTGGCTTTTCAATATTAGGTGTGCGCATAGCTTGAAAGAATGAGATCAGAGCAAAGGTCTCCCAGCTGGTTTTTAAGAAATCTAATGGTAGCTGGTAATGTTAGTAGGAACACTTTTCTTCTCTGCAGCAGAAAAGTCATTAGCAAGAATCCCCCTCCCTCTCTATCTATCTCCAACAAATCAAAGCCAGACAGGAGAAGCTGTTATAACTGGATACGTAGTCAGGTTCTGCATACTAACGTATGTGCCATATATGGTGGTTTACACCAACGTTTTAAAATTGTGTTTGCTTAATCTCCTGGGATGATAAATTTATTTTAACATTTGTTAAATATTTTAACATCTGATAGGTATATCAGTGTTGTATGTCATGATTTAGGATTTTCTGTAAATTACTGTCAGTGAGAATTAGTGTCCATGTGGGTGAGCTTATGAGAGTTAAGAGCGAAAGGGAAGATGCAGGCACCAGAGACAGCCACCAGCAGAGAAGTATGCCCAGGATTATAACAGAGCATTAGCTCACACAAGTGCCAAGTGCTCATGGCGTACGCTGGATACAGTTCTCCTCCTAGCCAGTGTGCCAGCTTTCCTCAGGTTCACCCTCCTGAATCATGGAAGACAAAATCATCGGTTCCTTTTAGCATCAGTAGCTATTTAGTGTCATTTGTGCCTTTAAAAATTGACCCAAAAAGTATGTTAGGGAACCCTTCGTAGAAAGTCCTCGTAGTTTATTCATGTGCCAGAGAGTAATGGGACTTGGTCTTTCTCTTAGAAGGGTATGAAGTCATTCAGGCATGTTTATTTGAGTGGGAAAAGAAATGTATCCACCATATATAAAGTGTGTGCACTGCTGGTCCCTTGCCATGGGGACACGGCAGCAGTCATCTCTGGCTGTCCCCTGACACTGCACTCACCAGCCTACAACTGGCAGAAAGCAGCTCCTAGAAATGCCAGCCAGGACTTTTTGAGTGCTTCCCACCTGTTTAGTCAAGCCATTTGATTTTTTTCTTGCTAATGGATTAACGTATTCTTCTTTAAAATCAATGTGACATTAAACAACAGTATTATAAATACAGTCTTCACAAGGACAGTTTATCAAGTCATTTTTAAGAATGTGGTTTTGCACTAAGAGCTCTGCAGGCACAAGACTGTTCATATGCGCAGAACAAAACATTATAACAGACAGTTTAGAAAGACTTAGATCTGGAAAAAACTTGGTGCTGAAGTATAAAATGATGTTTCCAGTCTACCTGATGTGTCATTTTATCCACATTTCCTCTAAGAGAGAAAGAAAAATATCAGCTACGCGATGAGCTTGCCGCAAACCCTTTTGCCAGCAAGTAATTGTACACCGATGGAGAAAAATGTCCCTGTTGCCAGTCTGTTTCACGGCTCACATGCGTTGCGTGGGACACCATGGTCCTGGTGATTTATGGAGCTTTCAAGAAGGTGGTGTTGCTGTGGCAATTAATGCATGCTCCCTGCTGCTGTGTACAATAATTGCTCCTGGAAATTAGATATTACTCTTAATTTTCTTTGCAGTTTGTCAATTATAGGTTTGTTGACATAGGTGCCATGACAAATCAGGTGACCTTGCATACCGGGAGAAGTGCCTGGGACTCACCTCCAATTGCATCTCTATGCAACTACAGAAGAAGAGTGTTTGCCATAAAAGACTACGCATAATCACACTGTCTGACAAGATGAACCTTTGCCACTTGAACACGGCAATTTACAGGAGTGGGTTCTTCTAGGAGAAGAGCAACACAGGCGTGATGGCAGTGCTGTGCAAAAACAAGCACAGATGTTAAAAAGATGCATGTCTTCAGATCAGGATAAAATCCACTGAGTCTGAGAAAATGAAGCTGGAATTCATAAGTCCTTGTTAGCTGATCATCGCTTTGCCAGTCCAAGCTCCTGGGCTTCACATGGAAGGCATTCAGGTTTCTTCTGGCAAGGAAGACCACCTTTAAATTTACAGAGAGGTCCACAGTAGCAGCAAAATCTATAAAATTGGTGGAAACTTTTTTGTGGCTTTTGCACATGGCTGTCTTTCAGTAAATACATTGACTATCAAGAGAACTAACAATTCCCCTGTCCCTGTCACTGGTAGAAGTTATACCAGTAAATGCTAAGGTATTTGTGGGCTGAATTTAACCCATGAGTTTTAGGGTCAGTAAGAAAAAAAAAACATAAAATACATCCCCATGGAATTATTACAAACAGCAAAACTTTCAGTAATAATTTTGTTTTGTTTTCCAGAATAATTTCAGTGGAGCTGCCTGAAGATGCAAGACAGATTGGCATTCAGTTCAGATGGTGGCAACCGTATCACTCTTCTCAAGGTGAAGATGTCTGGGCAATCGATGAAATTATCATGACCTCTGTGCTTTTCAATAGCATCAGTCTGGACTTCACCAACCTAGTCGAAGTCACACAGTCTCTGGGATTCTACCTGGGAAATGTTCAGCCCTACTGTGGACATGACTGGACTCTTTGGTGAGAAACACATATTCATTTCTGCTCTACTTTTGTTTTCTTTGTCTATTCATCCTGCTAAGAACCAAGTGATTTCTGCAACTGAGTCCTTCTGGCAGCTATTCAAAGTAATTGTATCTCATCCTCCCGTTATGGACAAAAATACAGTTGCTAATCTAATTGCAGTTAGCAGTAAGTTTTTACGCCCCATTGCACAGAGATTTATGTTTGATGGGAACCTTGAATGTAGCATTCTTTCCCCACAAAATATTTAAAGTATATCCTAATAGAAACAATTTAGAAGATTTTCATAATCTTGATTTAAAATCCAGTCAGTTTAATATGGGTGTACAGGTTATGAATTAATCTGTTAAGCACAAACTCTGAATATTTTGTAAGTGATGTTCAGATCTGTTTACGTAGCCACTAGATTACACTCCAAAAGGAAAGGTGGCAGAGTGTTGGTAGAATGATCTTAGTCATTTGTGGTTATTTTGTCTGGTATTATATCCATTTAGTCATTTACACTGTGATCAGCATCACAACATACTGCAATTATGCCTAAAATGTGCTGTGTATTTAGAAACAAAAGAAACAAGAAAACATCACCTGCCCCAAAGCAAAGAAAAGGCAAGAAAAGAAAAAGAAGTGAAAAACAAAGAAAAACAAAATTCTGTTACGATTGTGTAAAAATCAGCTTTTTTTAGTAAAACATTAACGTGCTTCACAAAAATTAAATTCTGGAGTACATAAGTGTAACATTTGGAATTAATACAAGGGAAGCTCAATTTAATCTCTGTGTTTTGATTAAAACCAAATAACAGTTTGATGCTAGTCTGATCAACGTATAAACCCAGTATGGCTTTAATTGGCATAGAAATATTTATTTGGAGAAAGTACAATCACAGTAATTATAGAAAACCTCAAGAAAATACAAATAATTTTAGCATCCCCATGGACACTCAGAGAAACACTATTGGAATTTTATTAACAAGTATCTCTGAGCAATCTGATTTGACTTTCTGATCATCTGTCAAACTAAAAGGAGTTGGCTTAGCAGTAGGAACAACACCGAATGTGTTCTAGCGGTGATAATGAGGCAGTGGAAGCACCATTAACCACTTTAATAAGGACAAGGAAGGTACTTGCTGCTCATTAAAATGAAACAACATGTTAGGACTCAAACTGTTTGCATCTTCTTCATCAAAGAGTTGGAATGAAAGCCCTTTAATGACATTGTTTTCCCTCTGTTCTTTTAAGACCAGTTTATCATGGGGAGGGGGGCAGGTTATTTAAGATAGCAGAGGTTCCTCTGTTTTCCTCTTATGACTCTAAATCAGAATTGAAATAATAAACGCTGAGCTAAACTCTCCATCCCATATATTGCCTAAGATTTATAGTGCTCAGTCATAGTGGAAATGTTGAACTTTTCATGCATCAAATAAAGAATCAAAGCTTTGCAATATTTCCTTACTATTTATGTGTAAGTATTTTTCATTATCACTAGAAGACATGAACTATATCCTTCACTGACCTTGTTTCTCTCAAGGGAAATTTTTAAACTTACACAAATTCTGTACAAATGGCTGCTAGTTAAATTAATTATTGTTGGCTTTTCCCAGCTGTGAGTCCATTTGGTTCTCAGTTTCTAACTCATGACTTTCTATGAGCAGAGTTTGCAGTAGCACTGACACTGTCCTCTTGAGAAAAGTCTGACAACAGCTTTTTCATTAGTAGAACTATGGTAAATATGCTATAAATCATTTTACAGGGTGTCATCCCCAGGCCCATTTTCACTGAATGGCCTTTAATTGTCTATTAGGCCTCCGTTTGTGCCTCAGAATCTGTAAATCTGAAATATTTATCCTTAAAATTGGGGAAAACTGAGGAGGGGGATTTTTATTTTTGCTGAAGAGGAAGGTTGTTCTTTTCAATATCTGGATTCATTTAGAAAAGAGGGGTATGTTGATATACATATGTTTTGAGCAAAGGAGATTTTTGAGTGTTTTATAATCATCTACATCTGGAACAGTCACTTTATTTGATTATGTTCATCAACACTTGGCTTCAGATTGGTTCTTAGACTTATTACAGCAAGTGTATTGAGTATACTGAAATGACTCCAGAACAGTTTTAAAATGAAATGTTTGGTGATGCATGTTAATTCATCACTTCTCCAAAATGCTGATACACAGGCAAGGTTTTGACCCAAATGCCTCTGGAGTGTTACAGACACTTACAGACACTTGCTGAAATGCATTTAAGTATTGATAAGGATGCTAACATTTTTTTTTTTAATATTAATCTGGACACAAATAAAATAGCCTTATATAAATAAACTGTCTTCAGTCAGATTATGACATTACGATTTAACTCAATGTGGCGGACAATAGAGTGTCCCACTGTCCCTGGAGCAGCCTGAGGGAAGACTGTAAATCTGGCTTTTAATGAACTATCCTTATAGATCCATGTAATACAGTTGCCCTACATCAGCACGATAGCTAACCTGTGTTTATAAAATGTTTTGTCTTTTAGATTAATTATTACTCTGTAACATGTAGAAAGTTTCTTTCAGGTAATTGACTTAATTAAAATATATTAATACATTTAGGTATTATTTAGCAAAATAGGTATGATGTGATGTAAAAAGACATAAGCATCTCCTGCCTTTGATGGAAGCAAAGTTGGGGCTGGCGTGAGCATTTGTCCATCACGTCAATATTCTTGGTCAGTGCAGCTTTATAAAACCAGCTGCATCCGTATGGCTTTTAAGTATTCCTGAAAGTACCAGCCTTGAAAACGTGGTAACTCTGGGAATCCCAGAGCAATTTGGAGCAGCGCAGATTGGCTGACATTGGCTGTGATATCATTCCCAGAAGTACCAATTAGTTGGCAGTGCTTGGAGGGAGAGCGATTGTTCTGAGGGCACCTATGGGTATTGTGTTCCTGTGCCTCCGCAGGTCTAATTATATACAAGCTGAAAAGCAACTCACAGCTACATATTTATACAAAAATGTAGCCTCTGCATTCTCATTTCTGAAGATTTTTTAGTTAATTATTGTTATGCCAGGGACATTACTCTGGCTTTTACAAAATCTGGAAACGTATTCCAGCTGCATGACTCCCAGAACAAAGAAGACATTTGGTATTCCAACAGAAGAGCATACCCCTAACCACATACACAGGAGAGCTGGAGAGAAACGAAGTGGCAAGTAAGGTGGAGCCCACACCTTTAATGCTGCCCTTGTTCAGCTGGAGGCAGTTTGTGGGTGATAAAGATCTTTGTGAACCCATAATGTGATTTCCTCCCCTTAAAAGAGCTTCTTATGGAGCATCACAGGTATTTTTCATCTCATCGCTAGCTTCCTTTTTCACATTTCTTTAATATCCATTTTAAAGAGCTGTTTTGACTTTAAAACAATGCTTACTTAATGTACTGTTACAATATCCAGTGGCTAAGTTTTTAAATGAAAATGAATACTAAACTTGAAGTGTTTTAATCATGACCTGAATGCCACCAGTAAGATTAGAGTTTAAGACTTTTTCTTCCTAGTTTTACACCAGTGATATTGAATAGAGGGAATTTCTGTGGAGACAAAGTCAAAATGAAACATTTAATTCTTTGCACTTATGCTGAGTACTAGGCCTTCACTTGTCTTCCATCACTTTGGGGAAGACAGCTTCTGGGCAGAGGCTTCATCAAACTGTTTAGTTTTAACTCCTTTATGCTGTTCAGATGAGTTTTAGGTAACTGTGATGTGTTGTGCCCAGGTTTATGTGTGCAATGCCAAATCATTTTCCAAAGCATTGCAATATATAACTTTCAGCTGATTACACTACACATGGCTGACTGATACCTGAAGAGCCTGGTTGTACTGGCACAGATTTCGCAAGAGGGCTTCAGTAAAACTTTGATTTCCCACATCAGCTATGAAATTTCAAGCTGCATTGTAGAAATTAAAACTGTGTCAGACCAAGTCATCTTTACCTTTTAAATTTGCAGGTTTTTGTCATTTTGAAAAGTACAAGATAAAGTTTGGAAGAAAAATAAATTCAGGCATTATCCAAACAAATTCTTCTGAGATGCATTCAGTTCTAACAATGAAGCCACAAACCACAGGTTGCCAGATGGACCACTGATGGCTGTACATTACATCCTTTGCTCAACTTAAAATTATCCTTCCCATTGAGAAGAAGAACACTGATAACACTGACTGAAAGAGCAAACAGTTGAGATACAGTTTTCCAAAGCAACTTACTGCCTTCTGGTCCAGTGGTCCATGTCAGTGCCCCAACAGTGACGGGATTGTCCATCCACAGTCGGTTCGTGGTGCTGATTGAGGTAGACTAGGTAGTTTCATATGGTGTTGGCTGGTATTGTTCATATGAGTTAGATCATCCTGTAGGAAATGAAGTCACAGAGAGCAAGGTCAGAGAGCAGAAAGGAGCCTGGATCTTAACTTGTGCAAAGTAACAACAATTTGATAATGACAAAACTAATGTCAGCTTTCAATAATTTCTTCTAAAGCTTTAAGGTAGAATGCTGACATTTATGGCTTAACCTCTCTTTCTGGAAAGGACGCTATAGAAAATAGTGTGGGTCAGTGAATTAATTTAAAAGACTGCTAAGTAATGCTGACTTGTATTCCTAGTCCTTACACTGACTTCCTCGTGACCTTGAATTTTACAGGGGTAGAAGATAATATGTTTTATTGTACGATATTGAAAGATTAGGATTTCATATTTAAGATGATAAACTGTAACTTACTTGACCATAAGGGCAACCATGAACTAGATTGTTCTCATCACCACTGTACTGAATGTAGCTTTTTATTTTTGCATGATGATTTGCAGTGATTTTCTTTAAAAAGGTGCAATCCCTATCCTAAATTGTTCACATTTAAGAATAGTCTTAGAAAATGTTGGAGGTGAAAGGACTACGCTACTTCTGAAGACGCTAACTAAACGTCTCAAACTAAGGAGAGGGAGGCAATTTTCATTCTGTGTGAACTTTCTTAAAAACATTCTGTTTTGAAGGCTAGTGTGCAGGATTCAAAGTTTAAGTTCTTACTTCCTCCTTATACCTCTCTTGCATTTGATTTTTTTTTCCTTTTGAATAATGCATAGAAGAAAAACCTGCATTTAAATTGAAATAACCTTGTAATTTCTAACTATATAATATGTTACCATGTATATGATAACTGGCTACCTTATATCATACATGAGCTTGGTGTGTTCCAAACATCACTACTGACAAAATTACTTTCTCCAGTCCACTGGATAATATAACTCTTACATCAGTACATCCTGCAGAAAAGCAGCTGAGGATAGGCAATATTAATTCTGAAACACAGTCAAAAGTCAGTGAATGCATTGCCTATAGAATCACTTGAAAATCAGTGGAATGAAAAGTCTATGTAGTAAGGGTATTTTAAACTAAATGCACTGTGTCTTTACTGTCCAGTGCTTGAATGAAATTACAGCTGTTACTGTGACATGACCTTAGGCAATGGACACTCTGGGGGAATGAACTTTCTTCATGTTGTTTTTTCAGTATGTTATCCTTTGCTTGATCCTAACTTGTTCCTTAATACAAAGAGCATATAGGAAGAACTAACAGAATAATTCACTGTTTCACACTCGGTGATACATCAAGGCCTTCCTGGTAATTTGCAGAAGTACCAACAGAAAGATGCTTCTGTGCATGGTCTCATTCAATGTGCCAATCTGCAGAACAAAGAAAGAAGTATTACTGTATTTAACCCAGAACCATTCCTACTGTTCCCTTCTGAATTATTTTGGGGATGGGTCCTGATTCTTTCCTTACATCTCAGTTTTACAGGAGATTCGAAGTTAGGATCTAGCATGCGCTATGTGGAGACCCAGTCTATGCAGATCGGAGCTTCTTACATGATACAGTTCAACTTGGTGATGGGCTGCGGTCAGGCGTTTGCTCCTCATATGGACAACCAGGTGAAACTGGACTACTCCACCAACCATGGCCTCACGTGGCATCTTGTTCAGGAGGTGAGGCTGGCAGCGAGGACCTTTGTCTTCCATAAACTCTGCTTATACAAAGATCATCTGAAATATACTTGTGGCATTGAACAAAGGAAGATGTTTTCCTCATTTCCCTTTCTATAAAGAAATTCTCAGTTGGAATCAGTCAAAATTACTAATACAAGTATTTAAACTGTTCTTCGTGATATTTGGAAGAAAAGTATCTGAGAGCCTGAAGCACAAAATTGTGACAGGAATGGGCCAAGGCTGAGAAAAGAACTGGGGCACAGTTAGACAGAACTACAGAGCAATGGCCGAGATCTGTCCTTTGTTTTTCAAAGCAAAATGCATCTACTGTTTCCTGGCATTTAAATGGATAGAAATTTTTTCTGCCCTTGTGCGCAGCAATTTCGTAAATGGAAAGCACATTCCTTCGGGGGATTGTAATATAGAGCCTTTCATCTCCCATCCCTGGTTCAAACACAGTCCAGGGCCATAATGACCGGCTGTTTCCCTGTCTCTGCTAGAAGTGCAAATAGCAGTGTTGGCTGCTGTTTCCCCATGTGGCTCAGCCCTGCCTCAGCACAAATGCAAAGAGCACATTTGGCCATAATTTGTGCTTTTGTTTTCCGTCTTAGATGGCAAGCTGGACTTCCCCTGGCCTCAGGGTGAACTAACCAAGGTCCTTTGGCTGCCTCCGAGCAGGTTCAGAGGGTGTCAGGGAACTTGTCCTGGTGCCTTTTCACTGCCTGCTCTGTAGGTTCACAGAGGGATTTGAACATCCTGTCCCACATCTTCTATGAGCAATGAAAGCATTGTCCTGGTACCTTTTGCCGCGTTGTTTTGCCACGTTTACTTTGGTGGGCAGAGCAGAGAAATGGCAATAACCGAATTTTTATACTAAATCCAAGTAATGCTTTCTTACCTGAAACAGAATACGGAGGGAAGCTATAAAAACAATATTTTAAACGATGTTCATGTCTTTTATACCTAGCAGGCATCATCATGGTATTCAAGAACAGTTCCTAGTGGTGGGTGTTTGGGGTTTGTCCTTGCTATCAATGGAAGATCAGTTGCCTTCAGATTTTAGTGCTCCTTTCCTCTTTCAGTGGAGCGAAGTTCAGACAGAAGAACTTGCAGCCAAATCATTTTTCTCACACCACCCATGTTGCCGTGATAAAAAAGTAATAGAGAAGGCTGCTATTTGTAGTATATTTCAAGGACATAATCTGGCAAATACCCAAAACACTAATTAATTAAAATGCTTGAAAGTTTTGTTTGCTTAGCAAGCACTGATCAGATCGTGTTTTGTAAGATCTTTCAGGGGAGATGAATCAATGAAAAATGTTTGAAAATTGCTAGAAAGGAAACTAAGCCTTTAGAAAATGTACTGAAAAAAAACCAAAATAGAATAAGCTATCAGATCTTCATTTCACACTCCAAGATATTTCAGCAATAAATTTCTCTGTAAACTAATATATTCTGCCCTTCTTCATATTTAATATATAACTATTACTATATAATTTAACTATATAAATATTTTTAATTATTTTAACAACTGTAGAGAATCACTGCTTTATTATTAGTTTCAGAGCAGTCAAAGTAGGCTACTTGCATAGGCAGGTGTCTCTCCCAAAGGTCCCCCTCTTGCCTGACACCCCACATAGGGATAAGCACAGCAGCGGACAGCGAAAGACTCTCAGAGAGGTGGGGGACGGTCAGGAGGAGCTGTGCTGTGGCAGAAGGGACTCTATGAAGGGGTAGCTCAAAAAGAACACACAGGTTGATAAAAACATTCAAGCACTTTATTAATACCTCATCAAAACAATAGCACAAAAGTTTTGGGTGCTGGTCTAGCAAAATATAAATAAATGAATGGAATATTGCAGAAAAATGGAGTAACATGGGAAGGGCAGGTCTAGGAAACAGTAAGAGGCTGAGATAATGGACTTCATTTATATTTAATATAAAAAAGATGTGATAATGATCAGATTTTCTGAAAAGAAAAAAGAAAATTTGGGGAGCAGACCTCTCTAGGAACGTGAGTTAAATGCAGAAAGAATCATAGAAGCAGGAAGGGGGAATTTCCACCACTTGCTGTAGGTGTCAAAGGTAATACAGCTGTAGAGCATGGTAAGGGTCTCTGGAGGCAACTTCACAGTCACGATTGGGTGCTCCCGCGTGGCCCTGTCTGTTCCTACTGCTGCTCCTCACTGCAGATGGAGGGAGCGGGGGGAGCCAGCATCCCCAGGCAAGGGCTTGCAAGTAGGTCTCTAAAATGACTGGTATAATGGTCTGGAGGTCACTTTCATAGACTTACTCCATAGTGGACTTGTAGACTTGCTTCATAGTCAGCGCTAGATGCTGGAGTGAGAATAGTAAAAAAAAATGAGCTAGACATCCTGTTTGAGGAAAACAAAACATTACTAGTCACTAATGCTAAACTCTTTAAATGAGTCATATGGCTGTCTCCTATCCTTAACTGTAGTACTGTTAATTTTCTGAGAAATTTCTCTGCATCATGCCAGGATTTTTCTGCCTCTGGGTCTTTCACTCCAACATCTGGACGCAGGCAAGCTCCTGGTTCTGTGAATGTTTAACCCTTGCTTCTGTTCCCAATTCTTCCTCAATGTTAAATCTGGTTTTGAAATGTTTTACTTCAAGGAATGTCTTCCCAGTATGCCGAGCTGTCAGGAGTTTACATCAGCAAGTATTTACCACTCCAGTGAATTTACTCAGTGGAGGAGAATCACCGTCCTTTTACCACAGAAGACTTGGTGAGCATTTCTTTCTTCTTTTTAATTTTTTTTTTGGGGGGGTGCAGATAATTCATCTACTTTTAAATTGCCAGGACAAAGATCAAGTACTCTGTAGATCATGCTCAAGGGAGTGGGTGGGGTGCCAGGGTACTAGGGCTGACCCTGTTGCAGGTTTGTAACATAAAACACCTTCCTTACATAGTTAGAGAGTGAAATGTTGGTGAAGTCACCAGAAACTTTTGTTTAGGATTGTTTTTAATACATACTGTGACACTTCTAATAAAGTTCAGACCTTTTCAAAAATAGTGCCACTTGTCTGTAAATGCCCCACTGGAGGAAGACTTTATTTGGATTGTTAATTTTTATTTTGCACATTCCTTATTGTTTACATCTTCAGACCAAAGCCTTGTATAAACAATAACTAATGATTCATTTCTGGGAATTTTTTACCTCTTGTTCCTTTTTATAGCATGTCTTAAAAAATAACATTCTCTTCTACAAAAAGCAGCAACAAAAATTATCAGAAAGACCTGCCCTATTCATTTTATTGTAATCAAACTTGTTCTGCCTCCCCTAACATTTTTATTTATTTAACTAGATGATTTATTCCATTATTTATTTTAAAAGCTTTATTATAACATACAAATAAAAAGCTGTCATAAATCTCAATAATCTTCAGAGCTTCCTTCATTTCAGAATTAAATTATTCCAATTAGAGTTACACTTTGCTTATGTTTGACCTGAATTCATCACAGCAATTGCAATGAGAGCTTGCTCAGATTAAGTTATCATTGTATTTCCCAGTCCTTCATCATTCTTCTGCACTCTCCACAGCCTCAACACAATCTATTTCTATCAACCACCCCACGACACCTTCTTTCAACACACTGGCCTTTTTTACAGTACAGCCAATATTCAGAATTTCCTATTTCCAGGCAAAACATAGGGGCAAATATTGAATCCTTAAAGTGTATCAGGTTAGTTAATACCAAATGGCACAAGTAAGTCTAGAAATCACTGCTTTGTAGTCAGATTATAATGTGCTAGATCTTACATACTGTTACGTGCCACCAGCTGTAAAATCTGTGGCTCACATAGGCACTTAGGAGTTTAAAAAGTGTCTACAATTTTGCAGGTTAAACTCTAAAGTAGGCTGTTATTTTTAAATTTACTTGTAAGATATATACTGTACTGAAAGCTATTATACAGCGTATAGTTGATAATAATACCAATGTTGTGGGCCTTTTTTTCTTTAGGATCTAATAATTTTCCTCAGCATATGAGGTGACAGAAGCAAATAATTCCACTTTAATTTAGGAGACTGTGGGGAGAAATCATGATGAAATAATAGCCGGGTCCCTTTTTTATGCTGTGCAAAAATCATAAATATTTCACACTCTGTCTTGTATCTGAAGGGATTCTCGTCTGTTAGCAGAGAGTTTTTTGTAATTAAGGTACAAATTACCACTGAACTTTACTTTGCTCTTCATAAAACACATTTTTAGTGTGACTATGTTGTGCTACGGTGTAATCAGGGTGAAGAGGAAGGATAGCTGCATATTCCCCACCAAAAGCAACCCGGCACACCAGATGCATCTCAACCGCTCTCCCTCATTTTTCCTCTTTTCCACTGACAAGGAGCAGACTGAGGGCTCAGTTGCTCCTTTGGCTTGAGATTGGGAGGGGAATTTTTTTGCACTTTTAAAGAACGCTTACTAACAGAGGGCAATTTTCTGCCTTTGCAAACCTGGTGGTTACGGGTAAACATTTGATGTGCAGAGCTCCTCTGCCAGTCTGGCCACACAGAGGGCATCAGCCCGGGGGGCTGGTAGCAAATATGCTCCGTAGGGCTCTTCTTCAGGGTGCCCTCCCTCCCTCTCCTCTCCCTTCCCCACCTGCGCTCCACTGCAACAACCACCCATGGGCAAAAACTTAGCAATGGCCAGGAAGAACAGTGCAAGGGGGAGAGCCAGGTCTTCTGCCTTCCCAAAACTGGGGTCAGAGGAAGGGGGCTCTGGGGACCTTCCTTCTGGCTCAGCCCCACAAGACAAGGGCTGCCAAATACACAGCCTGCCCTGTGCTTACTGCCCAGGGAAACAAACCACCTAAACGAGGGCTCGGGACCAAGGCTTGAGGTCTCGTTAGCCTTGTTCTGGCCCTCAGTAGCCTCGACGTGCCCTCACACCCCTGCACAGCCCTGCTACAATTGCTGGAGTTTTTATCCCTGCACACACAGCTCTTTGCTGAGGGTTTGCACCTTGGGTGCATAGGTAGCGAGCGTCAGGCTGTGGTACTATGCTCACGCAGCCAGAAAATTGTTCATAACGGCTCCTATTTCTCTTGTAAAACTTCTGGGCGTGCTGGTATTTCTGCACATCTGTAGATGTTCTGCATCTGGCAAGCATGAGTTTACAAGGTCTGTGTTAGCCGAGATTTGGGATGTTAGGAAATCTGCTGCAACAGTAAGACTTGTATTGGAGAAGCGAAATGTATGCATCTGCTCGCTGAAATGGTATTGTACTTGAACTGAACATTTCTAACACTGATGAAAATTAATTTCAGTTTTATGGGAGGCATTTACATATGAACAGGCCTTAATGAGATACAAGCAGCTGTCAGTTGCTGACTTCATAAACAAATCAACACCTAATGACTGAATGAGAGTTTCAGGATAATTGGGTAAATGTAATTATGGTAACTCAGAAGGTAGCAAATATAATTTTATCAGCTACAAATTTGCATTAGATTGTTAGGGTTTTTAACATCAGGAGAGAAGACAATGATTTTATTTAAACTCGTATCTGAAAAATTTTATAACAGAAAGAACATCATTTCACTCACAATACATCTGGGACATGATTTCCTTGTGCATATGTAAAATGTCAGGCAACAACAGTGACTTTCATTTGACATCAACCTGACTTAGATATAATGTCATCAGAAAGCCAGACTGCCTTCTAGTAGCATCAAAAAAAAACAAACCCCAAAAAACCTGGGAAGAAATATGAGGAACTAGGGAGGTTTATTCTGCTTGTAATAAAATGCTTTCATAACTCCTCGATACTGCACTTCCCATTTGAATAGGTGTCCAAATGGTGACTGTCCAGAAAACCGGTATTTTATCACTGAGGATGCAGCTGACACTCAGCTCCTTATTCTCTTTTCTCAATTAACATGGCTTTTTTCAATTGTTGATTACCATTTTTAACAGCATAATCCTCTTAAGCTGTTGTTACCTTGAGGTGCAGGGCAGCCTTGGAAAGCTTTCAAAAACAGTGAGCAGGACCGGCTTTTCAGTGGCGTTGCTTTTGCAATTGCAAATTCAGCCTAACGTGTGTTATCGCTTGCCCAGAGAGGAATCAATCTGTGAGAGCTTTTGCTGCTGACAGCCATGTGATGGTGGCCCCGCTTTCCACGGGCCCCCCATGACTGCCCAGCTGGGTGGGAAGACGAGGACAGCCCCTCGCCCCGCTGCAGTTCGGGGGCCATGGGATTCTCCCAGGGGAGACTCTCTTTGTCTGCAGCTAAAAATAACCCCTGCCTGCTAGAATGTGGCTCCCCAGGGACCGTCCCCAGCTGCCCAGCTGATGCAGACACCTTCGTTTCAGCCGCATGTTCATCTCCAGGCGGCAACGCAATTCCTCACTTCCTCCCCTCCCCTTAAATGAGGGAAACAGATCTCCTGCCATTGCTGAATTCATCTGGGGGAGCTTCTAAGTGGCAAGCAGGGCTGAGCTCACCCTTAGCTTGATGTGCAGCCAACAGCTGAGACCCGAGGAAGAAGACAGAGCCACCCCAGCAGTGTGTGGCTCTGTGCTTTGCTCCTGGCAGGGTGGCAGTCCCCTGCAGCAGCGGGGGAACGATGAGCCTGTCCAGGGAAACATTTTGCTCAGGTGGAACCCACGCAAGCCCCAGCACGGGCTGTTGGCCCTGGTGTCAGCTCTGCACCTTGCGGTGCAGCACAGGGGTCTTCTCGGTGGGGTTTCAGGTGTGGTTCTCCCCTGGGCACAGAGGTGTACTTTGTTATTACCCATGGGTGGGCTCGTCCCACTGTTTGTGTAGGGCAGGTGTGAGCCTGGTGCCCCAAAACCAGCCATGATGCACCCACACAGCCACACTGCAGGGACATTTGTGCCCAGCAGCGGCCGGCAAACGGCTGAGGAAATGCCATTGACACCGCACCAAGCAGCACCGGGAACTATGTTCAGCGGGCACCACCACTTGTTGGACACCATGAGACTTCCACGGGATGGCAAAATTGCCCCTGCATCACTGTAAATCCTCCCCAATTTGCTGTAAACACCCCTGGGCTGCAAAGTCACACAGCCCACCTCTACCCACACATCTTCACTAATGAAAACCAGAGGAGCCCAGCCACAATGCTGTCCCTCCTGTCACCTGGGCAAACAACATGACAGTTTTATTGGGGGTGGGTGCCTGCTCTAAAACCGTTCTTTGGTTTCAGTATTGTTATCTTTCTCAGCATGCGTGAGAGTTAACACCAGTCATTACCCCTCTTTCCCAAGCGCACGGTCTCTGTCAGGGCTCTCTCTGGTGCCGTTGATGCTCTGTAGCGAACGTGAACACCACCACCGAGGTGATGCGCTGGCTTCAGAGCACTCCAAAAATAAACAGTAAATAATTGTGGTGAATATTGACTGTCCATTGTGCCTATGCAAGCTTAGGAAGTCCTTCGTGTACAGATTACTGGCATTGTGCACTTTTAATGGATAATTCATAGCTCTTGTAATGTAACCCATCAATACATTATATCCTGAGGGAATATTTAATGGGCAGATCTGCCCCTGCAGATTAACTCTGCATGCTGTAAAAATGCTTACAGTATTTCCAATATCAAGCAGATAGATACTTAAAACAGACAACAAGGGTCATTTCAATTAAACATTAAGCCCTTGGGCTTGTTTTTTAAAGAAATTAAAAATTGGTATTTTAAAAATTTCTCCAGGCATGTACTAAACTAATCTTTGTATGCTTCTAGTATGTGACTGGGTGGCTAACTGCTCTGCTGTACTGTCCATTTTAGCTGCACAAGCCTCCTCTATCTGTTTGTTCACTTCCATACATATGAGCAGGTAGCTCAGCCACCTTTACAATATTCATTTTAATAGGTCTTATTCTACATAAATTTTGTGATGTGGCGGGAAGAGCTTTTTATCTTAAATCAGAGTAAAACAGCATTGTATCCCATGCCATCATAAAGTAGCCATATGGCTCAGAAACAGGAAAGAAGCTCCTACTTCTTGTAGGAACCTCCGGCTTCTCATCTTTAGCCCGCCCAGTCAGCCCTTGGCCAGGCACAGGCCTGTCCCAATTTAAAGTCTGATTTTTAGTTCTCCACAGTCAGCCTTGCTTTCCCTGTCCATCCCCTCCACAGCTTTGCGACCCAGCCTCAGCACCCACATTGCCACCACCACCCCTTTTTTCCCAGACCCAGCTCACAGCCAGCACAGCCCCTTTTGCTCCGTCACGATGAACGATTGTTTCACCTCACATGCAGTATATTTTTCTTAATCTCATTCTGGCAAGAGCAGGGAGTGGAGGGTCCCTGTACCTACCAGCTGGGAGCTGCCACTAGCCAACACCTGTAACCTATTGGATGTGCACAGGTTGGCAGGGCAGCTTGGAAAGGCTCGACAGCGACAAAAATGACTCCTCTCATGATTCAGTTTCTTCTCCAGCCCTGGTTTTTATGGGTGTCAGGTTGGGTTTCCTAGCAGGAGTCACTCAGCATGGAAAATGACAATGTCACATTGGATGATCTCCTAGAGGGCCAATATCAAGCACTTTTTAATAGGTAAAGTTACCTGACTCCACTGTAATAAAGAAAAATAAAGCTGTTGAAGAGAAACTATTTAACTAGAAAAGAGAAACTACAGCAAGGTTTTCTACTTGAAGAATGTTACAAATATCCAGAGCTTATATATAGGCAAGTAATCTAATCCAATGATTCCCCACCGCAAACCTTGGGTGTTACAGATTTTGTTTGAGTAGTTCACCAAGAGCAAGCTATTTGCAGTGTGGCAAAAAAGAGGTGCTATGAAACAGGATCTTTGTCAAAAACTTGTGATCGCAATGTCACCAGTGATATGGGAGCAAAATCTAGTTTAGAATTATCCTGCAAAAAGAAATTTCTATATCCAATGAAAACCAGTCAACTGTTGTTGAATTGAAATAGCCAGTATTCAAAGGGGAGAAATGCTTACACTCAAAAACTTCCCAGTTTCGCAACCTGTGACCCTTGCAGAATGGCACTCAATAAAAATCCAATAATATCCATTGATAGGTTTATCTTAAAATAATGCACAAGTCCCTGTAGCACTTCTGCAGCCTTCCTCAGAAATGTCGTTAATGACTGGAAAGTCCATTATATAGCCCTGTGCAGCAAGTGGCATCATCTAGAATGTTCATTTGCAAAAATCTGTCTTTGATTGTGCCAGTCTTTGCAGGCTGGGTTGTGATTGTGATATCAGCTTACTTTATTTTTTATAGTTACATTTTATCTTTTTTCCTACAATTCTGTAAAGAATCACAAATTAAAGCATTGTTACTGGTTTTAAGGTCTAGTGCCACACGTTTTCGCTGGAGTCAGTGCTACTACACAGCCCAAGACGAATGGGCCCTTGACAACATCTACATCGGACAGCAGTGTCCCAACATGTGCAGCGGACACGGCTGGTGCGACCATGGCGTTTGCAGGTATAAACCATTTGCTAGTTCCTCTTAACAACGGTCTCATGATACTTCAGGTGTCCTATTATTTTGTATACTTTTTTTTTTCTGTTGTTCTTATTTTTAGATTAAACATTAAAAAATAAAAGCACTAGGGGGGGTTAGACCATTCAAGCAACTTTAACAGCCAGTTGGTCCACACCTCTCGGTCCAAGAACCCATACCCTTGGAAGGCCCAGCCATTGGAAGTGCTTTCAGTGGCCCAGGGGTGCCCTGCTGCACGTGTCCTGGTGGCCCCTCCAGCCTTTTGCACAAGGACCCCAGGGACCAGCTCGGTGCCTGAGCTCTTTTGCTGAGTCAGAAGGATGCCAGGGACCAGCTCAGCACTGCTTGGCAGCTGCTGTCAGACCAGGTGCAATATCAAGGGCACAGACTACTGCCTGCCAGCTTCAAACTTTCTGGATGCCACAGGGTTTTTTTAGAAATAAGATAGCTTTTTTCTATTATCCAGTTATTCTGGTTTGTTTCCAAGATCCAAAATTCCAATCCCAGAATGATTTGTTATTTCACATCTAATTTTAAAAGGTCAGCGCACCGCTGTAAGTAATTGTCAGCGTCAAATAAAGTCTTTAAGATTTTGTTATATTTATGCTTCCTTCCAGGTGTGACTCGGGATTTCGGGGTACCAAATGTCAGCCTGAAAATCCCCTTCCTTCGACCGTCATGTCTGATTTTGAGAACCCAGACAGCCTGAAGACAGAGTGGCAGGAAATTATTGGGGGAGAGATCGTCAAGCCTGAAGAAGGCTGTGGGGTCATCTCATCTGGCTCCTCGCTCTACTTCAGCAAGGTACTAACAAGGGATGGGAGACTGAGAAGGGCACATAATGTAGGTTTGAGTGGAGCATGATGTGGTTGTATGGCAAAGAAAAGGGAGGTGGCAGAAAACTGCACACAGTATGAGAAGTGCATTAAATAGCACACCTGTGCTCTGCAGGTAGAGAACAAAGCAATTGAAAGAGATAGGGAAAGACACGTGCATCATGTATTCAAGAAATACCAGCTGTAATGGAAGGAAGTAAATCGCCAGTGTGCTGGGAAGTGTGTACATTCATAGTGTCTTACTTGTACGTTTTCTGTTTCAAGACTCACTTCTTTCTCAGCTTCCAGCAGTTCCACTTTGTTCTGTACTGTTCTGGGCGAGGGATGGAGACAAGGTTGGCTTTCCAGGGGACAAGCAGCTTAATTTGAGGTCACAGGACCAAAACTAGTGAAAGAACCACCCCTCTAGACTTACAGAAAGTGGTTAGCCTGTAGGAGGATACTCTTTTGTGTAACTTGGATGCTTTGCACATGAAAATAATAGAGCAGGAAAGAGATATAGGGAATTCTGCTAATTAATAGCAATTAGAACTGAAATTAAAACAGATCTTTATGACCAGATGTAAGATTATGGGTTGTAATCACAGATTTATTTTTTATTGTTGCTTCTCAGATCTAGTACTGAGTTTTGTTTTGTTCTTAATTGAAAGGAAGTGTATAAATGCAGCTATGTGCTTCTCTTTTAAAGGTTTGATCAAACTGCCACTGCTGTCATGACAGCCAGATTAGTCCCAGAAGAATAACCCAATATGCCACTCTGTGTAATTGTGTGTTGTTTACCTCATTACAAAAATCTAACCCATCAAATAATTTTCAGCACTCCTACATAGTCTCACATCAGCTCCCCTGGAAATGCAGGTCTGCGCTGAAAATTTCATAACAGACCAATCAGTATAACTAGCTAATTGTGATAATTGGATTTTTTTATATAATTGTCTTCTCTGTTAGATGTTTTTCCTTCTGGCTCAGTTCCTTATGCCAAGTTTCTCAAAAGTAGTTTGCTAAATTAGAATTAACCTGCTATAATCTTTCTTCTGATTTCTGCTAAGAAGGAGTGAAAAACTCATTTAGAAATTCTTGGCTTCTTTTTATTGATCTCTAAGGGTTAGGTTATCATTCATTTCTTGAGTAGTAGCAGTCTGTGTGCCATCAACAGAAGGTGGTTTATTTAATTTCTGTTTAGATCTTTTTCAAGGCATCTAGAGGCCATGCTGGTAGATAATAAAAAATTATTTTTATAGTTGCCCAACAGTTCTGTGTTGTTTTGGGAGCTCATATTCACAGGCTCCATTTCTTTTCATTTGCTCAAATAGCCACTTTTTATTTGAATGTCTAATGTTTACTGTCATAATCAATTACTGCTACCAGAATTAATGTTGTCTTTGTTCTGCTGACCCTCTATCTTTTGTTTTATAACTCATTTTAATCAATTGTAGGTGTGATCACAGTACAGAGCTCTTTCAATTAGCCCCTGCAGTTCCTCTGAGGTTTTATGTCACTTGTGCCCTTTCTTAATTAACCTGGTTCTGTGGTTAACCCTTTGGCAGGCAGAGCTGCTGTGGGGTGTATATATGGAAAACCCATCTGGAATAGTTTTACAGCCAGAGCTTGATCCACTGCAGGTCGGTACGTTGGGTACCCTCAGCCAGCTGGGACACATCTGCCCATGGGACAGCAAGGGTGTTTGTATCTTAATTATCCATTACTAGTTTGATTTGATGATGATAATTTCAAATTCCCATGGGTTTCCAAATGAAGCTGTGAAAGCAAACTACCGAGAGATTATCAGTGTCACCTTGGCCAGTATTAGCCATGTGGGGCTTCACTGGGAAGCTCAGGGCTGCACCCAAGTCTGAGCCCATCTCACTCTCACGGCACCATCCAGGAGGGCTTGCTCATCTGGGGATAAACCACCAAATAAACAAGAATAGCAGGCATAGTTCAAGACCAAATCAATATGACTGTATCCTAAATGAGCTTTCTGAGGGTCGAAGGATTCGTCACAGGTTTAGTTGTCATCAGTGCTGCAAGCTAACCAAGTTTCAAAAACATAGGCATTCAGCTTCCAGAAATTAGTCTAGCAGTGTGATGTAGCCTATTTGGTAGAGTCTACAAATAAGCTATGGACCCCGGCTGTAACACCAGCAAAGCCAAATATTCTGAGAAAGAAGGCAATAGACATTTACCTGTGCTGAGTTTACCCTGAACTGGGTAGAAGGAGGAAAGAGGTGGTAAGTGGAACAGGATTTAAATTCATCTATCATCTTATTAAAAAATACAGATGATATTTTAAATCTCAGCTCATAAATCTTGTTACATATGTCCAGATAGATCACATCACTATCTTATCTCAACTTTGTCAGAAGGATCGTGAATGTACAAGTGAGACAGAAAAAAACATAAATATTACTTAAAACATAGGCATCATTTTAGAACTTAGCTCAGGTTTTCCTTTTTGATACATTTTTATGCTTGGAGATGGTCAGGAACCCATGATTTTTTAGGGAATTGGAAAAAGTAGGTGTGTTGCCAGTTCTGCTCCATTTTGGGGGGCTGTGCCAGGTTGCAGCTACTTTTAATGAATGCAGAAATATGATCCCTGCATCCTCCCTCCAGCTGCACATATTTGGCTTTGCCCTACCTATAGAACCTTGTGGCAGCACAGTGCTGTGCCGGGGCAGGGCTGTGCCAGGCATGAGGCATGCAAGTCATCCCTGCGGGGACACTCCCCTCACCCTGTGTCCTGCCTCGCCTCAGGCAGCTTCACATCACAGATCAGCACCTTGTAGGCTTGTTGATGTGCAAGCCCACAAGCTCAGGCTCAAGCACCAGGGCACAAGGGGAAGAGGGGAACGGGATAATTCCAGTTACAATAAAAGGCTCTTAAACCTTAAAGGGTTTTTTAGCTGAACATGCTCTTATCTTCCTTTGCCAACCTGCACAGAGTGACCATGTTGACCATGGTGTAGAAGTCCAAGAGCTGTTTCCTGCTAGAACTCAAAAACATCCTTGGAAAAGCTGTTCATTATATTTTATGAGGCTATTTTTTCTCTCAGCTATGCTTAGGTAAACCTGAAACCAAATCCACAGGTTTTGGTTGAGAGACTCCTGATTCACAACACTTACTAGGAAAAGAGCGTAGTTTTGTGTAGGAACAAATCCTACTCAGGTGAGGCATGAAGAGAAAATGCCACTGCCTTGTTCTTGTGTAGGAGATGGGCTTCAAGCAACAGGTATTACAGGGGCTATAATTTCAGATGATGGGGTAACCTTATACAGTGCAAGATTTGGCTGAGGAAATGAGATTCCAGAAATGTCCTTTAACCCCAGTTGGTTCAGGATATCCAGTGTCTGCTCTTTGTCTTCTGAAGGTATTTGGAACCTTGAAGGAATGAGACGAAATAGTTGTGTAAAAACTGTGTTGTGAAGTCGCATTGTGTGTTGAAATCTGATAATAAAAATTCTCATGGGAGCACAGCAGGGTGATTAAGACATAAAGGATGGCCAAGCAGAATTATTGTCTGAAGGATAAAAAAGGGTCATGTTAACACAAAATTCAATGTCCTCCATGTTGTGCAATTTTCTGTGCAATATTCATCCATGTTAGACTTTAAATCTGTCTAGTCATAGTGAAGGTGTCATATTTAATACTATTATTGCCTCTCTCTTCTTTGTATTGTAGGCTGGGAAAAGACAGTTGGTAAGCTGGGATTTGGACACGACCTGGGTGGACTTTGTCCAGTTTTACATCCAGATAGGAGGAGACAGCTCTTCATGCAATAAACCAGACAGCAGAGAAGAAGGTGTGCTGCTGCAGTACAGCAATAATGGCGGTATCAACTGGCAGCTACTTGCAGAAATGTATTTCTCTGACTTCAGCAAACCCAGGTATAATTTTGGTCTAAATTAAATCCATACTGCATCAGCTCTTTAAAAAAATATATTTCTCAGTTTACGAAAACATGAATAATAATTTCAGTTATAATGCTTAAAAGCCATCATTATATGGAAACTTTTCAAGGCTGCCACAGTAAACTCCTGTCACTAGGAAGGAAAAATCTAATGAAAGTGGACCTTAAAAAGCTGAAGTAAAATACAAAGTTTCCAATAACCCACCTTCCATGTGAAACATGGCTAAAATGCTAATATCTGCAAAACATTAGCAAGCAAACACAGAACTTGCCCAAAACAGGTGTAGAAATCCGCCATTTCCTCTGACTCTGGATTCAGATCTAATGAACATGTATTAATGTCACATACAACAAAAACTCCTTTAAATAAATATTTAAGGAGGAGAAGAAATCATGTTCAGCATTTCAAATTTTCTGTAAGATAGCTTGTCAGTGAAAATTTAAATTGCATTTGTCTGCATAGGTATTAACATTATTTCTATTACCTGTAGTTCATGTCTTTCAATATGTAAATAATTTTATCTTCCCATCTTGTCATTTTGCATTGCAATGAACAATGTTTTCAGAAGGACTTCTGTAACTCAGCAAACTATCCTTTTCTAAAGCTGACCTAGGCACTTGGATATATAAAACCATTGAATTTTGAATAGAATACAGTAGAATAGAATAGAATAGAATAGAATAGAATAGAATAGAATAGAATAGAATAGAATAGAATAGAATAGAATAGA
>JAVKLA010000005.1:14190479-14206054 GCA_034782735.1 Sagittarius serpentarius | reverse complement strand
CAGGAAGCTGCAGAGAGCAATGAGGTCGCCCCTCAGCCTCCTTTTCTCCAAACTAGACAAACCCAAAGTCCTTAGCCGCTCCTCATAGGCCACATGTTGCCCTCCTCTGGACACATTTGAGGAACTTAACATCCTTCTTAAATTGTGGGGCCCAGAACTGCACGCAGTACTCAAGGTGAGGCCACACCAACACTGAATACAGCGGGATAATCACCTCTTTTGACCAGCTGGTTTGATGGGGTGTTTGACGCAACCCAGGATGGCGTTCGCCCTCTTGGCTGCCAGGGCACACTGCTGGCTCATACTGAGCCTGCTGTCAACCAGCAAGCCCAGATCCATTTCTGCAGGGCTGCTCTCCAGCCACTCTTCTCCGAATTTATACTTGTGCCTGGTGTTACTCCATCCTAGGTGCAGAATCCGGCATTTTGGCTTGTTAGATATCATCCCATTAATCATAGCCCAGTGCTCCAATCTGCGAGGCCTCTTGTTCCTCAAGAGAGTCAACAGCACCTCCCAGTTTGGTATCATCAGTAAACTTGCTAATGGTGCATTCAACTCCTGCATCCAGATTGTTGATAAATATGTTGAACGAGACTAGCTCTAGAATTGAACCCCGAGGAACACCACTGGTGACCGGTCGCCAGCCACATGTAGCCCCATTCACTATAACCCTTTGAGTTCTGCCCTTCAGCCAGTTCTTCACTCAGCACACCGTGAACCCACTCATCCCACAGCTGGACAACTTGTCCAGAAGGATGCTGTGAGGGTATCAAAAGCCTTACTAAAATCCAGAAAAACTACATCCACCACCTTCCCTTCATCCACTAGGTGGGTTTAGCCTCTACTCTGTCAGAATTACAGGACACATCCAATAAAGAAGCTACATACTGAAACCTTCATCACTGGACTATCTAATACATTATTTTTAGACAGAACATTTGCCCCTCTAAGTAACCAGGAGTGGTGGTCCTTACTGAATATAGCTATGCATACTTATTCTTCTGCTGCTTCAAATGTGGTCCAGACCTTGTTTTCCAATTTCTTATTTTCCAACACATAAATCTAGGAATCCTCTGGAAAAGAAGGTTCCTGTAGCCCTGAACAATTCCTCTACCTCTCTCTGCCTAACCAGCAAGTGAAGCAGGGTCCGTGGTACAAAATAACATCTGGTATAAAGAAAGAATACTGAAAGGAGTGTATGTATAAATACATATATGTAAGGTGTCTGAAACAGGACTGAACAAGTAACTAATTATTGTACTTTTTAACATAGGTATGATTAGGTTTGAAACTTTAACCTTTATTTAACATCATTTTTGTAACGTATTTCCTAAGTTGAAGATAAAGCAAACTATCTGGGAAGACCTAAAGTCCTTTTATGAAAATCCACATAGGAGGGCTGAAATATTTTTATCCACAGCAGAAAACTCTGCTACATAATCTATTGCATTGTAATAGAAGGATGCTTTTGTCTACAAATAGGCCCAACCAGCAGAAGAGAATGAGAAATTAATTTTGTCAGCATATTTCACTATTACTTGCTGGCACCAGAAGAACGTTAAGACTTGCTGAATATGGATCAGCTGAACAGTTTAATTCAAAGCTGAAGAGTTCAAATCAGTTCCTTATTGTGCTAGGCAATAAGTAATAGAGAGTAAAAAATAGCCATTGTCTTAAAGGGTTTACATTCTCCACAGACAAGAAGGACAAAGAAGGCTTCTTGATACGCAGGGTATAAATAGGTATCCAGATACGTAGAAGAGTTCTGAGGATTTCTACATGTAAGATAGATACTGGCTTTCCTGCCTCTTTTCCCTGTTCAGTGGTATTTCTCCCACTTCTCTACAAAGTGTGTTCCCTAAAGTCTGCTTCTGTTCTTCAGGTTTGTCTATCTGGAACTGCCAGCTGTAGCCAAGACGCCTTGCACCAGGTTTCGCTGGTGGCAGCCTGTGTTTTCAGGGGAAGGGTATGATCAGTGGGCCATCGATGACATCATCATTTTGTCAGAGAAGCAGAAGCACATCATTCCCGTTGTTAATCCCACTTTACCACAGGTAATAAGCAAGAGCAGGCTGTGGGCATCCCCATGAAACAGGAGCCATCCTCTCTGTTAGTAGACTTTTCTATGAATATAATTTTGTTTGAAAATAGTAGGTATATTTAAAGAAACAGCTGTAGTGTTCACAGCTGTGTCTCTCTCTGTGGGAATAACCTGGGTCTTATCACAAAACCATCAGGCTCCTAATCTTTGTGACAGAGGACATAATTATGTATCTCCTCAAAAAGTCAAGACAGAAATTTTGGAAATTATAATTTTTTGAAAATGACAGAAAATACAAACTGCAGAATTTGAAAGGTGATCATTTTGGGAATTATTCTGAAGTCACACTGCAAGGTGATAGTACTTGTTGCTTTCCTTTTCATTCCTAACAGAACTTTTATGAAAAGCCAGCATTTGATTACCCTATGAACCAGCTGAGTGTATGGTTAATGTTAGCCAATGAAGGGATGACCAAAAATGAAAGTTTCTGCTCTGCCACCCCCTCTGCCATGCTCTTTGGTAAATCAGATGGAGACCGGTTTGCAGTGACTCGGGACTTAACTCTGAAGCCTGGATACGTCCTGCAGTTCAAGGTATTCCTTAAACACAAATCCCTGCAGAGTATCAATAAAACTGCCCTTAGTCAATGCTTGCAAGATGTCGCTGGGGCCACAGTTCAAAACAAGGTGATAAATTATACCACTGTGTAGAAAGGTGTGAAGACCACAAGTATTACTTCATACAGCATAAAATATCATGCTGCTTTCTAAAAGGATAGGCAAAACCTTGGTGCAGGAGAGCTTTTTTTACCCCTCTAGAGAAATTTTAAAGCTTGTTGTTCTTCAACACATTTCAGAAGTGGGTTGAAGTGACTGTCATTATATTTGAGTCAGTACTAGGAAATGCTACTGCACTGTCAACGGAAAAAGGATTTATCCCATCTGGGGCTCCGTGACTACAAAAGCTGCAATGTGTTTGCGTACATTTTTTGTATTTTAAACTATTTAAGGATTTACAAGCTTCTCTGTACTCCAGTGTGGGTTTTTCATATAATTTACTTTTATTGTGTCAATGAATACAGGCTCCAATTAGCATTCTTTTCTTTAAAGGGCTTACAAAAATTTCAGTGGTCTGACAATACATCAGAATATGGGCTCCAAAGAAAGTGTATTTGCTTTGACAAGCTCTTGTTTCTGAACCCTAATCAAAATTTTATTGAGTTTATAATGAAATCCCATTGGTGAATTCTGGAGGTTGGTTGCAATGCAATTTTAATGAGCTCACCACAAATACATGGTTCTTACATAATTGGTGGATACAGACACTGAATAATTTACAAGTGGAATTATTAAAGAGATCATATGTTTACAGGCAGCTTTTCAAATATAATTCCCACCGTTCTATAAATAGGAAAGTTAGTTAGAAATAATGGGATTTGTAAAATAATCTCATTTCATATAGAAGTTATGCTAATGAAATGCTATACAAACTGAGGGATTGCAGTACAATTTCTGAGTGAGTATTGCTTGCAGTTTTATACTTCAAACTGTCTAAAATCTCAAAATATTTCAATATATAAATACCATTTAGCCTGGAAAAGATGCTATTTGCCTCTTCACCGCTTTCCTCTACTTCAGTGACTAAGTCTCCATTCTGTAGATATGATGATCAACAGCATTTAAAAAATTGCTTAGTCTAAAAAAGCTCATACATCTTCCATCACTGAAACACTTGGCAATGTAACATAAATATACAAAACGTAAACAACATGTATCAGAGAACAGTGAGCTCTTCTTTATAAAGTCTATTATTTAAGGCCTGAATTTATGCTCCTCTCGTTTTTGGAAAGCTTTTAAACTGGCCTGCACATAAATACATTAGTCCTATTTGCATGCTTTAATTAAAAACGGGGTTAAATGCTTTCCTGAGTTTGTGAAATTTCCATTTTAAATAGCTGCCTGGAATAATTTTGCATTGATAAACTCAAAGACAGTAATTTGTCAAAATTATTTCATTTTACATAAATGATTTTGGTTTACATTTTACATTCTACATCTCAAGTAGAATTTCTGCAATAAAATAATGAAAACTAATATTTTTCTGATAGCTTGAAAAATGAAACTGAAAACTTCAAACCAGCAGTTGATTTTTGTCTTGGCTACATTCTCATTTCACATTTTAGTATGCCTTTTTCTGCTTCATCCAGTTTTGCTCTATTCTGAGGGCCCAACTCCCAGTGCCAACTCCCAGACATCATTCCTGCGAGGGCCATGAGTAGGCTGTGGTCAAGGCTCAGAGCCCTGGGCAGGGGGGACCTGGGAGTCAGGCTGATCCTCTGGGCATGTTGGGTGGACTGCAGGTGGGATGGGTCTCAGGGGATACAGCTTTTCCCACTCCTCCTGGGCACGTAGGTGCCTGCGCAGAGTTTGCTGCTTCCGGCCTGCTGTGCACCAGGACCTTTGAGAAGTTCTTTGCACATTTCGATGTGCTGAACACAGCAACCTTAATGAAGGGATAGTGGGAATTTTTACTGAGCAATGTCACGCATGTGTAGGAAACAGACTCCAAGCAGCAGTCACTGTTTGCCAGCAGGGTTCAAAGCAAGTGTTCAGAGCCCTAAGCCTCCCAAACCAAAAAGTCAAAGGTGGTTTGCAGCCAATAAATGCCAGTAACAGCACTGGTTTCTTCCGCTCATATCTGATGCTCTGCTTTTTTACAGCTGAACATTGGTTGCACCAACCAGTATAGCAGCTCTGCTCCTGTTCTGCTTCAGTACTCGCATGACGCTGGGCTCTTCTGGTCGCTCGTGAAGGAGGGCTGCTACCCAGCATCTCCGGGCACGAAAGGATGTGAGGGAAGCTCCCGGGAGCTGAGCGAGCCAACTGTGTATCACACGGGAGACTTTGAGGACTGGACAAGAATTACTATTGTTATCCCCAGGTCGCTTGCAGCCAGGTACTGTACATAGTCACACAGTGATGCCAGTGGTACCTGTGAATTAGCTGCCTCTTCTTTGACGTTTACCTTAGGAAAAGTTTGCAAGCTGTGAATAAAAGCAGTGTTAAAAATCGGCAGATTTGGGAAAAATACACTGTGCTCTCCAAAACAGGGAGAAGCTTTCCATTTTAAAGGTGTCACAATGGTCTATAAAACTAAATTACAAAGCAACAAGGAACCCAGAACATTTTAATTTGCCATTAATCTCTTCATCATGGTGCTGTCTGTCTTTATGCATATCAGTTAGGTCAGAGGCACCAGCAAGAGAGTGATAAGTCACTTGAATCAAATAAGCCATTTGAACAGGATTACTTTTACAGTTACACTGGGCAAAGAAGCCCTAGAAGGGTATTTGAGCTGCTGCATAATGTGCTATGTCATTGACGGTGGCCGGGACAGCCGAAGTCAAAGGAGGGAGGAATGATAGGTGTGCTCTTCTGCGAATGCAACCTCAGCATCGGGTTAATACAGATGAGAAAACATAAGACGGCGGAAGACACAAATAAACCTTGCAATCAGGAGGCTTTTCTCAATCTTACGTGGATTTGGCTGAATTTTCTCACTCGCCTTGCTCACTGTCTTACCCCGTCAGTAAACCGCCCCAGTCTGATTTGTTGCCTGCACCAAGCACTGCCCCTGGCCATGCCCCCGCTGCCTCCTGCCTCTCTCCACCCAGGCAGCTGCTCTACTGCTGTCCCTGGGTTTCACCCCCATCCTCCTGCCACAGGGTCCTCATCCTCATGCCCTGGCACAGATTTTGAGTATGTGGCATGTTGTGTAGCAGGAGAGCCGGTGCCTTTGCCGCAAGGAGTTGAAATAGCAGCATGTACCGTAACAAGTTTGTCTTTTCTTCAGTAATTAGCCAATAAAAGCAGGTGCCAAATTGCACAGATCTGACACCAGCTGATTTGATTTACCCAAAACAAGCAGTGCAGAATCAATAGCAGCAATCTGTTTGGCATTATGTTCAGTAATGTGATCAGGAATAAGAAGCTCATGCTAATACATTAAAAATGTAAGTACTGTGAGTACGATGAGGGTCTTGATGTGTTGAAAACTGAGTTTGTTGTGGGTCGCTTTGGAAATCATCGTTCATGGGTTATCCGCAGAGCATCCCATTTCATCAGTTAGTACAGAGCACTAGGACGATGATCACCTACCTACGAAATCCCAGTGCATAGCAGAAGAAAAGCAATAGGTTTATTATATTTTAAGCAGAGATGCAAGGAGGATCTTAGTTAATCCATTGGATTGGCAATGAGATTTTAAATCTGTTCCCCTCTCTGGAGCTCCTATAAAGTGATTCAGCTAAAAGGTAAAAACTGAAAATGAATAACCAAAATATTTTTTCTTCAACAAATTTCCTATGCAGTGGGTCACCTGGAGTAACTTTAGTGTAGGCTGACTGAAGTCCCTGGGGCAGTTTCAATTATACAAGTTAAGGATTAGATCACTGTTTTCCAGGAATTTCATGTTGTCATCCAAGAATAAAAACTTTGTATTTCTGTCCACATGTCCTGTAGGACAAATTATTTGCCATTATTTTTAGAAAGTGGATGATTTTTCTTGTATCCAAATTACTTCGAGGTTTTTTACTCAAAATTATACAGTCCCATAATAAACTGCATCACTGCCATTACGGAGTTCCTTTCATACGTACTGTAAGAAATGGAGTTCTGGGATTTTAATATGTAATTAGCAGTTCAGGTTGAACTGAGCAGTGAAAGGCATCTTCAGAGTCATGTCTAATCATTCACTCTTGTTGATAAAACCATGTACCTGTTCTTTGCATCACACTGGTGGGTACGGGCCAGAGAAATAGAGGGAGTCAAAATACATCCAAAATATCTGGAAAAAATATCCTTAAGTGAAGTTGCACAAAATGTAGGATGTCAGAAATACTTTCCAGGCATGCATTTGCATCTTACTTGCAAATGGCTAATTCAGGAAAAGCTCCCTTTAAGCTTAAACAAGGAGCAGTAGATATGGAAGCTCTCAATAGTAATACTATGCCCTTTGTCATTGTTTCTCTACAGTAAGACTCGATTCCGCTGGATCCAGGAGAGCAGCTCCCACAAGAGCGTGCCTCCTTTCGGCTTAGACGGTGTTTACATTTCTGAGCCTTGCCCCAACTACTGCAACGGTCACGGGGACTGTGTCTCGGGGGTCTGCTTCTGTGACCTGGGCTACACAGGTAAGACGACCCTTTTTTGGTGGGATTACAGTAAGCATTGGCTGAGTTAAAGCTGTAAATCTAGCATCTTGTTTTTCCTTTCCAATACTCTGGAAAAATATATGATGACATAAATTTCATGGGCTGCCAGCAAGAGTCTTTTCATTTTGTTAAATAAAATTCAGCACAGGAAAAACAGAGCAGCTGAAGGCAGTGGACACCAGTGATGTTTCTGACAACCACAATCTTTGAACATCACCATCTGTATGAATGGGAAGGGACTAGCGATAAGAGAGAAAACAAAATATTATAAACTAAAAAGTCTACTTAAAAGCCTTTGGATCATCTTCAAAAGAATTGGTGCTGGTTTTGGTTCCCCTGGCCATCAGATGGCATGGGACCAGGAGGGAACATATGTTCTGACAGGCCCTTCTGTGGAAAATTCTGCTCACTTGTGGTTTCAGGGGCTTTTACGCCGAAATACACAAAAAAAACCCCCAAGCCCAATGAAAAAAACCACTGATTGACACAACCAGTTGCATGCTGCACTCTTTTCAACCCTCTATACCAAAAAAGCAATATGCTAACATCTTTTGTTCAATTTGCTTAAAATGAAATAAAAGGATAATATTTTTCTGTTTACATAAAATACCTTATCAACATAAAGCACGGCTGTTTATCACCTAGTGAAATAAGCCATCTCAGAGTTTAGAGGAAGAGGGCTTATTCTGCCTACAAAAATTTGTAAAGTGGGTTTTAAGAGTTACAATTCTGTCGCCAGGGCATTTTTTTAGAAAAGCCCGGTACTTTCTCATATGTGGATGCAACAGAACCATCTGCCAATATACTGTATCTGACCTTTACTCTGTTCAGCACAGTTTTACCAAAGCATCTCCCATATATTTCTTTTTCTTGAAGCATCGCATGGAACCTGTGTGTCTAATGTGCCTAATCACAGTGAGATGTTCGACAGGTTTGAGAGGAAGCTAAGCCCTCTCTGGTACAAGATAACAGGAGGTCAGGTTGGGACAGGCTGTGGCGTGCTCAGCGACAGAAAATCTCTGTACTTCAATGGACCTGGCAAAAGGGAGGCGAGGACTGTTCCCCTGGACACCACAAATATAAGGTCAATCCTCAGTGCTGCTTCTTAAAATTGTCTGTTTATTCATGTTGTCTCCTCTCTGCTATTACAAGTGTAGATGTGAGAAGGTGCAAAATGTTTTTCTGGTAATCGCAACCTGTACAAGAAATCTTAGAGGAAGAGAAATTACTTTTTTATTCATTCTGGTGTACTATTTATTTTTCTAGAGAGAGAATACTTAGGTTAGAAACAGGGAAATAGCAGTATAAAAAACATGAACTCTTTATCCTTCTGAGAAGATGGTTTGCATTGTATTCTAGACAGACAGGCAGAAGATGTGGTCTTGAGACTGCACAAAACCTAAGACTCTGCTCACGGCTGAACAGAAAAGCTCCCTTTCCCCTGTCTGCATTGAATTACAGGCATGGCGATGGCATAGCAATGAGCTGTTGTTTACTTGCCAGATGTTGTGAATTAGTCCACTTGTCAACAATATAAAAAACCTGCATGTGAATTGTTTCTGTGTAGCCAAGAGGCTAACAAGCCTTCACCTCTCTCTGTGCTACCACTGAATCCTGCTCCACTGGCAGCAATTATCCTTTTTGCCTCAAATTATCTAATTGATTAATGTAATTAGGATAAACAAAGGGCTGTTAATTCTAACCATTATTTAGCCTGGAGTTTGCTGCTGCTTTGTCCAGTCTCTTGAGGGATCACACACCTGAAACCTTGCCTACCCTACAATTATATCATTTAGCTTAATAAAAGATATTTCTTCTGACAAGCACTGCTCCAAGAGTAAGTAATGTCATAATTTGCTGCATTATTTAATTTGTGGGATCACTCAGCAAAGACTGGCCACAAGTTACTGCTGCAGCTCTCCAGCTCAGGCAAGTGATGCTCCCTAGGGCAGTATGGGTGCCGTGGGTTTGGGGACATCCCTAGTTGCTCCCAGGCACTGAGCAGCACAGCACCAGCTGCCTTTCGTCTATCCCCTGCATGTCTGACAAATTCTCCTCTGACAAATATGTGAATTATTTATATAATTATGTAAATTAATAATTAAATTAATTAATTGTTTGACAAATACGCTTTGGACAAGTACATGTTTGCACTGGAACTCTAGGAAGATCTGAGCACTTCTGTTCCACTGTCTTTTTAAATCTCGTGTTATTAATCCTGTGAAGCGTAATATTGGAAGTAACCACATCATCAAGAAGTCTAACAGTATTTTTGCATTATTCCTTCTTTCCTGGAGAAATCTTTTTATAAAAGAAAAGGATTTTCTTTAGCTTTAAGATTACTTTGAGACTGCTTTTAATGCCAGATATTCATATTTATAGCTTTCCATTTTTACAGAGTTTGAACCATTTAAATGCCAGAAGAAGCTTTAAACCACTGAGCAATGCTCTTTCTTGACTTTTTTAATCTATCACTACTTCTGTTTTGCATGTGACCATGGTCATCTGGTGTCTTAAAACTGCCCCAAGAATGTAAATGGCCAGAGGAACACCTGGTGAGACAACTAAGATCCCTCTTCTAAGCATGTGCTCACTGTGTGACCTGCTTTCCTGCTGTGACTGATCATTTTGTCAAAACAAATCAGCATTTAGGGTTTTTTATAAGCATCACAGGGAGCAGTTCAACTTCTTTGAACAATTCAAGCTTGAAGCCACATCCCTGGGCTGTTTGCTACACAGAACAAACACACTGGTCATCTCAAACACAAATGGGACTAACTGATTTTTTTGGTTTCTTCAGCCATGTGTGTGCTCAAGGGTAGTATCCACCTCATGCTGCTTGACCAGAACATGGACTTCTTGGACTACAGCAATTACCCCAGGCTGCTTTTATGTTCAGAGGAGAGAATAGCTGCTTCAAAAGGGCAATGCGACTCATCCTAAAATAGGGTCTAGCAAAGGCCAGTGCTTTGTGTTCTAGAAGCTTGTATTTTTTTCATTAATTATAAGGCAGTCTTTGTTGGCCATGTAAAACTTAGACATTCAGCTTCAGACACCTTGCTTAGAACAGGTGTATCCCACTTTAATGTTTGAGACCATCTGTAATATGAACTGGTTCTTTTTTTTACTAGAAGCAAAGGCAAAATTTGTAAGAGTGTGAGGGGTTAACTGAAAGACCCATACCCTAAAAAGAAAATAATTCCTCAGCCTAGAAATTTTTTTCCATTATTGGAGCAAAAATTAATGTCACTTGAAAGAGGAGATTAGAGGGAAGCACCTTTTCCCATTTTGGTATTACTTTTTGCATTCAATAATGCCTTGCATAGAATTCATTTATCTTATTAGGGGTCATCTTAGCCCCTGCACAGTTATCTTTTATTTTTGCATTGGTTTTTTGCTTGGGGGGGTTTGGTGACTGAGTAAACACCAAGAAAATATGCCTTGAAAGACATACTGTTAGATATGTGGATTGAGGGTTGTGAATAGGAAGGCTGAAACTCCTGCAGTAGATTTTTAAGCTTCTTATTTTTCAGGTTTTCCCAGACCTTTTAAGATCTTTTTCATTAAATCAGGCATGGGAGAGCAAAAAAATGAAAAATATTGCAAGATATTAAAGTTTTATTTTCATTCTGAATTCCTGAAGACCTACCTATGCATATTCCCTATCATCTTGTTTCAGTTACAGCTTCTTGAATGTAAAGTGTAAATTTTATGTAAGGAATGTAAAGAATTTTTTGTTCTTTTTTGTAAGTACAAAGACTCTTTTCCCCTTCACCCTTCTCTTCCCAGAGGAGTGGGGAACATGGGGGCCCAGTTCAATCTGCCCCAAAGGGGTTGATTTGACAGCCCGAGGTGTGTGGTGCTGCTCAGGGAAGGAGCCAAACAGGGCATTGCCAAATTCAGGTGTCATGCTAAGAATATTTAAAACTAAAGCTTGCTCCCTGAAGCCAATGATCGTAAACAAGCACTCAATGTTTAGCATATACATTATGTGCTATCATCATCTTAGCTTTGTTTGTCCTATTGTTTCCTTATTCCTTTATATGATTGACTACTTTCACAGTGACTTTTTTCACAGACATTAGGAGAATGTCCCATAGCACTGAGAGAGCTGTAAGTGTCAAAATTCATTTCACCCAGACCATTTTTTGCCCTACACTTCAGAAACCCCCTGGAGCCTCTCCATCCCTTCCCTTTTGCGTGGCCCAATGCGCCAAATGCGCAATTTCACCAGCAGCATTTCCATCTTCCTGACTGACAGTACAATACCTGGATGCATCTTGGTTACTGATGAGCTACTGCCTCCCATTTTGATGTCTTGTCCCTTATGACACTCTTCACTATCTGTTCAGTGAGAGCATTTGCACACAGTGCCTACATGGCAGCTAGATAAAAACGATGGAATATATATATATTTTTTCCAAGCGGTGACATCTGGCTTATTAGCTGACTTGGCTTCCATCTGCATTACAGACTTCGTTGCTAATGACTATGCAACCATCCCAGAGAGCTGTTCTGGGTCAAACGCTTACAGATGAGATGGGCTGATTCACCTTTCTGCAGAAAGGTTTTTTTTGTCTTTTGTTTTTGCTTTTTACAAATCTTTGCATTTGGCAAGCAATAAAAGAGAATTTCATTACAGGACTGTAAATCTTTTCACCTCTGAGACTGCTGTCTAGTGTTTTCTTGCCTGAATACTGTCTCAGACAACAGAGCTGCAGCAAACAATAGGATCTACTTGGCTAAATAGTGTAATACTGTGAGCCTGTCTATTCTTGAGCTACCTATGGGGTTATATTATGAATGAGACTGATGAGTATATTCTGGCTCATCTTAGTCACTATGGTTATACAAAACATCTCAGATAGGAGATAGCAATTTTGGTAACAGAACTGGAGTGTGGTTGGGTTTAGAATCAGAAAAGGATCATGACACTGTGTGTAGCAGAGGGAAACTGGAGTTCTGTCTGCATCGTACTGGCGCTGGCCATAGTCCTGTGGCTTGTGTGTGATTTTACTGATGTCACTACAAATTAGGACCAAATCCCCTAAAGTGAAAAGGCTTATCCTTGTGGGGAATTATTTGAGTGACAATTCAAGCCCTGTTTCTTCACACAGAGACACAAATTCACCTTAAAATAAGTATTTAAAATAAAGAAGTTATCTACAAGCAGTAGAATTAATGAAGCCTAGTTTCCTTCAGATTTGTGTTCTTTTTTCCCCCAAAGCCCCTGTTTGGCAATAACCCCTCCTCACCCTACGTGTTCCACAAGGACACCCCCAGCATAAAGGACAAGCAGTTGCTTCCCAAAAACATCACATCAGTGAGTACACCAATAGTCGTAACACAACAGGCAGGCATTGTCCTCAGTCAGAAACTGGCTAGGAAACAAGGAGAATAGCATCACCAACTTTCAGCATGCAAAAGCTCATCACGGGGACGAGTTTAGGTTCCCTGCTCTGTTCAGGCACTGTTTTGGGTGTGCAATGCAGACAACCTGTGAAGAAGGCACAGATGAGGAGGCAATGGCATTCTCAATCTTCTCAATGCTCTTTACATTAGTTATGACCAGATAAGAGTCAGATGAATGCTGGAGACATGCAGTGAAATTTGGTGAGTGAGCAGCAGGACATTAATTGAAATGAATTGCTATTACATAGCAGAATAGTGCGCATCTAAGAGGAAATGTAAGCTACTCTGACACCACAACTAAAACTGTCAGTTCAGCAAGGATACCAGGGTATCACTGCAAATTGGGAAAAAAATTAACAATATTTTGGAGCACAAGGATGGGATAATTGTTAATTCAAATATAGCTAAATAGGAGTTTTCCAGGCTAATCCAAAGTTCTGTCAATAAAACCAACACCACTGTCTCAAAGGGATGATGCAGCTTTCAAAGGGTTGCAGAAAATGGTTATGGGAAAAATTCAGGATGTGGAAAAACTTTCATGCAGAGAAACAGATGAAAAGGTTACCATGGTTTACAGTAGAAAGGAATAAGAGAAAGTAGGGAATTGATAAAAGCACTGACTACAGGGAAGGTTGCAAGAAAGGCAGATCAGGAACATTTTTTCCCTGTCTTGTGACCTAAGAACAAAAGGATATTCAATGAAATCAAAATGTATAGGTTCAAAATCAAATGGTCTACTTCACAAAATGTCCCGTGAATGCTTTTCACTGAAAAATGTTTATATCAAGAACTTAAGGACCAAAAAAGGATTGGTGGTTTAGTGAGGATATAATAATTTTATTAAAACTCTAATATTGTATTTCAAAACTTAAACCAATTTCCAGTTACAAGAAGTCAAGGTAGGATCTGATGTAAGGAGCAGATTTGCCTGCTTTGGAGACTTTTCATCCCTATGTGAAAGAAGGAAATGCTAAATCCTGCTACTCAGTCCAACAATACATTTATTAGGTACAGGATCAATAAACCACATCACCTTCTTCTGTCTTGGGTACTCCACTGTTTACTATGGGCATGCTTGATTTCACTGGGAACATTACCTGATCAACAAGCCTGGAATAATGACCTAACTGGAAATGCCACATTAGTTAAGAGAGAGGAGTTATCCCGACTGATCTTGTGCTGTCAGAACATACTTAGACTTCTCTTCTACCCTGATTTTTTAACAGGCTAGTTCAATTTTATGTACAAATTGGAAGCAAGGGTGTTGGTAACTCCTGCAACAGACCAAGAGCCAGGAATGAAGGTAAAGCCCCTTTTCTTTATAATAACCTTTTTGTATTTTGGGTCTTCTACAGTGTTTTTGCCTTTTACGGCCTTTACAAAATCAAAAAGATGTTTTATTTTTAACATAAATCAATTAGCTCTTCAGTTTTCATAAATGGTGCAGAAAACTATTTACTTTTGTTCCACATTTATTTTTATACTTATTTCCACCAAACCTAATAGTGATCTATCAATAGGAGTAACTGTTGGAGCTGTGATGGTTTAGAAAGACAACATTTACAAGACTAGAAGTAATAGCTTTTATTAGACTACTTCATAGTGTTAGAAAATACTAAGTTAAAAGTACACAGGACTTTCTTCAGGTCTGAAATAAAAAGAATAAAATTTGAGTTCAGGATAAAGTGGGCAACCTCCGTTTCTGACCTCAAGAAGAGCTGTGTGCCTGAAAACTTGTTCAGCTTCTCAACTACACCAGTGGGCCTAATAAAAGATTGCCTTCCAACTCAAGCTCATGCATGATTTACCTGAAATGCAAAATTATAAAGCTGCAGCTGAAAATATATTTAGTCTAAAGAAATTAATCTTCCCCAGCTGTCTCCTCTCTTATTTTACCCACATGGTTAGAGTTATTGGGGCAGGGGGCTGATATTTGTGTTTGGGAAGGATCAGCAGAGTTTTGGGAGCAGATTCCCCATGTAAAGTGGTCAAGTTGCATGAATCATAGAATCATAGAATGGTTTGTGTTGCAAGAGACCTTAAAGATCACCGAGTTCCAACCGCCCTGCCATGGGCAGGGACACCTTCCACTACATCAGGTTGCTCAAAGCTCCATCCAACCTGCTACTGAACACTTCCAGGGATGGGGCATCCACAGCTTCCCTGGGCAACCTGTTCCAGTGTCTCAGCACCCTCAGAGTAAAGAATTTCTTCCTTACATCTAACCTAAATCTACCCTCTTTCAGTTTCAAACTGTTACCCCTCATTCTATCACTACACTCTCTGTTAAAGAGTCCCTCCTCATCTTTCCTATAGGCCTCCTTTAAGTACTGGAAGGCCTCAGTAAGGTCTCCCTGGAGACTTCTCTTCTCCAGGCTGAACAACCCCAACTGTCTCAGCCTGTCTTCACAGGAGAGGTGCTCGATCTTTGTGGCCCTCCTGTGGACCTGGTCGAGCAGGTCTATGTCTTTCTTATACTGGGGACCCCAGAGCTGAACGCAGCACTCCAGGTAGGGTCTTATGAGAGCAAAGTAGAGGGAGAGAATCACCTCCTTCGACCTGTTAGCCACACTTCTTTTGATGCAGCCCAGGATGCGATTGGCTTTCTGGGCTGTAAGCGCACTCCACTCTGGTGAGACCCCACCTGGAGTACTGTGTCCAGCTCTAGAGTCCTCAGTTCAAGAAAGACATGGACCTCCAGCAGGTCCAAAGGAGGGCTACAAAGATAATCAGAGGGCTGGAACACCTCTCCTATGAAGACAGACTGAAAGAGTTGGGGTTGTTCAGCCTGGAGAAGAGAAGGCCCTGGGGAGACCTTATTGTGGCCTTCCAATACTTAAAGGGGGCCTATAAGAAAGATGGGGAGAAACTTTTCAGCAGGGCCTGTGGCAACAGGACTAGGGGAAATGG
>JAVKLA010000005.1:14150309-14178924 GCA_034782735.1 Sagittarius serpentarius | reverse complement strand
AAAACATCAGGGTGTTCTCAACATTCTTCTCATACTAAACCCAAAACACAGCACTATACCAGCTACTAGGAAGACAACTCTATCCCAGCCAAAACCAGGACAGTGACCGTACATGTAATGAAAAGCAATGTAAATTTAGCCCCTAATTTATTAGCATTTTGCAGACACTCAAGCAAGGGAAAGCACAGGAAGATGTGTATGTACAATACACATATAACGTCTCAACAGCTTAAGTTGTTGTTAAAGGAAGCCCATACTCTGTAATAGATCTCAGAGCAACCTAATCGTATTTACACTTGAAGAAGTGTTTTTGAGCTAGTGCTTTTTAAAACCGGGTTATAATGAATGTAAATTCATGTGCTCTCTTCTCCAGGCACCCCCGAGAGGTCTCACTCCATCTTGCTGCAATATTCCGTCAATGGTGGCATCACTTGGCACCTAATAGATGAGTTTTACTTCACACAGACTACAGATGTCCTCTTTATTAATGTTCCTCTGCCCTATGCAGCCCAAAGCAACGCAACGCGGTTCAGGCTCTGGCAACCTTACAACAACGGTAAGGAAGAGACACCCATGGGAATCCAGGTCCACACTTGCACAGCTCAGCATCTGTACGAGGCTAGATTTTTTAACTCAACAGTAATAGAGACTCTTAAATCATGTTTTCTTATATTTGAACTCCTTCAATTAAAATTATCGCAGGATTATGTTTACTGTTCTTGTAAAGCTGCTGTATGCTTTAAAGTGAAAGTACCTCAACTTCATACCCCTTGACTGTGTGCAGAAGACTATCGGCTTTGGTCCAGGAGGGACTGGGAGATCAAGCAACACCTATAAAGTTAACTTCACTCAGGTTCTTCTCATTATTTTTAATGGACCTGATTCTAGTTTACACTGAGGCCCCATTAGAATGCTCCAATTATAAAAAAGCATCCCAAGTGTAAATAGGAACTGGGCCTACCTTGCTCAGAATTAACTAGGCATTAAAGACCCATTTAGAAAGAGTTATGTAGTGAGTAGTTAATCTTTTGATAAATTGTAAAGGGCTGTAGAAAACCGCAAGAGAAATGCAGCTCATTCCTCCTGATTACAGGAGATGTGCCAGCTGAAGAAAGCTCTCCTCTGCTTTCAGTTACTTTGAGCACATCTCTTAGCAGGAGCTGACATTAAGGGCTCTGAACAATTCCAGCAATCATTTAGACACAGTGATACAGCAACGATTTATTCCACGCGGGCAAAAGCCTAGCGCACCTCTAACACAAAATAAGCAAATTCAAATCCAGTCCTAAAAATCCGGTTCCAGTTCATTCTTCTGATGGGTCCTGCCTAAAATGTTTAACTAAACTTTTCTTGCAGACATAATCCTTGAGTAAGAATTTTATTTAAAAGAAGCTTTTTAACTTGCTCTGATCAACACAAAGGCTTTTAGATAGATGAAAAAACAGTTACATAAAAGATCTGGCAATCTAATCCTTCCTTTCCAGTTTGAAAGTACCAATTTTCCAACTTACTTGAATTGATAATCCATTGGAGAGAAGGTCACTCAGAGTTGCCTCTCTCAAACAGCTCTTGCCAGGCAAACACAAGCTGCTGAGTGCAAGGAAAAAGGTGTAGAATGAAATCATCCTTTCAGGCTGCTTGGGCTCTACAGCAACTGCTCATTTAGATGATTCTTAATAACAGAAGACATTGATGCTACAGTTTCAAAGTAAATGTGATTTTAACAGAAGATAATTGTTCAAGACAGGTTTTTCATTCTTCAGTTTGCTGTGACTTCTATAAATTTTAGAGGAATAAAAGTTAATTCTGTAGGGTAAGGCTGCAGAGCAGTATGGGGACTATTTTCATGGAAAATGAAAATTTTCCATCTTCCATTTCCATTTTCATGGAAAACGAAAATAGTGAAGCCACGCTTTCAGCACCTTTTTCTCCATGTAATCCATAAATACTAGCTACTGTTCTGCTCTCTAATAATAGTAGTATTACGTCTTAGTAGGAATGTTCCCCTTTTCTTTGTAGGCAAAAAAGAAGAAATCTGGATTATCGATGACTTCATTATTGATGGAAATAACCTAAAGAATCCCATGATCCTTTTGGATACATTTGACTTTGGTCCCAAAGAGGACAACTGGTTTTTCTATCCTGGTGGAAACATTGGGCTTTATTGCCCATATTCATCTAAAGGAGCTCCGTAAGCATGTCTCAGCAATAAATTAGAAAGAAGAGACTGTGTAATAAACTGAGTCTAAAGTACTCCTTTCCTTTTTTTACAGGGAAGAAGATTCAGCTATGGTATTTGTTTCAAATGAAGTTGGAGAACACTCCATTACAACAAGGGACCTGAGTGTAAATGAAAACACTATAATCCAATTTGAGGTACTTGTCCTCAGAAAGTTATTTTGCCTTTTGCTCAGAGAGTTCTGTTCTTTCAGGTTCTGCTCTTTGGTGTATTTGCCCAGCTGTTATGATTGCCAAGTAGAGAAGCCTGTCTAATTTCCCCTGTAATTGCTTTGATATTACTTTGCCTCATGTAGGTGTATCATGAAGCTTTTAATACACAGATAAGGGAAATTTCTGCCTCAAAGTCTTCTACTTTCTTGCCTAAATTAGTACTTTGTTCTTGCCTATATACTTGCACTGACAGCATTAAAGTCCATGTCCTACGAGTTGGAGAGTCACCCCTGCCAGACAAGATGATGAGCAAAATATAATGAGGGTCTAGATTGCCACTTCACAGCCTGCTCAGGATAAGTGTGCAACATTTCCATGAGCCGACCCAGTGGAAAGCTACAACTTCATCTGTGACACTAGAAATTAATTTTTCCTACCTGCTGGCTTAACTTCACCGTTGTACTTTCTGAGAGAGCCAAGATTCTGCTTTCCTTTTGCTTCTGCCCATGCTTTTATAGACACTCTAGCGGAAGCTGTTCTTTGGCCATGATGGCCTGAATTCTTCCCATCTTAGGGAGTTATCTAAAGCTTATGAATAAGGAGCATATTTTTTGTGCTTCTCATATAGTCAGTGGAAACAGGTACCCCAATGACAGCACATAGTCTAAACTAAACTGTGTTTCTGGTTTATTCTAAAATCTAAACTGTGCATTGGCTAGGGCAGCTACTGATGTGAGTAACCTTTTAGCCTAGTATGTATTAGTTTGGAGAGGTCATTATATTGTCATTAAGAAATTGTAAAAGAATCTTTCCTGTAAATTGTCATGCCACAATTACTAGACTGCTTTTAACAAAGATGTAACATACTGTAGCATTAAACAGCAGATGACACCAGTTTATAAACAATTACTAAAATGATACTAAGGGTTTTCCAGGAAAACTAGGTTTAGCTGTGTACTCATGCACTCTTCAGTTTGTCATGCAACTAATTTATAAATTATTGAATGCAAACCATTTTCTGTTTTAAAATATAGATTACAGCCTGTAGAACAAAAATGTTTGAGGTCCCTTTAAGATATTCATAAGTCATCAGAGCATTACCCTCATAAAATCTACATGCTTACTTCCATATGTGGTAAAAACATTGTTTTCAGCTCACATTTTTGACGTTAGTATAAATGAAGTTATGCATAATAGAGTACGGTTTCTCTCTGTGTCTCAAGAGTCAAAACCTATATTGGGTCGAGCATCTCTCTAAGCTTCCAGATGAGTAGACAACCCTTCCAGTCAAATGTAGGTTGATAGGACGCATGTGCACTGAAGAGTGATGAAGGATATTCAATGTAGGATACATTTTCAACATTCATGCACAGTTCCAAGTATTACTGGGTTTTAGAAATAAATAGATTTTCATTACAGAGCAGCATGTTAGAAAGACACTTGTTTTCCACTCAGAGTTATGTAAAAAACCCAAAATGTTTCATAGTATTAGTACAGGCTTTGTATTTCATCGGCAATAGGGTTTTATTTATTGCATGGTAAGTATACTACATCTTATTTTATATGACAGAGTCATCCTGTAAGGGAAATAATTCATCTTCTTTTATATAAGCAATCTTAATATCAGTGTGAAAGAAAAGCAGACTAATTTGCACTGGGTGCATGCAGAAAATATGTCTTAAGAGGTCTCAGATTCTGTACAAAGCGTCATTTTTTCAGTAGTAGAACTGTCGTACATGTAAGTTTTCTGCCTTTTCTACTGTTCTCTTCATCAGGAATCGTGTAAGAACACCCTGAGAAGTTTGACACTGCCAAACTAGGTTTTGGTGTGACATTGAATCTAAATCAGATCCAGCTATGATACTCTTTCAATGCTGTCTCCTAGCGCTTTGCCGCTATACATGAGCAAATGGGTAGTGAGTATGAAAGCTGAAGAGCATATTGAAGTGATACAGCACACACCCTGTGGCATAAGCTTTTTTTTTTGGAAGTGTAACATAAAAGATGACCATAGCGCAACTCAGCAATTTAATAAAAAGTTTATGTTTGCACATTTTGTTTTAATATTTCTGGGTTTTAAAATGCATATTTTTTTGGTGCTGTGATTACTTCAGTACCTGCCAACAGACTGCAAGAGCTTATGCATTTGCTCCAGCAATGTTAGCAGCTCTCCTTTAGGATTTTGTCTAATTAACTTCATGGTTTTCTGTTAGTAGAAATAGTTGGGGATTTCATGTTACATTCATTTTATGATAAGCCAGAGTGCGATATGCCTGTGGACAGGTAGGGCAATGTGCAAAAGTTCATGAGCAACCTGATCTAGTTGAAGGTGTCCCTGCTTACTGCAGGGGGGTTGGACTTGATGACCTTTGATGGTCCCTTCCAGCCCAAGCCATTCTATGATTCTATGTTCACGTGCATGTTCTGAGTGCATCACCCCAGTTGTTAAATGAGCTCCCAAATCACCATTTTCCTGGGCTAAATAAATACCGTGCCAAATGGGGGAGGCTGCCTAAGACGAAGAGTGATTAGGAGTCCCACAGCCTACCCTATGTCATTTTCTGCATTTCGTGTCTTGGCCCCCAGATAAATATCGGCTGCACCACTGATAGCTCCTCTGCTGACCCAGTAAAGCTGGAGTTCTCACGAGATCTGGGGGCGACCTGGCACCTGCTGCTCCCCTTGTGCTACAGCAGCAGCAGCCACCTCAGCTCCCTGTGCTCCACTGAGCACCACCCAAGTAGCACTTACTACTCGGGCACCACCCAGGGCTGGAGAAGGGAGGTCATTCACTTCGGAAAACTGCACCTCTGTGGGTAAGTGTCCAGCTCCTGTTCCCGCCCAGCTGCTTGTTGGTTTGTTTTTATTTCTGTTTTCCATCCAAAATGTTCTCCCAGAGCAAGAGTGGTGCATAAGAACTGCGGCACTAGAGCAGACCAGATGACCAATTTTTCTTTGCTTTTTGTCCTGAATGTTAGTTAGTGTTCAGGTGATTCCCAAAAATATGTTGTGCCTAATGCTAATGTAGAATAACCACAGGTAATTTCCTATTTATCCATATATCTAATTGGTGACATTTTTACAGAAGTGGGTTGCGTGGTAAAATTAATCCAAACCTGACTGTCCTTAAAGCACTTTGAATGTTCTTTACTGCAGTGCATTAGCCATTTGAATTCATCGAGGATATTCTTGCATGAAATTTGAGATTCATTAGAAAATGCAGTAAAATGTGAGCTAGTATAAACTTAATTCTACTTCAATGTAAGGAAATGGACTGATCTAAATACTCGAGGTCTCTTGTAGCTGTGAAGTTTTCTGATTCTGAGAAATTAACTGCTGCAGTCACTCAGGAACTTAAAGTTTATGGAACAAACCGGGTTGGATGATAACAGATACATAGCATAGAAAAACAGTATGTGCTAGCAGGCATGATAATATGTAGCTTTTCAAAGTATTAAACAGTACTGTTTACTTTTTCAGGAAAAACCGTCTTCTAGTGCAAACTCAGTTTATGTAAAGATCACATCATTAAGGATGAAACTGTAGCACATATGAAATGAAAATGAGCTATGCAACTATGAGACTGAGTATGAAACTACCACATGCAGTGGGCCCTCCACTGAATAAGTGGCCCCATATGTGCCTCTGAAAGTATCAAAAGACCTATATAAAAGATGAGAACCAAGTTTGGAAAGCCTGAATGTTTAATAATTTAAGAAAATGTTTAAATTTTAAACTTCAATTTTCTGGTTTATGACAGTTAACATTTCAAGCATGGAACAGGTAACCATCTCTTGCAGCAGCTCATTTGTCCTGTTTTCGCCCAAAAGAATTATTTGACACTTTACCCAACTACCAGTGCATCCGTCCAAATGAAAATTTTGACTATGCAGACCCCTAACTCATTTAAACCTTCCAGGTGTTTTTAGCCCTCTGTTCCTGAGTGTTTCTGACCTGTTTGCCTGCCTTCCCTCCTATTCCTTCCCCAACATACCAGGTCAGAAGCCAATTGCCAGCCAAACCCAGCAATGCAGAGCAGCTTCCCTGGTGCATTCGGTGCCATGAAATTCTTGGGCCAAAGGGCTGAAGGGGGTTTTCTCCACCAGAATCCACTAGAATAACAAGAAAAAAACCTCCAAACCTGGCTCCTTGTGTAATTATAAAAAAAACCCAGCCTTTTCATCCCTGAAGTGTTAAGTGATTATATTTAAATGAAGATGAAGACGTTTTCAGTCATTTCCACTACATGTTATTTTGGAAATTAATATATGTTCTCAGCAGACAGCTGTAACTTAGTATTCTAGTTATGTCCTGAAGGAAAAGCCCAAGGCCTATGGAGCCAGTGAAGAAACCCCTACCAACTTCAGCAAGACCAGTATTTCACTCTCTGCTTCAGACACGAGTCACGCTTAACCCTTGCCAGGAGGGAGCCTGAGAGAAGGAGCTGACATGCCTGAGGGGTGGACGAATCCAGCCGCTGGGGCAGGGATGTCCTCTGAAGAGGAGCTTACAACACCTCCAGCCTCACACTTGTGTCCTTCACCTCAGGGTGCACTAAAATGTTTTCAACTTCCAGCAGGACTCTGGTTCTAGGGTATAATTCTTGAAACTCTTAGTAGTGTCCCCACTCATCAGCTATCCCTTATCACCTGAATCCCCTCATAAAAATTCCTTTTTAGCAGATCAAGACAAGAAACATCAGCTACCAGTGCTATTGATTCACCTGCTGCATTTAGATATCTCTAACAGGACACATTAAACATGCAAGGCAATTATGTGCTTTTCCCTTCTCACTCTTCTGGTTTTCTTCCTCCTTTAAAACGTTTTCTCAATTGGGAATAAAATTAGTCTCTCAAGTGTTTTTCCCCATCTCAGTTTATTTTCCCTCCTTCCCCAGTTGGTTCCTCTTTATATGCAGCATTGATGTGAGTAGCACTTAAGAGGTGAATTAAAAATGACAGGACAGCACCCAAAGGAAAATACAGTTTAAATTAACAACTTGCAGTAGCAGTCTGGTTTAAGATTAAGCTGCCCGAAAGCAAGCTGAATACCTGGTGACATGGCAGAACGTGTTTTCCTTCTGCATAATTGAGGGTGAGATCCTACCACCCCAGCTCCTCAGGTGGTCCCCCTGGGGGCAGGGTGGTGGCATGAAGGACGATTTCACTCTCCAGGAGAGGGTGAAAGTAGCCCAGTCTGACCCAGACACTGTATGCCAAAGCAGAAGGAAATCCGTCAGACCACAGCCATTCATCCTCCCCATGAACAACAGAGAGAAGAGTGGTTAGATTTCAAATCCCATTTTCAAGTCCATCATTCAGTTTTGGTATTACAGCTGATGAATAATGTTATTTTTATTTCTGTCAGTACTTGGGTTAAATGTCAACGTAAAGATGCATGAGGTACTGAAGGAATTAGATGTAGCAGTCAGTTTCTAAAATTAAGCTAATCAAGCCAGTTCCAACAGAAAGAATACTATATATATATATGCATAGTATGGTATATATATCGAATACAAAAAAAGACAGAACTATTATTTAAAGTAAGTAACTTTATGCCTTTTTCAGGTTGGCAAGGTTCAGATGGTACCAAGGATTTTACCCTGCTGGATCCCAGCCAGTGACTTGGGCCATTGACAACGTGTACATCGGCCCACAGTGCGAGGAGATGTGCAATGGGCACGGCAGCTGTATCAATGGCACAAAGTGCATCTGTGACCCCGGGTACTCTGGGCCAACCTGCAAAATAAGTACCAAGAACTCTGACTTCCTTAAGGATGATTTTGAAGGTATCTCTTCCGGGGGAGGGGGGGGAGGGGTGTCTGAAATCTGCCTGTCTGTCATAGTGGAACGCAGCACTCAAGGGATAAAACAGTAAAGTCTTCCTCACCCCTGCATGCTTCTGAATATGATTTATGCTATGGGGGTATTCCCATGAACCAAGTAGTTTTGGGTGTCATTCTCAGACATGGTTTGTGAATGTCTGATGCTCTCAGTTGTCTGCTTTGGAAAGTTTGACTCTTTGTGAAGTTGTTAATACTGGACTACAAAATCTTCACCAAAATAGAATGTCCTGAAACTGCATGTAGAAAATAATTTTAGAAGGAAATGATGGTTTGATGGTAGTTTGACCTCAGCACAGACAGAACACATGCAAGTGAGGCGAAAAACGAAGGCCTTTAAGGTTGTGTCATTTCTCCCTACCAGGAAAATCTAAGTGGTCTTAATATAGCAAACACCATTTCAGAGCAGGCCATGGGGCTCAGCGGTGAGGGCCAGCGCTTGGCAGGCACAGCAGGCCCCAGGCGAGCAATGCCAGGAGGGAACTCCAAAGGCTCATGTGTGCCTGGGCGCATACAGCATCCACGCACACAACTCTAAAACCACCTCAAGGCTTCCCCCACTAGCAAGCATGGCAAGAAGAGCATGTTTTGAATAAAGCAGCACCTGTGAACCAAACTCATTCCTTCATAGGTGCTGCTGTTCATTTTCAATTTTGCCAGCTCTTGCTTGCATGCTACCACGTGGCACTCAGAGTTTCTTTTATAGACCTGGGTAATTTGTTGTTGTCTTTTAAAAAAGATGAAAGGTAGAAAATCTTGTGAATAACTGGAGACTAAGACCCAAACTTCATACTTCTGTGTTTATTTTGTTTTGATACGTGGCAGTTTTCTAGAAAACATTGCATCGGAAACACTGCATATTTGTTCATTCTACATGTGTTATTTAATTTAGCTCTCTTCCTCTGGAAACAGTACTCTTGTAGTAGGAGCACTTCAGAGTAAATCATAAATATGTATTTACTGTGTATTCAGGTCAGCTGGAGTCGGATAGGTTCCTGCTTCTGAGTGGTGGAAAGCCATCAAGGAAATGCGGTATCATGTCTGGAGGAAACAACCTTTTCTTTAACGAAGAAGGCTTACGTATGCTGATGACTCGAGACCTAGATTTGTCACAAGCGAGGTAACACAATTTCAAAGTTCTTTAACGATTTCACTGAAGAAATAATATACTGAAGAATAATACATATGTGGTACTTCTGTGGTAAAGACAAGCTGATATATTCTGTGGTCCTTACTCTGGCAAATATTCCATTTTAACCACTGTTGCCATTTTAAAGTAAATTTAACTTGAACTTTAATGTGATTAATCATTTAAATGTTGCTTTTTTTCCTTGAATAAGAACTGCAGGATCTGATGCCACACTTATGCAAGTTTTTATTTCTTAAATGCATAGCGTGAGAAATAGATTGCACATCACACGCTCTGCTTGTCTTTGTTGTATTATGAACCATTGCTGAAACAGGAGTATCTGCTGCCAGTGTAATTCTTACATTCTTCATCTCATAATTCATTGATTTCTGAAGCTTACTTTCTTCTTATTGTGCACATTTGTTTCCAATAATTCACTGAGAAATTCCCAGCAAGCTGTCATCAGCTACACTGAGCACAGCAACTGAAAACCAAACATTTTTAGTGTATTTAGACACTGTTCTATCATTACAGCCTGCAGAGGAGATATCTGATAAGTGAGACATGCTAAGCAAGCCACATTAAAAAAATGTACACTAATACAAATTAAACCACATCCTAATTGCATGCATGCTAACAAATAGGCATTGTTTTCTAATTTATTCAGTATCTTAGCTTATATTCTTATATTATTACTTCAGAGAGATTGCGTTTTCTCCGAGACTTTTCGCTACTGATCTCTTGTAAACACCCTGCTTCTCTCTAATGTTCTGTGGGAAACACTTCAATAGGCAGTTTCTCTCTTTTTTACTTGTCTTCATTAGCATTGAAGCTTTAAATAACAGTTTAATTGCAGAGCCTCATGGTCAGTAAAGATACCTAATTTCTAACCATTATATTTTTTAGATCAGCAATTAGCTAACCCTTATTGAGGTGTAATATTAAACATCCCTGTACTGAATTTGTAAGATTCCTCACAGCAAACTTTTTTCAGAACTTGGTAAACACAAACATCAGTTCTGTGCACTAATTTGATTTCCTATACCATTCTGAAATTAAATGATTATTTAACAAAAGATACAGGACATCTTGTAAGTTGCTCCATTAGTCTAAATGACATGTTTTCCTTATTGCTCATATTCAGAGAACTGTCATTTATCTCTTCTCCGTGACAGTCTGTAGCTGCATTTGCATACATTGACCTCAAGGTGTTACATGGATATAAATGACTTCTGTCTTAGTAAAAGGAAAACAAAGCAGTACGTTTAATTTCTTGTATATGCTGATGAAAAATAACAATTATTAACAAATAACTGTATGCTCTCTTCTGAACAGCAAGGCAGACAGCAGTGGCATTGGTGGGGGCTGCTCTTTAGCAGCCTAAAGTAATTGCAGTGAGATTTTCTTAATTTCTAGGCTGACTCTGTTGGCCACCTGCAAAGCACAACAGAACTGGGGAGAGGTTTCAATTTATGCCAGGTATTATGAGAACCAGCATTTCTAATAGATCTTTTAAAGGGTACTAGACTCAGTAGTCGCATTGAAAGCTCCCATTTTCTTTCCAAGGATATCCCCTGAAGTACACAGCCAAGTACTGCAAGCCACATGCAGCACCTGGGGATTGCGAGTGGACTCTGCAATCCACTTTCCACTCCCATCACATCTACATTTTAAAGAATTTAACACAGGGGACAGTATATCGCCATCATGGTGATGCCAATAGCTGAAGCTGCACAGCATGAAATATCAGTAGGGACAGCATATTTTAGGTATCGCACTTGATCAAATCCTTTTCAATTCTGAATTACTAGAAGAAAAACCACACATTTTAGTGTTACTAGATCTACAAAAACCCTGTGCTTTTCCATTTCAAAACAGGCAGAACCTTTGCAAAATATCTGTGGGTTGAGAAGAGAGATATTTAAAATTGCTAACTTTTTAATCTGCTAGACATTGTTACCTATATTTGAGTGGGTTTTTACTGTAGTAGTAAAAATTCAGATAAAAGAATAGCAATCCACAGAGAGCAGATTCTACAGAGACAAGGTCACCTGGGTTTATTTCCTTTGAATTATGTGGCAAATGTCGGAGTAAATCTGAGGCACAAAGACTTGGCAGCAGTGAATCCAATCCATTACCGTTGATATGGTGATCCATGAGGGTCCCCAGTGCTCCTTTACAGCACAAGCTATATGTTATGTCTGGGACATGGAGGTGGATATAATCTATAGCGAAAGAAGTTATATACAGTAGCAAGAGAAACCGTGAGTCGCAGCGAGGACTAGAATTAATTGACTTGCAGGTCTGGTGTTTTATTGAAGCTTTGTCTGCGCAGCACCTCTGCAGCCTCCACTCCCAGCGGATCTACCTGCAGATCAAACCAGAGCAAGACTTTTGATACAAAACTTCTTTTGCACCATTTCATTTAACCATGAGCCAGGCACCACTAATGCAATAATAATTAGGACAGATACAACACTCTAAAGCAGTGCAAAAGCTGTGCAAACACAAATTAATACTTGTAATATCCCTGCGAGTCCAATAGGTAAATAACATTATATCAGCAGTTCCCTCCACTCCAAGTGCATACTAGAGCTATTTATGAGCATCAGCTAATGGGAAGAATTTCACAGTTTGATACAAGTCTATTGTGCTGGTTTGGAGAAGCCAATTAAATAGGGGATGAAAGCGCTGGCGTCCCTGGGTGGCTTGGGCTGGCTTCAGGGAAGCCAGCACATTTAAGCAGTGTGATTTAGACAAATTTCCCAGGCTGACTAAATGGACAAAATGATCCCTGAAAGTGAAACGTGCTTTGTTCTCCTGTCCAGATTTTCTCTAGTTTATGCCAATGGAAAAATGAGATGCTTATTTTAAATTTAAGCATTTCAGCAAATTCATAGCAAATTATGATCCACTTACAGCACTGTTGCTTTTCTGCCACTAAAATCTGTACTTGTGGGCTACAGGATAAAAATTTCACCCAGGATTATGTTTCTGATATTTGCAACACCATCTGCTATGCAGACAAAAGCTCAAAACATAAATGACCAGCTTCGTTCAGCCTCTTCTGCCTAGCAAACTACCACACAGATAAAATGAATTTTTGTCATCCCACCTGTCTGTCTACTTATGTTCTGGAGGCTTTGAAAAGGAAATCATAAGATCTCCTACAGCTGACTCTTACAGCAAGAAATCATGGAGCTGGTTAACAGACAAACTCCAAGTCTCTCTAGCTGGTTATCTAGGATGTTGCAGAAAAGAAATCTTTCCAGTAATTGCTCCCTCTGTTAGATTTGTGCAGTTCTTCATGAGACTGGGATGCGGCAAGGGGGTGCCAGACCCCAGGAGCCAGCCTGTGCTGCTGCAGTATTCGCTTAACGGGGGCCTCATGTGGAGCCTTCTCCAAGAGTTCCTCTTCAGTAACTCCAGCAATGTGGGACGATACATTGCCCTAGAAATTCCCTTGAAGGCCCGTTCCAGCTCCACTCGGCTTCGCTGGTGGCAACCATCTGAGAACGGGCATTTCTACAGTCCCTGGGTAATCGACCAGGTAAGGAAACCTCTGGGTTGTTTTTTTTTTAATAAAACTTTAGACTGTTTTCAGTCTTAATATTTCCCTTTTGTTGGCATATGTCATTTCACTGGGTCAAGCAAGAATGCTTTATATAAAGATATTCCAGAATTATAATAATCTAGCAAAATAATAGAGCACAATTACTGTTTGCTTTTCTTGTGTTTTTAAAGCACTGCTTCCATGGAGGGTACTGAATGCCCATTTTGGAGCTAGGGAAGTCTTTTATACATGGGTAGAGCCTCAGGTTCACATTGCAGAAAGTCTTACCATGCAACATGCAAGTCTGAGTTCAAAGCTAAAAAAACTTCATTTAAAACCTATCTAAATATATAATTGGCTTGGTAGAATATAATAGAAAAAAACTACAGAAAAATCTGTATCCATCTTCTAAATTTGAAAACAAAGTTTTGTTTCATATTTGAGATTTGCTTCTATAAAGATTATTATATTGCTTTGTATGACTTGGTATAAATCTCAAGAAACCCCACTAAAGTAATTGCACTCTAAGTAGTGTTACTGGGCTTTCCAAGTTCAACTTGCTTTAATATTTATGAATGTTTTTTTAAAGGGGTTAGTTGAGGTCCTTAGGAGAAACCCAGAAACCGAACTCCCAGCCATGTTTAATGATGTGGTTACGAAATTTTACTTCCCATCCCTCCATTTAAAAATGAAAAAATCCTCATTCTTTCATTCCTATTATCTTCACTGAATGTAGTTATATTAGTTCAGAACAATCAGAAACTGAATTCAGAATAACAAATGAAGATTAATTCTACCTTGCTTGCTGTTGAATAGTAAAATGCTGACATCTTACAGTCAATGGCAAAACAGACTACTTCCTCAGTTTTATCAGCAGATGCAATCTGATAGTAGTGTACCAGATAATAGTAGAGCTGAACAGTCAGTACGAAAAAAGACAGTGTAATCACTTTGCGCCTACCAACATTTATTTTTGTGAGCAGTTTTACTTCATCCAGGGTGGAGTTCATGTCCCTGAACTTTAGGTTTGTATAGCTGAGCTGATCTCTTTAGGGCCCCTTTATAGGAAAAAGATACTCCCCTTCCTCATAACCTAAACTCTTTACAAAGTAAGTTTGTCCATTTTGGACCAGCAGAATATATATGCATAGATCAGTAAATCTCTTCCTCCTCCAGTATGCTATGTCACGTGAATATTTGTGAAGACTTGTAGACATTTTTTTCTTTTCCATAACAGTTCCTTTCCTAATGTTTCAGATTCTTATTGGAGGAAACATCTCTGGCAATACGGTATTAGAAGATGATTTCACCACACTGGATAGTAGAAAATGGCTGCTCCATCCTGGTGGAACAAAGATGCCAGTCTGTGGCTCTACTGGGGATGCTCTAGTGTTCATTGAGAAAGCTAGCACCCGCTATGTTGTCACCACTGACATTGTTGTCAACGAAGACTCTTTCTTGCAAATAGATTTTGCAGCATCCTGCTCTGTCACAGACTCCTGTTATGGTAATGAGTTCTTAGTAATTCCCGCCCTTCCTCTTCCTCTCCTGTACAGGAAAGTGCACTTGTTTTCTGGTTCCATTATTCAACATAATGAGAACTGAGAAACAGAAGAAAGCTGCATGTTTCTGTTAGGAGTTGTCATATTTTATTCTAGGGGTCTGAAGTCTAAGATAAACTAAAGTATATTATTCCCTCCGAGCACTTAAGTGGCAGGTCAGTTCATTTAAGAAAAAGACTAACAGCTGCCTTACTCAAATCCATTTACCAGTATATGGTAGCCACTGCTTGGGGTGATCTTGTGGTTCTAATAACAAGCAGCTGGGTGTTCCCAGGATATGTTTCTTGCTTTGTGGTTTTGTATTTTCAGTGAAGTAACTCTCAGTTCAGATCTCACTTGCACCTGTATAACTAAGAAATCATTTATATCAGTATACATCTGACACACGCTAAGTCAGCATCAACTGCAAAAATTGTTATCGTCTATATGAAATAATAAACGTGTATATATGTACGTATGTGTGTATAAATGCGTGCATAAATATATGCACATATATGCGTGTGTATATACATATACACATAATGATGCAGTTTTTAATTACCTAGCTTCCTTTTTTCCTGTATGACGTGTATTGAGTGCAGAGCATGCTTTTATATGTGTATATATGTATGTATATACACATACACATATACATACATATATACATATACACATATAAATAAAAACATGCTCTGCACTCAATACATATCACATGGAAATTAAAAATTGGTTCGTTATGTGATTTTTAAAATGCACAAGAAATAGGTCTTCCTAGCTTTTGAATGCTTGTTTGTACATCTTAAATTACATTCTTGTAGCGTAGGGTTTTGGGTTATAGATTTTTTTTTATGAGGAAGAGAATACAATAAGTTGCAGCATGTAGCATGTGTTAATTCACTAGGTTGCTGACTGTTCCTCTAGAATTCTGCATAAAAATGGAAAAAGATTTTACATGAAGTCCCAGAAGTAGCTTCCCTGATTTTGCTATTCCGAAGCCAGTGGAAGTAACTGAGATATTTTACTCATGTGCTTCACAACATTTTTTGTCTTTTGGTATTAAAAAGACTGTGGCATCCTAAGATCATCTCTGCTAAGTTTAAAAGTGTTTTGGTACCTTAGCTATATACTGGCAAAGAAACAGTTCCTTCTTTTTTTGTTTCTTTGTCTACTACACTTACCATTATCTTAACTTAGTATTAAATTAGGCAGGACACTACCTAATCGTGCTTCCAGTCATGATGAGCAAAGCATTTCATTTTGGTGATGGAAATTTAACACTAAAAACTCAATTACCCTTGTTTGTATCCACTTGTCCTTGTATTTCTATAGCACTGTCTTCTGTGCTTAGACATCAAGTAGGACTGATTGGGTGATTAAGGGTCATTCTCTGTGCATGAGGGTAGAAGAAATGAGTCTGTAGTAATCAAAAAAGATAGCAGATTTATCACCCCTGTCAGTGCAACTATGCTGTTTTACATAGCCAGAATGCCTGGCAGCTGGAACATTTACTTCAAGTTACAGTTCTGTGCCTATTATTATTTACTTTTTAATGGCTGTGTAAAACTTTAACTTGAAGTACTTAGTGAGCTTGACTAACCTTCATTTTTCATAATAAAAGTTTATAAGCCATAAACATCAAAACAATGAAATTGCTGATTTTTGCTGAGAAATGAATACATTAGTTTAATGTGGCTAGACTGTGTTTGAATGAAAACAAGCTCACTGACAAACAAACTCAATTTAAAATTGTTTATGCTGGATAATGAAATGAGCTGATCTGGAGGGGGATGGAAAAGTGACTAAACCATCTTGTGACGGAGCCAAAAGTTTGAATTTGAGTGTTGCTCTGCCTTACACAACAATTACATCCAGCTGAATCTCATCCTTCAGCCTGAAAACCAAAAAAAGTTGTTGGTCACAATGCTGTCACATCACTCTTGCATGCTGCAGTTACAGAAATTGGCTTGACTTAACCCTGGCAACTTGACAGATGACTTTGTCTTTGCACCTGTGATCCCTTCAGTTAGGTGGTGGACGCAGAGGAGTACTGCAGCCTTCTCATGAGCTATACCTGCTCAGCAACATGTAACGTGTCCTCTGGCACTGCCAGCTTTGTGCTTCTGACACAAGGGTTGGAAAAGTGTTGAGTGGTTATTTTGTCAGCGTAGACTTGTGAATAACACTCTCTGGGGTTACCAGTTTATTGTAGACCTATGGATGTAAGTCTCTAAATTAAGTAACTAAGCATCTTTCCACCCTTAGCTATTGAACTGGAATACTCAGTGGACCTTGGGCTGACCTGGCACCCGATTTTGAGAGACTGTCTTCCCACTAACGTGGAATGCAACAAGTACCATCTCCAGAGGATTCTCATTTCAGACACTTTCAACAAATGGACCCGGGTTACTTTGCCTCTGCCTCCCTATACTAGGTATCTCCCTCTAGTTTTCTGCAGAAGAAATCTAAATGCATAACTATGTATTGAGGCATGATACATTACAGCGTTAAAATAATCGTACCTCACCATTTTTGTTTGGTCCATGTATATAGCAATAAATAAGTGTAAGCAAATTAAGCCCCATCCTGCTTTGCATAAAAATTGCAAAGCTACTATGTGCACTTACTTTTCTTAATTATTTAAAGATAGTAAATTCTTGTCTGTCTTGTCCTGGGGAGGGACAGGGGGAACTTTTTAAAAAATCTCATGTTATCGTCAGCCTCACTAAATTCTGGTTGTTTAGGTGGCTAATTGGACTGGCTGAGTCCCCACTGCACCCTGTGCCTGCTGTTGTTCGCTATGAGCTGGTGTTTTAAATGGAGCACTTTTCAGGCTTCTTGTTTTTCTGTGCATTCCTTGTATCCTTTGTGTCTCTCTCACCTTTGATGCTCTCCTTGTTGTTTTTACAAATGCCCCATTTTCATCTTCTCTTCCTTTTCCTACATTCTTTTGTCTTTGAGGGAAGAAAAATTGTGGGATTTGTTGGGAGGCTGCAGTGAAAGGAGCTGTTTGGGACTAACAGGGCTATCGGGAGTGCTGCCGTACTGTTCTCTACAATGCCCTGAAAACTGCTGGATTTTTGTTTTCCTTGTCAAAAAGATCCTTCTAGGGACAACTGGGTAGTTCAGCCTTCCACTTTGCGTCCTTCTTGATGTGCAGTTTTGCAGTGATAGCTGTGGCTGTCCCCCATGCAGTCATACCTGTAAAGGAGTGTAGAGCTAGCCCAAAGTAAAGCCCTGCAAACACAGGTAGCGTGGACTCTCAGCACACCTTGACTCCACAGCTTTGCTCCTGTTGCTGAGCCCAATCTCCTCACGTAGGCATGGGCTGAGCTAACTGCAGGCACAGAAGTACCACAGTGCAGGCAGAGCCTATGCCTGTTGGAGAAGGTTGTAATGAAAGATGCCAGCTAATGCACATATGAATTTGGAAACAGAGACCTTTATTTTTCAGCAGTTGTACTGAGAGCACCTATACAGTTGCCACACATTTTGAAACTAGTAGTGGAATAGTCCATGTACTATTACTAATCATTTGAGGCATCTAGACTCTTCCCTATCTTCAGTGCAGTGCTTCACATCGAGTAACGGTGCTTTTTTAGGACTCGTTCCCAGCATTGATCTCCTCTCCTTCCTCTTTTGTACTGCTTCACTACATATTGTCTGTAAAATCCATTACCCCAACAGTTCTTGTATAAAGTCTGTAAATTTCTGTTAAGGAGGGGCTTTCTGGGGCTGAATAAGATAAATCAGGACTGGGGTTGATGTTCCAAACCAATTGAATTTGGACCTGAAAGGAATCTACCACCTGAGATAAACTCAGGTTTATAAATGACTGTGATTTTGAGACTGAAAAGTTTTTTGAGCAGTATATGTCAAAAGAAAAAGTTTGATGCCCTACTGAGGCAAAGATTGTTCTTCTGTCCAGTCCAATAACTATATTTGTTGGCTCAAGTAATACCATTTCCCAAAGATATTAAGATAGGGATTGCACAAGAGAGGTTATTACACCCTTAGCTCACAACCAAGGGGGACATTAAGCTTTAGAATAAGGAATAGTGCAGCTAATAGGCCCTTTAGTCTAGATGCAAGAGAATTTTTATGCCACTTTATTATTTCAAGCTGTGTAATAGCAGATGTGTGTCTCCAATTGTTTGTGTCTGTATGTTTTAGGGACATGCAGGCTACATAGTCAATAGCTTGGCCTGGTGCAGAGCACCCATACTTACATAGCCTTTTAGGGCTCCTGTACCCCAGAGCGGTAACCTCTGGCCTGTAGAAGGCAAGGAACACTTAGTTTTAACTTAGAGTTGAGTTTAAAATGCAAATGCATATACAAAGCTTCTCCCAGGAGCATCAGCTCCATAAATTGTTAGTGAAGCACCAAATCTAAAGCAGGCAGTGTAAGATACAAGTGCTTGTCTTTATTCCTAAAGGACTTCCTCACAATTTATGAATTTCTTTTAAAAATGCTATTTGGTGAGCAGCTAGACAGCACAGCAGTAGATTTCTCTTTGGATAAATTTGTTATTCATTCACCTGATGTAACATGTTTATAAAGAAGTAATTTATAGGATAACATTGACCTTACTATAAAAGGTGTATTTTTACACTGAATAAGTTCAGGGAGTTTTGCTGTTTATTTGTTTTGGTGTTTACAATAATTGTGATTTCTGTTTGAGTTTCAAAAGAGGACTACACAAAGTTCAAGGCTGCCATCTAGTGCTGTACAGCAAAACATGGACTAGCTTGATTTTAAAATGGGATTTTTGATGTTACAGAAATTCATCTACTCGCAGCTATTCAAAAATAGATGTCTACTAGTGCATGAGCTGTATAGCTGTTTGGTGTCCCCTGACTGTTTCGGCTAGGTTTTTGTCATCTATCTTGGAAGCTGAGACACTTAATTCAAATATAGCTACATCAAAGCAAGTGTTTGAATAGGGAGCTAAGCCCCCTTTAAACAACAAAATGAAAATGATTTACTGAAAGGAGCCAGGATCACACCACAGATCATTTCTTAACATTTCCAGCCAAGCCCTGGATGGAGGGAGGAAACTGCAAAGCCAGTGTCATGCCGCAAGCCCTGCATGGGCGCTTTCACCTGTCCCCTGTACATTTATAAATGGCAGCATCTTGCCAAGGAGCCGACCCACTCCCTAGACCTGCTCTTACCTAAGTGTAGTTGGGAGAATTCATAGAGAAAAAGTTGGGTTAGTGTGTTGACTTGGACTGAAGCAATAAAACTCAGGCTCAGGATGACATCTGGAGGATTTGGGTGATTCTGGCTCAGTCCAGCTCCCAGCTATCCCTCAGGTTTGGATTTGTGCTGGGACGAGGTTATGACTGGCCTGAGCTTCCCTTTGGGCACACCATCTTCTTCCTACCCTCTTCTCCACTGCACCAACCACAGCCCACTTGCTTTGCTCTCACTGGCGATCCCTTTCCCACCTCCTGCACTTTCAGCATGCTACTAAGCACCTGTGCTTTGTCCTGCTCTCAAAATGTGAGCACCCTGTTCTTGGCTTTTCAGGGACCTTGTCGTTGTAAGGAATCAGCCCTGGGTTGTGTTGATACTAACAAATCTTCCAAGGAGCAGTCTTGCCTCTAGACTGACATTTTCTTTCAGTCAAAATAAAGATTAGCTTAGCTAGAAATACTACCTTTCTGTTTTTCTTTCTCTCCCAAAGGTCTCAAGCAACTCGTTTCCGCTGGCACCAGCCTGCTCCTTTTGATAAGCAGCAAACGTGGGCCATTGATAACGTCTACATTGGGGATGGTTGCATAGACATGTGCAGCGGCCATGGGAAGTGCACACAAGACAACTGTGTGTGAGTGCCATTTATTCCCTGCCCTGCCCAGCGCTGTAGCATTTCACTCCTCCTCTGTCATTTTAACAAACTTGCGGGAAAGACTTTGATACAATTTTTTAAAAGGAAGCTGGATTTTGCTGTTACAACTGAGCAGGGCACTGGGCCCACTTGGGAACACAAATAGCTAGAGGAAGGGTAAGTGCAGGGGTTGGCTCTGCCAGACCTCTGTGTGTTCACACATTGTGGGCCGTGCTGGCTGGTCCTTTCCTCAGTGGCAGTGCATTGCCTCTGCTGCTGCCTATGCTGCATCTTGGCTCCCCTCCCATCAGGTAGGGAGAAGGGACCCCTTGAGTTTGCACACCCCTCTAGGGACATACAGTCCTGGAGCTTCCCAGAAGGTGTCGTCCTTATTCGCAAGAGGTTTCATGCCATGTCCACATGCCCTCGTCCTGGTGCTGGGCGCAGAGGACCTGGGTTGGAGGTAGGATGCGTCCACTAAGCAGAAGGATGTAAGCCAGTTCTTCACAAGACCAGATTTTGCCTTAGGACTGGTGTTGGCTTGATGGCCTGATGACTCTGCTCCATGGTAGGGTTTGCCGGTGGAGGCAGACTGGCTTGATCCTCAAACTATCTGTGTAACAGCCCACATAGAGCCCTGCAAAGCTAACAAACAACAACCAGATCTCCCCAGATTTGTCTGTCTGGCAACAGAGAAATACCTTCCAGATGGATGTATTGCTTTTTTCCAGCCACAAATGGCAACAGAAATGGAGAATGGCTGTATAATTGTGCTGTGACTGTGTTTGTTAGAAATACATTCTGCTGCAGAATAGACATATTATTGTGTTGTCCTCTATCCTGACAGCACTGAAGTACCAAGGCACGATATCCCTGGTGAAATCTGCATAGTAGCAGAACACATTTCCATGCTGTTATCCAATCTTTGACACATTATAAGAAGGTTTTTCACAGGAGGAAAAAAAGGGAAACTATATAAAGAAACAACAGGAAAGTACCCATCCACTAAAATGTTACAGAAACTTACTTAAAATTTAACATTAGCAGAACATTGTTAGGCTTGGCATATTCTCTTAGGTTTATCTATCCAAGTACAATGTATTTTACTGATTTTACTCTGTGCTGTATTAGCAGCTTGAATGATACATAATACTAGCCTTCCTAAAGTCATTTTTGTTTCATATTAACTACAAAAAGTGGCAGATGTTTGAAACCTCCATATACCAGTTGCGCGCTAGTAAATGATGCAGACTGCCTCTACGCAGAATAAGATGGCACCTTAATGTGGAATAACATGGCACTGATTAAACCTCCATGCAGAGCCTTTGCCAGCTGAATTTTGCATTTGTTTTCCTCTGCAGCTGTGATGAGCACTGGGGTGGGCTGTACTGCGATGAGCCAGAGACCCCCCTTCCGACACAACTGAAAGATAACTTCAATCGCTCACCATCGAACCAGAACTGGCTGACGGTGAACGGGGGCAAACTGAGCACGGTCTGCGGGGCGGTAGCCTCTGGGATGGCTCTTCACTTCAGCGGGGTGTGTGTTCAGCACGGGGGCCAACTCACTCCTTTTGACAGTATAAATGGGACTGATTTTAAAAGTTAAATAGATAGCAAGGTGTTAAAAAAATATCAGCATAACATATTAAACATATATTAAAAAAGCTGTATCCTTTGCCTAGCTGAAGGTCAAAGTCAAAACAGGTCCTACAGACTAGGGCCAGCCAGAACACTCCAGGGAAGCAGATACCATGTTTCTGGCTATGCTGCAGCCAGGAAAATGAGATGTAGTGTGTGTGCCTCCTGAAAGGAGCCGTGGAGGGGCTTTTGGAGGTGGAGCTGGTAGATTAAAGCGCAGTCCAAGTATGTAGACATTCAATTCCACTCACTCATAATAGCCTCATAGCACTTATAGCTTCCAGACACCAGAGTTTGATGTGGCTTCTAATCAGACCATAGAGGTGAATTAATAACTAGGTATTTGGATGTGTATAACTTGCACTTGGTCCTTGAAAATACATCCATGTGTAGCCTCATCCTTCAGATATTTCATTGTTGGGTTTTTTCAGAGTAAGCTCAGAGTAAGATTTCCTGGTTTAGCTACATATGTAGGTATATAACCAGACTGTGGCTGAATTACAGTTTGCTTACAGATAACCTCAGGATTATAAAAATGACAAAACAGTATTTCAGAAACATGTAAAACTTATCCTTGTAGATCTCTTCCATGCAAATTTATAACTAGGTTGAAATTGATGCAAGTTTTCTAAAATAAACTAAACTAACAGAAGCATTACATTTCCATTTCCTTCCAGTAGGACTAAGTAGGCACCACTAATAGACTAAGCAGTGAAGCAATGTGAAATATATAAGGGATTATGGAAAAACACACATATTAAAATTGCTGTGCCATTTGATGATTTGCATAAATTGAGCTATTAGCACATTATCAGTGATTCATTAATTCTGCCTGGAAAACCTTGTGTTTTACACTGGAGGCATGGATTTTGTAACTTGTATTCAGAATAAAGGTGAATACAGTTATTGATACTGAATGTTGTAAAGCTGTAGGTACAAGTAGCAACGAGTATGAAACACAACAGGGATTTTTAAGATGGAACATAACTGAAATTATGTCCTCAGGGAATAATATTTATGGTTCTGTTGTAGCTTTACCTTGTTATAATTAGTATAATTTTGAGGGTTTTACCACATGAAGTTGTATTAATAGTGACTGCATAGTCTAACACTTTTTGTTTCTAAGTTTTGCCAGCCAACACCAGCCAACATATTTTTTCATTGCTTTTAAGGGCTGCAGCCGTATGTTAGTTACAGTGGACTTGAACCTCACCAGTGCAGAATTCATCCAGTTTTATTTCATGTATGGGTGTCTGATAACTCCTAATAACCGCAACCAAGGAGTGCTGCTAGAGTATTCTGTGAATGGTGGAATCACCTGGAGCCTCTTAATGGAAATTTTCTATGATCAATTCAGCAAGCCCGGGTTTGTAGATATCTTCTTCTGCCTATATAATTTCCTGTACTAAAGTAAGGTGATCTTGAATGTTTCATAAGAACCTGTGGGACATATTACTGCTGTGGTTCGGATGTCAGATCTTTAAGAGTTTAGCCTTCAGAGTCCAGTTCTTCTGGACATTCTTCTTCTTAACACTGCCCTTGATTAGGACCTTATGGTCATACCCTGCTAGTCTAGACCATTGCATTTGGTCCCATAAGCACAGTTGGAGCACATGAGGTTGCTCAAACCATGCCACAGTCTGGCTGCTGGCCCTTCCCACCTCACTCTGAGCCCCTGTCCCAGGGATGACATTAGGAGTGATCAGGAAGGTTTTTGTTTCAGCAGTCTCCTATATGGGAATATAGGCTAGATCACCCAGTCTTTTCCTTCTTTCCCAGCTTCCACATACTTTAGGAAACAATGGGAGTGGACCTGGTCAAAGCACCTGGCACAGAGCATTGAGAAGTGTCCTCCTCTTGTGACTTTCCTACAACTAATTTCCACTTTTTATTTCAGCTTTGTGAACATTCTCCTTCCCTATGATGCCAAAACCATTGGGACACGCTTCCGCTGGTGGCAGCCTAAACACGACGGCCTGGACCAGAATGACTGGGCTATCGACAACGTGTTGATCTCTGGCTCAGCTGATCAGAGGACAGTGATGCTCGACACATTCAGCAGTGCTCCCCTGCCACAGCATGAGCGCTCCCCTGCCGATGCAGGGCCCACGGGCAGGATCGCCTTTGACATGTTCATGGAAGACAAAACTACAGGTGAAGGTTTTACATGGATCTGAATTAGAGAGCAAGAAGTCAGTGCAGCGATTTCTAAATCTTGCTGAGCCTCTGAATCTTTGTCTCACTGTGATGGATATCACAGACAACCCCGTTGCTATAGAGGTCTTGTCTTTTGTTTTTAGTTCACAAAATGCGAAATGAAAAGATGTAATGTAACTTTTCTTTTTTTACTGCATGAATTTACTTAGAAGATTAATTTCTCTTCAAAGAAAGAAAAAAGGACTAAAAAGTGCCAGGTTATTCTAAGCAGATTTCTTAACCTGAGTATCTGTTTCCTATTTCCTAACTTTTTTAAACATTCTTTAGGGAAGTTAAGTTACATTTTACAACTAAATTTTGTAGAGGATGTATTTCTGGATGTTTACAAGGCTTAACAGCCAACAGTGCTGGGGTACGCTTTGTGCAGACATGTAGGCAACACCCATTAAAAAGTTCTCCCATAATGTCCAGTGCAACAGAAGTTTATGCTCTGAGTAAGTCTCAGATCCTTACTTCTTGAACATTAAAAAATAATGCTATAATGCTTATGTAAGAGAGTGGTAAGAGATGCTTTGAGTGATAAAGGTAATAAATATGTACATGGGAAAGATGGGGTACAGACATTCTGAGGAGCAATACTAAATAATTCTTATGGAGGCTGAAAAATAAAGCCATGAATCACCTTTAGTGGTTAACACTACTCCCTGTTTTCTTTAGTTTATATTGTCATTGTATATTACTGACATTGCCATTTATTTTCAAGTGAATGAACACTGGTTATTCCATGATGATTGCTCGATTGAGAGGTTTTGTGATTCTCCTGATGGTGTCATGATCTGTGGGAGCCATGATGGCAGAGAGGTCTATGCAGTCACCCACGACCTGACTCCTACAGAAGGCTGGATTATGCAGTTCAAGGTAAAATCTCTGTCTGCAATATAATTATTCAAAAACACATTTTGCTCCAGGTCTAGGTAGATTTTTCAGGAGGTAGGATGATGTATAGACCTATGCATGAGCCACTCCCTGCAGGGAAAAGTGTTATTATTAGGCCATCCTCATTTTTCTTACCTACTCCATGTTGGTCAGCTTTAATACCACAGGCTGTTTTCAGAGGTGACACAGTCTTCTTTTCCAGCACAGCAGTTGTATGGACATATAATAATAATAATAATAATAATAATAATAATAATAATAATAATAATAATAATAATAATACACATATACAAGGTGCCTATGTTGTTACATCTGCTTGGTGAAGGAAAAGCAGCTCCAAAGTAGTTCACACCACTCCTCGGGTGCATTCACATCAAACCTGCACCCAAACTGCCCTTCATACACCCCTTTACCTAAATTAAAGAAATAACCCAGCAATATATGGAAGTTGTAAGAGCCCTTTGCACATCTCTCCCATAAAGATGGTCTGCCTAACATAACCGAGTTGGGTGCCCTCCTCTGAAATATTCAGATCTTAGGTTGTGTGGGAGGGGAGGTTAACTTTATTAGTTATGGCGTACTGGGGTATAAGGCACAAGTGTCAAAACCTGGAAATCCAGAAATGTGAGCTAACTAGAAGAAAATTAAACTCAGAATATGGTACCTGTTCTCAGTCTTGGGAATAATGATGAGATATGCAGGTGACTGTTATTGTACAAGCACCGTTACTACCATCACTTCAAGCAAAATTCTGCAGTCAGTTTTCAGGTTCAAACATTTTTTTTTTAACTTTAACAACCACCAAAATTAATTCTAATTTACTTCACTCTCTTCTTTATTAGGTTTCTGTTGGATGTAAAACCTCAGAAAAACTTGCACAAAATCAGGTCCATGTGCAGTATTCCACTGACTTTGGCGTTAGCTGGAATTACTTAGTACCTCAGTGTTTACCAGCTGATCCAAAATGTTCTGGGAGTGTTTCACAGCCATCTGTCTTCTTTCCCACAAAAGGATGGAAAAGAGTAACTTACGCACTGCCTGAAAACCTTGTGGGCAAGTAAGTATGAATTCACTACTTATTTTGTCTTGGATTCAGTACCTTCTGAAAAATACAACAGGGGATACATCTACCTATTTATTTTCTTTCAAGAAAAGTGCAGACTAGCAGCATTGACATTCATTATGTATGCTGCATAAATTTATTTCCTATCAATCAAGATTGACCATGACTCTCAGTCTGAACAGCCGGCAAAGTTATCCTTGCTTCTCTGCAGTCTGCTCTGGTACAGTGTGTTCTGCTCTGTTCAGACAGCCACAGTCACTTAGAGAGTAGATTTATGACCTTATTGAGTGGAAAAGTTACCCTTATTGTCTGCAGTAGTCCACACATATGGAAAGCATTAGTCTTTTTTCTGCAAAATTAAAATCTCTTATATTCTTTGAGTAATCTGCTCAGGAAGTATAACCAAATTTGAAATTCTCTTGCAAGAAGCCAGAGTAGCTTTTTCTGGCTTCAGCAGTCTGGAATCCGTCCATATATCGTAAGCAGTACACATGTGAAGAAGAAGGTACAGATACGTATAAAATCTATTTCAACAGATACTGCCAGATATTACTTGTGGAAGCTTGGAGGATAGTACAGTCATAAGCATATTGTGTTTCACCCACCTTTTTCCAATTGAGCAAAGTTGTTTTATACATGTCTGTTTTTGTTCATTCCTTTATATCTAGTCCCGTGAGGTTTCGGTTCTACCAGAAATACTCAGATATGCAGTGGGCCATCGATAATTTCTATCTGGGCCCTGGCTGTCTGGAAAACTGTAGAGGTCATGGAGACTGCCTGAATGAGCAATGCATCTGTGATCCTGGGTATTCGGGTCCAAACTGCTATCTGACTCAAACACTGAAGGTAATTTTACTGCATGTTTTAAAGAGTGAATTTTGCCATGTGTTTGGCTGAGAAAGAGAGGAGAGATCAATCCCACTGGAAATTTAGCTTTGATTCCTGTCAGCCTAAAGATACTCAAATCCATTTTCAGCCCTTTTATCATTTTTTGACAAAACTATGACAGCAGTATCGAAGGATGGGGGTGTTCCTTTGCAAGTAACACTGCCTGAAAAAGCTGTGATAAAGTTCACTGTTCATCCTTAGATCATCATTATATGATCTAAATCACCCTTGCACATATGATTATATTTGATCAAGATCTGCAGAATGATTGTCTTTATTATGAAAGAGCTTACTGAAGCAGGGAATACAAGAAAATGACATAAAATTACATAAAATTAATTCACCAATCTATTATTAGTGTTACCCTATAACAAGTGAGTGAAATCTAGTTAGATATTGCTAATTTAAAAGTTAAAATACTTTAAAAACTTAACATATTTAAAAAAGAATATGTAAGGAACTCCAAATTAGTTTAAAATATAGTGTTTACCATCTCATTGTTTTCTACCTCAGATAAGAACAGAATAGGTACGTGCTCCACAGAAACAACAGGTTAAGCAGCATTCTGTCTTAAGAGAATATAACTGTTTCACTTTTCATTTATCATGTCTTTTGAATTATTATAACATTCTGCTTTTCATCTGAGATACTAATTACATGAACAAATGTCATTTTCTGTTTGAAATTTTTAATTAGCAATGTATTCTTCACATTAAGGGCATTTGGGATAAAATGCTAGCAATTGTAGGGGAGTTTTACTACTGTCTCCTTAAGGCAAGGATTTCACTCATGACATTGCTTTTACTGCACACCTGGAGGTAAGTGGAAATCAGAGGTATATTCTAGATGGTTTTCACTGCAAATATTTGTGCATACAGTTGCATAAATGCATATTCACTACAATAACCCTAAAATTTCATTGCAGTACTGGTTTTGCTGGGGAAAAAATATACAGTAGCAGTTTCTCCCATACATACTAGATACATACTGGGGCAGTGTTACATAGTCTTAAATAACAACAGTTATGAATTAGACCCATTGTGGTGAGCTGACCCTGGCTGGATGCCAGATGCCCACCAAAGCCACTCAATCACTCCCCCTCCTCAGCTGGACAGGGGAGAGTAAATGAAAGGCTCATGGGTCGAGATAAGGACAGGGAGAGATCACTCGCCAGTTACCGTCATGGGTGAAACAGACTTAACTTGGGGAAATTAGTTTAATTTATTACCAATCAAATCAGAGTAGGATAATGAGAAATAAAACTAAATCTTAAAACACCTCCCCCCCAACCCCCCTTCTTCCTAGGCTTAACTTAACTCCTGATTTTCTCTCCCTCCTCCCTCGCAGCAGCACAGGGGGATGGGGAATGGAGGTTGGGGTCAGTTCGTCACATGTCTCTGCTGCTCCTTCCTCCTCAGGGGCAGGACACCTCACTCTGCCCCTGCTCCAGCCTGGGGTCACTACCACAGGAGACAGTTCTTCATGAACTTCTCCAATGTGAGTCCTTCCCATGGTCTGCAGTTCTTCACGAAAATCACCAGCGTGGGTCCCTCCCACGGGCTGCAGTCCTTCAGGCACAGACTGCTCCAGCGTGGGTCCCCTGCGGGGTCACAAGTCCTGCCAGCAAACCTGCTCCAGCCTGGGCTC
>JAVKLA010000005.1:14123068-14150015 GCA_034782735.1 Sagittarius serpentarius | reverse complement strand
TCATGGTCTCACTCCTCTCTCTGGCTGTTGTTGCACAGTTTTTTCCCCCGTCTTAAATCTGTTATCCCAGAGGTGCTACCACCATTGCTGATGGGCTCGGCCTTGGCCAGCGGCGGGTCCATCTTCGAGCCGGCTGGCATTGGCTCTATTGGACATAGGGGAAGTTTCTAGAAGCTTCTCACAGAAGCCACCCCTGTAGCCACCCCCACTTACCAAAACCTTGCCATGCAAACCCAGTACACCCATTCATTTGCACATGCAAATTTTAGTGTGCTGGATTACCTCCCAAGTATGTTAAAATCTAGCTCTAACATATTTTCACATTTAGCCGATTCAGTTCAGGTGGCTAAATGGTCAGCCAAAAGTGATTATGTTCAGTCACCCTGAAAAAGAATTTTTACAGTGTTCATGAGCCCTTCAAACATGCTTAGGGTCAGTTCCAGCTGTGGTCATCAGAAAGGCTTAAGATCATAATTACCTGTGCTTTATGTTAAACACCTTACTTACAGACTTTCCTGAAAGAGCGCTTTGACAATGAAGAAATTAAACCAGACTTATGGATGTCCTTAGAAGGTGGAAATACCTGTACTGAATGTGGGATTCTCGCAGAAGACACAACCCTGTATTTTGGAGGTGCGACTGTGAGGCAGGCTGTCACTCAAGATCTGGACCTGCGGGGGGCAAAGTAGGTCATGTTTCTGTCATTTTAATGGGAAACTGTTAAAAGCTGACAAAGCAGCAGGCGACATAGCTTGTAGCTCAGGGAAATCCTAGGACATCACAAGCACAGCGCTATTTCAGGTAGACACTAATGAGATTATGATTATCAAGGCACTGATGCTTTCAGATAAATCACAGAGATCAAGGCTTACCCCAGCACAGTGGAAAGAGTCTGCCATGTCCAGGTGAAGCAGCAGATCCACTTTCCCAGGAATGTACTGGAGTCAGCAATGCCCGTCCTGCAAAGAGGCGAGATACTGCAGCCTCCTGGGCATCGCTGTCTCCACGTCTGGGGGCACGAGCTGTGTCTCTGTCGTGGTTTGGCCCCTTTGGCCAGTTGGGGTGAGCTGTCCTGACTGTGTCCCCTCCCAACTTTCATGTGCCCCTCCAGCCTTCTTGCTGGCTGGGCACAAGAAGCTGAAAAGTCCTTGACTGAGTCTAAACACAATTTAGCAACAACTGAAAACATCAGGGTGTTACCAACATGCTTATACTAAACCCAAACCACAGCACTATACCAGCTACTAGGAAGACATTTAACTCTATCCCGGCCGAAACCAGGACAGTCTCCCACTGAGTGCAGAGCATAATCTCTGCTGGTTGTCCTCTCCTGCATGCCCATACGAGACCCACTCCACTCACATGCTGTAGAAAAGGATGACTTAACTGGAGACTAATGGGATTATGTCAGTTTAGACAAGCTAAGGACATGACGTAGAAGACAACTTCAGTATCATTTCCCTTGACTGTATGGCTTTAATGAAGCCACACAGTCTTACTTCTGTAATTCAGCAAGAATTCACTGAATCACGCAACGTTTCAGGAAGGGAGGGGCCTCAGGGAGTCTCTAGTCCAAGCTCATGCTCCAAGCCAGGTCAACACTGAATTCAGAGCAAGTTGCTCAGGGCTTTGTCCCATTGAGTCTTGAAAAACCTCCAAGGACAGAGATCCCACTGTCTCTCTGGACAGCTTGTTCCAGTGTTGAGTTACCCTCACAGTGATTTCTTTTTTTTCCCCCTGTGATATCCAGTCAGGACCTCCCTTTTTTTGATATATGATCACTGTCTCCCAGTCCCAGCCATCTTCTCCAGGCTGAACCAGCGCTAGTCCCTCAGCCTCTCCTCACAGGGCACATGCTCCAGCTCCAACCATGTCAGTGGCCTCCACTGACCTTGCCTCAGTTTATCAACTTCTTTTATGTCTTTCATTGATATAAGGGCATCTTGTTAACTCATGTTGAGCTCCCTTTCCACCAGGACTCCCAGGGGACTGTTAGCAAAGCAGCTCCCAGCCAGTCAGTCCCCAGCCAGTAGCATTGCACGTGGTTAGTCCCTCCCAGGGGCAGGACTGCTGAATTTCGTGAGTTTCCCGTGAGAATTACTACGCAATGTTTTTCGAAACTGTTGTTCTACTTGTACATCAATGTTACTTGCTTAAAAATGCTGGCACATCTGCTAACAGAAAGCAAACCTCAATTTGTGCAGATCTTTAACATATGTAAATGTATACATCTACTTTTAGGTTTCTGCAGTACTGGGGCAGAATTGGGAGTGAGAACAACATGACTACATGCCACAGACCAACTTGCAGAAAGGAAGGAGTGCTGCTAGACTATTCCATTGATGGAGGCAAGTACATCCTGTAGTTTCAGCTAAGCTACAGCCTTGTTCTGTATTCAAGCACCATGAATATCTGAGAAGTTGTTAGAGACATCCAAAATAATAAGATAATTTTTAGTAGTAAAGTTATTTTTGTCCTCGTAAAGTTTCTTCTCCATCTAAAATTTCCATCTATTCCTCAGGAGTATTCTCTTTCTCTCATAATCCTCCTGCCTGATTTCAGTAATCAGAGGCTTTCAACCAATTTGATTCCTTTACACACTTACAAGATTACTCCTGCAATGAGTAACAGTTGCCAACTACCCTTAGAAGTTAAAATTTGTATATCAGAAGACCATAGCTATTATTTTTTATTTCCTGTTATCTTCCTTTAATCTTCTAGAAGATTCTACCATACACCTGTTTTTATTACTAAACCTGCATCATTTCTTTCTAGGGATATCCTGGACTTTGCTTCATGAGATGGATTACCAAAAATACATCTCAGTCAGGCATGACTACATCCTCCTCCCCGAACACGCTCTGACCAATACAACCCGCTTGCGCTGGTGGCAGCCTTTTACCATCAGCAATGGGATCGTGGTTTCAGGCCCTGACCGGGCGCAGTGGGCACTGGATAACATCCTGATCGGAGGAGCAGAGATCAACCCCAGCCAGCTGGTAGATACATTTGATGACGGTAAGACAGGCTGTGACAGCTAATCTGCTGTTTGGCATTATCTTATCTAAGATAAAGCCCTGTGAGCTTGAACGCACACTTTTTCTTTTTTGTAACTCTGCAAATTTTTCATTTGGTAGACTAATGCTGTTTATATGCTATTCTTCATGCTACTAATAGTGGTGTGTAAATATATATATACATGTATATCCAGATACATATGTGTATGTATGTATATGTATATACATATAAGAAAAACAAAAATTTTTATTTCAGTCCAACTCATTTCATTTATTTCCTGGTAGTAAAGTTTTATTTAATCCTACTTTTTAAAAGTACTATTATTTTAACATTTTAAATACCTCTCTGGAGCTGATGTTTTTATTATGTCTGTTAGTAGCTTACTGACTGTGTGTCACGACAGGTGGCGTATATTTAGTATTTATATCACTAAAGTAATGTATATAGTGATTCTGTGGATTCATTACTAAGCCTTGATGTTTACTGAGACAATGCAGTAATTGTATTTAACTCATCTTAATAGAAGGCACCTCTCATGAAGAAAACTGGAGTTTTTATCCTAATGCAGTCAGGACTGCAGGGTTCTGTGGAAATCCATCATTCCATCTCTACTGGCCAAATAAGAAAAAAGACAAAACGCACAACATCCTGTCCTCCAGGGAGCTCATTATACAGCCAGGATACATGATGCAGTTTAAAGTAAGAAATGTTCTCTCTCTCTCCAAAGTAAAGTATGCAATGAAAAATCATCTAATGTGTCTCCAGAAATTATTCTTCTTCCAACTAGGATGGCCTGTTGGATGAATAATTAATAATGACTTTTTATTAGAATTTAAAGGAAATTCTGAAGTGTAGGTAATGAGAACCAGAAAGGTTGCATGAGTGTTAAAGGTCAAATTATTCTGACTGTATGCTTTGGGGGTTACTGAGAGGGACTGGAAGTCTAATCCCTTTTTCCTGAAATTACTGGATCATCAGATACAGTAGGAATTATTATCTAAGGTGAGAATACACAGCATGCAGTATATGCCATTTTCCCCTAATTCGTGAATAAGCAGAAAAGGCACGGTAGAGGCAGGCTGGAGAAGAGTCGCATATGGAAAATGCAAAAGTGCTCTAGTAGAAGTACCCCTTCTACTTACTTGTGTCATGGCAAATGACCTAAATAATCAGAGAAACATTTCTGAATATTTTACTTTGTTTTAAGGTAGAATTCTGCATAGGGCCAAAGGCAACATGTACTTGTTGTCCAGAAATGTTCTAGGCCCTTCCCTAAGCACCATGTCCTAAATAAGCCAGGAACTAATATGAAAGCGGGGTTATCAAAATAGTCATCCATTTTCTTGTTATGGTTTTTTTTGCTCTTCTGTTTCACAAGGCAGTTCCTGAATTTTCCATCTTCCACAAATCAATGTTTTCACCTTTTCTCAACATCGTTGCCTATTTTATATTGACTGTCTAATATAATCCCTAAAGCACTGCTTCCCCCACCCACACAGCATGCTACCTTTGAAGAAATAATATAAAAGAGGAGTCTGACATGCTTTTTACTACTGAGTGCCAAGCCCCCCCCAAGCTGCTTACTTTATCCAGCCTATCATCTTTTTCCTCTATTTTAAGGCCAAAATGGTGATAACCCATCAGCATTTAATAGTTCATATTACTAAAATCTCATTGCAAAGTTTTTCTCTCCTGACTCTCTCCTGCTTTTTCTTCACCAGTCACAACAAAGATTTTATTTCTAAACTAAGAACTCAGCTATAGTGCATGGTTGCCATTTGGTTTTGAAGCTCTTAAAATTTAGCTTTTTGTTATCTATTCAGTACAGTACATTGGGTACTGTAATCTTTCCACTCTAATTTGACACAAATATATTTATTGTTTTAAATATTCAGAATTCTGTTCTTAAATTGGATTGACTTGAAGTTTATATCCACATGTTTATCATTATGAAATACAAATTTCATAGGTAATTAATACATAGTTAGGTACTTCACTTTCTGAAATGCCAAGGAGCTACCACATCTTTGTGTTTCAGAAACAATGTTTGTTTACATATTTAATTTGGACTTCAGGAACATAGTGTTAGGATTCTGCTTGAAAACAGTAGCAATGAAGTAAAATTCATTAATTAAAAGCAGTGTCTGAAGTACTGCATCTTTTGTTTTCCATCCACTTTTGATGGATTTTGTCCAAGATCTAAGTTGGCAATCTCTTTTTTACACCCCTTAAAGAAAAAAAAGGAGAGCAAGACTTCATTATATATTACTTTAAATGTCTACCTGACCAATTTCATTTGTGCTATAGATTGTGGTTGGCTGTGAGGCAACTTCTTGTGGGGACCTCCACTCTGTGATGCTGGAGTATACAAAGGATGCCAGGTAAATGACAGCAGAATCCATAGCCTTAAAAAAAGCCATAGTATGATAGTAAAAACCTAGAGAGCTTTTATTTATTAAAGCAATTACTTTGCTATTCATCTTGTAGCAGGATCTGAACAAAGCCTGTGTGCAAGCACTGGGATTTGTCTACATAACTCCTGTAAATTCTCTGTATAATTTATCCCAGATTTTGACAGATTCATGGCATTGAGGTTGCAGTTACAGTCATGAGCATGCTCCTGTTAAAAATGTGCTTGCAGAAAACCACATTCACGGGAAACCGTTGTTTTAGTATGATACAGGACTGTGTATTTAGGACCAAGCTGTAATGAAGTGGGAGTTACTTAACTCCGCATTAGTCTTTAATAAGCAAACAATTAATAACACTGTCTCCTGTGCTGTAGTATAGTAGTGCATTATAATTTGTAAAAGTGAAGGTGTATTCTGTGCTCAAATGACTGTGGGTGAACATGGAGCAAATTCTGTTGGGACTTTTCTGAACACTGTAAGACTAAGGAGCAGACTCGTAAATAAATCCTTCTGTCATGGCAGCCCAGAGGAGCTCTGGGTTGGACTCTGCTGTGTGTACCACTACAAGGGTTTCACAGCACTCGAACCTGGTGCTGGAAGGTCCTCCCTGGCTGCACTGGCGCTTCAGCCTCTTGCTTCTTAGCTATTTGTGGCTACAGAGCATGGAAACTAATGCTGACAATCTCTCGGGTTTGTTTGGTAAGACAGGCAGTGCCATGACCCTTAGAAATTACCTGTTTCCCTTTCATTATTCTTCCAGTTGTTCTAAACCATATTTTTTTTTTTCTTTCCTACAGGACAGACTCATGGCAGCTCGTCCAGACACACTGTCTTCCTTCCTCATCTAATAGCATTGGCTGCTCCCCATTTCAATTCCATGAAGCTACCATCTATAACTCTGTCAACAGCTCTACGTGGAGAAGAATAACTCTCCAGCTGCCTGATCATGTCTCATCCAGGTAGGTTACTGAAAGGTCAGCTCACTGTGGACCTATAAAATGTCAGCTGTCTTGCTGGCACTGTTTGCTTGGAACAACTGGTGACTTAAAAATGCTTCTTTATTGCTGGATTTAGACCTGATACATAATTAATGTTCTTCAGGAAGCTTTTTAATAGAAGTGGCTACTGCCAATGATGTAGCAGGGTGGGTATTTCCAGTTATTGAAGTCACAGCCCCTTCATACAACATTTTTCATTACATCTGCTGCTGGTGTATTTGAACGTCACTGTACAGATGTGTTTAATTGCTAGATGTCATAATACTGTGTTTGGGTTTTGATATTTGCAGTGCAACTCAGTTCAGGTGGATTCAGAAGGGAGAAGAGCTAGAGAAACAAAGCTGGGCAATCGACCACGTGTACATTGGGGAAGCATGCCCTAAGCTCTGCAGTGGCCATGGATATTGCACGACTGGAGCCATTTGTATTTGTGACGAAGGATACCAAGGTTTCATTTCTTCAGTTTCTTTCTTATACATCTGCTTCAGTCTAATCTAGCTCAAAATTAAACAAAGAGAGTGATGTATCATGTCTAAATTTATCACTAGAATGCTTGTGTAACAAATTCTAAATTAATAATTTCACAGAGCTGCAAATAATAGCTCTTCCCTCCCTTTACTCTTTCTGGATTGAGTCAGTAGTCTCTCCTGTCTGGCACTGTATGTAAAGCCCATTCAGCCTTCACTGAAGGCAGAACATGGCTACCTGCTTACCCAGAAATGGCTTCCACCCCTGTACTCCTTCCAAGGGTGCACCCAGTCCCAGGGGATGTGTACATGGCATCCAGATGTTGGTGACTTACACCTGTAAGGGACTCAGTTCTGTGCCCCGTCAGGACAAAGTGCTCTGCTTTAATCCCTCAATGCAGCTAAGCACATGTCTAATGGTACCTGAGTGCCCTCGTTAAATTATAAGTGCTTTGTGGGAGTGGAGCCAGTGTTTAATGTCTTCCAGGAGAGAGTCTCATAACTTTATAAGATTGGATCCCTTACCTGTTTTAGATGCATTTCCCTTCAACCAGCATGTTGAGGTTTCTCATATTGGCTTCAATGTAAAATAGGAGAAACCATATTGCAGTTCTTGAAGTTATACTGCTGTAAAGAATAAGACTCAGCCTCAGTTTTCTAAAAATTAATGTTGTACAGCAATGTGCATATTATTAATGGACCTGTTGAAATATATTCAGCCTGTAGTCACACTGTATATTGGGCCGTAACCTTGAATGGAATTACAATGCACTGTAAGTCAATTTTCTCAGTTCTTTTGATTTTTATGTGTTTTATAACTTCACTGTGTCATTTCTAGGTGATGACTGCTCTGTTTTTAGCCATGACCTCCCCAGTTATATTAAAGATAATTTTGAATCTGAAAGAGTCACTGAAATAAACTGGGAAACCATTCAAGGGGGAGTGATAGGGAATGGATGTGGACAGCTGGCACCCTACGCCCACGGAGATTCACTCTATTTTAATGGATGTCAAATACGACAAGCTGTGACTAAGCCTCTGGATCTCACCCGAGCAAGGTAATACTTTGAGCCTAAAATGCTCTTTTAGCAGCTCATGAGAAAGGAAACTCTTCATACATACGTGCAGCCATGTGGGCCAGTACTGATGAGGATGGACTGACCTGGCTGTACCGTGCAGTCAGATGTGGCTGGCAGATAAACATTAGGGTTGGCAATACGCTTTGTGGCTTCCATTTGGGAGATGGAGAGTGAGGAGGAAGCGATGTCAGATGAAAAGGTCGGATGTTTTCATCACGCCCAACAGAGCACTATCTAGTAAGCCAGCACTGACAACGAAGCCATTGGCAAAGGCTGGATACCAGACTGCCTGGACCAGTGCCTGATCTGATAAGACAAATCCCATGTTCGTATGTGCCTCCACTACGGTTATGACCAAAGATGCTATTAGTAATTACAGACTCATTTTCCTGTTTCAGTTGTCAAATAGAATTATATTCACCTGGCAATGAACAGGAGTATCTTTTTCATCTATTGAGCCTCTTTGGCCATGGAAAAACAAATGCAACCAGCCTGTACTGGCTCTTAACAGAGTGACAGCTTTCTGGACTGGTTTGTGTTTAGTTGTCTAAAGCAAGATTAGAAATAGAATGAATTGGCAAATGGGCCAGATATAAATCAGGCTTTTCCTTTCTCATTTGAACACCCAGGTAGAACATGATAAATCTTTTAGGCACTTTATTATAGTCAACCTTTATTTGCCCTTTTTTAGCTTTTCATACCCTTATTTGCATGTTTATATTGTTTATGTATCTCAGTTTTGTGCAGATACATTGTAAAATTGGATCTATTGCCTCCAACTATATGGCAATACGTTATACATAGTAAACTATTACTTTGAAAGGGGAGCTGTGTTTTAGAGATGTGAGAACAGTTTATTTTGCTTGTTAAAAGTAATGATTCTTGAGGATGCTCAAAGTTTTAATAAGGTAACTGCAATAAACCTGGAAATGCTATTGTTCCTTTTTGAATAGTTTTTGCATATTGAAAATACCTTTTCTCTCTGTGTTTTACAGCAAAATCATGTTTGTTTTGCAAATTGGAAGTATTTCACAAACAGACAGTTGCAATACCAATCTGAGTGATCCTAACACCGTAGACAAGGCAGTGCTCCTCCAATACAGTGTAAATAATGGAATTACATGGCAAGTAATTGCACAGCATCAGCCAAAGGACTTTATACAAGCCCAAAGAGTGTCTTATAATGTTCCCCTGTGAGTACCCAGTCACATTTCATTACCTCTAAGTGCACAAGATATATTTCTGCTAAGAAAGAATGCATCACTCTGCAAGAAAAAAGGTTGATGAGAGGGTAAACAAAGAAACAGAGAAGAAAACTTAAGGGGAAGGCTGATTAAGAAATTCCAGCCTAGTGTTTATCAATATACTTGAAAGAAAAACAGAATTCTTGTTTTAAAGATATGAGGGGGGAAAAAAAAATCCTCCTTATCTGTGCGCATTTTTCACCCTTAAATGTTTTGCACTTACGGTGTGTTGATGTTCAGGGATGTAGAAATAACGCTTTGACTTTGCTCTCAGTTCCTGTTTGGGGGGTAGATAGGGATGTGCAAAACACCGAAAGTTTGGAGCTCTCACAAGCTCTTGTGTTTGTGACAACAGGGAGGCACGAATGAAAGGAGTCTTACTGCGCTGGTGGCAGCCCCGTCACAACGGAACAGGTCATGATCAGTGGGCTTTGGACCACGTAGAAGTCGTCCTGTGAGTATCAGCTTCACCTCATCCCACCCCATCTCAGAAAGCACTGAAATTCCTCCAGCATGGCACGAATGTTAAGCTCAGTAAGAACCGTTGTGGCCCAGGGAAACCTTTGAGAACCAGTCTTTGCTAATGCTCTGCCCTGACTGCAACTGTCAGCGGTTAAGACAGCCATGAAATAAGTGGCAGAGCAGGGGTATGTGTTGTGCATCATGGAAAAATGCAGGAGGGAAAGTGGGGCTTTATCACCACCAAGTATTGGTGTGGTCCTGTAATGCAGCAATGACTGTGAAAAAAACATTGTGCTGGGACATAAGAAAGGATATTTCTGTTCAACGCTGTGCTGCCATGTAAGGCTGATTTATATCCTTTCAAAGATACAAAAGAGTCTGCTGTATTGCTCTTTGCACAAAGTAATGTTGTTGTGCCTCTGAAAAGTTTGCGTTAGCAACTAATGCCTTATTCATTTCCTTTTTTTAGTAAGAAGGATACTGTTCAGAAACAGGGTTCACTATATCAGGTTCCTATGGTCCAAGCTCTATATTCATCCCCTTGTCAAGATTTTACCAAGTAAAGTGTCTGCACCCTCCTGATTCTCCCATTCTTGAGATGGGTTTCGCTGGCAGCTAACCCGTTTTTCCTGTGTTACATCACGAAGAGATGACCTGCTTTTTCTCTAACAATTTAGTTCCAGTAGAAGTGAAATTCTAGTGGCTTCACGGGCGGGAACTCATCGCTGACAGTGGTTGGCAGAGAGAGGCGTGCCTGCTCCATAGATAGGTTCAAATGTTCCTTTTATTGAACAGTTTAAAAACCAACAATAAAGAAATTAGGCTTGAATAACCTCCAGACTGTGTAATTGTAACCACTAGGTTTCTGAATTAGCAGAGACACTGCAAGTAATGTTTTGTAACAGTAGCAAAGTGAATTATCTGATTGCTAGTTAGCCCTGTTCTTCTTTCCACCAAGAAGCACCAGCTTGCATGGCACTCATATCAACCCCAAACCAAACTGGTCCCAACACTAAGTAACTCACGCTCTGCTGCTTTTACACACCTTGCTGGGCTCTGCTTTCATAACATTAAGCTTAAAACTTGAAGGAACAGAGGGACGGATGTGATTCCTGGCTTAGTTAATCAATGGCTGTATGATGCTGCATCAGGAAAGATACAGAAAAGCATGAACCTGCAGAAGGTTCACAGTGTTTAGGAAACAGTGGAAAAGGAAACTGGTAGTTCTGAAATATTCCCATGTCTTTCTACCTTGCAATTAAAAAAAAATTTAAAAAGAAAAGATCAGGTCAGAAAACAAAAGTAGAGCTTTAAGGCTCTTCTGAATATTGGCCAAAATATCAGGCTAGAGACAGATAGTTTCCATCCTGTTCAAGTCACACCTGGTACAACCCACAGGGGAAGACAGACCAAACCAGACAGATTTCTCCCTTACCAAGTACTATGAAATGCAGTGCCATGGCAGTATCTTTCCCAAAGGCCAGATGTGGAGTTCAGTCCCTGCTAACTACAACACGTGAGATGTGCTGCTCTCAGGAAAGGCAGAATTACATGCTGTGGTGCATCTGGTTCATACGCTGGCATGTACTCAGACCTGACAGGTGGCTTCAACCCTTCTGTTTTGCTTAAGTTCTATCTGCACCTTCTAATTCATCAAAATATTTTGTAGGCCTCTTAAATTTTATTTGCAAGTAACCCGCAAAGGGTTCGGTAAAGCCTTTGGAAGACTTTCTGAAAGGACGCACACTGTTCCTTGTCAATAGATACTCTCACCTGGGTTTTCCTTTAGCTCTGCTGTTTCACTTTACCCCCAGCACTTCAGTTTCTTCACCCGTAAAATGATGAAGACCCTCGGTCACCTCCACGGAGTGCTTGCAGGCATACAGAAGGGAGCCTGGATCAGCCTCTGTTAGCACTAACCCCGAATGATCATGCACACACCAGGGCTACCAGGATTCACACCATGAATACTAGGGATGGGACTTAGCTTTAAATCTTAATATTCCTTCATTTTCCAGTGAAAGGCACAGAAACCCTGCCTGCTCTGGGGAGAGCAAGTCACCTTGCCCGGGCAGCTCTCCAGTGAGAGGTGAGGAGGCAGCATCCCTGGGGTGCTCTGCCCTCCCACCCAGAGTGCCGGGGAGAGGTCTGTGGGCGATAGCTACCCCGGGGCTCTCTGACATGGCTGCAGAGAGGCATGGCCTGAACTAAAACAATTCACCGGGGAGCTGTAATTACCTCTTCCCATTAATTCTATAGGGAGTCATTGGAGAGTCAGTAGGCTTCTGCCTGGCTTATTCGTCCCAAAGCTGGGATACCTTAGGAAACATCTGTGCCTCACAGATTGGAAGTAATTCCTGTTGGCACTCTGACCTTGTCTCAGAAAGCCATGAACACCCCTGGCTACAGGACCTGTTGACAGTCCGTGTCTAATACAGTCTGTGCTCAGTCCTCATATAACCCTGCATTCCATCACCCACCTGAATGAGGCTCTATACACCTCCCTGGGCACCATCAAATTTATTCTCACTGGCCCTGGTTTAAGTCCTAGATTTTCATGTTTGTGATCTGTGTACCCACGTTGACGCAGCAGGCAAGCCTCTAGCCTGTGAGGTGTTACAGCTAGTAGCCGACCTGTACTAGGAGGTGTGGTTTGGGACACACAGAAATTCCTGTCTTTCCACACATCTCGCCTTGTGTTTCCTCCACTACCCTGGGGCCTGACAAGGAGGTCTGATTTTCCCACATGCCCTAGGTGTTGGCTTGGCTGCCTGCACCCCCAGATGCACACCTAGGTGCTGTGCCCACAGGCAGGTGAGCCATGCTCTCCTTGAGCAGACTAAGGGCTGGAGTAAGAGGGCAAGCAGGGAAAGCACCTGCCAGCAGGGAGAGCTGGTCTGTAGGGGTGTAGCACAACCAAGGATTTTCTTGATTTTCTTTCCTATCCAACATGGGGGATGTCCCTGTTCCTCCTTACAGTGCTCACCCCAGGGACAAATCTGTGAATACCAGCTTTCATGGTTCAACTCTTCTCAGCAACCCAAAGATTTGAAATTAATTCTGTCACAGGCCCAGCTGCCAAGTCGTAGTGCAGATACTGCTTATAGCTGATGCACAGCCAGGGTCATGACACTCTGTTCAGTCCAATTGATTTCTGAGTCAAGGGCCATCACCCTCTCACCAGCAAACACATTTTCAGGGTGCAATTTCTTTGTTTCCTTTTTGCTCCCAAGATAGTTTGCTGCGGGAAAAAACTAACCTGCAGATCATACATGTGTGCAAAATACCTGGCCGTGATAAAAAAGGCCAAAGATGGATACTTTTGTATGTTACTTAAAATCATTCCACTTCTGAATGAATTATTTGAATCGCTCATTAAAAAGCAATATCATTAAGACTGTGAAGCAGCTGCAAATGGTGCTCAAATTGAGCACCTCTTTTGAACAGGTGAAACACAATACCATTAGGTTGATCTTGCCAACTAACCACTTGCCAACTTATTTTAACAACAGTTGATGTCTATCCTGTGATGGGGAGAAGATACTAGCTGTCAAGTTGTCCAGTCCCTTTTAAAGCTAGTGCTGACTATTCCTTGTTAGTGCAGCATTTTTTCTCTCCATTTGTAAAGAAAGCTTTGGGCACAACTCTCACATGTTCCATGTGGCTCTTCTTAGGATAAAAAAGTGTTTTAACCCAGACTTAAGAAGGAGTGTTTTTCTGTGCCCGTGTACTTCTGCCCTAAGAAGAGCCCATGTCCAACTCTGCATTTCATTTGCACATTATTTTTCTCTGGAAGCACAGCTCTCAGCCTGTCTGCTGCACAGACACCACACACTTTTTTGCATGTGCATTTGGAACTGCCATTTCTCTGTGTATAGGGCAGGCCCTTATAGACCTCTCATAAATTCAATTCTGGTCAAAGGTATTGAGAACTAAAGGGTAATGATAAGCTGAACACGAAGGGTCTGATGTTGCTTTCTTTGCACCCGAAAACTCATGATGTGATCCAAAGGAATTTGAGTTGTGCAAGGAATGCAAGAAATATTATCCCTACCTACTATTTTATGGTTAACTGTTGGATAATAGAACGAATCCCTCCATAGCCATCACTCCATGCTCTTCATTGTCAAGATATTCTCACTTTTTTGGCACAAATGGTTTAGTGAGAACTTATGTTGCATTTGGTGCAAAGAATGCCTATCCTTACTTTGCAACATTAAAATACAAATTATATATTCTAGCTCTAACAACAAGTGCTCATGTGGAAAAGCATTTTCATCTGCTTCATTTTTTTAGTAAAAAGCAATTATTTGAAAAATGCATTTAAATTAAAGTATCAACATGTTTATAACAAAGAACAAACATTAGGTAATTATCTGAATATTCTCAACATTTATGCCAAATTTAATATGATGCAGTCTGTGCTTTTATGACATTTTTATTATGTTTCTAAAAAGTGCATGCTGAATTTTATAGAAAATAAAAATATAAGCATTGATTTGAAATATCAGGAAATAATTTGTTCAATTTTTATTTTCAAAAGAGACGAAAAGTCCTATATTGCCTCTAAACCTCATCAGGGTTTTATGACTAATCACAGTGCTGCATGCATTGAAAGGCATTTTCTAACTTGTGTTGTATTTCATTGTTTGCTGTCATTGGTTTTACACTAGAATAAGGTAAGTACTTTCCCTGAATCAATATCAAATGTATGTTTCTGTTAGAGCTACAGCTCCTTCACAAAGTCTTGTCAATAATGGGTTGGTGGAATATCATTTGTACTCTCTGAGACGTGCCACGTAGCTCTTGAGGGCCCTGATCCTGCAGCTCTTCCCCAGGGAGCATTCGGGGAAGTTAAACTTAGCAAAAAGTGGTCAGCCGCTCACCCTGTACCACAGTGGTAATTTCACTGAGGCTGCAGTGAGAAGGACCTCTCCTTCTCCTGCGGTGCAATGAGACCTGCCAGTGGAGCGCACCCAGCGCATTTCGTGGGCAACCTCTCGGCTCCAAGGGGGAATTCCCACTTTTTTCCATAATTAATGACCACAAAGCTGAAGCCATAGCCAGGTAGTGCATGTCAGTGAATCTGCATGGTGCTATAGCCACGCGTGCCCCTTAGACACACAGCAAGTGTCTCCCACATAGTTCTTTTGTTTCTTGTAACGCTGCTGCTTTGTGCTGTCACAGTTAATAGATACCACTAACCAATGTGGTTACTGAGCTCTGGGTTCAAATCTTGACCTCACCAGAGCCAAAGAACATTTGTCATTGATACGAGCTGTCAGGACTTCAGTCAGAGCACATCACTTTTCTCATTATAGTACTCTCCTAATAAAACATTTGTAATTCAGCCTCAAAATTTACCCCAAGCCTAGTCCTGAGAGGCATGCCTTTGCTGTTTTCTAAGGCTTCATTCATGTTTCATTTTGTTATCCAAATATTTTTGTTTCTATTTAATTCCTATTGTGCCCTGTCAATTAAAAATAAAAACACAGAAATAATGAATGATGTTAGTATATACTGGGGGTTTTTACCACATATTTCTCATTCCATTTGGCTATGTTCTATTAACATAAATTTTAAATTGAAGACTTGTAGTTCAAACTGTGCTTTAGGAAACTCAATAGCCAGAATTCTCTGTTAAAGACAACAGACCCAGAGCGACTCCTTCTCATAAATTGCTTTGTTGTAGGTATTTATGAACATGCCCTAGATAGAATTTTGTTCTGTATTGGCTGCATATTGTTTTCATCTAACTAGTATAACTCCAGTGACTTCACTGGTAAGTTTTTTAGGGTTTCCTACATAAATTGGAGCAGTATTATCTTCTACTTATTTTTTAATAATGCACTCAAGACTGTCAAACAGGTTATGAAGTAGTTGCTCCTATTACTTGCTTTTTTTTCTGTTTGCTCCATCAGCAAGACACAAATAACTACTTTGGATCTGTACTTTTCTGATTGATTGATTCATGGTTCAGTGAACACACAGAAAAGGCAGAAGGCTCAGCAGATGCTGACCAGTCCATTGCACACTTGCAAAGCAGCCTTCAAGTTGCCACTGGTATCCAAACAAAACTTGCCTCCACACCCTCCATTATGGAAGGGGGGGTCTTTTCCTAATATAGCGTGATGCTGCCCAGCACATTTTGGGTGCCCCCAACGAGGAAACAACAGCAAAAGTATGGTGAAGCCTTTTATCACTCTGTGAAAAATACAAATTAAATTTGTTATTAATATTATTGAAAGCATTCTTAAATCCACCAAATGCAAGAAATGCATAAGCACTCCTGCAAACTATATTATATAATACTTATCGTGATCTTTTAAAGCACTATTGATCTCTCTTATACAGTGCTTGCCTCCTACCAATATATAAAATTAATTCAGAAAAATAAACATAGACCTACTCTGATTTTGTGAATACCAGACTATACATACTATACAATACAATACAATAGTATAACACATAGGGTATACATATTTACCTATAGAAAGAGTGAAAATCATGCCATTTTCTATAGCAGGCATGAAGTTTTTATGTGGCATCCAACCAGTCGTCAGAAAGTCTCTCTCAGACGTCAGTGAGGGCAAGTTTGAACCATGTCAGTGCAAGTAAAAAAAATAAGCATTTAGTTCTTGAGAATTTAGATTACTCTTACTTTTCACACACTGCACTGCTCTGGTGTTCAGTGTAAGACATACATATATGTTTCTTTGTAATTTCTTGATCATCTTATAAAATAACAAAACAGAATTATATACATAAATAAGTAAATCTCTTTTAAGTTATTAGGTAACCCTTTCTTTGCTCTTTTTTTTCAAGGATTTCTTTTCCTTTCTTTTTGTTGTTTTTTTCTTTGTTCATTGTTTTAAACATCTTCATCATAACTTTAAGGCCAGATACAAAAATGGTTAGGCATTTGAAGTGAAATAGAGGCCAGGTGCACCTAGCAGTGTCCAAAATGAGTCCTGAAAACCTCTGCTGAGCTGTTGCTGAATGTGAGCAGACAAAAGGCAGGAGGGAGATGGGGGAATGCGAAGGCCCCTAGGCCAAGGACTGTAGCTGTACAAGTCTTGCCCAAGCTGAGGCTTTCACAGCCAAGCTCAGTCCTAAATTTAACAAGGTCCAGAAATGGCAATTTTTTTCAGCCAAACACATTGACAGGTTCTGTTTGGTCTCATGTACCTAGAGCGAGGCTGCTCAAAATTGGGCTGTGCTTTCTCCCAGGCCCCTGTCTCCTGTACGTTTGCTGCAGAGCAGCCTTCTCCCAGCAGATAGGTGCTCCATCCTTACTTCATGGTTAGGATGCTCTCCTGAGAGGTAGGATGTCGCCTTGAAGGTCCTGTGTATAGGGAACATCCCACTTCCCAGGCAATGGGAATTAAAGGAAGGGCAAGATTAATACCTCCTTCAAGCCTCATGACCAATGGCAGCCACTTTCAGGAGCAGGTTTGGGGCCACGATTTCTCTCCTGCCTTCTTCTGAGTAAGGCACTTGGCACTGGAGTGAGGGTGATGTTCCACTGAGATGACTACAGGACCAGAATAAAGACTGATCTTCAATGCTTCTTTGCACTTCAGCTACCAAGTGGCATTAAAACTGTATAAATTCACCGCTATCACTCTCTCACACAAAACTCTTACAAATCAGCACAGACCTTTCCTCTTCACTTGAAGGAGTCAGGTGAAAGTCAGGATAAGTCAACCTCAAACATTAACCCCTCTCTCAACTGCCAAATGCTCTAGAGCTCTGCCTTACTGTGAGAGTGCCAAAAGTTGTGCCAAGTGTAGATCAGTTTGCTTTCATTGTCACTAGGAGCTGGACTTTGTTTCATTCCTGTATGTATATTCCAGTGGCAAAAAAAAAAAAAAAAATTTGCAAAGCCTCAGAAAACTAGTTGGGAAGTGACTTGGATTTACTTAGGGGTTTATAACCTAGATTTTGACAGAACTGCTTGTATTCAGTTTAGTCAATCGTGTTCTAGATTAGCTGTTGAAAAGGGTATAATTTTGTTATACAGATTTTTTTAGATTAAATTAGCATACTACAGCAAAAGTTATCTTTGCCTCTGGAGGATCATACATATTTTGCAAAGCATGCAATTATTCCTTTTTCCTAAGGGCCACATTCACTAAAAATAAGCTTACGCACTAGAAAGGGAAGTATGACTGATTACAGTATGAGTATTTATTTCTTACTCACAGAGAAAATTCACAAGTGAAAACCTGCCTTGCACCCACAAATGGGAGATTTGTTGACTGTAATGTCTATTGCAGGCCTTTACTTCACAGATCACCTTTAAAATCTGACGGACTTCTTGGTTTGGAGGGTCCTGGTAATATCCAGTCCTTGGAGCAGAGATGCTTAGGCCAGGCACCCTTCTCCCACAAGAAGGCAAAGGGGATTAGGAGAAGGAGTCAGAAATTAGCCCGAGACTGCACAGATTCACTAAGACTTTGCAGCTCTTTTCCCCTGGAAACCAAAAGAAAATTTGGCCATGCAGTCACAGCAGTTCCTCCTGGGTGAAGCTCCTTACACCTGTTGGGGTTGTCCTTGGGGTCTGCGTGGTTAACGCTGTGCTCTGATCTCTTAAAGAAACCGCATCCTCTGACTACATCTACAGGAGTGCCTTGTATGCCGTTTTTCTATGTGGAGCAAGGGGGTCAGGTGGCTCTAAAAATGAGTCTGGCAGCAGTATGTGATTTTATTTTATTTTTAAAAGTAGTTGTCTGATGAAAAGGTCTTTCCCATACCCTGGGACTCTACAGTGCAGAGTGCAAGAGTCACTGTCTCTCTTACAGCAGCGTCTCAGCTGCTTTATACGTCTGGCCAAGTGCACTGCAAGTTGTAGGTCTGGGAGGAGACATCCTTGATCAGAACTTCAGGATACACAAACCTTTTCATTCTCATGTAATTCTGAATGCAGTTTGGCTGTAGATCTATGTAGACCTGTATCTGTGTGCATGCGCTAGGGGTTTGGATATGTATGTGAACAGACCAAGAAAAGGCACAGCCAGACGAAGCTCTGTGGCTGTTCTGCAGTCCCCTGCCACAGCAGAGGCAGCAGGATGCAGAGGGTCTGTGGCGCCGCACACGCAGTTCTCCCCAAGGTGTACGCACATGTGTATAGGCCATAAGCAGACTCACAAGGATGCACCACAGATGTTACAGCTCCATTTCCAAAACTGCTGAAATTTGGAAACTGAAGGTGGGTCCAGCCCTTAGGAGTCAGATGGGTTGCGGGTATCAAAGTCCCAGACAGCCGTCTTGTCCACTGCTGCCCTCTCACGGGCAGTTCTTTCTTCCCTCACGGGGAGAAGTAGAAAACTATGTTAGGTGGGATGGGTCTTGTCCTCCAGGTAGGTCTGAACAAGTGTCCCTTCTTCAACTGAGCTGCAGTCAGGCTGTCTCTTGCCTGGTCTCCTCCCAGACGTCATGATGCTTATTTCCCACATCTTCCTTTAATTTTGGATGGGGGCGTACAGGGGAGAGAAACATGAAGTCTGCATAAAAGTATTGTACTTCACTTCCTATATAGTAAAAGTGGAAGATAATGAAGTGAAGTTTTTCTTCTGTTCTCAAGATAAAGCAGTTAATGATCAAAACCAGAAGGGTAATTGGAGTATAAAACCACTGCAGAGAAATGCCCTGTATTGAGAGGGTATGAAGTGCATACAGCTTTAGTGAATCTGGCCCTAGGCAGCACAAGTTTTCATTAGCTGAAAGCTCTTACCCTTTCCCTAAGAGAATGAATTGTAAATAAAAGCAAAGTGGGACAGATTCTCAATTGCCTTGTACCTTGCTCTTGTACAAAGGGTGCACTTCACACCACTTTACACAGGCTTGAAAGGTCATGTGAGGACAAAGAAGAATCTGTCCCATGAGCTCACTGCTCCAAAAGAATTTAAAGTACATCTAAAAGAAACTGACACTCTTCTCTTCCTCCACCCTTTGATTTTAACAGCACTCGCAAACAAAATTACATGATGAATTTTTCACGGCAACATGGGCTCAGGCATTTCTACAACAGAAGACGAAGGTCACTTAGACGATATCCATGAAGAAACGAGAAATTTATTTTTTTTCCTCCCAACATGTGATGTGTTGCTTTCCATTCTTTAAATCTGGTATCAGGACTTTTCTGCAACTGGCTTGATGAATAACTGAAAGCCTTTCTCAAGACAGAGTGTACACCACTTTTTCGCACTGTGAACTAATGAGAAGTGACTTATTTTCTCATAGGTAAATGTTTTAATGTTGATGTGTCTGTGAAAATTGTGATCTGTTGTAATATCAGCTACAGTGGCAGTATTGGAAGTAAGCAACTAATTCTGTTTAACAGGAAAAAAAGTTTAAGCACAAAGACTTTTCAGATTTTATGTTTAAAAAAACCCTACATACTAAGTACAGAATTTAACATTCTTTGTCACATAGGTATTTAAGTGCACTGTATTTCAGCTCTGTGTCATTTTACGTAATTAAGTTATCATCGTTTGTCCTCTTTGTATTCTCTTCTACATGACACATTGGCACTGTATTTACTTGTTTTGTTGTTGTAATATTTTTGCTGCTGATTTTTGGGCTGTTTACCTTCTGATAAAATGTATTAAAAAAAAATCAAAGTACTTAATCAAGAAGATAATTGCAAAAGTAGTTGTAAAGGCATTGATATCCTTCAGTCTTATTCTTTGATATGTCTGTTGGTTAGCATTGTTTTGTGGATAAAAAAAGAATGCTTGACATTAAACTTTTTTCTATTAAGGAGCTGCGGATGAAGCCCCAAACAGAAGTTCCCAATTCCCTGTCTAAATGTAGTCAGTTCTCTGCAACTGATTTACTTACAGTAACTGCCATTTGGTGTCCGTAGTAATGAAGTGATTTGTAAACAGTGAACGTTTCATTGTGTTCTCTTTAGTGTTTGTTTCTATTGCGGGTCATGTTTGTATCTTCTGATAAAGTTGTATCTACACCAGCAACGTTATAATGCCCCTATAGCCCTAAACTGTCTATTATCATAAATAAAATGTTTCACTTTATGGTGAACCAAGCTAAAGATCGATGCTTCAATAAAAATAATGTCAACAACGAATTCTGACGTTAGACTTTTCAAGCCATGCGGGCCTTACATAAAATCATAAACCAAATTCTTTTACTAAATACCTAGACTCTAATACAAACACAGATGGTATTTATTAATATTTAGTACATTACACTTAACAGAACTTTGCAAATAACACAAACCAAGAGATCTTTCCAGTCCCACCTGTCGGCATAACACAGTCGTTGGAACAGGTCCTGGTGCAAGGAATGAATTGGGACCACAGACCAATACACACTCTCACTTGTCTTTATCTGCAAACCCAACATGCGATGTGCAAATCGGTGTTTCCAAGCTCTGAGGACTACAGTGCAGCACATAAGGAACCCAGTTCAAAACAAAGTTGCTAATCCTTAGAATCTTAGAATCATTTAGGTTAGAAAAGACCCTTAAGATCATTGAGTCCAACCATAAATCTAACACTGCCAAGTCCACCACTAAACTGTGTCCCTAAGTGCCACATCTACACATCTTTTAAATACCTCCAGGGATGGTGACTCCACCACTTCCCTGGGCAGCCTGCTCCAATGCTTGACAACCCTTTCGGTGAAGAAATTTTTCCTAACATCCAATCTAAACCTCCGCTGGTGCAACTTGAGGCCGTTTCTTCTTGTGCTATCGCTCGTTACTTAGGAAAAGAGACCAACACCCACCTCACTACAACCTCCTTTCAGGTAGTTGTAGAGAGCAATAAGGTCTCCCCTCAGCCTCCTCTTCTCTAGGCTGAGCAACCCCAGTTCCCTCAGCCGCTCCTCCTCAGAGAGAAGTATCATGTGTACCTGCTATGCTCTTACATCATGCACATCTGCTTCTAGCACCTTGCTGGTCTGAACCAGAATGGTGTTCATTACACATCCATGCTCAACCACCTAAAATGTGTTTATTTTTTAAGATGTTTTCGATCAAAGGTGCCTGAGCGATGCAGGAAAAAAGGAAGTTATTCAGTAAACAACTAGTCAAAACCTTGGCTTGGTCAAAGTTATGCAACAGACCTTTGACAGACCTGAAAACTTACTGCAACAGCCCGGCCTCCTGCAGCTGCAAACTCACCGCACTGTTCTGGAGAACCATCTGTGTGCTTTCAATCCTTGAAACAAGATAAAGGATCTATTCAGAGAAAGAGCAGGAAGAAAAAAATGAGGTTATTAAAGACTATAATAGCTTAATGTTTGGGCAAGAGATTTTAAAATATTGTCATAAAAGTTTCACCCATTGAACAAACAAAAATGCAAGATATAAACCCTCCTGTTTTTTAAGATAATTTTGTTTGCCCTAATATGTCAGTAGATGGGTGATATTTCATCTAAAATGAGTGTGCAGCTAATGTTTTGCTAGGGATTCAATTTATTTTAACGACTTTAGATACAGCAAGGCACTTAATCTGACTTCTCTTTCCAGGTAAGAGACCATCAGAGTCAGAGAAGCTGCTTTTCACAATTGTATTTATTGCATTTGAATAACGTGTGTAATCATGATTACTGAGGAATCCCACGAGGCATTTCACCAAAACTCACCACAAACTGTGCACAGGCTTTTCTCAAGAAAATCATCCTGGCTGGTAGATTCCCAAGGGATACTGACATTTGTCCTTTCCAGATTCCAGCATGCCCTTCCTTATATTTTTTCCGTTCCTACAGCACACAAGATACCATGCACATACCATACGCTCACTGTATGTGCTGTTTTATTTTTCCTCCCATATGACTGAAAACAATCAGTCATCTGATGTTAAATAGTTGTTAAAATAGCAAGGGTGACACAGCACATAATCAATGGCAATAAAACAGTGTCACTGCTATAAAATGTACTAATAAGCTTACCTACTGGTATAAAACTTCGGTGGGTGTAACTATGAAAATATTTTTAGTATGCCTTATAGTCTTCCTCCTTTCTCCACCCAAAGTGGGTAAATATCTGGCTAGGCAGCAAAACTATAGGAGGAGAATCAACAGCATAAAGCAGTTTTAAAAAAATGCCATTTTGCATTGTATCAATAGAAGTGTTTATGGTAAAACATGGTAAATATATATATATGGCTGCCAGTGCTGGTAAAGGAGACAGCAGTTGTCAGCTGTTGAGTCCTTCACTTAAATACAGATGTAAAAAAGTTGGAGAGATTGCAGGGTACAGCAGCAGAAACAAGACCCTTGAAACGATGAGCTTCCAAGTAGAGAGTTGGTTTGTTTAGTCTAGAAAGGAAAACATTTGGAAAGAGACATGACAACAGCCATAAACATGGATCCATGTTTTATTTACTTGCTAACTCTTCAGGGCAAATGTCACTGGGTAGACATGCTGCCACAGCATCACCTTATCATTTAGCCATCAGTGGGGAATGGAGTTTGGTTATTATCCAAGCAGGAAGCTGGTGCAAGGCTCTGTAAGCCCTTCCAACGGACATAGAAAGGGCCATGCACAAGCAGCAAAGTGCAGCAGATAAACCCCACTCGGTTCAGCTCTGTGGTGAGGCTTAACTAAATGTGACTCAACACTGGAGTAACGGAAACAAGCTAGCCATAGAGGGGAGCTACCTTAATCCTGAGCTGGTGAGGGAGCCTCAAAGGCAAATGAGATCAGCAAAAGGGCTTGCCTACCTTAAGCATGGCCCTAAAGAGCTCTTCAGGGGCTATTGGCAATCTGGAGCAGCTCAGACCACGCTACCACTTGCAGCGCACCTCCTGCAAAGGAGGGGGATCCATCCGCAAGTGGTGGATCTGCCGCTGGCAGAAACGACCGTGAGGTACGAGGCTGCAAAAGTCGTAGATGTGGCACATGGACAAACTGCCTAGTGTTCTCCTGTGTTACAGACATTTTATGACTGTTTCTTCCCCATGTTCTTCTTGGGGACTGACCGACCTGGCAGCAAGCCTAAGGACACAGGCCCATGCATGGTTAATTACCACAGAGCCTGATGGGGAGTGTTTGAGCCGACACCCAGCAAGGAGGGGCCCAGTAAAAATGTTATTCCAGGGATGGAGGAATACTGTACTGGAGGATGCTGATAAATGCGGGTTTTATAGTTTGAATCTATTTCTTTTGAAAGAAAACAAGTTTGTTAAGCTTCTTTAGGAAAAAAAAAAGAGGACATGGTTGTGCTTTTGAGCTGTGCTGCTCAGGGATGATCTGTGAAAGAGTTAGTGGCAAAGAAGCTATTTCAGAGGGCTCAGCTGCTTCCCTGATTGCCTCTGGGCCAAAGGCGGGACTCTGGGAGGTACTGGGCAGTCACAGGTTTCGGGTTTGTTTCTGCATTAGGATGCTATTGCTGATACCACAAGAGGTGGTTGATAGCCCCAGGCTCCCCTTTCCCTGCACACTGACTGTGCACATACACGCTAGCCTTCTGCTGATACCATATTATTGCTCCAGGTGTGCTAGAAACAGCATATGCAAAGCCATTCAGCTGGGTTACATACACGACTGGACACAGCTCATTTAAAATCACACCCTTCTCAAGGGACGTTTTAAAGGATTTGAGTTCAGCCACTTTCAAGGAACTTCACACCATAGAAAGGAAAATGTCCTAGTGTTTGGGCCTCTGCTGGAATAATGGTGTTATTATGGACAATAACAAAGCTTGACATGACTAATGTATCTATATAGGATGTGGGTAGTAACTAATTAATGGGAGCACTTTGAGAGCCAGGCCAACTGCCACTGAAATCAGTGGGAAAATCCCTGTAAATCTGAAGGTGATTCAATCTAGATTGAATCTCACTTCAATCTGGAAATGTCCACCTCAACTTTACTAATTCATCCGGTTTGACCTGTCCTAGGACCTGCGTAAGACTCCATGGTCAAATATATACAGGTTTTCTCTGGCTTGGAAAGTCGTCTCATTATTAGAAGAACTCTGAGTGTGGTTAGGGAGTGGCTGGGAGTGACCCAGTCGATGGAGCCCATCTGACCCAGTTTGCTAATTTGGGATGTCGCATCTGGGATGTCCGCACCCATAAGACAACCAGAAGTCTCCGCACTCCCCAGCCCCTCAGCTGGCTCCTATGACTGTACTCACTATCAGCAGTTTTTTGAGGAAGCTGAGAACTAAACAGCCCAATGACTGGAGCTCTAAGCAGCTGTGGGTGCTGGATCTGGCCTTGGACATCACGGCTTTCCTTCTGCTGCCGGAGGGCAGCGGCTCCCGCTGCTCCCTCCCCTGTGAGCCAGATGGGCCCTCAAAGCTCACACTGGGCCCTCTGTCATCACACAGCTCCAGCGGTGCGTGTGCCAGTAACTTATTTCCCGCAATTAACCTCCACAGGAGTTATTTTAGTCTCTCCAATTGTCCGTATTGTTTATTCTTTATTAACTTTCCCTCCCTGTTTTTTCTTTTGACCAAATACCCTCTTTTCATCTTGTTCCTACTGAGTTCAGCACTGTATTAATCCCTGCCCTTCTCTCAGAGCTGAAGAACTGAAGCATCTTTTACCATTTTAGACAACGCTGGAAAGAAGCAATAAAAAACTACTAACTTTCCCAGTGGGTCACGCACAAGAAATTAAAACCAGCTTGTATTTAAATGCAACCATTGACACAATTAGTGTAACATAATCCGCAGTGTGGATTACTGTAACATTCGTAGTGATTTATACCTTTGTGGATTTTTCTAGCAGGAAATCTGCTATTCCTGAGTTTGTTTCGGGCTTTCTCCTCTCCCTCCTCTTTGTGCAGGGTGTATAAGCAGAGGTCTGTCTGTGGTATGTTATTGCAATATATGCTTTACTAGTAATAAAGCATTTCAGAATTTCAGTACATCGATGGTGACACCACACCTTCATAAGGTAATTACAACTGCATTCTAACACAAGCTACAGATGCCCGTGTTCAGAAAAAAATAGCTTTTTGGATAAATAAATATGAATCAAAAAGTTGTCTTTCCCAAAGTATCTCCATTTACCCAGTGCTATATAACAATGGCATCCAGCACCATTCCACATGAAGTCCGATGCATGTGGCGTATCTAACGTATCACTCTGAAATTGTTCTTCAAAATGTCTTTTTGTTACAGCCTATTTTGGATAAAACTGGTTATAAAACCCCTCTTATTTAAAATGCAACTTTTGAAATGTTTTGACCTTGAAATTTCTCAGTTTAACAATACCAAAATTTAAAGTACTCTATTTCAGCTTGAATTAATTTGAATTTTATTTAAGTTACTCTTAAACTCTAACAGGGGCTAACATGTCAAGGAATAATTTAAGGTTTTCAAAATAATACATTCCTGTAGAAACCAGTTTTACAATTTCTTTTGTGGTCTCAGTGCATAAGAATTTCAAAGTCTTTTTTTTTTCTACCAGTTCTATATACAAAATCAAATCTCCAAGAATCTGAGAGGTGGGAAAACATTTTTTCCTGGGCAAGAGAAAGAGCTGACATTATGTTGGAAAACATTTCTATATCAAGGGCTGAAAGACGAGACCTGTGAAGATACTTCACTACTAATTCCTGAGTATTCACAAGGGAATCGATACCTTCGTATCCTTTGCATCCCTAAAGAAATAAAAACCTACACCCAGTCACTTACGCGAGCGACCACGCTTCTCAGCACAGCTGGCAAAAACATCCTCCTTATTAAAAAGGAAGGAAAACAATCTTAAGTAAGTCTCTTGAAGCGTTCCATCAACACGAAGTCCTTCAGGAATTCATAGTTTTACATTCATTTACACAACTGGCACACATCTGCATTGGCCGCCTGGTGTCTATACTACCTTTCTTGAAGGACAGAGCATTGACATCTGCTTTTCCAATTCATTTTAGACCATGAATCCTGAAGCTTCTTCCCTGGCTTTTTGGGACAACCCAACGGGGGTTTATTTAACACACAGCACGGCACACCCCAGCACCGCGCGCACCAGCCAGCCACACACAAGCAGGCCGGGCCCTGTATGCTGCGTCACTGCTAGCCAGTGCCTACCCCACGCCCCCCAGGCCTACTTCTATATTTAAGTTAGAAATAAATCATATTTATATTATAATTATGCACTTCGCGCGTGCTTGTATACACCCGAAGGGAGGGCAGGCGGCCGACACCTCAGCTACACCCAGGGCAGCGCCCAGGGAGGCCGCAGCAGCCCCCGACACTCCCGCCCCGGGCGCGGCCCGCGGGCACCGCGGAGGCAACCGCTGCCAGGGCGCCGCCGGGCGGGGGCGCGCACCGGCCCCGCGCACAC
>JAVKLA010000005.1:14084044-14116335 GCA_034782735.1 Sagittarius serpentarius | reverse complement strand
CATCCCACTGGGTGGGGGGGGGAGCGAGTGAGCGGCTGCGTGGTGCTGAGTTGCTGGCTGGGGTTAAACCACGACACCTCGGCATCGAGATATTGAAGGAGGTCATTCCCGCTGGCTGGCGATCACCTTTAGAACATGAAGCAACACCCTTAGGTACATAGCAGACAGGAAAAGGCTATCGCTTGGATAATATAATCTTAACCAAGCAGTAGTTGCATAAATGGGGATAGGATCTGTCACAAGTCACGTCCTACTCTCTGCTCATGTAGGATTTGGTTTGATACCTAGTGCACAGAAGATATAGACAGAAAACCTGTGTTATAAAGTAGCTACCAAGAATGAAATGTTTCTTCCAAATGCAGATCGTAACATGGACAGGGAAGTTGACCTTCTTTCTCAAAACTAGCAGGAAGAGAGTTGCAGCTTAGATAAATAGTTATTGTTACTACTTTCCCGGAGAGTGTCTGCCCTGTGCTCAGGTTCTTTGTTGGCTTTGTCAGAAGCAACAGTTCTTCAGGAATTTCTTCAGGCACGGCAATGGCTCTAGCCTGTTCTGCAGAGGGGCAAATCCTTTCAGGAAGTCTTAGGAAGAGCTCATAGAGGAAGAGAGCCTCATAGAGGATCGTTGGAGACATTTCAAAACCTTGTATTAGTTAAGTAAAGTAGTTACTTCATGCCTTGTTTTCAGCAGTGAAACTGGAATATAAATTTATAATCTCGTCCTCAACCCCTTCTTCTTACTTCCCCCCACCCCAGTCATTTTTTCCTGTGACCACACTGTGGTTTACTGTCCTTCAGCTTCCCCTGTGACTTGAGAGGTTTGCACTGTAAACACGATGACTGAAATTATTCTGGTTATAAATAACAACCTTCTGCTTTTTTTTTTTGTTTTGTTTTGCTTATTTTTAGCTTGATGCAGCACTTGAGAGACTAGTGATATGTGTAAACAGGGTTGATGAAGCAGATACAGAGGGAGACGACTCTTTTGGTGGCTTCTCTGCTGAAGGAGGTGCATCATGTAACTTCTCCCTTCTGCACAGATGCTTGTTTGATGTCTGCTTGTTCCACTTTGCCAGAAGATGAACCAGCTGCTGGAGGTCATTGGTGCCTTGAGGTCACATGAACTATAGAAATTATTCTGAGTTAGCTTGGTGTGTATGCATGATCTTGATTTACATTCTCTCCTCTGATCATCAGCTGGAGCTTTATGATGAAGACTGCTCCAACAAAGTTTTTGGCAGTGGATTGCCTCTGGAAAAATGAAGCTAGCAAATGATTACCTGTCTCTGAGGGGGTGTACGTCCTTATCAGTTGGCTTAAGCGTGACAAAGGGGTCATCAGCCATGGTACCGTTCTGTAACTTATCTGATTCCACTATCACTAGCTACTGCTTTTGGATTTCATAAGGGGTGAGGATGGCAGATTCAGACCCAAGGTCACTGAAGCCACAAAAAGCAGGAATAAGAATGATCATATTTCCGCGGGTTCTCATGGTCTTCAACGTGTTTGCACTGGAGACAGAAGCCATCTCTTATCTATATCCTCTTATCTGTATCGGAGAGGGAGAGACCAGTGTTCTGCTGCTCGAAGTGCTCCAGGTGTTTGTCTTATGTGGAACTGATGACGTCTCAATCATCATAACAGGTTCCCAAAACATTCTGTTGTTGAAAACAAACATAAAATTGCTGGTTGATAAGCGATACCATTAAGATACTCAGTCCATGGAGTAAATCTTTAGAGGCTAAAGTATTTTTTGGCAAGGAACATGAAATATAAAATACTCCTTATAAGTTACATAATCTTTTAGGGGGCCATAACCCCACTCCAGTTGCTGGTACAGACCATCACATATGCACACATGTGGCTTGCCAGGACTTCCCAGGTCCCAATAGCTGCTCCCGCCACCCCCCTGCCCCTTACTCTTAGAGACAGGCAGATGCTCTCACACCCAGAGCTGGCAGGGTCTCCCGTGGTCCCGTAGCTGACCCTCCCGTGCTACTCTGGACTGGTGGAGATGGGCCTTTGATGGACTGATGGCTCCTGTGATGGACCTGGAAGTAGCCCAGCAGGGTGTTATCCAAGCTCTCAGTCCTGCCATTGTTCCTCTGAGTAACTGTGGGTGTGTGGAGGAGCTTTTGCCACACAATCCAACACAGTTTATGTAACCATCTTGCCTTTCTATGTGGAGTAGAGTGGAAATTTTGCCTGTCTAAAAGCTGTATAGGAATTCAAGGTCCTCATATTTTTTTTTTTTTTTATTTTTTTTTTTTTCCCAAAGGCTCACTCCTGGACTGCATTTCTTAGCTTAGGGCCTACACAAGGAAAATTCTGTTTGCTTCACAAGTTATTTCTAAATTTGTGAAGCTTTACATGAAGGCTACAGGTCTAAACAATCTATTCATTAGTGGATTTAGTGGGAGTAGTGGAGGAAGAATGAGGATGATAAGCACAGTCCAGGAAAAGTAGGAGAACACATTCCTTATGACCCCACCCAGTCATTTTACAGCTTTGTGCTTGTTTTAAAAAAAAAATTCTATTCTGGCTGGGTCTAATTTTATACATATCACTCAAGATGATAAGTGGAAGGGCATAGGGCACTGGGGAGTGAGGCCAGAGAGGAAATAAATGAGAGAACATGTTCCTAAAATTGCCTCAGTTTTTGTGTCTAGCCTCTTCAGACAGTAGGAACAGACCTTGCAATAACTCTGCTTTTCAGTGTACATTTGGGAGAACATATTTCATATAGATTGGCAGTATTTCCACTAACCCTTTGGCTGATGGCAGTCACCTGTATTTGTAACCTTAAAGATACAAAGTACTTCATAGACTTTGCAGTTCATGATCAAACTTGGAATTTCCCAGCACAGTTGTGTTTTTCTACTATAATGCTGTACTAGTGCTGCCTACTCGTGCTTTTCCACTATTTAAACCAACTGTGCTTAGCAACCAGAAGAAAGGTTTTCTGCTCTTTTAAAACGGGCAAGATCTGCCACTGACTACTCCCTGTTGCATTAGGTAACTCAGATATGTTCAGGTTAGATACACAACGTTAGGAGCAAAAGTACCCCATTTTGTAATTATAAGCCTATTAAAGCTGCAGTAGACACACAGCACGCTATTCTTCATGTGTCCAGCTTCTTTTTTTTTTCATTCCTCCCCATAGTCATATTTTGAATCTAAGGAACAGCAGCCAAATCGTGGTCTTTATGAATTTTATGGCTGCATTCTAATTCATGTGGACTGGATCAAAAATTATTGTCCTCTACAAGGATCAGTGTAGATGGCTTGACAGCTCTCCTTTATCGTCTAAGATTGGGAAGAGAAAGTACTTAATTATTAGTGATAGTGTTATAAATTGATGTTTGCTTCACTTTTTTTTTTTTTAACACCTTCAATTTGATAACAGCAGTAAAGACATAAGACAGGCCTTTATCAGTCAGATAAAGAATTGCCAACTCTTTAAGTCTTTTGCATACAGCTTTTAACTACTTCAGCTCAACTCTTATCTGGCTGATAAGATTAATGGCAGTATTTCTTATAGCTTTTTAATTTTATGCTTGCCGTGAGGTTCAAAGGTTGTCCAAGAGCAGTATTCCACTATTAATTAAGACTCAGGTGCCCAGAGATTGCCTTTCTCTTCCTTTGGATAAAGGTCTGGGAATTTTCAGAAATCATGGTGGTAAGCTTTGTCTTCATGAAAATGACAGTACCTACTTTTGCTCTTCCTCGAGCGTGCTGGGAGTGAAGGGCAAGGCTGAATTTCCAAGCCTTGGATATCTCTGTGGGCAGTTTGTCGTACTGTTATTCAGCAAACACTTGGAGAGACACTGCAACCTGTCATGAAATTCTGCTGGTTTGCTACTCTATGGGCAATGTGTATCATGTTGTAAACACAAGCATCTCAATCCTTGCTCTGTGTGTGCTTTTCAAAAGAGATGGATGATATTAAAGACTTTCATCTTTATTGTCTACAGCTTAGTATTCAAAATGATCATCAGAGAACGTGGTTATGTAGGGCTGTTAAGGTGAAGCTGGTGACATGACATGGAATACGTAAAATGGTGCATCCAGCTATAGTTTTGGGGTAGATTTAGGACCTCTTAATGGCATGTGATTGTTCTCTGTGTTCTGGTATCCACTGTGAACCATAGCTAAACACAAGATCCTCTTGTATCCTCCCTCAGGTGTACTTTTGTGTTAGATGGTTCTCATGATTCAGTGTACTGTAACTTCCTTGTTCAAACAGAACCAGAAATGCTTAATCTACAGTTTAGAAACCTTCAGACTGAGTGATGGTGAAACTTGGGTTGTGACCTCTGGTAGTATTTCAGACTAACACTTGCCCTCATGTGGATAACTGTTCAGAGTTGAGCCCTGTTCAGTTAGGCAAATACATCTGTATCATATATTTTACCATGGCAAAGAAAGGCAGGACCGAACTTCTGTTGTTCTGCATATGCTTATAGTACCTGGAAGAATCTGGGCACGTGTACAGAAATGAGAAAGGAACTGGAGATCTTAAGACCTCTCCACATCTAGATTTACGTTACAAACTTGTGTGGCTCTTGCAAATATCAACCAATTTACTTGAAGATTAACAAACTTGAATGTGGAAAGTATGTATCCCAGTCAGGATGTGAATTGTCTGGGGTTAGCAGGGAGCTGTCTTGTGTTGCTTTGTCTTTTGGAACAGGAAGAAGAGGTGCATGTTTTTAAAACCTTGGATAGAAATGTTTTGATATTATATTCTCATTTTATTGGAACAGTTTGGCCAAAACCAAGCCTCTGAACTGATTTGGTTTGTGTTGTTTGCATGCAGCTGTAGTTTTTGTTTGTTCCAATTTGTTTGAGTGGGTTTTCTGTTTAAGACTGATTAAAATTGCTTCTTAATTTGTAAATGAGGCTGATGTTGCCAGAACACATCAATTAATTACCAGAAAAAACACATTCTATGTGAATAATGACATAAGGGACCGTTACGGAATCACAGAACGGTTGAGGCTTGAAGGGACCTCTGGAGATCGTAGAGTACAATCGCCTGCACCCCTTCTCCAGGCTGAACAATCCTAGCTTTCTCAGTCACTCCTCAGGTGCTCTGATTTCTTAATCATCTTTGTGGACCTTTGCTAGATCCTCTCCAGGGTGCCCATGTCTTTCTTGCACTGGAATGCCCAGAACTGGACCCAGCACTCCACATGTGCCTCACCAGTGCTGAGGAGAGGGGAAGAATTACCTCCCACAACCTGCTGGCTGTGGTCTGCATAACGCAGCCTAGGGAGCTGCTGGCAGCCTTTGCCAGAAAGACATGTTGCTGGTTTATGTTCAATTTTTTTGTCCAGTAGGACCCACAGGTCTTTTTCTGCACAGCCACTTCCCAGATGATTGACTCCCCAGTGTTTACTGTTGCATGGGGCTATTTTTCCCAGGTGCAGGACTTTGTGCTTCCCTGCATTGAACTTCATGCTGTTCCTGTCTGCTTGTATCTCCAGCACGTCAAGGTACTTCTGAATGACAGCATAACCATCTGGTACATCAACCCTTCTCTTTAGTTTCTCCTCTGCAAGCTTCTTGAAGGTGTACTCTGTCCTATCATCAGGGTCATTAATGAATATATTGGCCTAAGGTATGAACGTCTGGGATACTCCTGTAGTGACTGACCTCCAGCTGAACTTCATGCTGCTAACCCTTTGAGCGTGGCAGTTCAGCCAGTTTTCTGTGCACCTCACTGTCTGTTGAGCTAACTCATACTTAATCAGCTTGTCTTTGAGGATGCTATGGGATACAAAGCCTTACAAAGCCTTGAAAAGTACAAGATAAAGAATATCACTGACGTTCCTTTTTCCACCAAACCAACCATCTTATCATAAAAGAATCAAGTCAATGAGGCATGATTTTTTCCTTCATAAATCCATGCTAACTACTCTCAATCACCTTGTTGTCCTTAACATGTTTGAAAATGATTTCCAGGGTTACTTGTTCCATCACCTTCCCAGAGACCAAGGCGAGGCTGACCAGCCTGTAGTTCCCTAGGTCCTTTTTTTTACCCGTCTTGAAAGTGGGAGTGATACAGGCTTTCTTCCAGCCTTTAGGAACCTACCCAGTTTTCATGACCTTTCAAAAATAATCAAGAGTGGCCTTGCAGTGACACTGGCCAGCTCCCTCAGCCCTTGTGGATGTGTCCTATCAGGTCCCATGGACTTGTGCATGTGCAGTCTGTTTAAATGTTCCCTTACCTGATCCATTTCCATTGCTCCAGACTTTCCCACTGGTCTTAGGGGCTGGGATTGCTGAAGGCTGATCTTACCTGTAAAGTCTGAGGCAAAGCTGATCTTTCACCATGTCCTTTGTCACCTTTTCAGTAGAGGGCCCACATTTTCTATAGCCTTCCTTTTGCTGCTGATATACCTGTAGAAGCCCTTCTTGTTTCCATTCATGTCCTTCTCCAGATTCAGCTTCAGGTGGACTTTGGCTTTCCTAACCCTGTTCCTGCATGCTCAAAGTGTCTCTATATTCTTCCTGCGTCATCTGTCCTTTCTGCCACCTCTCATATGCTTCTTTTTCGTGTATGAGTTTTGTCAGGAGCTCCTTGTTCATCTACACAGGCCTCCTACCACTACTGCTTGAATTCCTGTTACTTGGGATGGACCATTCTTGAGTCAGGAGGACATAATCCTTGAAAATCACCCAGCTCTCCTGGACCCTTCTTCTCTTCAGGACGATATCCCATGGGATTCTTCTAAACAGGTCCCTGAACAGGAAAAAGTCTGCTCTCCTGAAGTCTGGGGGTGTAAGCCTGCTATATGTCTCATTCCTCTCAGAATCCTGAACTCCACCATCTCATGGTCATTGCAGCCAAGGCTGCCCCCAGGCTTCATATTCCTGACCAGTTCTTCCTTGTTTATAAGTATCAGGTCCAGCAGAGCGTGTGTCCTTGTCAGCTCCTCCATCACCTGTGGCAGGAAGCAATCATCACTGCACTTCAGAAGGCTCCTGGATTGCTTGTGCCCTGCTGCATTGCCCTTCCAGCGGACACTAAGGTGGTTAAAGTTTCAGTTTCACTGGGCAGAAGTCAATACACTAGCATTCATGGGTAGCTTGCTGTGAGACAGGGCAAGATGTGAAGTAGGAAGTGGTGTTTGTGGGTAGGTAGACATTGACGTGGAAAAAAAGTGCTACGGATGTATGTTTGTATGGCCAAACATACATCTTAGTATGGTCGGCATTGCTGTAAATGCAAAATAAGATAAATGTGATAATATGGAGGTGAGAAGAAAGCCAGAGGGCTGCTCAGGTGGGAATTGCTGGTAGAACAATCCTATTCTAATGTTGACTAGATCCAAATCTGCAGGTAGGGGGAAAGAACTGTGATGCTGAGAGTTACAATTTGCTAAACAATAACACGAGAAAACAGTTCACAAGATGTCGTTCAGGCCTCTTGGTGAATTGAAACTATGGAAAGATATAAAAGAAGCTCCAGATGTGTTTCAGGAGTACAAAGGTAACAAGCTCTGATAGTACCCTTGATATGATACTGTTCTTACAAACAAGCTTTAGATCTCTTACTTCACGCAATAAAGCTGAAGTAAATCTTGAATGTGGTGTAAATAAAAAATTGTAATTTTGGTAAAAATATCCTACTGTGACTGTCTATGTAGGGAAAATGTTGCTTATGAAATAGTGAGAACTGAAGAGATGCTGGGTTGGGTCTGTCCGAGGAGATAGAGAACAGCAAGCCCTGAGTGGAAAATTCCAGCACCTTCATCAGACTGAAGGCTTAGGTAGCAATATTGGTATTTTGCTGCCAGGCAGATTGTATTTGCTGAATCAGAATGTTGAACCAATCATGGTTAGCTTTGTCTGAGTGTTTCGGTAGCAATTTGTTTAATTTCTGTGTGGTAACCTTTTTCTAGGAATGTATTTATGTACAGCTAAAAACTAAACACCTCTGGGTTAGCTCCCTTGGTTGAAGGCAAACACATGCTTAAGTGACTTGCTGGACTGGAGCCCAAGGGCCTCGTTCAGAATTATGGCTCTGTTTCCCGTTGCACTCACATTCTGTCATCAAATGTAGCGCTAGCCAGCATATCTGCGTAACGATATAGCAGTCCTGTCATTTTGCTCGTAATTTAGAGTAGCATTTCTTGCCCCGTATTTCTAGAAGCAGCCAACACGGGGCAAAGGACTTATCAGAGTATCTCCTAAACATGTTAAGATGTTTATGGCACTGAATCAGACAGACAGATAGATGTTTACAAACCTTCTGGCTAGTTTTAAAATTGTCTGCATCTCCCGACTCCTGTTTTAGTGGGCGCAGGACTGAGAATAGCAGTAAGTGGCACATCCGTTGAAAGAATAACTTTTTGAAAGTAGTGAATTGTGCATCCTTGAGATGCTGTCTGGAAAAAGAAGCCTCTGAAATGGAGGAGAAAGCAGGGGGGTGGATGCAGGAAGCAACTGGCTATCTGGAAGAAAGAAGTGGCTTTCTCAGTGTTAAAATCGGAGTTCTGTCTTTTGGAAATGGACGTGACAGTTTGTGAGTAAGCAGGAAGTAACTCAGCAATAAAGTAATCTCCCTTTGACACTGACATTTTGTTTAAAAACTGAGGAGGGAAAATCCAGATAAGCATGAATATAACCTTCCAATTTTGTTTCTGCAATTATTTACAGAGTAATTAATGCAAAAGCTTTCTTTACCCAAGAGAAGCATAAATTAATGGCTTCCATATAGTAAAGGTTGTGTGTGGTTTATTTACTTACTGCTGTCACAGACTATCTAATTAGTGCTTTCAAACTGCATTCACAGTTCTTGTCTCTAGCTTGTCAAAATACATTCTTTGAAAAGAAATGCCAAATCCGAGGTTAAAAATGTAACCAAACTTATTTTGTCTGCAACCAGGTTTTTCAGTGGAGACCGTGGAACTGTTCTTCATTGACTCCTGCTCCATGAGATCAACTATGGAACATGCTGAAGAACATGAAGCATGTCTTGAGCAAACCCAGAGGTACTGTGTGGAGAGACCAATATACAACCAAGAGCTCTTGCAAGGACAGCTGCACAGACGAGAAAGAACACCTCAGACTTTAAGGCAGAAGATTGCACGTTCTTGTCGGTAAGGTTTTTTGCCTTATCTTTATTTTATTGTTTAGAAATATTCTAATTCTTAACTGATGCATGCACATAGCTGGTAATCTCTTCAAAGAAACACAAAAGATAAAAGCACGCATTCTACTTTGATTATTCAGCAAGACTGTGATGAAGTTGTATATTTATTTTTATATTATAATAGATAACTATATTACAAAATGTTAGATAAGTGAGTTGAATCTTCATCAAAGTGCAAAGGGAAAATATGCAGCATAGGAATGTGAAGTATTAGTCAAATCACATGACATGAATTCATAAGACCCAGAAAAATATCTGTCCTTTTTATGCCAAATTTGTGCTTCACATGATTCTTTCATGGAAGGAGAATGGAGATGTATGATAGCTGTGTAGAAATCTAAATTATTAGTCTAATAAGGACTTAATAGAGGCATTCTGTAGCTTTTAACTAACTGCCTTGGAATCTAAGTGTCATCTGGTTAGACAGAAGTGTCTCTAACTGTGCAACTCTTGCTCTATGGTACCAGAGGATAGTGAAGAGAAACTTATTCTAGTTAAGTTCTCATTAGCTTTGCATTTATCCATGCTTCATTTGCAGAGTTGATTCAATTTCTTGCTAGAACCTTGTTCTGCAAGACAACAAATTATTTCTGCCTGACTCCTAGTCTGTAAAATATTCCTGTTCACATGATTTGACATTTGGAGATTTGTTTTGGTTAACAGAATGACCATTTTAATGTTAATGGCACCTAATTCCACCTCAAAAAACTTACCTGTCCTGAATAAAAAAATATGTGGATCAAAATCCTCCTGAGCTATGACTTCTTGTGATTCAATCTGCTTAAACATGGAGAGGTCTGGATGACTAGTTCCTCTCTGACTTGTAGCCATAAGCTTCTTCACTATGCAATTTAGTCCCATGAGAATTCAGAAATGTTAACAAATCTCTGCAGTTCTCTTGCAGTTCCCCTACACAGAAAAGCATTTATATGATCCCAGTGTTATGTTTTTACCCAAGGTTAAACTTTCTTACCACAGTACAATCAAAGTATGATGTATGGCAGTACTGGATAGAGATATTTATTTCCTGGCTCTATTCATTTGTCGTGAGTCGGGGTTTCAAAAGGCTAATAACACTGCTAAAGAGACACAAGGATCAGTGTTGCTGGCTTCAGTGCCTTTCCTTTCAGGGTAAAGAAGGGTTATGTTCTCAAATAGCCTTAAAGTTAGCCTATCAGTACCAGTGATAGTAACAAGCATTAGTAAAATAATAGTGTTTTTTTTTTAAAAAGCATAATAATATAAAATATTATAATCAAAAAAATATAAAGCATGCAAATAGTAAATAAAAATAGGAAAAAGCATTGCAAAGCACTTTGATGAGAGAAAACTGCTATCAGAAAGCAAGTTATCCTCAGGGGATTGTTACTAGGAACAATCTCAGCAAAAAGTGTTGTGTGACTTCTCAGTTGTGCATGGGCTTGGAACAGTTTCACTTCCCACTGATCTCCAGCCTCACAAGATTATGATTAGCTTTTACAGTTCCATAAGGTTTGTGCACAGCAACCAACATGTGATAAAGGGCTAAATTAACTGGAGTCATAGGTGTTTGTGTTTAAGCTTTGTCCAGAAATTACTGTCATCAGGGGTCTGAGCCTGCCTTTAATGGAGCTATTTCCCTGCATAGTACTGAAAGACAATTTTTTCGACCTGTTTGTCCCCTGCTAGTGTCTTACCTTTTTCTTTCTGCTTTGTATTTTCAGTTGTTCTTCTAAGAAAGCCAAGTCTCATCTTTACAGTTTCTTACCAATTTTAAAATGGCTTCCCCGTTACCCAGTGAAGGAATACTTATTAGGAGACATTATCTCAGGTATAAGCACTGGGGTTATGCAGCTTCCTCAAGGTGAGTATCTCTCTGGATTTATTTATCCTCTTCTTTGCTTTTCCTGTGTGTGCTTTTATGGGAGTGCTTGGCTTACCTGAACATGCGCTCATGAGGACAGAATGCATATTTCACATGTGTGTGTGGAGATCAGTACAGCATTCTGCAGACCAGCCCATAATGATGATTCCTTTAAAACTGCAAGTCAGTGATAACCAGCAAACTCTGAAAGAAGCTTGCCTCTCTGATCAATACCAACAGCTTTCAATGACAGAACAACTTTTCACGTGTTCACGTGCATGCACAAAGCGCGTGTCTAAACCTTTGCTGAATGTACCCAGTTGTCTGAATGCACCCAGTTATTTTCTGATCCTGAAAGTTGTAGCAAATTTCCTACAGAGGGTAGCAGTATCTAATAGACCTAACGTTTCAGGAGAGCAACTGTTGCAAAGTAACCAGACTGAATTCAACCAGAGAAGAACCTGCAAAACATGAGACTGATCCCTCTTTTTCTCTTAAGCCTAGAAGTCACCAGTTTAAGCGGGGACCATGGTAGTGGTCAACGATTTACATGGTGGAAATAAATCAAAAGTATCTTCTATAACAAGACTGCAAATCTGTGGAATTTCTATTAAATTACTTGGAAATTTCACCCCAAGTGGAGCCTGGCCGTGAAGCAGAAAGGCGGAGAGAAAGCCAGCATTCACTGTTCTGTTCAGCTCTTGGTGACTGGATCAGTGGAATCTTTTGTTCAGCCTGACACCTTACTACAAGCAGTTTCAGAACTACTATGGGATTAGAAAGTGAGAGCATTTTTACAGCAGTATCATTATGGGCTGCCATCACTGCTCTGGGAATGGCAGCTTCACGACAGCTGCCACAGTCCCAGTAGATTTCCCCAGCAGGTCTTGGAGTAGAGGGAATTCTTGAATTTGTGCAGAGCCCAGTCCAGAGGAGTCCTCATGCTAAGGGTAATGTAATTAAGCATATATAAGTTTACTTGCATTTTGGCTTATTTCATATTTCCACCTCACTTGTTCCACTTTAGGCTGGGGCACGTCTGAAGAATTAATCTGTAAATCCAAGAAGCCTAGATTTTAATAGGTGGTAACCCATTAAAGCAGTGGAATATCCTAACTTAGTCTGTGCAGTTGACTTCTTTATTTCTGTAGCTTCCTGAGTTTGTGCTATTTTTTATAATTAAACATATTTTTTTCTTACACAAATATAAACATCACCTTATCTTAAACTGCTAAGTAGTATGGTTAAAAGTCAGGCAAATCTGTCATATACTAGACACAAACATTACCGGTTGTATACTGAAACACAGCTTATGTGATGACCAGATAAGGACAATAAAATTTAAGTGGTCAGCAGTGAACTTTATACTTAATTTTATGACTTTGTTTTAAACTAAACATTACTCTTTCTTTCGGTGACTGCAGACATGCCCTTAAACTGCTCCTAATCTTTCCCTTTCTAAAAAGACAAAAGTTGAACTTTTATTTTTCTGGAATGGAAGTAATTATAGCAAGCATGAGTTCAAAAAATCCTGGGAATCATTCCAGGCAGAACTACAATGACCAGGGTGTTCAAGCCGTGAACTCCTGTCATGTCGATATCTCTTTATTTCCTTGGCACTGACAGCCTTTAAAAACGCCAGTACAAATGAGAAGGAAAAGGAATAAAAGGGTATTCAGATCAGGAACTTCACATAGACTCACTCTCCCAGTTTTGAAACCACTGGTTTTCAGTTCTGGTCACTTGTACTGTTAAGTTCATCACCATATTAAAAGCCAGGCTGTTATAGTACAGGGTGTTCTAATGATACTCTTGGCATGAAGGGTAGACCTTGGGGCAGAGAATATATGTGGAATGAGTTTCAGAAGTACTTAATGAAAAGCTCATCGCTGCAAGAGAATAAACTATATCATCAGTCCAGTTCTGAGAGGAATACGAATTCTTGGTTAGGACTCAGACATTGCTTAGGGCATGAGCAAGGCCGTGTGAGTTACTACACCACACAAGAGTGCTTAGATGACACAGAAGATCCCTTCCTGGTTTTGTTCTTTTGTTGCAACCTGATGCTTTGTCTCTCAACTTAAAAATAAATTAATAGGGAGAGGTGTTTTCGAGTATCACTAGCTCTCCATGGGACCTGAACCATTGCTTCTTTTTGTAATTTGCACTGGACCGTTGAGCTTTTCGGTCCTAACTTGGACAAGTCTGCCCAAGTGTGGTAAGAACACACAGCTTCCTCAGGTGTCATGAGTCTGCACTTCCAAAGGTGAACTGGAGAACCCAGCCAAGCCAGGATACAGCGTTTTCTTCTAAAGGCCCATTTGTTCAGTTCTGGTGTCTAATTCTCATTAATGCAAGCTGTGTAGAACTATTGATTTTGCTGGAGCTGCTTAGGACACTTACGCGCTGTATCACATGGTGCTCCCGATTTGCTTGTGAGCCTGGACCCATGACAAGCACACGCTCAATCATGCAGAGGGGGAGCACCATGGGAAGTGTCCCTCCCCAGTGTCCCTTACAGCTGTTCCCCCACAGCTCCATTGCTATGCTTGCCAGCCCCCACTGCAAATAGGAATGGTGTGGATTGCACTTACACTGTGTGGACCTGGACAGGGCTTAATAACAAAAAGGACTTCATTTTTGGCAACAATACCAGACTGTATAATCTCTATGACCTTACAGATGATAAACAATGATTCTGGGCTTATTTTACATTTTGGAGTATGTTTTGCAGAAACATAAACTGTGTTTAAAACATAAACAAACATGTTTGCAGAACTAAACATGTTTGCAGAAACATAAACTGTGAACGAGTGTCATCCCACTCGTTCTGGGGTGAGGGAGGAAGTAAGTGTTTAATCAGTCATAGATTACCATGAAGATCTTGTCTGATGAGAAAAGGACGAGAAAAAAATCAAACGTGTCCCACTGGCTATGGGGTTTTGTGGTTTTGGGTGTTTCTAATTACATTCTTTGACAGATGAAAACAAAAGCAACAAAAAGTGTTTGTGGGCTTTTAAGAAGTACTTCCAGCCACAAAGGCATAACAATGAGTGCACCGGTGCACAGATGTACCCACAAACATCCATGCACACACCTGCAGTGCCTGTAATTAGAGACTTCTGGTTACCATCACGTTTCTAGGCACTGCCCTACAGTATTATACATGTTAAGGAGTATTTCCTGCAAGACTTATTGTTTTTTAAACCTGTGATATGTCACTAGATTTCCGATTAGGTAAGTTCAGTTTTAATAGGCCTAAATCCTTTTGCTTCAGATTGTTCTTTCTGTTGTTTGCCTAACGTACATATTTGCGTCTGTTTTCTAGGTTTAGCCTATGCTTTGCTGGCAGCTGTTCCCCCAGTATTTGGCCTATATTCTTCATTTTATCCTGTCTTTCTGTATACTTTTTTTGGAACGTCCAAGCACATATCAATAGGTATATCTATATGGATAACTGAAAGTCTGTGTGTGTGTTTAATAAAGTTATAAAAAAATTAAAGTAGATAAATAGAAAATGTAGTTGTTTTCCATAAATTCAAATTTAAGTGAATAGGAGAAACACAAATGTGTCAAATGTTAGCAGTATTTTTTATTGTTAATTTATCCATCCTACTTAGGAAGGAATAGAAGAGCATCTTTTATCAGATTAGATCTAGAAATGTGTGCTGTGAACTCCTGAACTATAATTTCATTGCTGCAGCCAGCTGTCTGTGTCGCCAGGATGAATCTTTCATTTGCATAATAGAAACTGGGATAGAAAAAAATGATGGTGTTTATTTACCATAGAAGTGTATGTTCACCATCTAACTAGCTTTAATGGTGCTGAGTACTACAGCAGATTTGGGACTTAAAAAATACAATATTTAGGTAGAAAACTCTATTATAGTTTAATTCCACACATCTCTTAATAAGAATGACTCCTAAAAAAAAAAAAACTCTGCCAGGGTTTTAACCAATTATTTTCCTTTCCTTCTTATTTCAGGCACTTTTGCTGTGATTAGTATGATGGTTGGTGGCGTTGCTGTGAGACAAGTGCCTGATGAAATTATTTCTGTAGGCTATAATTCTACTAATGTTACAGATTCCTTTGAGTATTATCACGCTAGGGATACCAAGAGGGTACAGGTAGCTGTGACTCTCGCCTTTCTTTCAGGAATTATCCAGGTACGTGCTTGCAGTTTGCTGTAAGGGCCAGTTCAGATGCTGCTGCTAGACTTGCAGTTGCCGGGGTGCTGGGTCATGGTGGATCCCCTGTCAGTAGACTTGTGCTTCAGGGCTGCACTGTGTAGAATACAGGCTGCTCCATGGCAGCCACATAACAGAAGTGGGGAGGGATACAGTGGGGGCAAGTCTCTGGCATCTTGGCTTGGCTGGGAAAAATGGGACCTTCCCCCTTTCATTTTTTCTTATCCCATCAGAAAAACTCAACCTGATGTTCTCTAATCTGTCCATAAATTCATGCAAACACCTATGTTTAGCCATATCCCACGTAGCACCTGCCAGTGGCATGGAAGATTTGGTGCATTGATGGCTGCTTATTGAACTGTGGCTTTAGAGAGGTCAAATTCAGGTTTGCCTGATCTGGCTTGGTCATCAAAGTGAGAAGAGGTGTCCTGTGGCCTGACTGCTGTATATTGCTGATGTTCAGGCTACAGTGGGAGTCACATGGTTAATATTTCTCTTCTTCATTAGTTGTGTTTAGGTCTCCTTCGATTTGGATTTGTAGCCATCTATCTAACGGAGCCTCTGGTGCGAGGATTTACTACTGCTGCTGCAGTTCATGTCTTTACTTCTCAGTTAAAGTATCTCCTTGGCATTAAGACTAACCGATACAGTGGACCCCTCTCAGTTGTATATGTGAGTAACTACATTTACTAAACATGCAAATTCTGCATTGTCTGGATGTAGTACATAAGCCTTTTCCTATTTTTTTTTTTTGTTATTTTGGCACTAAGTAGAATAATGCTTCAGTATTCAAAACTGGATGTGAGGTCTTTAAGTGCCATAGCAATATATGAGCATCTTAAAGTGCAGCCTGGGTGCAACTTGATAGATCAGCATGGTCTGAGATGGGCAGATTTTAGGGCTCTGCTGAATGTAGCTTTGTAGTAAGAACAGATAATGTTCATTGAAGCAAGTCTCTTGTACATCATGGGAAAATGTGCTACTAAAATGCTTTGCTGTAGACCAGCCATGTTTTGCAAAGCTAGGAAATGTTATTCTCAGAACCTTACCCAGTCTGTATTTCTTTAATTTCACACACAATTCCTGATGGGACTATTCTTCATTTCCTGTTTATAAGCTGTTTTGTAGTGTGGTTGGACACAAAGTGCTGTGTTGTCATAAATGTACCTGTCCTTTAGAGTAGTGGGAAAAACTGTTTCAAAATAAGGACACTCAGTGTAAAGTATTGCTATTTATCAAAGAACCTAAGCATTAAAACTGATTGTTCAGAGCATGTGGGGATCCAGCATTTGACATAGCTCATAGCTTAATCTTCCACTCACTTTCCGTCTAATACATAGTGATGTGACAGGATGGAAGAAAAACCATGCAGTGTAAAGCTATGATTTGGTTAGTATGACTTACGTAAAGCCAAAAGCTCTAGTTCATTTGAAATTAAAATTGAGAGTTGTGCTCTGAAAAAAATGTAATGGATCCCGTGCAGCAAATTGTTTAAAGGGACACTTCTAATTGAAATCACAACCAAAGCTTTTAAGTTGATATGAGCATTACTTTTCTTGCTGTTATGAACAAGCAGAGTTGAAATGCATCTCAGTCTGATTTGCCTACCAGCCTAGGAAGCCCCAAGTTGTTATCACAAAATCAATGCTCTGATTTTGCAGACAAGAACTCCTGAGTGGAAGAATAGGGAAGATCTCAGATATCTGTGAAAAGCCAAGCTTTTGAGCAGATTGATGGCTCAGCAATAATGAAGCTTCAGGATTTCGACTACATGGAGAATACAGAAAATACTTTGTGGGAATCTTTCTTGTATATTTGTGCAGATATAACAAACCTTTTGAAAACAAGGGTGCACTAATGATTAATTCCTAAATTTGCTGTTTAGTTCACTAATCCAGAAACCAGATGTACTAACTGCTAAACAAATAGGAGGGAAGGTATGCATTCAAGATGTACTACCAGGATATCTTGGATGTATAATATCCTAATAGTTGCTGTAATTTTCCTTCTGTCTAAAGGAGGGTATGTACATCTTCTTTCAAAGACCTCTCCAGAGGTCTTTTTTTTTTTTTTTTTTTTTTTCAAATGCAGTGGAAAAAGGAGTAATTGGTAGGAGAATCATTTACCCTCTAGCAACTTGTGTGTTCCAGCAAGCTTTCTTTCCTAATGCCCTTTTAATAGTGTTTTCAACTAAAAGATATTTGGAATAATGGCCAGCAGTGCTGCAAGATCACTGTTATTTAATCATATTGCTATGGTAACCTCAATGGTTGTATCAGTAGCCTTATCATTTTAGAATGGTTTATGCAGCTTTAAGTAGATGTGACTTGCCAAAGAATATTTGAAGGTATTAGAAGGAGTTTGCATTTATTGCTTTCAGGTAGCTGCCAGTATGAAATATGTGTGAAAATGTTGAGGATAAGGGATGTGGTTTAGCTTAGACTTTTTCCTCCATTGTAGTTTTTTCTCCAAATTTTTGCCCCATTTGAGGAAGACTGATAAATCTGATTAATTTGAGGAAGACTGGTAAATGACTGCAAGTGCATCTCCCTCACTGAGATACTCTGAACTTCTGTGTTTTGTGGGAACAGTGGGGATTTTGGTGAGGCACTGATTCACTGTGGTTATAAATGCAGAATAAAACCACAGCTGAACAACAGTGTATAATTTGCTTTTTTCTGGCAAATCTCCATGAAGATTGTATTGTCTTAGGAATAATTATATTTCTGTTGTGTTACAGAGCATAGCTGCTGTGCTTTCAAAAATAACAACAACCAATATTGCTGCATTGATTGTTGGATTAACGTGCATTGTTCTGTTGTTGGTTGGCAAGGAAATCAATCTCCGGTTTAAGAAGAAGCTCCCAGTTCCTATTCCTATGGAGATCATTGTGGTAAGCCAGTTGTGAAATTCTATAGCTAAATCATGTAACTATTCTAAAGCTTTGGAAACTATCTCATTTTCTGTCAACTCTTACTGATCTTTAGAGTAACTTCTGTTGAACATAATTCACTTGAGGCTTGATCCAGTTGAAGGTTTGGATACTCATAAGGTGAGGACTTACATGCCCAAGTTTTAGGCGTAAAGTCCCAAAGAAGAATTGAAAACCCAATTAAACACCCACAGTCCCCTATGGCAATGGGTAGGTAGAGATTTGTTGTAAAATACACTCTATCCTGGAGTTTTGGCACCTGAATGATTCTCTGCGAGACATGCCTCTGAGTGGCCTCTACCACTTGGAGTCCAAGAGCTCAGAACCCCCTCCTGAAGGAAGGTGCTTACAGATGCCTGTTTTAGAGGTTCTGCAGGGCCTGCTTTCTTTTTAAAATGCAGTGGTAGAAAGAAGAGCAGGAAGCAGTGGGACTTACTACTTAACCTTCCTTTCTCTGTTTCTGAGACTGATAACTGACTGCAGCATTGATTCTGTTTCGAATGACTACTCAAATACATGGATAAAGCAGACTACCTTAATACACGCAAAGCCCATATCTCAGATAACCTTTCACCTTGAAAAGTGGTTGGGTTTAAAAATGAGTTCTTGGATAACTAGATCTCAAACAACCTCCACAAAATCAGACCTAAGAAAGGGAATAACTGAAGGTGTGGGTACAATCTAGACAGAAGAAACAAAGAAAAGGGATGCTGTTGAGAGACAGTGGAGGTGGTATAATAGGGTATTTTTTGATAGTAAGGCATCAGCAAAGTGATCTTACAGCTGTTGTTTTCACTGCTGCTGCACCAGTTCTCTTTACAGACAGCACGCAGGTTATGCACATGAAAATATGGCAATGCAGACGTCCTTGGCTTGTCCTTGCATTTAATTTTCCAATACGCTATTCTGGCTGCACTTGGCTTAGGCAAAGGGAATTCGAGTGATTCAGATCATACCATAGCATGTTCCATTTAACTGTTTCCAAGAAAACTTTATAAAATCAGTGGGGGTTGAACCTGATGAAGGGAAAATCGTGATACTTCCTCCTTTTTATCTGCTTCTTTATCCCCTAGCTCTTAGAAAACTAATTGACAAATACATGTAATCCCTTGTGTGTATTATTCATAATCAGCTAACTGTTATTAGTTCTTCAGGTGGCTTTATCTCTTTCTAGCTGATGTTTACAAATGTGTTTGTGGATTTTTAGGTAATTATTGGCACAGGAGTTTCAGCTGGAATGAATCTGAGTGAGTCATACAGAGTGGATGTTGTTGGGAATATTCCTCAAGGGTAGGAATGGTATATTCTTATTCAAACTATACCTTTTCTGTATGGCATGTAGCTTTTATTATAGTAATTTGTAAACATTTATTTCATCTCCAAGGTTACGTGCACCAGCAGTTCCTGAGATTCAGCTCATCCCAGCAATATTTGTGGATGCAATAGCAATAGCAATAGTTGGATTTTCAATGGCTGTATCAATGGCCAAGATTTTTGCCCTTAAACATGGTTACACCATTGATGGGAATCAGGTAAAAGTGTTGGGGTTGCTTTGTTGAAAATTTTCAGTAGCACCTTTGTTAGATCATTAACATAGAATGGGATCTTGGACAAAAATGCGTTTTTCTTTCATAGTGGAATCAGGTCAGGCTTTTGATGGCCTACACATTTAAATCCAGGAATTATTTTAAGTTCTTCTTTTGGCTGTGTTTTAATAACCAGTTTCACTTTTAGCTTCATTTTTGGGAAACTTGCTTCTGTTAGACTTGGACATATGCATGAAGATTAATTGATGAAATAGGCATTGCTTAGCCTACTGTCCTGATGGGCAGCTACTTTACCCCTGCTTTCTGTAATAGAGCAAAGCATAGAGTTCCCATGTGATAAATACAATGCCTTATGTGTCAAAGAACTATTATCTAAGGTTTAGAAATTCCAGTTGTGTTTTATAGTTTCTTTTTATTCCCACCCATTGCAGATAGGCAGCTCATAATTTTCTGGGGCAGCAATTGGCCCTGCCCATAGTTAGCATTCCAGTCGTGATTTGAGTGACAAAGGCTCTCTAAAACTAAAATGATATGTCATCCTCACCTACTCTGTCCTTCCTGTGCAATTTAGAATCAGTATTGCAGTTGGATTATTGGTTGATATCATTGTGGTGTCAAGGGAGCCAGAGAGTTCCTATGCTGTAACACATTTCCTAGAGCAAGCATCTGACACAGCGCAGATCAGCTGTTCCACCTTCTCAAAATGGCTGTCTTCCTCTGAGAGCAAATGGAGTTTAAATGACTTTTACCTACAGAATTTTACATCTGGTCAGATGAATCTCATCCTTCATGTCATTGTTCTCTGTTACCCAAAAGAGAAGAGACAAGTCCATAGCTGCATGAATGGAATCAGCTCTATTTCCATTAGTTAAAGTAATCATCACTGACCTGAGTTCAGCATCTAGATCTTTTCCTCAGGAGGTGCCAGATGCTACTTCACCTGGATGTTAAACTATAGAACTCCTTGTCACAGGATGCAGTGCCTGCTGAGTGTTTAAATGAATCAAAAAAAGGATTGTACAAATGCAAAGCGAAAAACTCATTGAGAACTATTGATAACATATAACTGAAATCATCTCAGTTACAAATAGTAGGATGCAGCGTAACCTGGGGAGGCGTCATTATAAACAAATATCTTCTTAGGCATCAGAAACACAGTACTGAGGTAGATGGAGCTCTGATCTTGCTCACGATAACAGTTCTTATGTGGGCTCTTCCTGATGAAGCAGTGGACGCACATTGGTTTTTTCTTGTAGAGCAATGGATTACCAGCCATGGAAACACAGCCATGGCTGCTCTTGGTTCTAATAGTACTAAACAGATAGCTTAGGGTGGGAAGCAAAGAACAGTATTTGTATGAGAAACTATTTTCCATGTATATTCAGGGTTAAAATTCAAGTTATCCCCAAGTTGAAGAAATCCTTAAAACAAGCAGTGCTGTCATTCATTTTAGTTTTCAGTCTGACTCATTACTGTAACATTTAAGGATGGGAAATGTCTCCAGCACTGCATCAGATACTTTATTTAACAGATAATTTAACATACATCAATTTGTGCATGTGTGAGAACCACAAGTATAAGCTACAATAAGGTGGTTTATTCTCTACAATAAGGTTGCTAGAAAGCACTGTAAATAAGATGTAGTTATTAATATGTATGGATATCTCCAGCTTTGTACAGTTACTAGGTATAACTGCCTTTTGTTTTGCTCTATTGTTTAACACAGGAACTTATTGCCTTGGGAATATGCAACTCTGTGGGGTCATTTTTCCAAAGCTTTTCAATCACTTGCTCAATGTCTCGGAGTCTTGTTCAGGAAAGCACCGGTGGGAAAACTCAGGTATGTAAACACAAATTTTGAGCCAAACAGTGTTTGCTTTTTGGAGCTCCAAAGCCAAAGTCTGAAGCTTCACTAGATTGCCAGATTTCTCTGCCTGGCACAGAAGGAATAACTGGAGTTTCCAATGTTTCAAATCCAGATTGGGCCAGGATAGAAAGGTGCACAACAGCCGAAATGGGTGAACTGAGTGGGAGGCATCAAAAGTCACTTGAATAACCAGCCGTGTGAAAAGCACAAGAGGGGTTAGTTAATCAGTAGTACTGCCCTTTGGGGGCACTTATAATTTCTGGCTTCTTTTGTTCAGATTGCAGGTGCTCTCTCTTCAATTATGGTTCTGTTGGTAATTGTGGCTATCGGATACCTCTTTGAACCACTTCCACAGGTAAAGGAGTTTTGCCTGTTAGGCATTGCTTTGTCAGTAAAGAGAGGCCAATGAGTATTGCTTAAAATAGAGATTGTGGGATGATTAGTAAGCAACACAGTTAGGCCTTGATGCAGAAACCTTTAAGTTTTGTATGCATTTTAGTTAGACTAGAAATAAATAATATTTTGAAGGATCCAGCATGCTTTTTGTTGTTTTCAATATTGGACATTCTAGACTCTGTCTTTAGAACATAAAAATGATATCTTCAAACAATTCCCCTTTAGAATCGGTTTAGGTTGGAAAAGACCTTTAAGATAATCGAGTCCAACCATTAACCTGGCACCACCAAGTCCTCCACTAAACCATGTCCCTAAGCACCACATCTACACATCTTTTAAATACCTCCAGGGATGGTGACTCAACCACTTCCCTGGGCAGCCTGCTCCAATGCTTGACAACCTTTTCGGTGAAGAAATTTTTCCTAACATCCAATCTAAACCTCCCCTGGTGCAACTTGAGGCCATATCCTCTTGTCATATTGCTTGTTGCTTAGGAAAAGAGACTGACACCCACATTGCTACAGCCTCCTTTCAGTAAATTGTAGAGAGCGGTAAGGTCTCCTCTGAGCCTCCTTTTCGCCAGACTCAACAACCCCGGTTCCCTCAGCCGCTCCTCATAAGACTTGTGCTCTAGACCCTTCACCAGCTTTGTTGCCCTTCTTTGGACACACTCCAGCACCTCAATGTCTTTCTCATAGTAAGGGGCACAAAACCGAACACAGTATTCGAGGTGCAGTCTCACCAGTGCTGAGAACGGGGGGGACAATCACTTCCCTAGTCCTGCTGGCCGCATTTGATTGCAGCATAGGAATTCTGGGAAGAGGTTAAAAAGAAAGTAATAGCTCAGCTAGGAAAGGATTGGGCCTGGGTGATGGCTCAGCATAATGAGTTGGTTTTGCTGCAGTTTTACTTATTTGTATAAAAATATATTTATGTGAATAAATATATTCTGACTTTAAAAAAACAAAGTTTGTTTCTGGTGACATGCATAGGATGATAGGCAATTGCTGTTTCTTTTTATAGGAGATGTACCTTGGGTTACAGCTATATGACTGTTGCAGGAATTGTTGCAGTATATTGTAGAGAAACTTGAATTTGAGATTATAGTCTAGCTGCTTCAGGCACTACAGGCACTATAATTGCAGCAGCATGAAGCTCAGGAATATGTGATTTCTCATGACAGGAAAGAGTAAATCAAACTGTACTGACTCTGGCTTGCCATTTCTGCAGCTGCAGTAAAAACATATCTCCACTGAACTACTTGAAAAGTTGGTTTTTTTTTAAGTGGAACATCTGTTCAGTAGACTTGTATCAGTTGTACAAAGCACTGAAGTTCTTAATTCGTATTGGGTTTATTTTGCTTCTGAAAATTGCATTTGTGTAATATTCTTAGACAGTGCTAGCTGCAATTGTCATGGTGAACCTGAAAGGAATGTTTAAACAGTTTGGAGATGTTGCGCACTTCTGGAGAACCAGTAGGATTGAGCTGGTGAGTAATGCACAGCTCAGTGCATGTATTTTACTGTATTAGACTTGTGGCTTCTCTTCTTCCTAACCCCCAAAACCGGGTGGAAACTTACAAAGGAGTTACAAGTTGGTGTTGCATTGCAGATGAACATAAGACATGGAGCTGTAAGTACCCTAGGAGAGTGATCTGTTGCACACAAGAATGTTTTTGTTGTGCAACAACCTTTAACTCAGGTCATAAGTAGTTTGGTTGCAGTAAAAGCAAAGCTTTTCAGTGTTGCTATAGGAACTGCAGTGAAGGCTGTGGGAATGTCTGAGAAGAATCTGAAAAACAGAGTAACAAAGGAAACTACTTGAAGGTATTTGCCATCTTTTAAGACAAATCAAAAACCTGGCTGGAGTGGGCCAGAACTAAGAGTGTATCAGAGGGAACATTTTGGTGGTATTTTTCGCCTGGATTAACTGGCTGATGGATGTAAGTGAGAGCTACTTGCACGCCTTGGATATTTTTTTTATCTTAAGGTATTTAGTCTGGTGGTAATGCAAGATTCCTTGGAGAACAGGACTTAAGGCATTAATTAATATGTGACAGCTTGTCAGATGTTATGTTAGTGTGCTCTGAGCTTTTATGCCCTTCTGAAAGGTTAAGACAATTACAGTCTGCTATCATGATGGATTACATAATAGCCTACCCCTGAACAGAAGTGATACATAGGTTTTGAGGTTGAATTATGCTCTTGTTTTTGCTGTTAACAGAAAATAATTCAGACCTTTTCTTTTTTTTAGGCCATCTGGATGGTAGCTTTTGTGGCTTCTCTTTTCCTGGGACTAGACTATGGTTTGCTTACTGCAGTAGCGTTTGCAATGATAACCGTTATTTACAGAACACAAAGGTCAGATTTCTTCTTTATCAAAATTAGTGTTTACTCATCTTCTGTGTGGTTTTGTTTGTTTGAGGGGTGCAAATAAGCAGAAGACCTTTCCACCCTTTTCAACTGCATGCAGTATAGAATCTGCTTCATAATATAGGTCATGCCCTGTGGCTCTGATCCAGGGTTCACATTTTATTTTTCTGAGAACAAAATTTCTAGAAGGCATGAACTTGCAATTTCAATAATAAACAGAAGATTTTCGATTTCTTGTATTGGTTAATCTTCTTGTTTACTTTTTTTACTGCCTAGAGTTTAGAACTTCAAATCTGCTTAATGCCAGTTTCAGTAAATGATTACATTTCGTGTGCACTGTCACAGTCAAGCAGAAGTTGTGTCAGGTTATCACTAGATGAATGTTTAGGTATTTTATAAGAAAGTTCTAATTAATCAAAAAATTGTACCTGCCCTTCTAGTTTTTCAAATCACTTCTCCTCTCTCCCCATTCAAAGTGACAAAGCTTTTACTGTGAAGCTTTCCAGGTCTACAGCGAAATGATTTCTTGCACGTGTGGATAGGACTGTCATGTGAGGCTTCTAAGCTCAAGGTCTGGGACATATAGGTGGAAAATGTATAAAAGTCTAGGCTTCGGTCTGCGTTGGAATGAAACCAAATTCTGAGATTTCTGCTCTGCATAAATAAGAGTATTTTTCTGCCAACTCTATACATTTTTGTTCTTGCAAACAGAACAGTAATGTACTTTGCTGCCACACTTCTTGTGAGTTAGGAATATTCATCTGCTCAGGCATTGTCTTCGAAATTGCAGCATGTTTTCTGCCAGTATGAGTTTTCATATTTGCAAGATAGTCAATGGAGTTGCACCAGTTCATGCCAAAGAGAATTTGCCCTGTACCTTTGTATGCTTTAGCCTATGTTTTTCAGAAAATGACAACATTACAGTGCTAGGTTTATAAATTGTTTTTGCGCTGACAGAAGCAAACTTGTCTAGTCACCAAATGGCCTCTTTATTGTGTTTCTGCTGTAAACTGCCCACTGCATTTGACCACATTTAGATAAGCCTGTACCAGACAGGCACTGCAGAATGACCATTTAAAATAAGTTTCAATCTGTATTGAACACTTACTTTTCCACTTTATAAGTGATAATACTGAAACATTTGCTTCCATTTCTCTCTAGCCCTCAATACAGAATCCTTGGTCAGATTCCTGACACTGACATCTACTGTGATGTGGAAGAGTATGAAGAGGTAGGAGTATTCTTCTGCACTGAAGAGTTTTATGTAGTGAGCAAAGACAACTGTGGCAATTTGCTGCTTAGCCCTACCATGCTGCATATATAGTGCTGTCAGCCTAGCATTCACCTGTGCTGAACGGAAAGAAAATAAATTTGGTTTTGGTAGTGAAAGCTTTTTTGTTCAAAATGCTAGCTTTTTGTACTGCATGTACGTTTGACCAGGAGGTGATCAAAAGGAACCTTTATACTAGTTCCGTTGTCCTAACTTGTACAAAATGGTAAGGTTTATAGGAATACCACTGCTAAACCTGCTATGTACACAAGTGCATACAAGGCCACCTTCTTCAGTTGTGCGGCAGTATTGCATGACATCCGTAGAACCCAGGATCCAAACTGGTATGTTCTTCAGAATTGCACAAACTGTTCAAAACTCCATCTGCCTGCCTCCACCCATCCTCTGCTCATTAAATATACATGATTAATGGCACAATTGCTTGCCATGCACTTAGCTTCTTATAAATGCCATTTTTTTCAACCAAAAGTTGGTAAAAGTAGTAAATTTTGTCAATATAGTGGATATAAACATGCTGTATTTGTTCATAAACAGCAACTACAGTTTTCTGTGCTCTCTGCCATGTTCTCAGAGATGCTGCTATGAAGGCTACGTCCCCCTTTACTAAGGAACCAGCCTGTAAAAACCCATGTGAAAACATGATGCTGTAATCTGAAAAACATTCTCTCAGCAGCAGTTCTGCTTTGAATATGATACAAAGCAAAAGTATATGTGGGCATGTTTATAGCTGTAGGCATAGAAGAGGAGACTCCATTTTTGTCATACTGAGCGCAGTTAGCATTTCCTCCTCCTGTATAAAGATGGGGTTGGCAGCATATGGCAGGCTGGATCTCAGCTGCTGGCCAGGTCATTTGCATGTAAAATGTCAGAGTGCAGCATGTTTAGAGGTGACTTCATTTAAAGTAGAGGAAAGAAATGATATTGAGACCTATCCGAAGGCCTGTTTAAAACCAAAGATTTGAAAGGCTCTTTTTTTGGTACCTGAGGAGACAAGAAAGAAAAGGAGAGAGAGAAAGAGAAAGAGAGAAATAAGTCGTCATGCGTGTAGAAAGGGAGGCTAAAAGGAAGCATTCCTAGATCTGCAGGATTTCCTCATGGTAATACCAGCTGCAGATAGCAATATCAGAGAACTGCAAATATTTAATTCCTTTTTATGTCTGCACATTTCGTTGTTATAAAGAAGGAGAAATGTTACATGGCACTAATTGTGTGCAGTATTACACTGGGAAAGGGGGAGGTTCTCATCTTTTCATTGGTTTTGCTCAGGACAGTGCCAACCTTCTTAATCTGACACATGCTGATAGCCATTCAGGGTTGGCTGTTGGGCTGCTGCATGTTCGTGTGTCTTGTGATCACACAGGTGCTTTTCTTCTAGTGCAGGCAATACTTAACTGTGCACATCCAATATTCTTTTCCTAAGGTTAAAGAGTATCCTGGAATAAAAATATTTCAAGCTAATGCATCGCTGTATTTTGCCAATGGCGAGTCATATACAAGTGCACTGAAGAAAAAGGTGAGTAAAGCAAATTCTTTAATGTCTGTGTCTTGAAAATTCAAACTGGCTTCTGAAACATGCTCAGCTTTCAGCTCCTTTAGTTGTAGACCCTAGCACAGTGTTTCTCAGCCTGTAGCCCCTGGTGATCAGTAAAATACAAGAAGGTGACCCTCCAGCCAGCTGCAAATCATCTTAGGAAGCAACAACATGGTGGGAGGGAATAAGCAGGCAAAGCGGAGCTAAATACTGACTGCTTGTGAATGGGAAGCCTGGTGGTTGCAGAGCACAAACTGGTCAAAAGCTTTTCTTTTTTTTTTTTTTTTTTTTTTTTAAGGAAATAGGTAGTTGCTGAACTGAAAATAAAATGTCTGGGAGTAAAAGCTTCCTTCTTGGGTGACGAACTTTACTGGAGTGTAAGACCATGGGATACTGTCGGCATTCAATGCCTCTCATGAGCAACAAATTACCTGCATACAGAGTATGCCTCACCGCCTGTCTAACCAGTGTTTGACTGGGTGGGAATGGCAATAACAGAACTAGCTAAGGGCAGAACTGCCTGACCTGGTAGCAATTGCACCCTTACTAACTTCTGAAAAATTTTTCTGTAGCTCCCATGATGAATCTTACACAAAACAGGTGGGTGGTACTTGTCCTCACAAAGCCAGAGGTATTGGTGATTTATATCCAAATGCACTTCTCTCCCCTTTGCTCTCTGCACTCGAATCGGCACGCAGTTGAAACATGGCACTCTCTGATTTCAGGAAAAGAATGTGATGCATCTCTTCCTCATCTTGTTAACACAGTGCTTGCCAAGATTATTCCTTCTTACTTTATACTGTTCTCCACCCCAACAAGGGAAGCCAAACAATGCAGGCTTGTGTTTTAAATTTATGACAGTGATGAATTCAGTGCTAGTAGATACTGCAATGTCATCCTAACAAGCTGAATCTCCTTTGATCGTGCTTTCTTTTCATGACAGACTGGAGTGGACCCTTGTGCCATATTAGCAGCAAGGAGAAAAGCCCAGAAGAGGCATGCCAAGGAAATAAAGGTGGCAAATGAACTCAGAAAGAAAGCTGTATTGAAACTAGTGAATTCTTCGGTAAATATTTACCTCTGCTTTATCAGCTAACATGCTGCTTTCCGGTGTTACCATTCTTGTTTATACAAGGTACAGAGTGCTACTCAGGTAGGAAGGCTTAGGGAGCAAGTACTGTGCCGTGTAGACAGGCTACTGGGGGAACAGTGTAGGCATCGGAGGCTCATGGCTGGATTGGATAATTGTGTTGAACCTGATCACATTCAGGTAGCACATAGCAGAGCAGAGCCTTTCCACACTGTCATACGGTCTCACCAGTGGTGTCGGCAGAAATTCGAGGGATCCCTGCCTCTGGCCCTCCCCACACACTTGGAATAATCATGCAGAAATAGGATATAATAAAATTAATTCAAATTAGCAGCCCCTGTAATAAAAAGGTGCCATCCGCACTGCTGATGCTGATGTGGTTAAGTGAGGGAGGTACATTGAGAAAGGTTGTTGGAAACATGGTTGTGCTTTTGTGCCTGTTTAAATTCAGCCCCGTTGTTGGGAGCTGGTGTGTGCTTTTTACCATGGGAAACCAACCAAATGCCTAACTTAAGAGCCCAATTGCTGTTGCTTCTTTTGGATATATAGGCCTTGACAGGATCAGCAGGGATAAGGCAAGGAAATGGAATAAAAACATAGGAACAGGTGTCAGTGTTTGAATGAAATGGGTAATTCACTCCTAAGATAACAGCTTTAAGCTGTTTGCATGTGACTGTAGAAAGGCTGAGCATAAGAGAATAAAACTTGATATACCTAAGATACGGAAGTATGTGCGGATGTAAAGCCAGTTTCTGTGATGGTTAGGACCTGTACGCCTTTTAAGGCTGAGAGAACAGATGCGTATGGCGAGGAAGGGCATCTACACTGAAAAAGCATTGGCTGTCATTAAGCTTTATTTATCTTCTCTCCCAGGCTAACGACATGGAAGCAAGTGTAAAACATGAGATAGCAAATGATGAGTTACCTGTAAATGGAAAATTTGCATCTGCAGATGCTACTGTACAAGACACATCTCCTGATGAGCATGAACATTTTGTGGAGCCCAAAACAAACATCCACTCTTTAATTCTGGATTTCACCCCGGTGAACTTTGTGGATTCAGTTGGAGCAAAAACATTAAAATCAGTAAGTAGGGCTTTTTTCCCCAGAAAAACCCATAGAAAACTTGTGAGATACTTAATAGGGAACCTGTCAGCATGAGACATAAATGCCAGCTCAAATACAGTCCAGTATCTCACCTCATCACAGTTTTAATTCTGTAGCTCTCTAAGTTTTAGCTGAATACTGGGGAACGTGGACTGTGCAGCTTTCACAGTAATTGGCTTACATCTTCCAGAACTGCGATGTATACAATGATATACCTGCATTTAACTTCAGTTTCACTCTGTTGCAGATTATAAAAGAATATAAAGAAGTTGGTGTCTATGTCTGTATTGCCAGCTGTAGTGGTGAGTTGAGATTTCTTTTTTTTTTGGTAAGCATTATGGGAGAGATTGTGTTTCATCTCTTTCTCTCTGGCCCCAAATTTTCTGCTGCCAGGTGCCTTACTACTATCAGCACTTCCTTCACATAAAATTGGATTTCAGGAAAAGCAAGCCCATATGCATTAGAGCCTTCATTTTATGAAAGTAAAGTAAAGTAGAGCACTGATGTAATGAGTTCTGTGAGGACTAGATCCTGCTCCTATTTATTCCAGCTGACAAATTGTAAATGCCACACCAAACTTTGTATCTTGAAATTGTTGTAGTAATGTAATAAGGAGGAAAAGCCTGCAATGTTCCAGGGTTCTGATGTTTGGCATCGTAGCATCTTCTGCCAAGAGCCAGCCTCTGTGTGTGTCTGGATAAGAGAATTACCCATTTGGAGTAGGAAGTAGCACGTGATCCACCTGGCTATTTTAAATGTTTTAAGTAATAACGAGTAAGAGAACAAGTTGTCGTCATCTTCCTGAGATACCGTTGTACTTTACATCTTTGTACTTTAGTTTATGCAGTGATGCCATGTTTGGTTTTTTTATTTTGTAGGCCCTGTGATGAATGAGCTGACAAGACTGAATTTTTTTGATAACACTGTAACAAGAGAGTTGCTGTTTCACAGCATTCATGACGCTGTCCTTGCTTGCCAAGTGAAAGACAGGTCTGCTTCACAGACTGGCTTTAGCCTCTGAAGGGTGGCATCGAACAGAACGGAAGCCAGACTTACGCTGATGGAGACTCTTTCTGAATATTTAATTTGCACAGTTTAAAGAGAGCCTAAGGCTATTTGTATCTACGGGTATAGGGTGGTGCTTATTTTCTGTAGGAAGAGTGGATAAGGTATTGGAAGCCTTCATGCTCTTGAATTTTTTCCGTCAATCAGGGTATAGCCTTCCAACAACATACAAGCACAGAATTATGCAAGACAAGAAAATTCAGTGTATTCGGCTGCAATCAGAATCTGATAGACAAGGTGACATTCCTTTTCCTGTTGAGAAAATGGGCACTTTTAACTCACTACGAGGTGGGATCTTGCAGGAAGTAACTGTTCTGCAATTGCAATGCACTGTACCAGTGTCTTTAAAGAACTTTCTTAGATGACTTTTAAAGCCTGATGTCAACATCTACATACAACAGATTCGTACAAATTATAATTATCTGCCAGCTGGACTAATGAATTCACACTGATGGCGTTTAGCTGCTACTCTTTTTACACCTGGATGGTACAGTTATTTTTTTTAAAGTAGCTAACCTTTCTCAACTATACTCAGCTCTTCATTGCCTGAACATTTTCACTCTTAAGTGAATTAGAAAGTCATTGTTTAATTATTACATTATCAATATGGTACTTCCACTGCCAAAACCTATTTGTGCTTTCTAGAAAAGAATACAGTTGATTTTAAACTAAAATTAGTTTACCTTCAAAGTTTGAAGACAAAACTGGTTTAAAGCGGGAGTGAAGCCTATTAAAATTAAATTAAGAACTGATGTGCTATATATGCAGTCTCTTAAGCCGGAATAAAAATGTAGACAAGGTCTAATATCGCAGTGGTCAAAAAACCCCCACCAAACTTTTCTGTTGCCTGAGGTGTCTTCCTACCAGCAGTGCTGCTTCTGCCTCAGCTTTTAAGTGATTTGAGAAATAAATTTCAGTACAACTCAAAATATTACGTTTGGGGTTTTTTTTAAAAGAAACAAACAGTAGCACGGAGGTTTTCTTCTATTGTCTTCACAACCTGGCTGCTGTGGTACTGCTTAACTTCAGCTGTGAGACAAAAACCATGGAAACGTAATTCAAGCAGAAGAAGTCAGTCTTCAGTGCCTGTGTTTCCCTAACGACAATCACTACGAATCTGGGCAAAGGTAGGAATCTAAAAGTGTTTGTTTCTCTGTAGGTTGTTTTGACAGCACAGCGCAAGTGCAGCGTCTGTGACTTTTCATTTAGCACCCTCAAATCAAAGGTCCTGTGCATAAGGAAATTCAAACTACTTCCTCTCTTCTGAATGCAGAACTTCATACTTTTATCTTGCTTCAAGCTGTGTGGCTATTAGGGCTTGCTTCAGGTAAACCAAGTTTCCCAAGAACCAGGGGCACATGGGGAAGGTTTTATTTCCTCAGACTACCCTGCCAATAGGGATAGGAAGCTTTCTGCATCAGAAATTACTGCTTAGCTGGAGTTCAAAGGATGAATTGAATGCATGTTAACACACTGCGTGTTTATTTAAACAACTTTTGGTACATTTGATAACATTAACTAGTTTAACAAGCCTTTGTATCTACATACAGTATATTTTTCTACTTTCAGCTTGTTGCAGCTTGTTTTTAACGGTGTAGTCTCTTCAGTTCATGTCAAAATCCTGTCAACTCCTAAAATAAAGCAATGATCATGACTTGTCAAAAAATTTTGCACTTTGTCATGGCAAGACTCTGTGTGTGGGACAAGCCAAGGTCCCCAGATGCAAGCGCCCGTTGCGAAGGGGTGGGCTGGGAAGGGTTACCACCTCCCTGCTGCTCAGCTGCCTGTTCCTCACACCCTCCCCACCCCCACCCCCCTCGGGGTCCACCACCCTCCACCCCCCCACCCCCACCCCCCAGGCATGCCCATGAAGCCCTCTCCAGGCCAGGCCTCACCCTC
>JAVKLA010000005.1:13990800-14071773 GCA_034782735.1 Sagittarius serpentarius | reverse complement strand
TCGCTGCCGGGATCCCCCGCGGCCGCCCGTGCCGGCGGGGCGCAGGGCACCTCTCTGCCGCTGCTGTCAGGACCGGCGCCTCCCCTGGTTTGTGCGAGTGCGTGTTCCAGGGGAAGAAAACCTGCCCCTCGAGCACCTGCTTGGGTGTCAGAGCTGAAAAACCTTCCCTTTCTGGAGAGCTTTCCTCTCTATTTTACTTTAATCCTGTCCCCTTCACGTGTTGCATCGGCCTCGGTGCTCGTTTCGAGTCGGTGTGTGAGCAACAAGTCTGGTTTGGCTGCCGGAGGGAGGGGCCTGTAGGAGGGGGAGCGGGAACGCCGGGAGGAGCCGTCCGACTGCGCCCTTCTGCCGCAGTTACCTCCTCGGTTACCAAAGGAAGGAAGATACTAAATGCCGTTTCACGTGTGCGTTCCTTTAACTTGAAAGCACCTTTCAGGGTTGGAGCACAGAGTGAAGTGTTTGGAAGACAGCCGTCTGATAGGCACCTGTTCTGGTTCTTGCAGTCTTTAAAGCGGTCTGGTGTTTTTAGAGCAAACCAGAAGGTTTGGTGATCTGTAGCCTTGTGTGATGCAGTATTTTTATGGGCTTTGATAGGGTTTAATTTAAAAAAGAAAAAAAAAAGTAAACCGCAGAAGGTGAAGTTGCTTTTATGTTTTTGCTTATAGCATCAGTACTCTGTCAAGTGGAACCTGTGGGAAGATGGTTTGAAGCATTTATTAAGAGGAGAAACATAAATGTTTCTGCCTCTTTCCAGGAGCTAGAAGATGAGAAGGAACTTTCTGAAGAATCAGGGGATGAAGAACTGCAGCTTGAAGAATTTCCTATGTTAAAAACCCTTGATCCAAAGGACTGGAAGGTATTCAGCTGATATAGATTAGTGTTAATAATTTTTGCTGAAAATCTCCTGTCAAAGTTATCTGTTCTTTCCAGCTGCTAAAGATCCCATTCCTCCTTCCCTTCCACCCCCATCTGAATTGGTTTGTGTCCATTGATGTTGTCTTTGGGTTTGTATTTTCTACGCGTAACTAGTTGATGAGGGCAAACTCAAGCACGCATCAGGATAAGATCCTCATCTTGAACTGTTGTTTTTGTTTTGCTGCCTATAAGCAGTAAAAGCGTCTATTCTCCCTGTTACCACCTCCCTTTTTCTGGAGTTGCTTTAGCACTCAATATTAAAGACAGCAATTCAGTAATTAACTTTCTGGGATTCAGTGCTTTAATCCAGTTTACATTAAGCTACTTGAATTTCTGTAACAGTGGCTTAATTTATTAATAATTGGTTATTCAATAGTTTGGGCCTCTACAACAATTGTTCTTTTTCTAATATTTATTGAGAGAGGGGAGAATTCTGCCTTTTGCTTTTAAAAGATGGGGAGGAGAACTGTTTTTTCTGTATGTGTTGTGTTGTGGCTTTTTAGGCTGCGTTTACTAGTGTTTATTAGGTGTGTTGTGGTTTTTTTTCTTTCTTTCCCCTCAGAATCAAGACCATTATGCAGTCCTTGGGCTAGGAAATATACGATACAGGGCTACTCAGAAACAAATCAAAGCAGCTCGTAAGTACCTTTCCTGCATAAGCATACCTTTTTTTCAGATGTACACAACTGTTTTCCACAGGAAAATACATACATGTCACGGACAAGCTTTTTACCATTTTTGCAGGCCTAAAAATGCCCACTCTTTGATTTGTGTTGCTTACCAGCCTTCTAAATTCACATCACAGGCCTAAAGCTAGGGAATCCAAAAATTTCACCGAGTTCACATCTCAGCTTTCTTGCCTGTGGATTTTTTTGTCAACAGCTTTGCGACTATAACTGTACATTTCTTCATTTTTGAGTCTGCAGCCAGGCTCAGTGAAAGGCAGAGAAATAAGCTCTGCCCTATGTATTTCAGTAGGCTGGTACCTCGAAGCCCACTTACAATGGTTAGCTGCCACATGAATGCTAGTGGCTGGTGAAGAAGTACGCTGCTGTTATCATTCTGAATTAGACTGAGCGTTGCACGGGAATGGAGCAGTAGCTCTTGAATTTTCAGGTATTCAAGTAACTAAAAGTTACTTAGGCCACTGAGAAGCTTGGTTTTTCTCTTCTTTGGTCATTTTACCATGTGAAAAATGTAGAGTTCCTGTGGCTGGATCTCTGGGATATTACCAAGCCGTTAAAAACGTAGTCTTGTGAGGTTAAGTTTCCTTGACATTTTGGGTAAGTAAACAATAGAATTTGGAAGTGCCACTGTGCTGCTTGATGATGTCATGGGCCTCTGTCTTAAATCATGATATGATTCAGAAGTGCACGCGGGTGTTTGGGGGTATTTTGTGGTACTTGCATGTGAAGGAACACCATGTTGGGCTTCAGAACTTTTTTCCTAGAAGGAACACCATGTTGGGCTTCAGAACTTTTTTCCTAGAAAGCAATGTGACCAAGAGTTGACTTTGTGGGAAGGTTGCAGTTGTTTAGTGGAGGAAGATTTAAAAGTACTCCAAAGATTGTTCACTAGCCTTTATGAAATAAGCTGGTGGTTTTGTGAGTTGATCTTGTGAACAATTGCCTGTATAACTGTACTGGTGTGAGTAGAATCACTGTCCCCAGTGAAACCACAGATGAAGATTAAGTTAGTCCCAAACGGAAATGGGTGGAAATGGCAAATTACCAACTGGCATAAGAAATTATGTTGCCTCGGGTATGTGTTGCTTAGCAGTGCCACCATGGAGCATGTGCTAATGTAGCTGTCCTGATTTTGGCTGGGATAGAGTTAATTTTCTTTTTAGTAGTTGGTACAGTGTGTTTTGGATGTAGTGTGAGAACAATGTTGATAACACACATGTTTTAGTTGTTGCTAAGTAGCGCTTATCCTAAGTTAAGGATAATTCAGTTTCCCATGCTCTGCCAGCGAGTAGGTGCACAAGAAGCTGGGAGGGGACAGAGCCATGACAGCTGATCCCAACTGGCCAAAGGGATATTCTATACCATAGACTGTCATGCTCAGTATATAAACTGGGGGGAGTTGGCTGGGAGGGGTGGATCGCTGCTCGGGCATTGGTCAGCAGGTGGTAAGCAACTGCATTGTGCATCACTTGTCTTTGCTTGTTTTGGGTTTTAAAAATTATTTTATTATCTTCCTTTTCATTACTATTTTTTTAATTATTGTTACTATTACATTTTATTTTACTTTAGTTATTAAATCTTTCTTATCTCAACCCATGAGTATTACCTTTTTTTCCCCATTCTTCTCCCCATCCCACTGGGTGGGGGGAGAGTGAGTGAGTGGCTGCGTGGTGCCGAGTTGCTAGCTGGGCTTAAACCCCAACAGTAGCATAGAGCAACACCTATTCTGGTGGTGATTAGTGTTCTCACTAATCTTATCGAGCAAGAACTGGGGCATCTCTCTCTTCAGGATGCTAACAGCACTCAATTATCACAGGGTAGTATAGAGATGTGAGTCTTTCTCACCAGTATATACTGTGCTTTCCTATTTTTAACAAGGATTCTCATTTGTTTCTCAAAAGGCAGGTTGCTGTAACTACTTGCATAATATCTTCTCTAGTATTTTATAGCGAGCCAAGAAGGTACATTTTATATTGTACGATAATATGGCTAGACTTTTTGGCAAAGAAGTCAGTTTAAAATCTGATTTTACTCTTTAAATGCTAAGACAGCCTTGGTGGCAACTTTAGTAGATACTCTGTATGTGTTAGTTATATCTTAGGATTTCAGTAGAGAGAGAACTTGACCACAAAGTCTTGTGTGCGTGTGCTTAATGTTATCCATGGGTAAGAGCAGCAGTCTTCACAGGCTCATGGCTGTAGTTTCCTTGCTAAGTTTCATCTTGAATTGTGTGCGGAACTTGAGTAAAGGGACAGAATACAGTTTTTGTTTTATCTGAACTACTTTGCTTTTCATTAACAACTAAAATTACATTAATTATTTTTCTGTATTTTTTCAGTATGATTGCAGAGGGAACTGTACAATCTTGCATAATTTAATGCATTATGCATTTTGAAGCTAACTGTACACTTACAGTAACTGAAGCACTTTGCTATGCATAATATTACAATAAGTCCCAGAAAATCAGTACTTCTTCAGCTGATGAAAGTGGAATAGAGTTTCTCAGTTGTGGTTATCTTGTGTCCCAGCAAAGATGAAATAATTTTAATCCTGACAATCGTGTTAAATCAAAGATAAGTCATTAACTCATACCTCTTTTCTTCCTGATGTTTTTGGGGGGTTGGGGTTTTTTTTATTTTTTTAATTTTTTTTTCAGTATTTCTCTAATTATAGAGAAATGTCAATTGGAATTATTGTGTTACTTTGTAGTCTGTGAAAAATAAACTGTTGATGATGAAGCATTTCTAAACGTAATGCATCTATTTGCTAGATAAATCCATGGTTTTGAAACATCATCCAGACAAGCGAAAAGCTGCCGGGGAACAGATAGGGGAAGGTGATAATGATTATTTTACGTGCATAACTAAAGGTAAGCAATTGATTGCTTTTATTATACTCTCTCAATCTACTTGATAATGTGAAACGTATTTGTAGTGCATTATTAGGCTTGTCAAGAATTGTCAGTTACTAAAAAGCCAGAGAAGTTCTTTTCCATTTTAGAAAACTGCCTCAATAAATCAAGATCACACTAATACTACTTCCCTCTGGGTAGAAGCAGTATGGAAATACAGCTGATAGTCTGCCATGCTACTTGGTGACAAAACGTGAACACTTGTAGCAGCGTACGCAAAGATGAACCATTAGAGGTAGCCACATACCTGGGATAAACTGGTGCGCTTCCCCTAAGACACCACCAGCAATTGGAAAATCTGAAGTCTAATTCGCTTACTCTGCCAACAGAGCATCTGTTGATTTGATGTAGGATATCGCTTTCTTCAGCTGCCTTTTTGTGCCCACAGATGACCAAGTGATAACGTTTCCCTTCTTGCCTGTTGTGACCTAGAACACCACTGCTGGCTGATTCCAGAACCATAGGGAGTGTTGTAGGTGTATGACTTACACCTCTAGAAATGCTTTGGAGTTTGGCTTTTTTGTTTGTTTAAACAATTTTTTTTAATTCAATAAGGTTGGGGCGGAAGGAAATCTTGGAATTTGTGTGTTCTAAACTTTCTTCTTCTGAGTTATCTTCTTACAATACTATTTAAAATGTTAGATGATATGTTAGACAAGCTAACAATGTTTTCAGCCTCTTTCAGAGTTATCAAAAGGAAAAAGTTGCCAAAGGAAATTCTTTTTTCCATAGTTGCAGTCCTGTCAGAAACTGGCAGATATTTGTAACAACCTGCACCTGAACTCAGGAATATGCTCTGTGTTCTACATGCAAGGAGCAAAGTATGTTTCCCCTTAACTTCGTACGATCTAAGTTTAAGGATGTACAGAAAGGAAAGCACAAAGTGGCATGGAAGAAGAGTAATGCTTCCAGGCAGCACCTTAGAGGAAGGAAATGCAGTGGTAGGGAAGGGGAGTCTGGAGTAGGAGTTAAGTGGTAATGGAATGGAGAGAAGATACTTGGGAAGGCAGGAGTCCATAGGTGGGATTCAGAGCTAAGTCTGACAAAGGAATGAGTGGGCAATACAGTGCTGGGGGAACTGAGTATGTGGGAGTAGAATTGGGGATCTCTACAGAAGGGACATCTCTTCAAGTGGAAGAGGAACCAATGGATGTGCATGGAATTTCTTGCATTGGGAAAATGGAACGAGCATTACTGAAGCTCCTAGCTTGCAACATAGAGAGTAATTGGGGTCATTTAGAGTATTGGCAGAGGAAGGTCCCTTCCTAGCCGGGAAGGGAAGACTGGCAGACAGCAGCTCATTGGTGGTCTCCTGCATTCCTTCCTCTCTCCATTAACGCGTGCAGTGAGATCAGTTTACAGAACCACAGAGCACCAAGGTCGCTTCCAGCTTATTACCTTCTAGATCTCACCTTCACAGTGCAGTGTTCTCTGTTCAGGGATGCAGTCAGAGAAGCCCATGAATGATTGCAACGCAAATTTGATTCCTCTGATGACTTTCCACTCTTACTGAAAAATAGTGAGTATTGTAGAACTGACAGACAAAGTAATTCCACGCTTCCTTGAGAGAAAACAAGAGTTTACTGAAGCTACAGTGTGTAGCTTTTTCCAGGTTATAAGATTCAGTAATGCGATGCTCCCCAGTTGCAGGACTGTAAGAACAGGAAAACTGGGAGTGCGTGCAAGTTTTGGGTAGTAGCTATGTGGTGTTTTACACTTCTTCCTAGTGTCCTGGTTTAAGCTGGGATAGAGTTGATTTTCTTCCTAGTAGCTGATACAGTGCTGTATTTTGGATTAGAATAATGTTGATACACTGATGGTTTAGTTGTTGCTGAGCAGTGCTTACACTAAGTCAAGGGCTTTTCTGCTTCTCATACTTCCCTGCCAGCGAGGAGGCTGGGGATGCACAAGAAGTTGGGAGGGGATGCAGCCAGGACAGCTGGCCCAAGCTGGTGAAAGGGGTACTCCATACCATAGGACATCATGCTGAATAATAAAACCGGGGGGAGTTGGCTGGGGCGGGGCAGCACCCTGCTTGGGGACTGGCTGAGCATCGGTCAGCGCATGGTGAGCAATTGCATTGTGCATCACTTGCTTTGTATATTCTCTTATCATTATTTTCCCTTCCTTTTCTGTCCTATTAAGCCGTCTTTCTCTCAGCCCACATGTTTTTTTGGATTCTCTCCTCCATCCCGCTGGGGGGAGTGAGCAAACAGCTGTGTGGCGTTTAGCTGCCTGCTGAGTTAAACCACAACACCAAGTCTCAGTACAACTTCATCATGAGCTGCAAAAATTCTAATGAATGGCTCCTGTTCTTGCCAGTTTTGACATCATATTAACTCAGGGACTGCTTTTACTTCGTGCCTGTCGTAGTAGACTGCTTTGTCAATTTATCTGCAAGGATCTGGTGTAGGATAAAAGCCTGAAGGTGTCATGCCCAAACTCCCAGTACCTAAACCGAATTTACTGCTATAAAATTGTTTTAAATATAATCAACTGGTTTGTTACATCGTAATGGTTAAATGTGTTGGTTTTCATAAACATTTTCCTCCTGCTTAGTTTAACAGGAATTGACAGCAATGCTATTTGGTGTCACTAAAATAATTAAATATCAAGCTGTACAGAATGATAGATCAAACATAGATCTGAGAGCATCTTTTTAAACATTTAGAAGCTTTTCTGTAACATTCCCAGCTTGTGGGGAAGACTCACTTTAGTCTCATGTTTTATGTCTGGTAAATTTTTTTCAGCTTACGAAATATTGTCTGATCCTGTGAAACGACGAGCATTTAACAGCATAGATCCTACTTTTGATAATTCTGTACCTTCCAAAAGTGAAGCAAAAGAAAACTTCTTTGAAGTTTTTTCACCAGTTTTTGAAAGAAATGCCAGGTAAGCTATGTCAGACTGCCTCTGCTGTTGCTGGAGAATGAGTATTCGCAAACTCTTCTGGCATTGTGTTTGTAACAGGTGTGATTTTAAGGGATGCTGGGAGATGCATTAATTTGCTAGAAAAGTAATACAAGTAAAATAGTGCATTCTGTATTACTTCATTTTAAAATAATCTGAACTGTCACACTGGTGGCATTGAGCTTGACACAGGAGATGAAAAAAAAAAAGTCTTGTTCTCAGCTCCGTATTACTTACTGTCCTTTTTGTACAACACATTGTTTCATCTTAAAATTATTTACTATACCAAGTGTGTGTATGCTACTGACTAAAAATTCCTTTTTTTATGATTTTCTTATGAGGGTGAGACATTAACAGAAGACAGTAGTTATGTTCACAATTTAGCTGGTTAAAAGAGAAGATAAGTAACTATCAATATTTGGTGGTTCTCTCTTAAGGTGTGTGACTTTTTTTCTGCATTTGATTCATGCTTGCCAATTAACTTTGTATTAAGGCTGTCACAAAAGAAGTCCATTTCACCTTTTACCTGTATGAAAAAAAAGTGGTTTGTTGTGTGAGGCACTTTACAATGCATTCTGAACAATCTGTTGATTATTTAAAGTAGATTTACTGAATCTTTTATCAAGTATTCTAGAGATTCAGACCTGGATCTGTGGTTGTCAGATGGGTTGTTCCCTTCTCTGCTTGGAAATGAATGCTTATGTCATGGAGTTAACAAATTCTAGAGCTTATGGAAGACTCCCCTCTTTGCAGGCAAAAAATGGAATGGAGGCAGAGTATGCATTATTCACTCGTACTCCATTACAGTATGTGGGAAACTTCCTGCAGCCTACCACAGAGCACCTTTTGTCCACTTTCTGTAAGCTTTTCTACCAGGAGAATATGTGTGGGGAATTGAGTATCTACAAAGATAGCTTGTCTTCCATCAGGTCTCTTTGTAGGCACACCAAACTTGGGCAGGAGGAGTTTGCTTTTCTGGGGGAGCTCCCCAAAAAAGGCCCAATCTGGAGAATGTTTAGAAGGAACTCTCCTGTTTTCTTCCTTTTTCCTGGTGCCCCCTGTGTTGGTGGGAGGGAGCCTCTGATCTAGTATTTTGATTCTGCAGTTAACACGTGCCATGTTTTGAAATAGGATTATATATATTATTTCTTGAATATATCCATTTATTTTCAGGTGGTCAAATAAGAAAAATGTTCCTAAACTTGGGGACATGAACTCATCATTTGAAGAGGTAGATGCATTCTATTCATTTTGGTAAGTTAGCTGATACCTCAGTTTCTATTCATAGTATTCAAGACGTGTGATATAAAGGGCTTGCAGACCCTTTTGTATGTAGGTTGTAGGCGGTGGTCTGTTCTGACCTAGTAACATCACAAAATTACCCCACAGCTGTTTGGCGTCTTCCACAAACTGAGCTGGCTTTCTTCTAGCTAATGCATCTGCGTTGTAAATTCACAGTCACAGCAGGAGCTTCTGACAGTTCTCTGACCACAATGGCTGTGAACCGAGTTGACCCACAGACTAGAAGCAGGGTTCATCTCACTTAACTTGTGTTTTTAGTGGAGGTGGCTACTAGGTATTTAAGCTCCCCTAGTTAAGGGAGGTCTGTCTAGTCCAGTGCAGTCAGTAGAGTTTATGGTTGGACTTGCCCGCTAACTACAGATACTTATATAAAGATTAAATTCGTTTCTCTCTCAGCTCCACAGACTGCACTGTATCTCCACTGCCTATAGAGGGAGGTTAGACAACTGCACTGTAGACACTTAATGTTGGTGGGACTGATCCCATCCTAAAATACACTCTGTCCTACAGTACAGATAGATGTAAATCGTTACTTTCAATAGCATCTTGTGTTTTGACTTCACACAGTGGAATCATTGTAGGTGCAGTATAATTGTAAATTATGTATTAGAAATTGTAAATAACAGCACAATTGCCTACAAAAAACTAATAGTAAAAAAGGTAATTATTTCTAATAGTTTTGCTGTTCGGTGGTTTCATTGTTTGGTTGGTTTTTTTACTTTTGTTTACTTTAGGTATAATTTTGATTCCTGGCGAGAGTTTTCCTATTTAGATGAAGAGGAAAAAGAAAAAGCAGAATGGTATGTAAGTAAAAAGAAATTTGACAGGAGACTGAGAGATTGATACAGCAAGATTTTCCAACTTTCTATTAGACTGTAAGTCATAGGAAGAAAGGTAGCCGAACTAAGACTGAATTCTACTCTCCCAGCTTAGTAGTCAGTCATGGATTTGAGCTGGACTGACTGTGGGCTTGTCTTTGTCTTATTTGTGTAATTGAAGTAGTTCTTGCTTGCATCACAGAGGTGTTTCTGAGGTGCTTTGAAATGTGTTCCATTTAAGTTCAGACTTGCCGTTTCACCAAGTTCTAAACACAGGTTGAACCTGGAGCCAGAACAAGAGTGGATGAGTAAGCAGGTATCATTTCTCTCTCCAACTCTTTATTAAACTGTGCTGAGACAAGCGATACTTTCCAGAATTGAGAGAGATTAGTTCTGATGGCTTGATGTTAATAAAAATTGTGTATTTGTTGATGTGGTGATAGTTACTGAATTACTCAGACCGTGTTGCCATTGGAAAATACATTCTACTTTTATCCTTCTTACTGTTATAAACACAGAATGTTCAAGCTAGAGTATTGAATCATTTAGTCTAACACGTATTTCGCAGGACGCAACCTTTCACTTAGTCATCCTTGTATAACCATAACTGGCATTGTATGAACCTCTTCTTCCAAGTTTGAATGGAAATCAATTTTGTAGTTAGATTCAGTGGTTAGCTTGCTTTGTGGCTAAAACCTGCCATATTTAGGCTGTAGCTAGGCCTTCATTCCTCTTCTCTTACACCTTTTCCTGCTATTAATTTTTTTGAGCCTCTATGGACCCAATGTTCTCACTCCTGTGAAGATTCTGCGAAGGCACTGTAATCAATTCCATATCACTTGTATTTTTGATAAATTATACAGATTAATCTCTAGGCTTCTCATTGGAAGGCTCTTGATTTGCATAGCTCTCTTTTGTGCTTATTCCTGTCATTAGCGTCCTTTTTTAAGTGTTTAGACAAATGGTACATAGTATACGGTACTTCAGAGAGAGAACTACACTTCAGCTTCTGTTCAGATGGTCATGATTCTTGTTATCTCTTCTTGCCAGAGGTGACATTGCTCATGTTTTAAACCTTCAGTCTACTCATAGTAGTCTCCTACTCTGTTATGGGGATTGTTTTCTTTGTTCTAAGGTATATTGTTCTGTATTTGGTTGTGTGGATGAGGATATAGACCCCCATTAAAAATTTGCCTCTTTCTTGACAGCACTGACAAATATTTTCAGATTATTTAGTCAGCCAATTTTTAATCTATTTAACCTGAGCTGTATTTTACTCGAGTGAATCTGGCATGATTTTACCAGAGTGTCATGGTTCTGTGCAGATGGGTTTATGTGACATGACCTATATTCTGTAAAATGGAGATAATTGATGATATTGCTGCCCTTTAATTAAGCTGTATACCAGTATTTCAGTTGTTTTGCTTAGGTTTTATGTTAGGTCAACAAGTGGATTGTGTTTTAGAAATAAAGTCCATGATCTCATTCCCTGCAATGACAGATAACTAGCTTGTTTTGTCAGGTGTTTTGAAGGTTTATGTAACTGTGTAAATGCCTAGCATTTTTGACGTGAGCTTCGGGCCCGGAACTTCATTTTTTTTGAAGTCTATTTTTTAAGTATTCAGAGAATAGCATCTGTGTGGGGAAACTTTTAAAAAGTTTTTTGTTGAATTTCTAACAGACTGACACTGTAGGGTATTAGCACTGAACTAACCATGCTTTCCCCTTTTAGTCGAGATGAAAGGAGGTGGATTGAAAAGCAGAACAGAGCTGCCAGAGCATTGAGAAAAAAAGAAGAAATGAACAGAATCAGAACACTTGTTGGTGAGCGCAAACTGCTGGTTTTTTTGAAGAGAGATTTGTTAACTAACAGTGGAAATCTCCTGTTTTTCTTTTGTACATGATGCATCCTTTCTTCTGCCAGACAATGCATACAGCTGTGACCCCAGGATAAAGAAATTTAAGGAGGAAGAAAAGGCAAAGAAAGAAGCAGAGAAGAAAGCAAAGGTAGAAGCAAAACGAAAAGAACAGGAGGCAAAAGAAAAAGTAAGTTAACTACTTTTTGGGGGTTGAAAACCCCTGCTTCATGCACACCTGATCCACTGCTTCAGCTTCTAGATGTGTCAGAAAGCTACTGTTAGAATTATACTGGGGTTTAAAGATGTGTTGTCTTCGATCCCCGTGCAACAGGCAGTGCAAGACTGACAGCCTTTTGAAAATGAGATGAAAACAGGGAGAACAGATCTGAAACAAAAAAACTTCTAAAATTGAGTTCCGTTGTTGCATACACTTCCTCTGGTTTAGAGGCAGTCGTTAAGTTCTGTGCCCTACTTTCCTTTTTCATAAAATGGATACAGCTGCTTGCCTTGTGCACATGGTCTGTGAACGGTTGATTGGTATGAAACACTTTGAGGTAACATAACATATTTGATTAATATTAACAGCTGGGAAAAGATGGCTCCAAAACCAGTACCAGGAATGACAGGGAACTGTAAGGTGCTGAAAAGTGGCTTAAAAGACAATACTGGAGCACTGCAAGATTCTATGTTAATAATGATGCAGGAGAAGTGTTGGACCACTGCTTTTTTTCAGGCTTATACTCTTGGGGCAGGCATACAAAATTTCATACAGTTTTGTATCTTCATTGTCAAGGAATCAAGGAAGTCAGGATTTATAAACTAGGCGTCCTCATAGTGAGTATTTGAGTTAATGCCAACTGTTATGTGTTTCATCACCTCCCTCAAAATTCTTGGAAAACTAAATGTTAAAGTACTGATGTATTAAAAAAAAAAAAAACCACCAAAACCAGAAACAGCACATTTTAATATTGAATGACTGAATGACCCTCTAACAGTGTGACTTTGAGGTTTTTTGTTTGTTTTTTTCCTTTTGATTGCAGCAAAGACAAGCAGAATTAGAAGCAGCACGGTTAGCGAAAGAAAAGGAGGAAGAAGAAGTTAGGCAACAAGCATTAGTAGCAAAAAAAGAAAAAGAGATACAGAAAAAAGCAATCAAGAAAGAAAGGCAAAAACTGAGAACGACATGCAAGGTATTTAAATATTATTATAGTGAAATACCAGTTACTTCAGTGAAATTACTGTGCTTAGATCAGACCCTATCACATGCTTGCTTGTTCTTGTGGCTGGAGATGGGTACGCAAAGTGGGTTTACTAAAAAGCAAAATACTAAAACCCATACTTATCATACCGTTTATATGGTTTTGAGTTGTGAGTAAAGGTGACCAAATAGGTCCAAACACAGCAGTGGCTGAAGAATGCTGTGTGTTAAGCCTTTGTCTGAAGGAACAGGACAATAAAGTTCAAGAACTTTGTAGAACATGTATTTCTGCTTCCAGAACTGGAATTACTTTTCTGATAATGAGGCAGATTGTGTTAAAATGATGGAGGAGGTGGAAAAGCTTTGTGATCGTCTTGAGCTAGCAAGGTAAGTCTTCCTGCTGCTGATTTCTGCTCGTTTTGATACCCATCTTTCTACTAGCTATCCGTTGTAACTTAATAATTTATTTTTAGTCTGCAATGCTTGAATGAAGCACTTACATCCACTACAAGGGAAGGAGGAAAGGCGGCTGTAGTAAAACAGGTAATTATGCTGAGTGTCAAATCAAAATAACAGAATAATTTGATTTGTGAAATCTACATGACTGAATCGAAGTAAGATACAACATATCTGCTGTGGAGTCCTGGTGTTAAACACAAAGACCTGAGTTTGAGAGTCCCCAGGCAGACTTGATCTCTGCTCCATTTTTCACAGTGCAGTTCATGGCTAGTGAAGTAAATAGGGCCAGCTGAGAAAAAAAATGTGTGTTTAATTAGTAAAGGACACAAAACCTACCATTTGTACAGTATAGAGAAATAGCAGAGGAATTTAGTTTTGCCCAAAAATTACACAGAAGGGAAGGAGGGCAGTCTTAACCTATTCTGTTACACAAGAAAAATCCTAGTCTAGTATCCATGACCTGGGGCTAGATCCACAAAAGGACGTAAGTGCTGCAGGCTGTAGCCGCTGGAAGGGCCGGTGGGTTGGATACCAAGGTATGGGAAAAGCAAGACGCTTGTGATTAAGATTTAGAAAACTCAGCAAGGATCTGCCTAAATTTTGGCAGCAGGGAAAAGCCATTTGGACTAATGAGGCTGAACCCACATCCTGCAGAAAGAGTAAGGTGCTTTCTCTCATCTGCTTTGGGTTCACAGCTGTGAACTTTCTTTCCTGGTGGGGAAGACAATCTGTCCCCATCCCAGGGTCAGGTTCACTCATCAGACAACTTAAGATTCAAACCGCTCTTGTTCTACAGGGGACTGAATCCAATCTCCCAGTCTCCAGGAGAGTGTTCCAAACACAGGACAGTCACCTTTCTGTCTCTCTGTTAAAACTGTTTCACTTTTGCATTAATAAAAATTATCTATCAGATAACTTCCCTTTTGCCAGAAAGATTTTATTATGAGATAGACGGCAAGAAACCTAGCTTGAGCATCCTGCCAACAGGCGTAAGTGCATAGCTTTTTTTAATGTTTCCAAGACTGGACTGGGCATACTCAGAAGTGGATACGTTAAAGATATGTCACGCCACAGTCTCAGGATGTCATTACAGTTCACAAAGATGTGCAATGGATCACTTAAGTTCTGCCGAACTGCTTGCTAACAAACTACATGTAGCCATCTAACCCTGAGTAAGCACTCGGTAACTAAAATCTGGGTTGTTGCAGTTAATGCTAACCTAGTACAACCACAGTAACTGAGAATTTCAGGCATAACCAGGCTTAGGTAGCAGTTAGGTTGGAAGATTTGGGAATCAGTGTATTCAACATGGATGTTTAACTGCCCTCATTAGTCACCTTAGGTTCTTAATACTTTTGTGGATCTGTCTCTGTAAGTCAGGAGTTAGCCTGGACATTCACACTAGATTCAGAAGTTTTGCCTTAATCCTGGGAGCGTTCACTTAATTTCCTAGTGAATTTGTGATGGATTCCTGCTGTAGTTCCTAATCTGGGATGGCCAAATTTATGCACGGGATGGAGGGGAAATAATACTGGAGCAAAATTCAAGGTTCAGAGCAATTCCAGAGAGAGGGGTCTGTGTCACTGTAAAATGTAAAAATAAATAAATAAATACATAATGCTTGTTTACAATCCTTCAGATAGAAGAAATAAATGAACAAATAAGGCGAGAGAAAGAAGAGGCAGAAGCTCGTATGCGCCAAGCAACAAAGAGTTCAGAAAAGTCAACCACTGGTGGTGGAGGGGGAAGCAAAAATTGGCCAGAAGATGATTTACAGTTGTTAATCAAAGCTGTGAACCTCTTCCCAGCAGGGACTAACTCAAGGTACTTCTCCAGTTTGGTGTTAAAAGCCATACTAACAATTTTTAATTAAATAACAAGCACAATAGAACTTATTTTCAGACCATCCTTAGCATGATGTCAGTATAAGGACTCCCTAAACTTCCTCCTTTTCCTTGACTGTTGAGCAGCCTGTGGTTTGTCTTCTCTTGGTACCATGCTCTATGTGTCACTGGAGTTAGCTCTGGCCCTGTATCGTGTTTCTCCCCAGACTTGGGCCTCAGCCCATCGGCAAGATTGTGCTGAGGTGCATGTTTGCACAGAGCTTACTACAGGATAGGCTCCAGTCATTGAAGCACGAACAAAACTCAAAACAGTGACTGTGATGCAGCTGGGTAGGAATGCAAGTGTGTAAGCTACTTCCAGTAGCTCCACAATAAAAGTGAGGCTGGTTTCTTCTCTACATGGTAGGAGGAAAACAGCCAGAGATACAAGCTAAGTGCGACAGCCGTCTTTAGGGGAGAGCCAGGGGAAAAAGGAAACGCTGTGCTTCACAGAATGCAGCACTGGCAATGAGCTTACTAATAAGCATCAAGAACAGGAGCATGCCTTAAATCCTGTTCTTTCCCAGGAGTAAAATGCCTTCTTCCACTTAGGACTCACAGATTTGAAGTCTCCATTATGAGATGTGGATGCTTACTTTTAAAAAAAACAAGCTGTCATACTCTTTATGGAGATGATACCAGTACCTGTTTCTGCACTGCAGCTCAGCAGTCACAAGTACTCATTGAGAACACAGGTCTAGATACAATCCTGCTGTCTGATCAGGTGCAGGTATTCCCCTCCATTTCCTAAGAATGCACTAGGAATAATTTTGGGGCTAGGGTTGTTCCAGGTCTCTCTTGTTGAAGCCCCTTTACCTGATGTTTAGGTATTCTTTCTGGGGGCAGTGGAAACAGGGTTAGTTAACTTCTCAGCACTTTCAGTGCAGCCTGCAGTATTTAATGTCACAGGTGTTTAGGGAATTCAGGAAAGCAACAGCTGAGCAGAGTTTTGAGGATTAGAGGTTTGCACTTACACACATATATTCTACCCCATCCTTCTTCTGTATCAGAAGCCAAGCAGCTCACTGAATTCTTAAGGGAAACTTCTGTATTTAGCGACTGAAAGCTTTCCAGGATAGTTACCATGACCGCTTATATGTATTTAAGTATGATTAAACTTATTTAGGAGTTGATATACATGTATATGGGAGCTTGAAAGTAGCTTGTATGAAGATAAGTGATTATGTAATACACTGGGTTTACCCTGTCTATTCTTGCTTTAGGTGGGAAGTTATTGCCAATTACATGAACTTGCACTCTGCTACTGGAATAAAACGAACAGCAAAAGATGTCATCAATAAAGCAAAGAGCCTCCAAAAGCTTGGTATCTCTATTACCTTATTTTTGTAATAAGATGGTCTGCATGCTTCTATACAGCTTGATTTTCTTTGAAGAGCATTGTGTTTCTGTTATGAGAAAATCCTCCATATATCCCCAAAAGAAATGTAGTTCAGATGGAAGATTTAGAGGAGTATTTATGTGACTCAGTATTTTCAGCGTAACAGCTGTTGTGTAAGTCACCACCTCATGAGTGAATCTCAGGAATTCTTTTAATCTAACTTGATGCCCAGATGTCTAGGCCATGGGCGTTGCCTAGGCTCCTCTACACTCAGAGACAAGCTGGCCTCTGAAAAAGCTCCCTACAAAGGAAGGCATCTAGAAAAATGAAATTGATGAAGCAGATGAATGGGATTCAGCAACAGACTCAGACACCTGAATTAATGTGGCTCATCTCTTGTGGTAAATGGAGCCTAGAGAGCTGGGATAATGAGCGGAGGCTCTTGAGAAAGTTCTTAAGGAAAATCAAAACATTCCAAAAAACATTTTAAGAAGTTTCTCCATTCCATTACCTGCACAAGGAGGGCCTAGGCTTTCCCACTGTTCCTGACTGCCCCTCTGACACACTGGTACTCTTGGTGTAATATGCAAGTTTTGTGCCACGGCCCTTACTTGAGAGAATAATCCCTTTTGATTTCAGTGAAGTAGCAGATTCAGGCTTAAACTCACACAGAAAGAGTATTCATCTGAGCAGTATAAAGCAGGATAGGGCTTGGAAAGCCTGATACTTTGAGTAAAGTTTATTGGACCCTGATTTTTTTTTTTTTTTAATCTACCACCTTCTTCACCATAATCTCAAAGGAACTAGGAATTAGGTTTTTTGATTATGTGATTATTAGTTTACAATTATTTATTATTACCATTATTTATTATTATATCCAGCTTTAATTTTGTTGCACTAATTATTCTATTCAATGTCTGTTGCTCGTAGACCCTCATCAAAAAGATGATATAAACAAGAAAGCATTTGACAAATTTAAAAAAGAACATGGTGTGGTGCCTCAGATGGACAGTGCTGCCCCCTCAGAACGATTTGAAGGTAAAGGTGAAAAGGGAGGCGTTCTTGCAGAGTTGTCTCCCCTGTGCATCTTAGTAAGAAAGTAATCCAGAACTTATTTAAGACTTGCTTACAAACAAACTTATTTAATTACAAACTTAAGTAGCAAGGAAGTGATCCAGGCACTGTCACTGGACACACAGTACAAACCACAGTTAACTAAATAATGACAGTTCGAAATGCTTCCTGGTGAGGCAAGAGGTTAAGGCTGCTGCTGAGATTATCTGTTCCTCAGAGGGTGCTACATTTTCTGGTAAGAGTCGGCCTGAGGGGATGGCACTTGAGACACAGGATCATCCTACAGCTAAGCTTTGGTCTCCTGTTAAACCTCAAACACCTCCCATCAAATTTTGCAGACGCTTGCAGAAGGCTGCCTTTCCTTACTAAGTGTTCCTTACTTGAAATGCAAAAGGAAGAGCTACATTGCTGCCTTAACGATGCTTCACAGGGCAGCTACAGTGATCTAACACCCAGCTGACAATGAAAGGTGTTACCTTCTAACTTCTCTGTGCTTTATTTAAAGATCCCGAGGGCCACTTGTCCAGTCAGTTTCAGGGTTGGGTTTTTCTTTTTCTTCCAGGTTTTTAGTACTGGGTAGTCTTTAGGTCAGACTAATTGTATCACAAAACTGCAAGGATTTTAAATCAACTATAATAGATTTTACAGTATTTTCTTAGGCTTATCTCATAGACTCATTAAATATTTTTTTCTTACTGTCATTTTTGCATTTAAAAACAGGATCACCTTTAGATTCATCCCCTTGGACTACAGAAGAACAAAAACTTTTAGAACAAGCATTGAAGACTTATCCAGTGAATACTCCTGAAAGATGGGAGAAAATAGCAGCAGCTGTTCCAGGCCGGTCAAAAAAAGACTGCATGAAGCGATATAAGGTAAGGTACCTCACCCTCCTTCTAATTAGCTCAGGTCTTGTTAGAATCCTTTGCTTTTACTGTTGCTTTCCCTACCAGAGACAGTATCTTACAACAGCAAACTAGCACAAGATGGAGCCTTATGGGGAGACTTTTTTTTTTTTTTTCTTGGTAACTCAACCCCAAAAGAGCAGTAAGGACTAAGTTTTCCTGAGTGAAAGTAGCGGCTCTGGAAGCTGGGAAGGAAAGTCTGTCTCATGAGATCTCTCTTACAATTTGACAGCAAGCTCTTGTAGGTGGTAAAGTCCTATCCCTAGCCTCCTATAGGTAAAGTTCCTGCTACAGGGGCAGTAGGTGGGCATTGACCCGCCATTAATTTATTTGTTTCTATAAGAAATTGTTTTAAGTTATTAAACTGTCTAGATTCCTCACTATGTTGAGAGTTAGAGTGTTTCAGGCTGAGTATATGTAGTGTTCAAAACCACAGCATTGTTAACAAGTTCCACATTTAGATAAGGTGGTGGTTTTGTTTTTTTTCAACCTCCAACTCTCTAGGAACTCGTTGAAATGGTCAAGGCGAAGAAAGCTGCTCAAGAACAAGTGATGAATGCTACTAAAGTCAAGAAATGACTCTTACTGACAATCTTTGTTTTGTAATAAAAATGCAAATACTGTACATGTTTTCATTCCTTCCTTAATTATACAGATACACAGGACTGGCTGGTTCTTGAGTTTTAATTTTCTCAAATGCATTTCTCCAACTCAGAAGCTTTAAACAGGTGTAGTTGGTTTTTTGGGTTGGTTGGTTTGGTTTGTTGGTTTTTTTTAAGCTCTTGTTATTCACTACTCACGAAGCCAATACATGCCACTGCAGATTTTGCTATACTCTGGAAGTTGTTCAATTGGACCTGGAAGTTAAAGAGAGTTGGCCATGACATACGCTAAACTGATACCGATTGGTGTGGAGGGGTTATGGGAGGGTAGGGAAACTTAAACAACATACCCACGGCAGCAACTGCTGGATGCTTATCATAGATGTATTTTGTGCAAACTTCTCTAATAGTCTGGGCATCAATAGCCTAAAAGGGGTAAAGAGACATCTTTGTTACCAATCCCATCTAAGACAGTATTAAGAGTGAGTGATCTTAATTTTGTATAATCCAGGGGAACAGGCAACAAAACAGTTGAAAGTTTTCTCAGTTGGAAACAGTCTAACTTCTGTATTGTTACTTCCTGTAGCAATTAAGTTTCTCAAGGGCCTAATTTAGAAGTTGCAACATGAGTGCCACTTACCTCAATTCTTGCTTCCAGTTCTGGAATTGGGATTCGGCGCTTATAACACAGCATTTGTCTTCCAATATCTTCACAGATTGGCGTGGACCCTAAAATAGGGGAAAATATGCTTCAGTTATCAGCATACAACTCCACTAAGAACAATAAGCTCTCATAAGTCTCACCATCAAGTTGTAGCAGCATATTTGTCTTCAGAAGATTTTTCGCTCGAGCTACTTCATTTTCTGTAACACTTGTGCAAAGTCTCATCCTGAAAAATAGTTTAAATCCAAAGGCATTAAGTAACAGTAATGTGTAGCACACAAGTTTGCCTGTGATACAGAGGTGCATGTATGTTAGTACACCCACTAGGCACTTCTATAGGTAGGAGAATTTGGTATGGAAACAAGCCATAGGATGCAAAACAGCAGCATAAGAGTACGTTTTTTTGGAAGCATACCAATATAACCAAGAGCAAGTTTTTCCCCTTAGAAGAGCTGTATTTCATTTTATTAAATGAATATTTTGAGCCCAGTGTAGTCCATACTTGCTATCTTGAGAGCAGCTGTTGCTAAGATAGTAGAAGCCAAACAATTAGAGGTAATTAGCCCAGATGGCAATCCCTTAATGACTCACCACGCTGCATAAGGAACATTTCACTAGGACAGGGGGATGCATTAGATGCCTTAACACGTTCTTGTCACAGGAACGGTTCATACCGTCCCTGGTGCTAAGCTGCAGCAAATGGACAGTTAAAATGATGCTATCTTCTCCACCAGTTGTTTACAAAGATCTCATAGAATAATGGTATATGAGAAGTGATATACATGATTAAAGAAACTCCTCAAGTTTTCTTTCAACTTTTGTTTCAACTTCACCCACTTTAAAGCAGTGCTCTTAAATAACGTATGTCTGTTTCTAATCACATTTGCAGTTCAAGCATTACAGTTGCACCTATGGACATTTTTTCAATTTAGATTTAAGCCTCAGATGAATGAATATTACCTAGAATCCCAGGTTTCAAAATTACATATAACAGCTCACCTACCTTACGTCATTTCATTTCCCTATGTACTCACTGGAGCTCTATGTAACACCACCAGCTGTTATGTCATGTGGGTTAGCAACTGCAGAACGGATAACTACTAACAGTGTTTGTAGGTAATTGCACATTCATTATTTGCATTCATGAATATTTACTCTTTCAGTTGTCAAACATGCAGTTCATGGGCACTGTATACTGACTTATTAGTATTCTAAAAAGTTTGACACAGTTTCGTAACTCCTGTCACTTAGAAGTCAAAAAAAAAAAATAATCACTGCCATATTTTCTTGTACAAGGAATGCTATTATATTAACTACAGTTACTATTTATTCTTCCAGGGCAGAAGAATAAAACCAAACCTAAACCTTAATCTATTCACTCCAAGTAAGGATGCCAGAAACTGGGACTCTGCATTGAGCATCAAAGTTTAGAACTTGATGCATGTGTTTTTTCCAGGCAAGCCTAAGCAGAGAAACAAAAATATTCTCTTTATATGATAGCTTTTTTTTTTAAATCATATTCCTCCCCTGGAAACAATCTTTTTAGAGAAAGAGTTGTTAGCTTACCATTCTGTCTGAACAAACTGCACCATGTCCGGTATAGTGGATGGTTCACAGACCATATAGAGTCCCCACAGCCCTGTGTCAGTGTAGCAGGTGTTGAAGGACTGGAAACTGTGACACAGGTTACCATGGCAGGCAATCTGAGCAAGTTTACTGGATAAATTCTGCTGAGGCAAAAGAAAAATACACTATTTTATGAAGTTTTTTGAAAGCCTACTAGTTACCTCTGTGGGTCTCCTGTTATCATTTCAATGATGATGGAACATGCACTAGTATCACAGGCTGCAGCAGAAGCTACGAGCTTAATTATCAGCTCTTTAATCTCAACAGCTTTTTTCCTTGCATGTAATCTCACATTTCCAAGTAACAGCCCAGATTTAAGCCAAAATCATGAAGCTACTTAGGTTCAAGAAAGGGATAGTTACTCATAGGTACAGGCTCTGATGACATACAGATATGAAACATCCTACTTTCCATGAGTGCTGGCAGACCTCAAGTCACCTCTATTTCGGGGGTTTAGAACCACTTCTTAAGATTTTGCTAGATCTTGGGCAACGAATTCTCCCAGACTCATGACTGGATCCCCTTCTCCCACTCCAAAAGAGGACCTTCAGAAATAGCCATAAAGCGGCAGTAAAACCGTCAGATAGGTTTGAATGGGTCTGTATGGGCAGTACCCAAGTCAGAGAGATCTCACCAGCCCACCAGCCTCATTAAGAGCAGGAAGGTGCCTGCAGGTTCACTTACCACGCCTCCTCCAAAGGAACGATCCCAGTTACCTATCAGAGTATTTGCTACCATAAGTGGGATTGTATCTGGGTGCGACCAGCCTGCTGCTTCGACAGCTATCGCAATGTGTGCCAAGGGCATCTTATCATCTCTTACACGAATCTGTGGGAACACATGAAAGTAGCTGTAGTACAACCCATACACAGTCATGTACATGGGAAATTAAATATCGGGAGACAGACATTTCCATTACCTCTGGATTATAAAGCATGCACATAGAGAACCAAAAGTTAAAGCATATGAAGCTTTATTTAACATCAGCCTTAACTAGTCTTCCCTGTGGCAATTTCAGAGCACTTCACCAACAGCAAGCCTAATGCCACATACGTAGAGAGGGCAATACAGCGGGCAAGGAAAGCTGATGACTTTTCAAGATCCAAATAGAGCTGGGAATAGAAACAGATGCCTCAATTCTCTGCCATATCCTTTAAATTAGTGATTCTCAACAAGTGGAAATGCTCCAACACTGTAGGCAAGGGGATAAAAGGAAAGTAGCAGCAGATGTAAGGGAGGTATTCCTCCAGGAACTGATGAAGCAGAAAAAGTGGTAGCAGTGAGGCTTGTTCAAGAAAGGTTGGAAGGTACTGCTTTGGAAAGCAGCTACTCCATTGCCCTTGCTGCGGGAAAGAAACCTTTTTAATCTGCTGAGTCTGTGGCTGAGCAGCTCGCTCTCCCCAACACAGAGTATGTGCCAGTTGTGCTCACAGGGGATATAGGGGCCAGCTCAAAAAGCCGTCCAACAGCTTACCTCACTACCTGTGAAGCTACAAGGTGGCAGGGGTGGCAGTCCTCCTTCTGGAGCAGATGGCAAGTTACCAAAATGGCACTTTGCTAGGTCAAGTAACTCATCATGAGAGACCCCTGAACAAAGATATTTCACATACTTTGTAATGTTACTCTGTAAACATTTAATTTAAATTGCTGCGCAGTTTAAAGACTCAACCAAGCAGTAATTTATTGTTCCCCCGCTTTAATGCCCCACTTTCAGATTCCACACACCGCTCCATTATAGACAGTAAGATCATCATGATCACCTTCCTTAACTCTCTTCAACAGCCTTCTGTTAATATTACATCAAATCAAGCTGTTTGCTCTCAGTTTCAAGCATCAACATTATTTCTCTTTCTCTCTGCTTTCCTTGCTACTCCCTTTTTCACACTGAACCCCTTCTAGGCCCCTCTTTTCCTGCCCATGTGGAAGAATGACCTTGGCCTCCAACTCACTTCTAGTTACTGCTTTAAGACGGTTTCTGGAATATTACTGAGGGGAAAAGGGAACAAAAGTTCAAAGGGTATGAAGGCACAAAACACACAGGGCTAACAATGAACCTCCAGGACCTACTGAACAATGGGCAATTCATCATGTTGTTCCCAGGATCTTAAAGACCATGGTTTTAAGCATAGTTTGACATGATCCAGGGTGAATATCTCATACTAACCTCCAGCAGCAGCCAGGACCATTCTGGGTCCTTTGTAATGTGTTGTTATGTACTCGACCAAGTCATTACGGTTTATGGATCTAGAAAGAGTCAAGGAAACATCACTACTGTGTCAGTATAAAAAGACATAAATGTCTAGAACAATAAAATATCAAAATAATGATAAGTTCTGCCAATGCACAGAGGTGTGCATAAAGGCAGAAAGCTAAAGATAAGGGTGATTTCCTAAAAAGGAAATAGGAACTTGATACATTTTGCCTTTCAAAGCTCTTTTCACGTCCTGAGAAGGAGTGAGAATTACAGCTCAGTCAGGTGGAGACAGGATCCACTAATGATCTCACGCCAATTCAAAAACCGATTCGAAAATCGCACATTTAACAGTCTCCCAGTCTGCACTGGTATAAACAAATGCTGAAAGAGCAGTGCAAACACAATTGTATTTACGATAATGCCCAACGCCTGACCGATGGGAAAAAGCAGCATTTCCAGTTTTGTATCAGATGCACTTTTAACAAACAGGAGAAAAATACGGCAAATAATGATGACATGCAGTAGACATCTGAAGTTCACATGCCCTTTGATGCCTGCATAGAGGGGAATTGAGGCAACAGGGGACGACTTCTTACAGTTATATCCAGTGCAATTTCAGCTACCTTCCAGGACAAAAATGAAAACCAATGCTGTTCCCAACATTTTCAGATGAGTCTTTTCAATATATAGAAATTACCACACAGTTAAAGACAGCCACAGATTTGGACGTACTTGATGTTTTCAGTGGGTCCTAAAATTGTCCGTCCTAGGGCTGTCTTCTGATAGGCTGTAGCATGAAGGTAATCAAAGACAACTTCTTGTAAATTGGTTTCAACCTCTTGCATCTCTCGAAGTATAACTCCTCGCTCACGCTCAATCTCTGCTTCTCCCAGGGTACTGTTCTGAATTATGTCAGCAAGAATTTCCACAGCTAATTGAAAATAGAGATCAGAATGGAAAGCATATTTTCAGACTACCAGAAAAATCTGGTTCCAAAAGTAAAACCCACCCAAAGACCAAGTGGCCCAAGATTTGCTAGTAAGATTTGCAAGGGGACAAAAGACTTGCTCTGCAGGAAGGGAGAAGTCCAAAAGGCATTTTCTTTTGGGAATCTAAAGACAAAAATGTTTCAAATATTAAATTCCCTGCTGGCACTCTCCTTTCCAAATCTGCATTCTCAACATTCCTGTGAAGTTCAGGAAAGGACTTTTCACCCTGGAAGGAAGAGACTGTTACGCTGCAAAAACATCATTCTGCATTGTCTCATCAGGAGCTAGATAAACATTTCATTCTTTGCTGCTTTTCTGATGAATGAAAGCAGTTACCTCTTGGTAAGTCTTTCGAAAAAGCCTTTGCATAATACACAGTTTGTTCCCTGGATGTATACGCATTCAGATGAGCTCCCATGTTCTCAATCTCTAGTTCGAGGTCTAACTGAGATCTCTTTTTTGTTCCCTGAAATAAAACAACAAGAAAGCCAAACTAGACCCTTTAATTCACCTACTCATCATTACTACTTCTTGTCTGGAAAGGTCAAGGTCAAGAGAGAAAAGTCATCTGGAAAGAAAATTGGCATACTAATCTCTCAATCTCTCCAAGCCTGAAAGTCAGATATAAATCCTACTGTGCTCCCAAATGAAAATAAAAAGCTGGCAAAAGAGGGACTGTGTGTCTTCTAAGACTATTACAAGAAGTTAAAAGTGAGTTAAAATTAGACCTGTGTTAGTAATCTATAGTTGTATATCAGCTACATGGAACCAGGACTTTAGCTTCATTTTCTAATGGAAACCAAAGTCTAAGTTGTCCACATTTTTCTTCTCTCTTCAATTTGGAAAATTTATTTATACAATTCTGACAAAGTTCTTATCATTGATCTTTAAAGATAAATAACTTAGAAATCCATTGTAAACTTCTACATCAATACTCATACTCACCTTGAAAGCCATATGCTCAAGGAAGTGAGCAGTTCCATTGTTCTTCTCATTTTCATACCTGCTTCCAGCATCAATCCAAAGTCCAACCTCATTGGGGGGAAAAAAAAAAAAACGTCGTCATTTCACCAGCTAACAAAGCAGCTTTGCCGGTTTGTGTATGAACTACACTTAGATTTTCAAGACCTATTTTTAAATGGCTTTTTCCTTAAAATGAAGCAGGTTTTCAAGAAAAAGAAAATTTTGATCTTCACAAAAAATCTAATCACAAATCATTTACAAAAAGGCTTAAGACTTCTATTTCCTAGCTTAAGTTTTAAGAACAATTATTAATAAACATTGAAAGAATGCAATTTAATTCCACAAGGAAATGAACACACATGAACAGTTACGAAAAAACCTTCCCTTTACAAGTTACTTACTGTGCATGTTGAGAGTCCAGAGTCTTCAGAAGCTACTTGCAAGCCGTTTTCCAGAGGACTCACCCTAGTTTCAGGAACATTTAAGATTACTTCTGTTGCTGCTTTGGAAGCTCTGAGCCTGCCTGTTCCAACATGCACACACTGTAAGGAAAAAGCATCAGTCACATTCAGATTGTTAAGTTATATCCTAGGATGTTCTTCTGAAAAATATATTCCTGAACTTAAAACATTAAGTTTGTGAATCTTTTTTAAAGCATGCATTAAAAAGGAAAAAATCAGCACTGATTTATTCACCACTACTTCACAACAGGGATGCATTAACCTGACTCAGAAGAAAAACATGAAGCTAACTAAAATGGAGTAGACTGCCTTTGCTTTCCTCCAATCAACCGATCTGACAGAAAAGCACGTTACTATCATCAGCCAGCCACCCCAAAAGCCACACTTGTTTCCCAGTTCTGCCAGCAAGAGCCTGCAGGACCCTGAATATATCCTTTAACATCTGGAATTCTTTTGGGTACCTGCTTTCTAAAGTGAAGTGAGATATAGTCCAAGGGCCTATGTCCAGGACTGCAAATCGCAGTCACCCATTGTTCGGAACAGGGACAGATATTGAAACTGCCACCTTTTATACAATCATCTGTCAGTTAAAGCACATTAAATCAGAATGGGGTAGAAAAGAAGGGAATATGGAGGTTAAAAAAGAAACAGTTTATTGCACTTTTTCAACATCAAGAAATTTAAATATGTATCCCAAATGCATACTTCAACCAATAAGCTATTCCAAAAATTTTAACTGTATCAAATAAACAAAGGTTTCCCTCACCATGTGACTGCCCTAAACATGAAAGTACAAAATCCAGCTCTCACCCAACCTCCTCCTGGAATACCAATAGGCTAGATCTCTCAAAACTTGCATGTTTTAGGATCATAGCACAATTTGAGTTTGAAAGGCCCTCAGGAGGTCTCTGGTCCAACTCCTGCTCCAACCAGGATCAGCTATGGTGTGAGACCAGCTTGCTTGGGGCTTTTTGCAGCTAGGTGTTGAAAATCTCCCAGGATGGTGAGAAACTGCACAGCCTCTCTGGGCAGCCTCTCCACAGCTGGACTGCCTCATGGGAAAAGAAGTTTTTCATATATCCAGTTTTTCTTCTCTTGTTTCAACTTATACCCATTGCCTCTCATTCTGCCACCATGCCCCGCTGTGAAAAGCCTGGTTTTATCTTCCTGACAGCCTTCTCATAGGTACTGGCAGGCTGCTGTTAGGTCCAACCAAAGCTGTGTCTTCTCTAGGCTGAACAAGCCCCAGACCCTCAGGATCTCCTCATAGGGCACAAGCTCTAGCCCGCAACCATCTCCGCTGAACACATTTCAGTGTTCTCCTTGCACTGAGGAGCCCAAAACCAGCTGCCATATACTAACTGCCTGACAAGTGCAAACTAATCACTTCCTTTGATCTACTCGCTGTGTTCCTGTTTGTTCAGCCCAGGCTGCTGCCAGCCTGCTCGGCTGCCAGACACCCTGCTCGCCTGTGCACAGCTTGCTGCCCTCCCCTACCCCCAGGCCTCTTCCACAGAGCTGCTCCCCTGCCAGTCAGTTCCCAGCCTAGCCTGTTGCAAGGGATCATTTTCACTGCTAGTCTGCATTACAGGGAAGGAAAAACCTGTGTTTGAAAACAAAATCTCCCTCTCTTCTTTTTAGAAGGAAAAGCTTAGGCTGCAAACTGGAAGGATGGGGAAGATGACAGAAGGGGAGAGCTCTGGGATCAGGACCTCCGGACAGCCTCCATCTAACCACGGGAGAGAAGGAGGGTTTAGACTTTCTCTGAGCTCCCCTGGAGCGAGCACGGCAGGCCCCGTACCGGGGTGGAGGCTGCTGCTGTTCCTCTCTAAGGCATCGCTCCGGCTCCCAGACGCCGAGCCAGCCCCTACGTCTCCGGAGTGCCTATGGCACCGCGGAAGGCGATGCAGGGTAACAGCGGCCCCAGAGAGCAGGTAGGAAACCCCAGGGCCTTCAGCACCCGGGCTCGTCCCCCGGAGAACTATGTCCCGCCAAGGTGCGGACACCGCCTTCACCTCAGCCGGGCGGAGACTACAATTCCCGCCATACACCGCGGCAGGGCGCCCGCCCACAGCCGCCCCCTCCCCGCCGCCGCGACTACAAATCCCAGCGTGCACCGCGCCTGCCGGCCTCCAATCCCCCGCCCCCGTTGCGGCAGCCTGAGCACCAGCGCAGGGAGCCACTGGGGCGCTTCTGCTCTCCGCAGCTCCCTCCCCTTCCCCGCTCCGCCGCCTACCCGGTCTCCCGAGCCGGACGCTCGCACAAGGCGAGTAGACCAAGGCAGGAAAAGCCGCCGAGCCGCTAAGCGAGCGGTAGACGTAGCCATCTTGGCGAGCGGGTGGGCGGGACCGCAGCGGACTTCCGGCGGGTGGTGCGCAGGCGCAGAGGTAGCTCCCTCTTCTCTTCCGGCTCCGCGTTCGCCGCGGCGCCGCCGTGCGCGGGCAGCACAGGGTGGTGTCGGTGCGCGTCCCAGCCTTAGCGTCACCACCCAGCCCCCGGTTAAAACTGCCCCTTCGCCTTTACCTGTCCGTTTCCTAACAAGCCTCTATGGCAGTGCTCTCTCCTCAGAGCCCCTCACGGTGCTGTCACCGCCGGTGGCCTCGGGAGGGGGTTGAGCCCTTCGTGAGGCGGCCTCGGCAGTACGGGCCCAGCAATGGGCGTGAGGCCCAGTACCTGATCCGAGCTACGGAAAGTTTGTATTCCTCACAAAAGCGCTGTTTCCCTGCAGTTCGTATTTCAGTGGGATGCTCCCAAACTCCGCTAGAGCTGGCTAATTACAAACTGAGCAAAACAGGCCTTGGTTTTACTCACCTTGCTCTTAGCTCCACAGAACAGTGCAATTCAGGAAAGCCAGTTTTCCTCTCAATAAACCTTTATTGCCAGTCTTGGTAACCACGAAGTGCTGCATGTTGTCAGTTAGCTTGTGAACTGCTGTGGGCAGAGCTTATTGCCCGCTGGAGATCTTTTGGCCACGTTTCCATGCGGTGTTGAAATAAGCCATTTTGGCACTGCTAGTTGCAGGCACTGCATTTCCTGCAAGACAGATCCACCCTAACTGAAGGAAATCCCAAGACTGAAACAAGATAATAATCTAAAGTCTTGTTTTACGAAGTATTGTGAATGTATGCGTGGTACCTAAGAGACTGGGCTGTTATGGACAGGAAGGCTTCATCTACACCAGTAAATTCAGTGCTCTGCCGAGGCCAGCTGCCATGCCAGTTGCCCATGCCAACGCTGGTGAACTCCTCAGCTCCCAGCACAGGATGGCCCTGTGCAAGCTGTCTGCTGGGAACAGTCCCTCCTAGCTGCCAGGGGCTGGGAAAGGTTTGCGGGATTGGCACTTGACAAAAGCCAGATTTGGGCTGGGAAAAGTTCTGGCAATGTACCAGTACAGGTAACTTCATCTCAGTGCCAAAGATCGTTCCTGAGCATGTTTGGAGTATATGGCTCCAGTAGATATAGTAGATAAATAGGCACAGACATGCAGAAAGCAGTGCTCTCAGTTTTTACTTCCTGTTTAAAATTTCACTTTCTTCCTGGAGTTAGGAGCTTTTCGTTTGGCTAATCAATTTACCTCAAAAATGAAGGAAAAACAGAGGTGAAATTCTGTAATTTTTCCAAGTCCCACAGTGTGTTAAGTGTGACACAACACAAAGAACCAAAATACTACTTAAAAAAAAAATAAATCTCTACTACATATGCTGGGGGGAAGGCACTGTGTTTTGCTACTATTTTCCTAACCCAGTAACTCCCTTCTGCCTCACACTGCAGCACAGTACTTCTGACATACTCTGCCTCAGTACAGATACTACAAACCTTTCCTACTGCTGTGTTGCTCTGCTCCAAAAAGAGAGAGAAAGCTGGGCTTTCAGCAGATAACCAGAAGGAAGAGGATCCTGGGCCCTAGTTGTAGTATTGGCTTTTCCCCGGGTCCTTCAGCACCTGCCTTCTGTACAGCCTGTGCTTTCCTTTTTAACAGATACAGCCAGTTTCTGAAGGAGCTCAGTGCTGAGTTGATGAGTGCCCTCAGTTGCGTCGTCTCTTGCCCAGGTCTCTATTTCCACACTGGTCTCAAAAATGGTGTGAACTGACGATTCTTCTGCTCAGTGTGAGCTGTCTCCTACAACTGCCAAGGTCCTGTTACTCAGAGTTGATTCACAAGAGCTGTCAGAAGTGATGCTCCCTTCCCCCTGAAATGTTATGTCACATGCAGATTTTAGGTGACAACTACTGTGACTCACAAATGACAGTGACAGTGATGGTTGTTAGTAGCTCCTGAGCTGTTTCAGATGCCAGAGCTTGAGAAAGCTGTTCACTGTGATTTACCTTCTCAGAGTCCAAAACATGGAGCAATGTCAGAAAAAGCCATCATATTTTAAATACATAGCTTTTCAGGAATATTTTGTGTGTGTGTAGGCAAGTTCTTACTCCCTTGGCAGTTCAGAAAGAAATTGTACTGACTGCCCTACAGAGTTTGCACTGCCACTTCACGTGCTGTGTGCTTAAACAGCAGCTTTAATCCTCCAGCGAGGCCTGTCCAGTTTCTGTCACAAGGACTGTAATTGCATGAAAATAGTAAAACACAAAAGCATGATATACTGCATACATTTAAAAATAAAAGTGGAAACTGTTGTTAACACCTTAGTTAAAATACAACCCTAAATGCCAAGAAACCATATGCTACCTAATTTGACAATGACCCCTTGATCGGGTATGTAACTGTAGATCTCTGTGATTCAAATTATTATTGTTACTGTTATTTTGCTGGCTGTACCATTTTAGTACCCACATAACCTATGTAAGAAGGATCTTGTAGCTGCAAACTAGGCACATCCTTTCACCAGAGAATTTACATTGGAGGCAAATTAGTTTCCGTGAAATAGAAAATCTAACCTTACATGAAGCTAGCTACTTCTCCTTTTTTTTTTTACTTTAGTTTCTCCCTTTTAGTTTGTGCATATTCAAAAGATCCATCCAGTTCCAGCATTTTTTTAATTTCAGATATATCTCTGTCAAGTTGTGAAATGAAAAAGCAAAGCACCAAACTGTGCATTTGAAAATTGAAATTAAGCTTCTCTTCCATTTTACAGTTAGATCTAACAGATCTCATTATGCTGGGATTTATCTCAAAGATGTTTTACCAGACTTCACTAAGCCATTAGCCATCCTCCATCCTAGAAATTTGAATCCTTGCTAGACATAGAATTACAGCTTAAGATAAACTGATTATCCTCATAATATGACTCCTACTTAACAAAATAGCAGTGTCTCATATGTAAATGCAATCTAAAATTTAGCATCCAACAAAGGTCATTAGAGGGATGCAACTTTAAATCAAGAAATGTTATTATTCAGCTAAAAACACCATAAAATAAAACAAATACTGGTGTTCTAACAGTAGGAGCTGAATATATAAACATTCACCACTAAACTCTTACAAAACACTACTTTTTAAATGGTTTTAACAATCTCTTTTTACAATAAGATTATTTAGAAATGGACTATTATACACACTGAATGCTCACAATATCCCTCTTGTTTAGGTAAACAGTATTATCTCCAGCTTCCAGATGGAGAAAATGAACATAGTTCTTATGTGTCCAATCTCCGGCAACAATGAAGTAGAAGGGCTGGGATTAGCAAAGCGGAATTCTATATAAATGATGTCTTGTCATTTATCCTGCAGTCATCAACATGATACATGAATAGTTGCCTGCCAAGTTCAGGATGCCACAGGGCCTTATGAAATGGGTAGATGATATAGGTGAGATTCTCAGGATGACAATCTGGTTCCTTCAAATCCAGACTCCAGATTTCACGCTAAGTATGAAAAGCTTTGTGTTTTACACTAAGTAGTTATTTTAGATTAGTATCGCTCGTAAACAGGTTTCTGGAAAAGTACCAAATGGCACTTTCAGTTTTTAAGCAGGCTTTACCCTTCAAACTCATCAGGAACTCCACCAAAACCAGTAGTAATATATAGTCTGAATTATACAATTCCAACCGGCCTTCTGAGGAAAAGAGGTTTCCGTGCTCGTTACTGTGCAATATCGGCCATTCTCATTACTGTGCAATATCAGCCAAACTTGACACAGAGATCTCAAAAATAAGGCCATTCCTATGTATCATGAAAATGAGCAGCCAGGAGCTGTCAGCTGAGGAGAAGGCTGCGGTATCAGCTCACACACAGAGGGAGAGACACTACAATACCCAATGTAAAAAAAGATTCAGCTGGTTCCAGCACTCATAGGTCTAGCTGATTGCTTCTAGAGTAATACTTCTACTTTATAAAACAGTTCCTTATAGTAGCAGTGAAAGTGGTATAAATTAGAAATCTGCCTATACATACCTGATGCATAGATAACCCTGTGTCAGCACAGGGGCTGAACACAATACTTTGAAATCAGCACTGCTATAACTCTGAACTAGGATGGCAATCTTGATATGAGCAAAAAAAGCATGATCACATTGAAAGGTTTCTCTTTCAATTGTACAGATAAAATATTTCTTCTGAAATAAAGAAGTTGTTCATATCAGCAAGACACAATATCACAATCAGGTTACTATAGAAGTAGTCAGGAAGAGCTATCCTGAATTACAGGTTGATTCAACGCCAGACAAGAGGCCGCAGCAAATGAGCATCAGAACAGCACTACTCAGGAAAAAGACCTTCAAAACTGCTGAAACCAGCACACAGTAAAAGCATTAACAATTGAAATTGCCTTCAGCTAAACTACTGTTTAGTGCTGTGTTGGCTTTTTGTAGAGTCATTGTGTTCACTGTTTATTTACAATCCGCTATGTTTTTAAAGCAATGATACAGTATTGCACTTAATGAATATGCTGAAATCCTGCTGCCAGGAATTGGCTTTAGCTTAGCCAAGCAAGCAGAATTCAAACAAGCCTAAAAACATGGGCTCAAGAAATGATACTTTTTTGCAGAGGAGTGGTTTTTTGTGAATAAAGCTCTTTTGAGAATACAAATCAAACTTTATGGACACTATGTTGTCCGATTTTCATGCCAGCTGCTTACTGGCATCTGATTATTTTATCAGTATTACCTATAGGTTATCCTCCAGCTAATTAAATAGCAAATCGCTTTTCTTTCCCATGGTTACTCACTGGGCAGCAACTGCAAAGGCCTACGGGCCACTGACACTGGTCTTTTGTACTCTAGAGCAGCAAGAAAGACTGTCTAAATTAAACATAAAGGCTGTTGGCTGAATTTATAACATTTCAGTTGCTCATTAACAGAGCACTCTTCTGAAGCTGCTGATTAAAAACTTTCTTCAGGGAATATTCTAGCATTCTGTCTGCATGCAGTTCTTTTTCTTATAGGTATTTGTGCACTGAAATAAGAATGAGGGACCTGTTGGTAAGTACCAAACAACTTACTACCTGACTTCTGAAGGTTTTTAGCAGAAAGATAAATGAAGGAGTTTGGACAGTTCGTAACATCTTTTCAAGAAGAACGCACCAAACAAAAGATTTAGCCTGATGCAGTAACTCAACGGGAAATTCCTGTGGGTAAGTTCATCTGATTTAGCAAAACAGACAGGTTTCTCCTTACCTTTTAGAAGGCTTACTACAGAACAAGGATCTTAGAAATTAGTCCTTTTTTATTGCTTTTGTTGGCGTTCTATACAAGCGTCATTTCCGTACCTTCCTTTGACTATAACCACATACAGGTGCATTGTTTTATATTATTCTGACTTGATGGTGGATGACATTTATTTCAACTTTTTGCTCATTTTAAGAAAAGGTCACTTTAGCAAAATATTTTCTCCAGAAAACAATTAAAATGTCACCCAAGTGTCTAGTATAATTCAATAGAAATTAACACAGTTAGTGAAAAAATAAATTAATGCAATTACTGAAAATATTAGAATTTGGCACCTTATCAGGCAGCCAAGACAGCCACCTTTCTTTGATTCTGTGATTCATTCTTCCTCTGTTCAGACATTATTCAGGTAGCAATGCCGTGAGCAGCTTTTCTTAACAATCTATGGAAGAAGAGTAGATTTTCCATTACACAAAAAATGCTGTTAATGGTGCCTGTCACAGTTTATACTATAGTAAATGTACAGTTACATGCTATTCTAATATCCAGGTAACTGAGTTTTCTCTTTTATCCCCTCCCTTACACCCTGTTTTCTCGGTCTCTAATCCCTAAAATCTCAGTAATGCTTAAGTAAGCATTAGCAAACACAAACTACACACCACGTAGTTTTGTACAGATATTAATACAGTGTGAGTATAGACTTAACCCAAAATAGTCATTGATCCAGGGCAGGTTTTGTTTATGTACAGAGTTCCCGGTTGCAGTTTAACTGTGGAAGCAATATATATAAAGCATTCGGATTTACCATTCTATCCAGCTTCTCAGCTGGTTTTGTAGCCTGGACTGACTGCCACGATGTTGTAGACTCTTCAGGGTCCATGATGCTATTGCGAACTGGCCAAATTCAAGTCCTGGCTCAGCTTTGTGTGCTGTAGGCCTGCCTTGTGCTCAGGTACTGAGGTGGTATCACTCATCACACTTAACTTCAGCTGTATAAAACTAGTTCTCCACACTCTCTCAATATTAAGTGGAGGGAAACAGGCACCTCCAAAATGTGGGTTATCCATTGTACTCTGGACACCTCTCTTAGGATAATTACTAAGAAACATCTCCTTGTATTTCTAGGATAATTACTAAGAAATCTCTCCTAGTGAATGTAGAGGAATGAATAACTAGTTCAGCAGACTAAAGATACCCAAATGCTAGGCAGCTCCCTTCAGACAAAACAAATCTTATCCTGAGCTTCAGGCTAGTGGCTCATCCCAGGCTTCCCTTATCTAAAGATCAGATCCATATATTTTATTAAATTATTATAGGATGTTACACAGATTATAAATGCATTGACTTAAGGGCACAACAAGTTGAACTTTTATTCTGTAAGGGCCTCCAGTGTTTTAATGCAACAACTTGGACATTCTTCAGGATCTTTACTTAAATTTAAATACTGAGTTCTTGTCATTAATTAAATACAAATAAAGCAATCACTCAAGTATCTTTGTGTTATTTATCTTCATATTACAATAAATTTAATTTTTGATGCTTGCACATATTCAGGGTTCAAGACTCTATAGCAACTGCATTTTGTGCTGATTCTTGTGAAACAAATAACCACACTGTAGAAGTTATCAAAGGAAAAGATAGTGGTGTTGACAGATGGCTGGCAAGAGAAAGTGGGGATTTTATAACCTGAGAAGCCTGCAGAAGGAGTTTGGGAATGTGGGATAACATTGTTTGGATATCTCTGCTCACATAAGGAGCTAACTTGCTAAAGTTGATATTTAAACTTTTAAATTTCAAGTTAACAACCTGATTACACTGAGTTTAGTGGTGCGTATCACTGAAGGTCTTTTTTCAGACTGATTTCACATTCACTGGCCTTTTTTTATAGATCTCTGAAGAAAACAATTTCTGGAACTTCTCAAAACCACTGTGCTCTATGTTCCAGATTGATGCCTTTCTCAAATGCTATTATAGGCCAGAGTGCCAGTTTTTTGGGGGAGACAGCTGCATTTGCTGGTCATTTTCTTGCCTACCACTTTTCTACCAACTTCCAGATGTTTGGCAGCTAGTGCAGAACAGTAACTCCGAGCAGGCTACCAAACACCTACTAATCCCAGACATTGTGCATGCACAGGTTTTCTCTGTATTTGATGCGCACTGTGATTCTTCTCCTTCACAAAAGCCATGCAACTCAAGCTACATAGGCTCAGAAAGTCATCAGTTTTGCAATGCAAGAATTTCAGTGCATACATGTTAATGAGTTGGTCTGTAGACAAGCGGTAAGTTTGAAATGTCCAGAACACATTCAAATTGAGGCACATGCAGAAAGGTCCCATATGCCTTAAACACACTTGCTTCCACATTTGCCTCTGGAACTTCAGATGTTGACTGGGAGGCATGAGAGTTCCTGTGTGCCTCTGAAATATATATTTCTTCTTTGAAAATCCCAATTAAGTAAGAGTATAAGGAGGACGTGGGTTAATATGAGAGGCTTAAGAGATCTACCTAAGAGGCATTTTCAAACATGACACAGGCTTCATAGCAGATGAGCTGCAGTATGTCAAACAAAGAACGTTTGGAATAGGAATCCAAATCACAACTGCTAAGTAGATTCAACAGAATTAGGGGATGGACAGTTACTCTCTAGCTGGTTGCAGTTATTGCATTGATGGTATTGCATAGTGGCTGCACTACTTCAAGCATTAGCCATAATCTCATGTGTTTCTGACTATGGCTATCAGTCATCCTGCTAGTCTACTAATGCTGGCAGATCTACTTTTTGTACTATATGTAATGTATTTATTTTATCCTGAAACAATTTTCCCCAGTCAAGTATGAAAAATAAACCCAGAAAGCTTCAGAACCTACTGCCAGCTGCACAGTGCACAAATCTCACAGTCCTATTCCTTTTGACTTTTCCTCTTTTATTTTCTGCTATGATAATCCATATTTTCCAGTCTTGGCTTTCTACCAGTGAAATTATTTACATCTCATATTTTCTTTTTTAATTACAAGTTAAGCACTAGGAGGAATTTTTAGTATAATTAAACATGTAAGTTGATCACAAGGGATTTATTGAGCAACTCTAAACTCCCCAAAGCCTCTTGAAACTATTCTTTTTACAATTTTTCAAAGTTTTCAACAGCCTCTGGGTAAATAAAGGAAAGAACATGTGGTATTTACATGCAATTTTTCTTTCAGCCATGTAAGGTCCTCATATGTTTCTCAGAAAAGTATGGATTGACTCTCTCTGCCTACATAAAATCTACCCCAAGTCATGTATATTTAAATAAAGAAAACCCATCTATACAGTTTGCAATAAAGCACCAGGAACTATGTGCGTAGTTAAGATTTGCTATCTGATCATTACAGGAAAACTCTAAAGGCCTGAATCAAAGTTTGGCACAGTCAATGAGATGCTCCAATTGAATTCAAAGTACCTGCCTTTAAACAGACAACTTGCATGAAATGGTGGCTGACGCTCACAAGCAGAACATGGAATGGAATGGAAAGGAGTATTTCAGTTGGAAGGGACCTACAATGATCATCTAGTTCATATGCCTGACCAGGTCAGGGCTGACCAAAAGTTAAAGCATGTTATTAAGGGCATTGTCCAAATGCTTCTTAAACACTGACAGGCTTGGAGCACCAACCACCTCTCCAGGAAGCCTGTTCCAGTATTTGACCACCTTCTCTGTAAAGAAATGCTTCCTACTGTCTCTTTCTTTACCTCCTTGCTTTGACTTCTGCAAATGCTTGTGTATGATGCCTTGCTTTGATTTGTAAGTTAGAGAAGGGAGTAAGACTTCCAGATAGAGAAGGGAAAGAACAGATAAAGACAACTTAGATAAATCAAATGTTCTAAATTGTGTCAGCCTGATATAGCTCCCTAAACCATTCTCTACTAGTTCTCAGAAGTAACTGCTTCATTCCCTCTCTAAGTAAGGAATGTGTAAGTTAAATAAGAAAGGAAATGGTCATGCATGCAAATGGAAAAAAGGGAAAATCCAAAACTCAGGAGTTCAGGAAAGGCAGTTCTTTGCCTTCTAGTTCCTTTTGCCAAATAATAGAAAAAAAAGTATTCCTAAGTACCTATAAAATAGCAGAGAGGAGATTATCAAGAAGATGGATCTAGGCTCTTCAAAGGGCTATATGGTGGAAGGATGACAGGCAAAGGGCATAAGCTGAAATAAGAGAGGTTCAAACTGGATTTAAGGGAAAACATTTTCACCATGAGGCAGTCAAGCCATGGAACTGGCTGCCTGGAGAGCTTGTGAAGTCTACATTCTTGCAGGTTTTCAAAATCCAACAGGATAAAGCCTGATCTGAACTCATAACTGACCCTGCTTTGAGCAGGGGGTTGGACTAGACACCTCCTGAGATCCCTTTCAAACTAAATTATTCTGTAATCCTAAGGTGATAAGTAACAGGTAATGTGGTTTTACCAGAAAACAACCTATTAAAAGCAACATTCCAGAACTGGGACATAGGCCTTGCATATTAAGGACAAGCAATAGATGCTTCATATCTTGACTATAATGAGGGTCTTAACCTGGTCTTGCAGGAAGCATACATGGCTAGCTAAGGAAATACTCTGGATCTATCTAGGGGCCAGATACAATTTTCCTTGAAAATTCCCCCATCTCATGCCCCATTCCCTTTTGTCTTCTTCTGAGGGCCACATGGAAGTGGGCAGGGAGTGGTCATGGCATGCATGAATTGTGATAGTTCTGCCCCATGACGCCTTCCTTCATGAGGGGTGCATGGCCTTTCCTGAGGAGACATGGAACTGAATCTGTCACTTAATGCAGTGGACTAAGTGGTATGACTGCACATCTATGTCATGTCATAGGATAAGCATCAGAATAAAAAAATGGTAACAAACCAGCAAAACGGTCTGAAAAAAACAGGATGTTGTTGAAGATGGAAAGAGGTAAGGTATTATTTTTGAGACTAATCAGCTGCACAGGAAGATGACGGAGAGTAACTGGTAAGCAGCACACCCCTCAGAAAAGCATCTAGGGGTAGTATTGCATCATAAACTGAACAAGCCAGTGCTGTCATACTGTTGTAAAATAAGCAGACTTCACACTGGAGTGTATACACAGCTCTATAAAAGACACATGAAGCAAGGTTCTGTTCAAATCAGCACCGATAAGACCTCAGCTGGAGTACAACATCCATTTTGGGGCACCTTACTTGAAGAAAGACCAATAAGGAAACCACGGTAGAGCCATGTCATTTTCAGAGGTACAGAAAAAGTAACCCATAAGGACAGACTGAAAGAATTCATTTGTTTAGTCTAGCAATGAGAGGATTGAGGGAAGATATGATATCAGTTCTCAAACACAGAAAAAGTATGGCTGAGATACAAACTTTTTCTTTGTGTCTACTGATACAGCAAGAAGTAATAGCCTTAAATTGCAGCTGGAATATTTAAGTTATATTTTACAAAAAAACTTTTTTACTGTAAGGAATGTTATGCAGTAGCTCACTGTGGAGAGGTCTGAAGAATCAGCATGACTGCAAATTTTCAAGGTCAGGTTGAACAAATATCTGTCAGGAGCTGATTAGATAGAGTGGATTCTGCTCTGAAGCAAGAGGATGAACTGGAAAACCCTTTCAGATCTCTTTTTAAATCATGTCTAGAGAAGCAACTCCATTGTCCTCATTATTAAATTGGCAGGAAAAAGGAGGAAGAAATGTACCAGTGTCACCTCTCCAAGTTTTCTTAAATTATGCCAAGTATATTTTTTTCCTACTTGTTAAATCTCAGTCTTGTTTTATCTAGAATTAGGTAGAAGAACAGTACAGCATACACGAAACCAGAAAATTATTTTCATTGAGGTTGTTCTATTTTGTGGTTTGTAAATACTTTTTTAACTTAAATCACATGAGCAGCTGGGATAAAAGAACCCTTTGATTTGTAACTGCTAGTTTTGTTTAAATGACAGGAATGGCAGGGATAAGAGAAGAACCCTTTGCTTAGCTTTATCTGTGCTGGAGAACATCTCCTGCAATTGATCTGTAAACCACTGTTTTGTCTAGGTCTTTTTACAGTGACTTTCTAAACTCACCAAAGTTCTGCTAGTGACACAGGTACACAGACACCAAGATTTGGTGTCCTTTCAGATAGGCTTGAAAACATGCTCCTGATCTAACTTCTTCATTTCAACTCTAAAGAAACTTACTCTTACCTTTGTAGAGGTCCTGGTGAAACTAGGGGAAATCCCACCTGAAATTTCCAGTACTTCTATGATTAAACATAAATAGTGGAGTTAAACATCAGTAAGAGAACACTAGTCCCTCACTTCATTTGCTGCAAAGCAGCAAGTTACTTGTTCTTTATCTACCCCAACATCCATAAAAGTTGTGGTTTCTAAAAGCTTCCATCGCTGGAAGCTTAGAAGGAATCTTTTTTTTCCATTTTAGAGGGAGTTTTATCCTCTGCTTATGTTGTTTAAGTACTTTTAATAACAATTATCTTTTATTAATTAACACCATTATTTTGTTATCTGACTCCAAAAGCATTTTCTATGGAAGAAGCTTACCACTATGCAGCATTGTGCTGTATGCTTGAGTAATTTATGATTATTATATTTTGAAAAAAATCTATCTATACCAAAATACTTAAAGAAGCATGTCATTTCCCAAGTTATAAATAACATACATGATAATTACATTCCCTTTAAAAAAGACAATGGCACTTTTGTAGCTTTGTAACTTTCATAGAGTTTACATTGTCAATAAACTACCAGTAACAATTATTTATGCATTTTCAGTAACAGTTGTGCAGTTCTGCTCTAGTTTTGCAAAAACTGAAAGACTCAGTTTGGATGCATCTGTTTTCCAGTGACATCTATGCTTGCTTTCTTTCATTTATTCAGTGAACCAGCTGTGTTGACTGATGTCTGAGAAATCAAGTTCGCTCCCAGAATAATTCTATTGTAGTCAATTTAGTTGCAGCGAGGACCAATTTGACCCATGGAGTTCAGTATATTGTAGAAGGTCGTGCAGCCTGTCAGTAGCTCAGACAAGATTTAAATAGAGGATCCTCCTGAATCCCAATTCAAATGAGCCTCTTTTAACATCATCATCATGTCTACATATTCAGAGTGACACTTTGTCAAATGCCACTCAGAGCATTGCTCATCTGTTGGCATACCAAAAAGTGACCTTCATGGCTTTAGTCACATGCCCTCATTCTTTATTTCCATTTATTTATAACTCTCTCCTCTATTCAGTGCCAGCTGTTAAAACCAAAGCGGATTTCCTTTCCCTCTCCCTCCTGGGAGCTGTGGGTGAAGAAGAGGTTTCAGACTCATTTCAGGAAGGCAGTAGCAGGGTACTGAGGTCAGCCTGGGAACCCAGCAGTTTCCATTAGTGCCAGAGCAGCAGCTTAGCAGCTGAAAGCAGCTTCGTGTAGCACATAGCATGCCTGCATGGGGTGCTGACAGTTACAATGATACTCCAGTTATGAAAGATCCTCACTGAATGTGGTGGTTTGGACTACGGGATTTCTTAAAGCCCCATTCGAGCCCTGTATTTGTAAGATGCTTCTATAATAAAGCTACAAAAACAGTTTGTGCAGGCAAGGAAAAGGATGGTCCATGACTCTGAATATCTACAAGCAATCACAAGGAAGCTCTGGCTTACCTCATTGTTATGCACCTTCTTTCTTATTCATGACTATTTCCCTATAGTAACTTTACATGATTTAAAAAGTCATTATTTTTTCTTGTTTTCCATTTCATAATGTATTTTTCATTGTAATATAAGAACTAACTTATTTGAAATTATGCAGAAGTTCTCAGTTACAATACCACTAGCAGTATCTGATTTTAAACAGGTTTCTTTTGAAACCGTGCTCTGTGCCTTTCTGTCAAACTAAGCAGCCAATTTCAATGATATTTGAAGGAAGGAAAGAAATTTAAAGGGCTTTCTGTGGATTAGGAAATCTTAGATCATTCCCTAGTTTCTTAGTAAAGGTGAACAACTCAGCTACATCCCAGTTCACACTGTGAGGAAACCTGGGTATGCATCTGTCCTTTTCCCTGCAGCCTGGTTTTCATAGAAAGTAAACATTAAAAATTTGTGTTTGGTGGGATCTAAATGATGCTCCAAAGGCATCTGTTCTGGTCAAAGGAACAAGGCCTCAGAGCATGTAATAGTACACCCTTGAAGTAAGCCTAATACGGCCTAAAGTAATTCAGTTCCTATAATTTTCTTTAACACCAGTAGCTGGATATAGGAAGGAGACTCAAATTAGTTCCTTGAGTATGGGAAAAGTAGGTAGAACACAGCAGCATGTATTATCTTAGCACAAGCCAGTTGGCAGTGGGCACGTGCACTTGCTGGCCAGTCTGCCTGTGCATATGACTAACTGGATGGACCACAGCACACACCGTCTCTTGCCCAAACAGATGTCATGGAAGGCACGGAGAAAAGTGGGCTCACATTATTGCACTGGGAGGGTGAAAATACAAAGCAGTGAATAAAAATGAACAGGACACCAAGCTTGCTTAGTTTCTTTCTTTCTGAAAAAGCCTGTTTATATATGATTTTATGTTTCTATGTGCCTTTGTCTTTCCCTATGCACTCTGAAAGTACACGAGTAAACAGTGGCCCCAGTTCTTCCATGACTATCACTGGTTCTATTCTGCATTGTTGTCAGAGGTATGATGCCAACTTTAAACTCAAAAATGAGAGAGAGAGTGAATTCAAAGAAGTTGTTCCAATCCTAGGATCTCTGAATGGGTATGTCACTGCAGGAAATAAACATCTATGAACCACTAACATTGTCTGTCTATAAGATTTCAAAGGTGTTATGTTCAAACATGAGAAGGAATAGACAGTTTTAACATTCTGCAACTTTATAGACAGCTCCTATAAAGCATGTAGAATAAACGGTTGAACTGACCACTCCCATTATCACTCCCATTATCAGCTCATCACTATTGGTGCACCCCCAAAATCATCCTGAGAACAACCTATTTGGGACACTGCTGGTGAAAACTCAGGCCTGTGCACCCTACCAGCATCCTCTTCAGGCAATCTAGATACTCCTTCTGCAGATGTACGCAGCCTGGAACACCCCCAGCCAGCATATTTCCACCATGAAGTTCGTAACAGTATATTCTTCCATACTCGCATACCGTGCCTCCTTCCCTTCCTACACATTTGCATCTTGTCCCTCTCTGAGCACTTTGCAGTACTGCCAGTGCAGCAGCCTTCTCATTTTGCTGGCTGACCGTACGCCAAAAAAGGAAGTGCTGTCTTGGAAGGATGAATTTTTCCTCCCATATTCCAGAGGATGCACAACAGGCACTCTCTGCCAAAGGGCTACATTCACAGCCATGAAGGCAGACAGACCATCTCAAAGACCCACTGAGACCCAGCATCGGGGTTGTCAGATGATGCGTATCTGCCCCACAGTAACCCATTTGCTCTGTGTGAATAAAAGCACGAAGCTAGAGCCATGTACTTCTCAGAGCCACAAAAAGTAAAACCACATAGATACAAATGGCATGAGAATAAGGATCTTTACATATATAGACAGTGATCTGGTCATATCGGAAATTAAACTAGAGGGTATTGTTAAGATCCTAGCAATGCACATGGGTCAGGGCAATCCCAAGCACAAATACAGGCTGGGTGATGAGTGGATTGAGAGCAGCCCTGCAGAGAAGGACTTGGGGTACTGGTGGATGACAAACTGAAGAGGAGCCAGCAATGTGCACTCACAACCCAGAAAGCCAATTGCCCCCTGGGCTGCATCAAAAGAAGCGTGGCCAGCAGGATGAGGGAGGTGATTCTCCCCCTCTCCTCCACTCTCGTGAGACCCCACTTGGAGTGCTGTGTGCAGCTCTGGGGCCCCCAACATAAGACATGGACCTGCTCGAGGGGGTCCAGAGGAAGACCGCAAAGATGATCAGAGGGTGAGAGCACCTCTCCTATGAAGACAGGCTGAGAGAGTTGGGGTTGTTCAGCCTGGAGAAGAGAAGGCTCCAGGGAGACCTTGTAGCAGCCTTCCAGTACGTAAAAGGGGCCTACAGAAAAGACGGGGAGGGACTCTTTAACAGGGAGTGTAGTGAAAGGACAAAGGGTAATGGTTTTAAACTGAAAGAGAGTAGATTTAGACTAGATATAAGAAAGAAATTCTTTACTGTGAGGGTGGTGAGGCACTGGAACAGGTTGCCCAGGGAAGTTGTGGGTGCCCCCTGCCTGGAAGTGTCCAAGGCCAGGCTGGATGGGGCTTTGAGCAACCTGGTGTAGTGGAAGGTGTCCCTATCCATGGCAGGGGGGTTGGAACTAGATGATCTTTAAAGTCTGTTCCAACCCAAACCATTCTGTGATTCTATGAACAGCCAACATTCACATTCAAGCCATGACACTATGCGTAAGAAATGCCCCCTTAAATAAAGGATAGTCACAAACTCAATCCATCTTAGTATCAGTATAAAAAGATTGTTAGAGGGACACTTTTCAGTAATGCATTTAGACACAAAGAAACAGTTTGTCATCATCTTGACTGCAATGAAAGCAGCACAATGTTCTACAATTTTTAATTCACAATTAAAAGTCAGACACCCGTAACAACCTAACCATGTTAGGAGCTACCCTACATATTCTTATTTTTTTTCTCCTTTGTACATCCAGAATGTCTTTTTCCTGTTTATTAAACCTGTTATATATCTCGTGCTCAACTACAAATTCAATTGCAAAAGGGCAAGGATTTTTCTTTCTGCACAGTGCCACTCAAAAAGGAATCTGGATCTGATCAGACCTTTTAGACACTGTAATTGAATTTCCTAAATAAATTTGATAGTAATTTTGCAAAATGTTATGCAATATTACAATACATTATCCAGTACTGACTGTAACAGCATCATCTCATGGTAGTGCTTGCTCACAATGACACTGCCAAGCTTCACCGATCTTGGAAACAAATGTAACAACTTTAATTTCCCCTGAGATACATGGTTAAATCTCAAAATCAGAGGTTGTCCAAGGCTAGATGCCTTCGGGTAAACTATGGCATGGGCCTGGATGTTGCCACACTTTAAATGACCAGCAAGGTTGCTACATCAGTTTTGACTCATGCCAACCAGCATTCTCCCAGAGGGTGCCCAAGCATGCTTCAGGGATGAGTGTGGGCTAGGGAAGACTTTCAACAGCAATTTTGATGCAGCCACCTGCTCTTCAGGGTTAGGAAGGTCCATCTGTGTGAAAATACATGCATTGTAGAATTTGGTGTCAGGGCTGCAGAATGGTCCTGGCCTGTTACTAGTATAACACAGCCTAAGTGTCCCTGTTATGGTTCCAGTTTATTGTCTCCCCCAGTTTCGTTCCCTAAGTAGAAGTTAAAGAGATACCAGCTAGGCATCAGAGAGTATTTCACATAATATTTAGAAGCACATTTTGTTTTGTTTTAACTGTAGTTCATAAGTTCCTTCTCTGTAGTCCCAAAGAGTGTTAAATTCTTTATCATGTAAGCTGTTGGATTTGTAATGGTAAACACAACATTTACAGTCATTTCATTAATTACTGTATATTGTTTATGTTTCAATTTTTTAACTAAGGCAATTTAATGCTTGGATTAAACATTACTGTGAAGCATTTTGTACTCATATGTGTATATATATATAAACACATTAGCTGGTTGTACAACCCTCTTTCACAGGGTAACTTAACATCCAACATGATCTGAAACTCTGCTTGCCTCTGCCTGCAACAGGTGCCAAATAACATCTCTCCAAAACAGTGTGGATACCATAAGGGTGGTTTCCTCTCCACACTGTAATTAGAAGGGCTAGGTTAGGCTTTTTGATTATATCCCCATATGCGCCAGTTTTGCCAGAGAGGCTTTTACAAGCCTAGTAGAATTTATTTTCATGCAAAATTTCTATGCTAGTAAAAATTTCAGTTTAACTAATGTTAGAGCGGTGAAAAACTTCTTTGCTAGGATAGTTTATTTCACTCAGAGATCCAGCACAAACTGTTCCAGCAAGTGTGCTTTTTTGCTGCAATAAACTGCATCTGCACTACAACAGTAAACATTGCCTAGTATATAGCAACATTGTCTAGTATATAGCAAGCCTAAACCTAAAGGGATTTTGGACTATGGCTTGATATTCTAAGATGGAGCGAGAGATGGTACAGCATTTTTTATTTTGTTATCTAGGAGGATTTTCAATCAAGTTAAGACAGCTCAGTTATAAAGCTATAAAAATTTTAAGTATAAGAATTCCTACTTTTTCCTACTTTAGATTGTGCTTCAATTACTGCCCAAGACAATGAGTATCTTGCTCTGGCACAGCTTATGTCAACCGACTAAATTAAACTTTAAGAAAAAGATATTAATTCTATACTTTAGAGATCTAAAGAAAACACTGATAAAGTTCAGTTGCATAGAAGGTTAAATCCTTCATCAAAAGAAGTTTTATAATCAACGTAGTTGAGCTGTCCTGCCCATGATTAATGCATACACTATCTCCAAGGGAAAGACACCACTGCAAATACAATTCTAGAAATACTAACTGTGATTCTAATTAAGATATAGATTGTTGCATTAAGCGGATTAAGCTACGTTAAGGAACTTATCCTTCCAAGTGGTTAATGAAATGTATTTGCAAAAACCTATTCAGTAAAACAGCTGTTAAATTTCACTGTGAGAAAATAAAACACACTGACCCCAAAATAACCCCACTTTGCTATCCCTCAGTATCTGTGCCTCTCTGAGGTATAAAGAAGCTCCCAAATCTTTTTTATTTCCATATATAGTGGACACATGTAGGGCCAGTCTGAGTAGTAAAAATGCCAGGAATGCATGCCACTGAAGAAAATGAAATTATTAAAACTCCCTTTCTTAAGACCAGGTGCCAAGCAAAAAACTCTTACCTCATGCACAGATGGCTGGAACCTTCCCATCTGTTAGTAACTTCTGGCCACCAACTCCTGCAGGATCCCAACGTCAGTCCTCTAAGCATATTAGCACGTCTGGGGTGTGTTAAGAGTCAGAGAAATCTCCGTTCTGGGTTTACACAACTATTTGAGCACAGATGTCCCACTGGGACTTTTCCTCAGTTTAAATGCGTTTGTGCGTGTAAGACATTGAAAGATCAAAACCTACCAAAGCAGCAGGATTAGACTGAGATCTTAGTTGGCTCATGGGAATACTGAAACAGGAAACTAATTTAAAATTTTGGTTCTGTTGAAGAGCACCTCTGAAGCTGAATTTTCTCATGTTGTGCACACTGGCACAGTAGAGTAGGTAATAGGTGCTGATATACACTTCTAGCAGTGTCAGAAATTAATTGAACCACTATATAATTCTTAACCGGTTGTTATACCAGAAAAGAGATGTTTCCCTTTCAAATTGAAAACTGCATGCTGCACAGACACCAGCTGTCTGTACTTACCGCCTCCAAATGTTGACATCTGTATTTGTAGGACAAAATGCATTTACTAAAGCAGAGCCTCCTGAACTGTGGCTTTTCCAGCACCGGTGACATACAAACTACTTCCAAATGACATGTGGAGGCAGGTCTGCCCCTACCAGGAGACACTCAGCTGAAGTGTAGGATAAGCATCCCAAATCTGCTACTGTTAGCAATCAGTTACTACCAGCCTGGAGGCACTTACCTGGTGGCTTACATGAATTTCTGTACATAGGCACTAATTATTTCTAACTGTTAACGCACATTGATCAGAGCTATGGAGAGCAGCTTTATCATCTAACTCATTTAGTAGGTCCTATATCCCATAAAGTAACAGTAGAAATAACTTCGGTCAATATAGATTTGTGTTTAACAACATATAAGTAAAACTCATTGCTACTACAAGGCCAGCTTAGCATTAGACATACTAATAGGAGATTAAATGATCAGGAAGTATCAGGTGAAAAGAGGCAGAAGTAAGAAATAAATTAGGATTTTCCACTGGCAAAGGTCAGCAAATCTGCCTGACCATAAGCAATCAATACATACCTGTTGTCCCCATACAGAGCAAGATAACTTAGTAGTATTACCCTTACAGAGACTAAGAGAATGATAGATTAATGATAAGAAGAGTAAGGCTCATGTTTCCAGCCTCCCAGGACCTACCTTGAGAACTTGGCTGCTGAACATAGGAAAGACTTCTTCACTAATAAACTGGACATCCATTCCTGAGCATCAAGGTAAAATGTACATAAATATGTTATTGGAGCTCCAGATAGTCTTAGATTTCATATTGCTGCTATAGATTATTTTTTTTCATACCACAACTGCATAGCTTTGTCCTTTACCTTCCGTTGTTTTATGTGCTTAAGGAGGTAAGGAAAGACTAAAAAAATACATATTTATTTCTGAGAACCTAGTTTCTCTGGATTGTGTGCCTCAAAATCCCTCACTTCCCAGCCCATCGGCTGGAGTCGCGTGTGAACTACTCACAGGCCTAAACAGGGGTGAGGCAATGGTTGTAGCCCAGCACGTGAAGAAACTTGGGCATGAGTTTTAACTTCCTGCCCTCCCGCGAGTGCCGGCAGCCCCCGGTGACGGCGGCACTGCTTCAGGTTCCTGAGAAAACCGAGTCTACGAAACTTTTCACTGCAGCACCAGGTGGTCGGAGCATGCTCCTACTCCCAAATGGGCCCGCGGGTAGCGTTTACTAAGCATCGGAGCCCGCCAGGAACAGAACCAGGACCAACTGCTTTCCTTTCCCCAGTGCCGACAAGCAGTCCGGCCTCCAGCGGCAGCGACGCGCTGGCAGCCCTGACGCTGCCCCGCCATGGCTCCGGGCCCGAGGGCGACCGGCCGCCACAGCTCCCACAGCACCAGCCCCCGCCACCCCCCGTCGCCATCTTGTTAAGGCGCCGCCAGGCGGCCCGCTGCCGCCAGCCCGCGCACCCCGGCGGCCGGCGGGGCCCCGCTGAGCGCGGGAACGCCATGGTGAGGAGCAGGGCGCTGTGGAGCTGCTGCCTGCAGCTCGCCGCGCTGCCCTCAGCGGCGGGCTGGTCAGGTGGGAAGCCGCAGCCTTTCAACGGCTCCTGCTGGAGAGCGGCGGAGCCGCCGCGGAGGGGGTGGAGCGGCACTATGGAGGAGGAGGAGGAGGAGGACGAGACTCCTCAGAGGCAGCAGCAGCCTGGGAGGTGAGCGGCTCTCCGGGGGCGGAGGTCGCTACCCCCGCGCCTTCCTGTGAGCAGGGAGTGACTGAGCTGAGCCGAGTGGCGGCTGCCGCCCCGTGCCCGTGCGGAGAAGGGGCACCTGCCCGACCGGCCGCCTTCAAAGCCCCGGCGGGCGGCCAGGTGAAAGGGAGCCGGGGCAGCGCGGCGCTGCGCACCTGCTCCGAGTGCGGCAGCGGGGCTTGCTAAGTATACGCTACCGGGGTCCCGCCGGGTGAGTGTGGCGTGGGGGGGACCGGGCTGAGCCGCTGGGGGAGGCGGTGGGGAGCGGGGCCGAGACGGGGAGCCCCGCCGGCGGCAGCGGGGCAGAGCGAGTGCCGGCGTCCGCTCGGAAAAGTTCGGCGGTGGGCGAGGTGCCTGGGGCCGGCGAGACCTAGCTCCTGGGCGGAGAGGAGCTGTGTAACGCGGCGCTCTCCTGCGCTGCCTCGGCCCCTGAGGTAGGGGTGGGCTGTCTGCGGCGCGGGTGCTGGCGCAGCGCGGGAACGGGACTGCCGCCGCGCGGGGAGCGGGCGGGCCGCCCCCGCAAGGTGCCGGGGAGGTTAGCGACAAACCCCGGCCGCGCCTGCTCCCAGAACCGCTGGGGCGGGGGGAGCCTTCCACCCCGGTGGAAGAAATCCTGGAAGCGAGAGTTCCACCTTCCCCCGCCCTCCCCGCGGCAATGCTTTCGTTTCCCGTAAATTGACAGTAAAACATGCTGCGGTAGCGCCCAGAAAGAAGCAAGTTATATAATCGACTATAGAGAAAAAAAAAATACGCTTCGTGGTATTGACGGTTTAGTGAATGTTTTCCTTTGAAGAGAAGAGACGAACAGATGTTTATGGCGAGCGTTTTTCTTGCGTTGTATAGCGCGAAGTGGGAGGTATTAACGAAGTCTTTTAATGTAATTAGTTCAGTCAAATAATCTCAATGATCGGCAATTACCTCTAGTAAGGATTTAGGGAAAGTATTTGTTGAATGTCTTGACGGCATGCAGTTAAGTTCATATTAAACTTCCGCAGAAATGTTTTTTCTAGTGATTAGTATGATTTCTTACTCTTGTATTTGCTAAAAGGCGATTATGAAGCAAGTTTTCGGTTTTAAAGGAAGGTACTATTTGTACTTAGTTTTTTTTTAATTTTTCAAACTAAACCAACTAAAGTGGCATCAACAATTAAAGATAGTGACAGGAAAATCACTTCTGTTTTCTGGCAAAAGACCCTTGAAAAGTGTAATGTATTTTTTAATTCACAGTAGCAGCTTTATCAGTTAATAAAGTAGGAAGCCTGATTCATTTTATAGGTAAAACTTTCAGGAAGACAAGAAGAAATAAGATTTTTATCTTATTAATGCAATAATTATTGCAACAGTTGCTTTAGAAATGCCCCAAATGATCTGAAATTGAAATACTTGTTATAAAAAGATAAGTGGCAATTTTGAATACCTGGAGACTAGAAAGCCCTGTCTGATTCACTCGCTGTGATGGAGGGGACATGTTCAGGAGAGGAGGAAGTAAGAGATGATAGTGAAATTGTTCAAATGTACGTAACAGTTAATTTGGCTTCAGCTTGGCCCAAATCAAGAGACATCTGCAGCCTTTTTAAAAGGAAGCAATCAATTATTATTTTTTTCACTTGTATTAACTAAGTAGATTTGAGGAATTACCTCAGCAGAAATCTGCTATTCCCTCAGCCTTTATAGGCTCAAGATTGAACCAAAACTGCTAATTCTCCATTCAGAGGTAGCTTTTTAAGTTTTTTTGTGCAAATAGGAAGGCAGTTGGTTTGTCTGTGATGAGAAAGCTGGAAATGCTGCCATATTAATTAGTGCCTTTATATGTAACACCTGCTGTGAAATTATTTTTCCTTTTGTCACATCTATGAATCTCTTCCTGATCCCACTTTTAGTTTTTTTCAGTCAATTGCTATAAGTATGTAGCTTGCAGTATGCTGGCTAGCACTGTAATCAGAATCCTCCTTCTAATACACTCAAGAGCCAGGACCATGGTAAATCACTTGGTCATCTTGTGTCTAAGCGCAGCTCTGAGTAAAAAGGATTTTTCTGTAAACCAGATGTTGCACTTGGTTTGAATATTCTTCAAAAATCTAGGAAAGAAGTTATATGTTATTTACTGTTTGCATTTAATACCTTAGTATTTAGCAGCTGTATAAAGAAGGGGTGATTTGGGTTTGAATAGCATACAACTGTGCCCTAGCAGATAAACCTTACAAAGCTGTTCAGCAAAGAGAATTGGGCATTACCAAGTGACACTATGAAAACACTTTGCTGCTGTTGTGTCCCTGCTGTGAAAAACAAGGTTTGATAAGATGTGTGAGTGAACGGTCAAGTGGTAAGGAATGTATATGAAGATGTATATCAAGAGATTTTTCTTGTGTAAGACCTGTTACCATGGTTGGAGCTGGTAGTGCTACTGTCTGCTGAGTAAGGCTTATGATAAGATTTCAGGTTTTATTGCTTATAATATTTGGAAATAGTTTCAGGTTTTTTAGGCAGAAATCCCCCATGTTGTGGACTGGTTTTGAGGGAGGGTTTCAGTGAGGTTCAGCTGTTTCTGGTAATGATTGTGGCAGTAACAAGTTGTTTATGTGTGTCTATTTAGGTGTGTTTAAATGAAACACTTTGTCTCCTTAAAACACCTGCATATTTAGGATGGTGCCCCAAAAATTAGTAGATGACTCACATTTGTGTTGGAAATGTGCCTTGACTCTTCTGTAAGACAAAAAAAAACAAACAGTAAACCAAACAACTTTTAATATTAACACTTTTGTTGTTGACTAACAACCGAAGCACTCTGCATTTCATTTAGAGTACATGAAAAGACTTCATAATCTAGAGTTGTGGCGATAGGGTAGAGGGCTGATTATACATAGAAAAAGGGTTGTCATGAAAAATGTTAACATGTTGTGATGTTTCCAGTTTCCTTGGGATTTGTGTTTTGCTTTGTCTGGTGTTCTACCACTTGGAATTTCTTTTAATGCCTGTGTTTCAGTTAAAGAACCGTAAGGGTGCTGTATTGCATACGCTTTCTGGCTTTCCAGTATGAAGTTTTGGAGATTCGAGACTTATATTTGGAAAGGCTGATGACCTTCTAGCTTAACTCATGTGAAAGATGGTCTTTGAACAGTTGCATTCAAGTAAAACATATTTTTCAACAAAGAAAAACAACTGATTTCCTCATCTTAACTGATCTGGAAATGATGTGTTTGGATTTCAATAAATTTGAAGTCAAATGCTATAAATCGTTCTATAAAATCCATATATCTGTGGGGTGTGTGTACATACATACGCAGACAGAGGGGGAGAGAGAATGTTGCTGGGACAAGCAAAAGTTGAGCCTGTGTTGAAATCTAAGTAGATTTAGAAAGAATTTAGGGAAATGCTTTTATATTGCAGAGAAGTGACATTGGGTCCTATGTGCTTGGAATTTGAAGAGAGGGAATCAAACAGACAAGCATTTAAATATGTATATAAACAAAATTGTATGACTGTGTATTAACTTAAAAATGAAAACTAGTTTAGTGCTTGGGTGTTGCTGCACTTCCTGGACAACTAAGGTTTTATAGGGTTTTAAAGGATTATTCTTGGTGTGAGTCTAGAGAAAGTTTGCATAGGAGTTTGTTCCTTTCTGGCATGGAGAGAAAAGGAAAAAGAAAATTAAAAGGCTTAGTAAATGAGGTGGAGATAGCAATTGCACAGTTGCAGACATAAAAGTGCCAGAGTTCATTACAAATGAACTGGTTCAGATCCTGCTTTGCCACGTGGATCCTATGGATCAAGGTTTTAACATGATTTCTATGCGCTTTTGTGGAAACAGTTCTTACCTTGCCTCTGTGGCCATACGCTGCAAAGGAAATCACATTTCTCCTGTAGTATGTTCAAGTAGAGCCTTAGTTTCATTACATGTAGTAGTATTTATTTTCAGTCATATCTAATTGACATAAGAGGTTAGATGGGAAACCTTTACCCTCAGGATGGAGTGTGAGCTTGTAATGTTTTAAAACTTCGTTTTAGTTAAGAAAAACATGTGCTAACAGCTTCAATGTTACATAATAACTTAAAATACTAAACCCAAGATGCATAGGCTGTTAATGCATGGGAGTGGCTAAAGTGTGTTTATAAATGCTAAACATTAAAGTTTGGTTGCTTTTTTCTAACAGTAAGCCCCATCCTGGAAAGGTTTGCCTCTGTTATTAACTGTAGTCACATCAGTAGACCAACTGAAACTAATGAACTACTCATTTGCATAAATACTTATAGGAGTGGAGCGGGTGCCAGAACACTAAAGTTGGGGTCCAGATGCTGTAGCTGGGTTGGTACAAGTTTCATTTTTGCTCTTTTGGAAAAGCTTTATTGGAATTCTGTACAAGTGTGAAGGGCCATCCATGGAGATTATCGTTGCTGTCGGAATCCATGGTTGATCTGCCCAGCTGTGTGCATGTGTTATCTTCTCTTACTTTTGTGTTGATTTTAACAAATCAAATGCATTTGATTTGTTATCCAGTTATTGTCTTGCATACCATAACACAGCTGTACCGCACAAACCTTGCTGCTTTATGTTGTCAGCCTGAGTCCTACAGAGCAGGTAAAAAACCTTTTATTTCAGCTCTTATGTCTTCAACATTCTTCCTTATGCATTAAGTCATCATATGAAATTAGTTGTTTAGGGAGAGCAAAAGAAAGCACTTTCCTTTCCCGTGTAGGGAAAATTGACTCCTGCTTTCCTTTGGTGACTGCTTCAGCAATAGCGCAACATTATGCTGCTCTTGTGCTTAATCATAATGATAGTCTAGGCTGCTCTTTTAAATGCGATGGCCACATGCCAACTTTTGGATACTTCTATTCAAGACTGTAGTAAAAGATGAGGGTAGAGAGGGAAAAAAACCCTTATTTTAATAGGCCTGTGTAGCTAAAGAAATTGGCTACGGGGTCTGTCATCTCTGTTAACATGTGTGGCCCCTATGGACAACTAGTCATATCAGGAATCATAACCTAAACAGAATATGCATGTAACAGAGAACTTGTATAGTATTAAATACAGTTCATAAACATGTTTGGGGACTACAAAGTGCTCATATTGGACAGGGACAGTCAGCTGGGGCACCTGGAAACAAAGAGAAAACAGTGATGTATTGTCCCAGTTCCAGGAAGAGGCATCTTTATGCAGTTGATTCAATGCCCATAGCTGATCAGATTTAACCCAGGGTTGAGAAATAGTTGGCTGCAGGTACTACTGATGGACCTGGCTCTAAAGCCTATTTGCATTTGTATCCAGAGGCATATAAGGGTGTAGCTGATAGGCATTCTTAATGGCTATGAATAACTTTCTGTTGGTTTAGTTCCCTTAATGAATACCAGGGAAGTAGAGGTCGGAATGTGTAGTAACAGGAGTTGGCTGCCTTTGGGGTGGTAGGTAGCTATTTAATTTGCTTTGTTATAATATGAAACATCACTCTTGGAGGAGGCAGCCAGAGAGTTTAAGCAGCATCAGTACTAAATGTGAATGAAACCTTGGATAGGGAATAGATTGAAAAATATATTAAGGGTAGGGGGAATCGTTGAGCCTAACTTGGTGGTGTACATAACTGAGCTATGCTGAATGAATTCTAAATGGAGGGTATTTAATGAATTACTTTTTTTATAGCAGCACTGGCATAAGTAGTTTTTGTTTACAACAGTATATTCCTGTTCTCGCCCTTCCCTGTCCTAGCCAGTTTGTTGGTATAAACACTTGCATGGTTACAGAGTGATGCAGGTGAAAATTAAGTGCTTCTCTAGGGAATGGGAAGGTAAGAAGTGACTATCAGCTAGATCATTTTCTTGAACTAATTCCCCATGTGGACACACATGTTTGTTTTGGCAAGCCTGGGGGAGTAATGAGGGTAGAAATGGATTGGCTTATGGTGGTGGCTGCTTAAGCAATAAGCTGTTGTAAGAATACGCCTAACAACAGACAACCATGGGTAGATGCTTCACTTTTTTTTTTATTTGTAATTAATTTTTTTCTTTGTTATGTCTAAATAAAACTTCGCTTTGTTTTACTGTTGATCCTCAAAACTAGGTAAGAACAGTAAAGGATTCGTCCTAGTTCTATGAGGTTGTTTATGGAGAGAGCTGTTTCTGTTATCAACTCGGTTATTTATCTTTCCTGAATAGTACACAAGATCACTCTAGAGTCAGGGTACTTACAGATCTGTTGAGAACAGAGAACTAGGCTGGCAACCTATAGCTGTGCTATGAAATGGGTATATCCAAGAATGGAAGAAGGCTGTACTAGCATGGATTTCTTTTGCTTTTTGGATGTTTGGAAAAATGTAGAAATAGGCCATCACACAGAATTGCAAGCTGGCTGTTAAAATACCAAATAATTTGAATGAAAATTTCTGCAATGCTTGTTCTTGCTTGCAACTTCTAATGGGAAATCTCAAATAATAGAAGTATTTATAGATCAGCTAGTTCCAAGCTTGAGAGATCTTCTTTGTGTGAAATCCTAAGACCAAGAGCATCTGGAATAATTGCTGTTGCAACTGGTGTTGCAGTCATAAAAAAATATGTATAGTGAAAGAAAACTTCCAAGTTGCATGGCAGTATACAGTTTGCAGAAAGCTCAGATACTTGCTTTGATAAATCTACAGTGGTATGGTGAATAGCCTGAAGTACTGCACAATAAAAGTTTAAATGCATTCAGAATTTTCTAGTCTGAAACTGTTCATTAATTAAAGCAGACAATTTCAGACCTGAAGGAAAAATAAAAGCACAGACAAAACTTAGCTGGCAGTCATTTGATAGTTGAGTATGCGGGAGCCTTTTTTCAGAAAACTTATATGCTCCCTAGTGTTTGCAAATACTGCAAATACCTTACCTTTTAGCCGAAATAACTTTTTAGTTTCAAGCGAAAAAGTGTGCTTTTTGCAGTCATTAAAAATATGCTTATTGAAAGAAAACTTCCAAGTTGCATAGCAATATACGGCTTGCAGAAAGCTCAGATTCTTGCTTTGGTAAGGCTACAGTGGTGTGAGTTTGCTAGGAATTGTGTGCTGTCCCTTTTAGATGATGTGTAGTGCAGCCCAGTTCTGGATGTAGTCTATATAGAGAGACAGTGATTAGAAATGAACCCAAGTTGTTGCTTCAAAAACAGAGAAAATTAAGGATATTTGGAAAGCTATGGAATGTTTGCGAGGTAAGTGTAAATTTTTGTGGATGTTGTTGGGTTCCAGTAAACCATAGCTTCATAGTAACTCTTTCTTAAACTTTCTGGCTTATGGTTTTGTTAAATAAGGACCACATTTCTATGTAGAAAAGAAGGATAAATCTGTTTTGGCAGACTTCGTGGTTAGTAGCATGTTAGTAGGGGGAACTACATTCATTTCAGTTATGAAGTAGTGGATGTTAGAGGAGACTGGGTGGAAAAGGTGAAGACTCATACAATAGATTTTATGTCAATGCATTTCTTCTTCAAATAAAGTTAATATAATTTGGCCTGAAGCTCTGCTGTGTTTAAAAGACTATTTAAACAGAAAAATGCTAATGTCAGAGTGCTTCTTGTAATGTTAATGCATCCTGTTTCCAACCTTCTTTTGGAACAGAAAGAAAAAGTATTAAACAGTTTAGTTAAACTTTTAATTATTTTCTTAAACAAACAGAAGACTCAAAGACAAAATATTTGTATCCAAGTTTTCAGTTATAAAAGCAATGCTAAAATAAACAATTGAACCCAAACCTGTTGTCTAATGGCTATGTCCTGCTTACAGGTGCAAGCCTGTTTACTGGGACATAAGGCATGGGCTTTCCATGCCATGTCCTGCCTGATCTACCACTTCTCTCTTGCTTTGTGGGTTACTAGGGGCTCCTTAGTATTTGGTGCTGGAAAAACAGTTATGTGAGCTCTGCATTTTGATTCGTGTTAGGCTTCATCCTGTTCATCAGATAGTGGTGTCCTTCCCCTCTGTCTTGAGTACCTTCTGGCCTTGTGGATTTGGCATGACTAATGGTGTCCTTTAGCAGTTTAGTAGTCTTGGTCCATTTCTTTTTCTGAATTCGGTTGAAACAGTAAAGCATCTCTGTGCTCAGAGAGGGTGGATGCCTTGCGTCTTGCCTGAGCCCCTCTTATAAGTGGTGGCAACCCACTTGCCCTTGTTTGGGGGTAAGTCACCTCATCCTGAAGGATGGGTTCCTTTTGTTAAGAAAGCAGTTTAATGCTCTTATGTACAATAGTAGTTTTCCTCTTTGTTTAAAAGTGTGGAACATAGAAGATTTCTTGTGGAACCTTACGATAATAAATATTCATCAAGCACACACATGACCCCTTCCCTCTGCCCCTCCCAAGTGAACACAACTCTACTCCAGTTTGATTTTGGTGTCTCTATCACTCATAATTTGGCTGGCAATCCAGTGCTTAAATTATTTCTCAAGTGCCAAACTATTATTTTTTGGGGGGAAGAATTCGGGAAAGCTGGATGAAAAATCGGCTAATTTCTGGTTGGGTATTTTCTGATATTTAAAATATATCTGCCAAATCCCCTTGCCTGTAGAGGCTTTCTTTTGCAAAAGAGTAAGAACCTCCTTGGACTAGTAACTGGTTGAGTTTTATTTTAAGCTAATGATTGCTGACTTTCAATAAATTATCATCTACCATTTTTTTAAATAAGAAAAATTAGATTTCTTTTACTGTATGCCATGAATATTCTAGGGTATATTTTACCAGATTAAATGAAACAGAAATGAACTAGCAGGATTGATACTTCAAAGGAATCTACAGTTCATCAGGAATACTTTATCAGTTAATTGTTTGTAAATGTGTCCCTTTCTTATGCATGTAAAAGGGTTTAAAGTGTTCTGTGAGCACTGAGGTCTTTTATCCCTTCAGTTGTTTATGGAATACTAACTAAAGTGATGTATGTGCATCATGTGGAAAATATGTTGGCGGACAGATACCTGCAGTGCCTTAAATGCTTTGGCATTGTCTTTGTTTAATGAGCATAGTTGATCCCTACTTCCCCTAGAGGTTTATACTTTCAGAATAAGATCAAAGGTTTATATGAAAATTTAAGCAAAAGTAGAATTCACCTATTTTAGAGATGAATGAATAGATAAACAGAAGCTTAAAAATAAAACCTTAGGCACTGCAGTCTCTAATATAAAATGTCTTGTAGGAACAATAATTATGGTAGTTATATATATTTAAAAATCAGACATCTGAGATGTTAACAGAAGAATTTCCTGGAATTAAGTACCTATCTGATTAAACTTTTGTGTTTTGTTTTCATGCTGCTTTCTAGAAGAGTAGATGTTTTATGCTGTGTCTGCGTGCTTTGTTAAATTAATAAGCTGACTTGGCATTGAACGTGCTCTTTGAGGAATGCCAAAAAACCCCCAAACAACCAACCCTCTTAAGTTAACTTAACAGTTAAAATATCCATTACAATTTTTTGGGTATTCCGTCTGCCTTTTTGTGGCACTGATTTTTTTTGTTACCATTTATGTCTGCTTAAAATGGTATAGAGCAAGTTGGATGGCTGTTCATTGAAGGCTGATTCCAGTAAATGTTTAGTGGAATATAGAAAAAAGCCTAGGAGTATCAACAGTGAAATTAAAATTACAATGCAGATGTGGTATCTTATTGCTACATAGAAAATACATAAATGGAGTGGTTTCAGTAAAACTATGGGGAAACTAGAGTACAAAGCAATTACATTATAACAAGATTATGACCAATGGTGCTATTTATCAAAAAAAAATCTATCAGCAGTGTTTTCTGAATGTTGTTCATGCTTCTTTATAACAAGTGAATTTTGATGTGTTATATTTTCTCTACTGTACGGCAAAATAATGGTTATCTTGTTAAGAAAATTTCACAATATTTATCAACTGTCGTATCTTTACAGCTGACATCATACTTTCTGTTTAGTAATCGGTTGCTGCTGAAATAGTAGGGACGGGCTCTGCATTTGAAGTTGGAGCATCACCAGTAAATGCATTTGGGTTCAATTTGATAACAGTTCTTATATGTGTGTAAAATCTTAGCTGTAATGTTGTGGTGACGATATATTTCTTTTTCCCTGTAGTTAAGAACTTATGAAGGGCACACAGAGTTACTCAATTTCTGAGAAAACTGTGGGCTTTAATTCTGTTCTCTGAAAATGTTATTTGAGTGGACTGGCTTTGGTACATCAGCCCAGTGCTTCTCATATGAGTATACAGCTAAAGTTTGAGTATCTGAGTTAATGAAATAAGGAGAGTTTTCCACAGGGCAAACTTCACAATTTCTTATTAAAAATTATTCCTGCACCTAAGCAGTATTTCATGCTGTCTGTTCATTACTGGTCATCTTCCAGTTTTTATCAGGTAGAGTTTGTAAGTACCAGAAAGTTGTGCACTCTTTGAAGTAGCAACCTATTTTTTTAAAAAGCTGTCAGAAACTGAAGCATTTAGCTTCAACTGGATTGCTTCAGGAACTTTAAAAATAAAATAGGAATATTTGTTTTTTCTGCCTTGGATATAATGAGATCAATAGGACTCCATATTCCTAAACTCTGCAACACTTAAGTGCCATTTGGAATAAGAGACTGACTACTGAGTTTGCAGTTTTCTAAGAAATGTGCCAGAACTGTGACTTCATAGAAATAAGCTTTTCTCAGTTATTTTCTCACTTTTTTATATTTCACAATGGAACTAAGAACATATGTTGCAGCCGTGATTTATTTGAGATGTTCCAATTTTCTGTGGCCTTTCACTAGTCAGTTCAGTTATATGTGTATCAAAATTGTATTTGAAACAGTTACTTTTACTGTTATTACAATAAGCTTTTCCTTAATTTTGGACAAAATAGGAAATAGGACCAAATGTCTTTTGTGTTCTGACTTTTCTGCATGTATGTGCGTCTTGGCGGTAGAAGTATTGTGTTATTAATGCTACGTGAGGCTGCTGCTCTTACTACAAAACAAGGTCACTATATAGGCAAATCCTAAGGTACTGTATAGTTCCAGTCTCTTGGACAGGTTTGCAGGATCGTATTACATCAGGCACTACATGTCTTAAGTTTCAGGAGGAACTTCCTATTCTTCCAAAATGTAAATTAAGGAACCCTTCCCCCTCCCTCTTGCAGTTCGTAGATAATAGTGTTAGTATCTGAAGCTGTGCATACCGGAGAGTAAAACTCTGCCTGAACTACAAAGAGATTTCGTGTCTACTTGCCACAGCATGTTTTTGAAGTCTTTTGTGTAATAGCAACTGTTTTAAAAGCATATTTTGCTGAGGAAAAAATACAGTAGATCATAAAATGAGAAGGGCAGGCTTGTTTCTAATGTGTGTGAGAACATTCAATCTTGCGAATGTTGATGTTAGTCCAAGAAATGATTGATTAATTTAAAATTTATTTTAGTTCTCCTCAAAAAGATATGGATAAGAAAACAGATGAAGAGCAGCCTTTGACTGCGTGTAACCAGTATCCTAAAGAAGTGGTGAGGAAACGTCAGAATTCGGGTCGAGGTTCCAGGGGCAGCGATTCTTCCAGGACCTCCAGGAAAAGCTTCAGGCTGGACTACAGATTAGAAGAGGATGTAACTAAATCAAAGAGAGGCAAAGATGGGAAATTTGTCAACCCGTGGCCAACATGGAAATCACCAACCTTGCCAAATATTTTGAAATGGTCCCTCATGGAAAAAAACAACAGCAATGTGCCATGCTCAAAGCAGGTAAATACTTGCATGTTTTCTGTTCTTGATTTAGACTGCTTTTACCTCTGCTCTAATCAATAAAATAGGACAGTTTCTAACTAATGCTTATTAGGCATATTTTGGAGACTTTTCTAAGTCTTTGTTTTCTGATTTTATTATCACTTTATTCTTTTCAAAAGGTGGGTTAATACTTTTTGCCTTTTTAATTTTTTCTCCTTTCTGTTAGTTCCACACCCTTTGATTTATCCAGCTTGTTTTATATTTACAAAAACAGGAAAACCAACCCCCTAGCTCAGTCATAAATTACAGTTACACTCTTTCCTTTTTAATAGGTGTGGCCTTATGAAGCATACTACTAACATCATTTGTATTGCATGAAATAGCTGTGGCATGTCTCACTTTAAAAATGTTGCTTTTTTTTTCTCCAGACTGCCATTTACTACATGTATTACAACTTTTTAATAAAAATGTAATAAATAGTCACTGTCATTTAGTTATGGAAGTGTTTGCAAATCTATGTTTTTCTGTTTCTGTACACCTGGAGAAAAAATTGCGTATGTTAAAACTAACCTGAGCAAGTATTTGTACTGAAATACTAAAGGTACAGTGCCAGTCTACTGGGAAGCACCATTATTTGTTCTTGGTGTATTGCTTCTGTTGGATACTGTATACAGAGAAGGAGGCAGGGGGTCCAACCTCTGAGAGAAGCTTCTTTTCCATGAAGAGTAATGGATACTGGAAAGCCATGGGTTATCTTTGTGGCCCGAAGAAGTTACAATGGCTCCAGTTTTGACAGTTAGGATTACTTCTCAGTGTATTTTCTAATGTGTTGACTGCACTTCAGAAAAGCTGTGCTGAAGGGTGCAGAACCAGGGAAAGCATTTTTGAACAAATAGGTGTTAGAAACGTTTTTAAGCATCCAAGAAGGCATGCATAAGCTATAAATCTCACAGTATTTAGCAAAGAGCTTACACTTCCCATTTTTCTTACATGAATTTTATCTTGTATGTGAAGGAAGTAATTTGATTAGCTTTATGGACAGGAAAGCCATGTTACTTATTAACACATGATAGTCAGAGGTTTGGGGATTTCTCTATGGATATGTGGCATGGAACATATTTAAGGGAGAAATAATCTTGGCTGTAATTTTTCTACAATAATAATAATTTGACTTCAAATTTGGTGTGCTGCTTCTAGACATTATCTGCACCTTGTAGTAGTAACAGTGGTTGTGCCTCAGTGTGTACAGCTTGCTAGGCAGCATGCTGCATTATGATACTTCGGCCACATTTGTGTAAAATTCATGCTTGGCATTTTCAGTTGCCTTTGACCGCTGCCCTATTTCATATGTGTACAATAGGCTTTGTATCTTGCCAGGACCAGTCAGAAACCTGGTTGGTTAGTGACTGAAGTACCTAGAAGGCAGTGCTAAGGTGTACTACAGAGTGCAGAATATACAGCTCTCTGATGGCAGTGGAGAACTGCAGCACTCCCCTTTAATTTACAGATTATCCCTGCAATAAAGGATGATTACAAAGAAATCTACACAGTACCAGTTGTAAAGCTGTCTCTCTGACCCAGTTGGGATTCATTTTGGACTAATTTTATTGCTTTGCTTATGAAATTTTTTAATTAAGTGCCTGCAATTATTCAGGAGCTCAGTGAAGTAAATCAGAAATGGAAAAACCTAGATAGAGATCAATGAAATGCACTTCTTGAGTCCTCAGCCATTTTGATGCTTGTTCCAGCTATGTTTGTTCCACACCTAAATCAGCCTGTAGAGCACTTCTGAGCTTGTTTAAAATTCAAACTAAGGGCTCTGTACTTTATTTAGCACTGTTAGCATGTCCTTCAAGCAGACTCCTACTTCAGTTTCCATGTTGAGCGTGCCTAGTGATACCCTGTTATGCTGGACAGGTTCAGTTTATCTGTACCAAGTGCTTTGCCTATGTAAAAAAAAAAAACAAAAAACCAACAACCCATATTATCCAGGATACGTACTTCACTGTGTAAAAGCTATATGCATTATAATCATGCCTTTACAACAAGTCTGTATCATTATCCAGAATGCACAGACTACTTGTATTTTTATTACAGGCTTTATTAGTAACTTTTTTCAGTGTTGTTGGAGTATCTTTAATTACTAGTTGTTGGATCAACAATTTAGATTGTTCTCACTTCTGTAAAATCCAGTGGTATTCCAGTATGCACTAAGCATCAAAAATCCTAAGCTAATCAGCTAGTCTTACCAAAGCCCGTCATGTGTTTCTTCTTGCCTTGCATTAGGAAGGAAAGGAGAACATGGGAGCGAGGAAGGGGCACAGCAGGAGGAATTTTTGAATTACTCCAGTGATGAAGATAATACAGTATTAGGCACATTTGCTTCTGTTGGTAGCTGATTTGACATTAATGCCATATGTCAAAGATCTGTTACAAATTCTTGTAGTATTAATATGTTTCTAGTTAGTCTGACAGAGAACAAAATGTACTATAGCAGGATAAAAGTTCCAAAAGATTATGTATTTCATTCATTATGTTCTTTTATCCTGTTGTACGAGTTTTAAGAATTTCATATGAAGTATATTGCCAATAGAACTTGTGTTTTAGTTGTAAATTGAGTTGAGTAATGAGTCCTTATTGCTTTAAAAGGTAATTCTGGGGATTTTAGCGTACTTTTGTAAAATATTAAAAAAAAAAAAACAACCCAAACAACCCCAAACACAAAATCCATGCACGGAGAAGTAGTTTCTTTAACTATTTCGCCATGTGATTTACTATGATAGCTCAACAAAATGCTTGATTTCTGATCTTACTCTCTGAGCAATCATTGATTTGGACCAGAGGCCTTTGTATCACAAACCTGTAGATCTCATACAGAGTCCATGCTTTCCAAGTTATGCTGCCTTTGTGCTCCTGGTTTGCCTTGAACTTTTGTTCACAGAATTTTATTTAAATAGGTCAGGATACTAGTTGTTCAAACTGCGCTACTCTTTATTTATCCATCTTCCTGTCTGTGTGTCCTTTACAAATGCCTTTTATAGTGATTAGTTCTACCTTTATATCAACTATTTGAAATACTTAATAGTGTTGATCCTAGTGACATCCCTGTGAAGCGTTTAGTAGTGCAAATGTGTTGTGGTTTTACCCTGGCAGGCAGCTAAGCCGACACAGCGGCTGGCTTACTCCCCCACAGTGGGATGGGGGAGAGAATTGGAAGGGCCGAAGTGCAAAAACTCATGGGTTGAGATAAAGACAGTTTAAGAGGTAAAGCAAAACCTGTGTGCACAAGCAAAGCAAGAAATTTGTTCACTCCTTCCCATCAGCAGGCAGGTGTTCAGCCGTATCCAGGAACGCAGGGCTCCATCACGCATAATGGTTACTTGGGAAGAGAGACACTATAACTCTAAACATCCCCTCTTCCTCCTTCTTCCCCCAGCTTTTATATTGCTGAGCACGACGTCATATGGTATGGGATATCCCTCTGGCGAGTTGGGGTCAGTTGTCCTGGCTGGGTCCTCTCCCAGCTTCCCATGCACCCCCAGCCTTCTGGCTTTGATGCTGTGTAAGCACTGTTCAGCAATAGCTAAAACATCAGTCTGTTATCAATAGTGTTTTCAGCACAAATCCAAAACATAGCACCATAGGAGCTACTAGGAAGAAAATTAACTCTGTCCCAGCCAAGACTAGTACAATATGTTTGAGTCCCAGTTAAAAACTCACTGTTGACATCTGCTAATTAGCCAGTTCTTCATCCATATAATATTGTTTATTAATATTGCATGATGCTAACTTTGTGTCAAATGTCAGCAAAAATAAAATGGATTCTTTTAGAGTTCTCAGAATAATTTGTTGTCTACCTCTAAAAAAAGCTACTTAAAAAGACCATTTTCCATGAAAGATGTACTTACTGACCTAAATGGCATTATGACAATTAATTATTACATTACATATCTGAGTTTAATTTCTTTGATATAATCCGATTTGTTGACTTAACCACGTGTTATTTGGTGGGTTGTCCTAATTTCTATTTTTTAGTATGATGTTAGTTTTGTGGCTCTTCCACTTTTTTTTTTCCTAACTGAAGTGACACAATCTGTGGTTCAGAATTCTGCTGCCAGAATGAAAATGAGATAAGTGATGGTTCTTTCTTGCAGAAGCAGCAGTTTGTCTCAGTCTAATACTCATAATTTTTTAATTTTTGTATGAATTAAGTGATTGTATTGTACAAACCTGGCGTGGTTTAACCCCAGCCAGTAACTAAGCACCACGCAGCCGCTCGCTCACTTCCCCCCACACTGGGATTGGGGGAGAGAATTGGAAAAAAGGTAAAGTTCGTGGGTTGAGATAAAGACAGTTTAATAGAACAGAAAGGAAGAAACTAACAATGACACTAATAACAACAATAAAGTGGCAATAATAACAAAAGGATTGGAATACACAAAACAGGTGATGCACAAGGCAATTGCTCACCACTCGCCAACCGATGCCCAGGTAGTTCCCGAGCAGCGATTCCCCCCTGAGGCCAGCTCCCCTGAGTTTATATACTGGGCATGATGTCCCATGGTATGAAATACCCCTTTGGCCAGTTTGGGTCAGCTGTCCTGGCTGTGTCCCCTCCCTGCTTTCTTGTGCCCCTCCAGCCTCCTTGCTGGCTGGGCAGGAGAAGCTGAAAAGTCCTTGACTTTAGAATAAACACTACTTAGCAAGAACTGAAAACATGAGGGCGTTATCGACTTTCTTCTCATACTAAATGGAAAACACAGCACTATACCAGCTGCTAGGAAGACAACTCTATCCCAGCCGAAACCAGGACAAAACCTTACGTTCAGCTTTATCGAAGGTTATCTGTTCCTGGAGACGGTAATGAAACTTTTTCAGTAGACATGTCTTGTCCATTAGCTCGCAGAAAAAGCAATTTCATGAATATTTTATTACTCACAGTAGAATTGCAGGAGCGGGGAGGTGTGAGTGTTTTTTCCCAACATATGCCCTCCAAATCAATAAAATATTGTGGAGGAAGTAACTTTCCTGAAGCTGTCAGGACTGTTTTAGCAAGGGAAATCCTAGACTCCTAAACTGTTACAGCATCAGCTGGACTTTTAAGGGAGCAGGAGGTCAGCTCTTTGTAAGCTTGCTGATAGCACTAATCTGCTATCCTAGACCTAGAGAATGAGAGCAGCAACATTGCAGTGAGACCTTGACTAGGAACCAGAGGTGCTGCGACATCTGTGATTACCAGGGAGAGAAGAGTGCCGGGAGTCTGTAGAAGCTGCCTAACACAGGAAAATTCTTCTAAAGTGATGTGAGGAGTTCAGACCAGAACAGTCTGGGAGGAGACCCTTAGCCACACTGTGGCAGAGCTGGAGATGGTCAGGAACTCTGAGAAAACTTTTTGTTTGGTTGTTTTTTTTAATAGGAGAACTTTTATTTATTACATATAATACTTTTGCATAAGCATCTCAACCAAACTGCAGTGAAGAATGTAACTCTGGTTCAAAGTGAGAGAATGACTGGTGGTTGGAAGATGAGTTTCAGTAGATAATGTACAGCCATGATCTCCTTTGTGCCAACTTGAGGCTACACATAGAGTCAAATTTGGAAGCCGGTAGAGCTGAAAGCTGTCTGTTTTCTTTCTCTGGATTAATGTGCAGCTCTATCACTTCTCTGACCCATCAGGCTTGAGTGAGGACTGTACAAGTATTAACACTGGAACAAGAGGGGAGATGGGGGAAGGTTTCCATAACTTTGTTACACTGGAGTATGGATTTAGGTTGATTTGAAGTCATTCATGGGACTGCATCCTGAACATACAGGGAGATCAGTATAGTGATTTATTCAGTAATAATTAAACTTTAATTACCTTGAAGGCTTAAATAAAACATCATGAAAAGCATAGCTAAGTGCCTTAAGGTCCATCTTAAAAATGAGTTTGTGTTTTATAAATGTTCATTGAATTATTGGCAGGATGGGAAGAGAGAATTGTAAAAGCAAACATTAGCCGAGTGAGGTTAACCTCCATGTGCTACTTCTGTATGTAATGGGGGGGGAGAGAGAGGGTCTGCTAAAGGATAATAAAACAGAGCTTTTGTGGAGTCCTGTTAGGAACATGGCATTCTCTTTCATCTGTGGGTTTGTGACTTATTTGTGCTAGGATTTGGGGGACGCATCATTTAGTTGCACAAGCTAAACTTGAGCATTTGTTACAGTAACTGTGTGTGTATATACATATATATAAAAATATTCTTTTCCAGGTTGGGGAAGGTCAACTAATTACAAAGCATTTCCCAGGATGGCGTTAGTGCCTTGCAGTGCTTTCCCTACAGTGCTTTCAGACTCTATTAGTAGACCATCTGACGTGATGGGATACTTTTGAGCTCTCTCTTCTCTCTTGACAGAGAAGTGAAAATGTTACAAAAACCTAAGATGAAATTAGGAGGAAGTAGCTGCAAAAATGGTCATTAAAAAGGCATGTTTTTTGTTGCAGTTCTCTGCCTAAAAATATAAACAAAGCACAAGTCTTGACTGTAATGATTTGTGCCTTGTATGCAGTTTGTGTTCCACAGCCAAGTACATTCTGAAATCTCTCATGCATATTGTGTTCTCTTTTGGTAGGAACTTGATAAAGAGCTTCCAGTGTTAAAACCTTACTTTGTTCAAAAGCCGGAACTTGCTGGGAAGACAGGAACTGGTATGCGAGTCACATGGTTGGGACATGCCTCACTTATGGTGGAAATGGATGAACTTATATTTCTTACTGACCCAATCTTCAGCCAGCGAGCTTCCCCTACTCAGCTGGTGGGTCCCAAGCGCTTCCGAGGACCTCCGTGCACAGTAGAGCAGCTCCCCAAAATAGATGCAGTCATGATCAGCCACACCCATTATGATCATTTGGACTACAACACTGTAACAAGTTTGAATGAACGCTTTGGGAGTGAGCTGCGTTGGTTTGTGCCTCTGGGGCTCTTGGACTGGATGCAGAGATGTGGTTGTGAGAATGTGATTGAACTGGATTGGTGGGAAGAGAACTGCGTCCCTGGTCACGATGCAGTAACTTTTGTCTTCACCCCTTCTCAACATTGGTGCAAAAGGACTGCGACAGATGACAACAAGGTTCTTTGGGGCAGCTGGTCTGTCTTGGGACCTTGGAATAGGTTTTTCTTTTCAGGAGATACTGGATATTGTGTTGCTTTTGAACAGATAGGTAAAAGGTTTGGACCTTTTGATCTTGCAGCCATCCCCATTGGAGCTTATGAGCCAAGGTATGAAAAGCAAAGTTTGATCAAAATACATAAATGAAATTATATACTGATGACAAAAAAGTACACCCAGAAGTGAAAACTGTAGGTATACTTTATTAAGAATATACAATAGAATATGAAGGCAAAAGAAGGGATTGCTGAGGCAAAAGGACGTTGCTGAATGACAAAAAAACCCCAGCAGGCGACTGGAAGATGGAGCTGAAATGTCTAGGATGCTTACCTGTGTATGTGTGGTGTTCTTGGAGAGTTCTTTCTTCAGTCTTAAGCACAGCAAGATCAATCAGCTGACTTTCTTCCATGAAAAATGTTGAGTAAAAATCTGGAATTACTTTGCGGCTTTTTTTCTGAAATAGCATCACTTACTCCAACCTGTTTACATGCATGCGATTTGCTGCATTTTTCTCTTGCTTCAGTCTTTACACTGGTTTTGCAACTTCTGTGGAGATAAAGATGACCCCTTCATAGAGTGTGAAAGATCTGTTTAGGCATCTGTATCCTACTTATGACAGGGTATTTAAACTTTAGATGATAATGCTCATATAATGCTGGAAGCAAAGCATGTATAGGCTGGGAAAGGAAGATAGGAATCTGAATAACATGGTAAAAATCTGGTATCTTTCAAGAATTGCCAGGTTCTCTCTTCTGCTTTATCACTATTCCCTTAGGCTATCTTCTGAAGCACACGGTTCTTGGTGTGTGTTGCTAGACTAAAATATTTTCAGGAATGGATTTAAATCTATGCCTTTAATGCCTCAAGGCACCAGTAATATGTCTTTATACTGTGAAAAATATAGATAAGAAAAAATCTGTTTGAAAGGGGGAGTGAAATACATGAACTGCTGTTTCATGGGTATGTTGGTATTTTCCAGCTTGTTGACTCTTGAGTGTTCTGCATGTTGTTCGGACATACATGCTCCATAATTTTTTTTATTAGGGGAGCGTATTTTTTTTTCTTAGATTCTTTGCAACTTATCCAATGAAAGTAAAGAAGAAATCTTGCACTGAATTAGGTGACACACAAAAACTTACTTTGTGTTTTGGTAGGTGGTTCATGAAATACCAGCATGTGGATCCTGAAGAAGCAGTAAGAATCCATATTGATGTTCAAGCAAAGAAGTCTGTAGCAATTCATTGGGGGACCTTTGCTTTAGCAAATGAGGTAAATTTCAACACTATGTATGAGTTCAGGTTTCCTGAGTACATAGTCATTAATGAAGCTTTGCTCATGCAGTTTAACCTACATATCTGTAAATGTATACTTAAAAGAAGTTGTTACTATATGTGCTGCAGTTCAAAACAATGCTTAGCTTTTCATAACCAAATATATAAAATAATTCCACGGTTAAGATGAGTTTGAAAGTACAGAGTTATTGAAAGAAATGTGGAGGATTTCTGATTTCTGAAAACGGAGGAACATGAAAGGTGGGGACACATGCAGTAATGAAAGTAAACTCAGCAGTGCATCACTTGGAGACGGTGAGAATTGCATGCCTGTAGGTCAATACAGTATTTATTAATCACATCTGCCTAGTAAGTAAATTGAATAGTATTTTTAATAGTTGATTCATAGTTAAATACCAGTAAGAATATGAAAAACTGAGTTGTTATCAGTTGCTGATTTTTCTTTTCTATTTTTTTTTTTTTTTTACACATCCCCCACACCCACCCCAAGTCCCGAGCTCTAATAGAAGGTTATCCAGGTACTTTCACAGGGACTAAAAATACAGTGAAAGGGAAGTATCTACATCTACTTTGATACACCTTGCCTGGAAGCTGTTTTTCAACTTTGTCGTTGCATCAGTTGCACCACTTTATCTTATAATTCAGTCCTGATGCTGTTATCTGTGTTTATCTGTTATGTCATGTTTTCTTTAACTTGCATAACATTTTCTATCTATGATGCTTCCAATAAGCTCTGTCACTAGTGCCCACGATACAAACGCTACTATGCATTTAGAAGAACAAAAAAAGGGATTATTTCTCCCTGATGATGCCTTTTCTGAAATGTAACAAATACAATTAAATAACTTCATTGAAACGGCACTAGTTAGTAAAGCTGACGAGTTTGTTTTATTAAACGAGAGAGGAAGCGCCATCTGCTGACCTGCCAACACTTCCTCCTCTCGCCGTATTTCTGCTTCTAAGGGATCTAGTCCAATACATTGAAGAAGACTGAATTTTGCATGATAGGTTGTGCCTTGCTAGTTACTCTACAACTGCAAAACAACATTCTTATCGTTTAAAAAAAAATGAAAATTAAACCAAACATTTTAATTTGACAAATATCGCCCCCTTTTTTTAGATAATGTTTAAAATGTAAACAATTTCTTGTTCAGAGCAGTGATACTTTTTTCTCCCCAAATGCTGCAGTTGTATCGCTTTCTCTCATATTATTCTTATTTTTCCAGTATTACTTGGATCCTCCAGTTAAACTGAATGAAGCTCTTGAAAGATATGGCTTGAAAAAAGAAGACTTCTTTGTCTTAAACCATGGAGAATCACGGGACTTGAGTACAAATGATGGGTTTGAATAATGAAACAGTAGCAGTTCCTTGTAAGCCCTGTTTGATTTGAACTAGCAATTAATGTTACAAATATTAATATGATGTACTTACAAAGTAGATTTATTGAAGTGAATTGGATTTTTAGATGCCAGGTTTGTCAGTTTCAGAACTAAAACTTGCATACCAATTTCATGACAAATTTTACTAGTTCTATTGTTTATAAATTTTGAGAGGTGATCTAAAAAACTGGTTAATATATAACGTATTGTCTGGGAAAAACTTGCAGTTTCAACTCTTATGTACACCACTGATAAATTACTGGGTTTTTTAAAACTCTTCATCTTACCTGCAGCAGCAATAATAACCTCAGCACAGGACATATTCTTAGAAATAACGGCTGACTTGAATTAGTGATTGTTAGCATGTCATCTCCCACTAGTTAGTCATTAATCTTCAGGTTATGCCCTGTACCTTGATAGCTTCACTATATGTTTTGTGGGGTGGAGTCTTCCAATACAGCTGTGTTGTTAAAGCACAAGCACAGTAAAATACCTATTTTATTCAGTGCTTCTACATTGTCGTATATTGACGAACCATAAACGCTGAATTTTACAATGATCTAAAGAAACGTGCCTTTTAAAGACAGAGATAATTTAATATTGCATCACTGATGTGTAAAACTTACTGCTGGCCAGAGTATCTGCACACTTCCGTTGTTTTGTCAATGTTTTTAAGTTAGGCCTGAATGTGTCTAAAACAACTTGTCAAATGCAGTACATGAAATGGAAGAATCCCTTAATGGCGCTTGCCTTCTCATTGACTCAGCCTATTACTAAGTACTGTTTGTTTCTTGGTTTTTGGTTTCTTTTTTAAGTGAAAAGTCTTAAGCAAGGGCTGTGGTATTTTTTCTTATAGCTTCCTATAATTTCAAAGTTGAATGAGAGATTACAACATTGTTCAGTATTGTAAAACTTGGCTAAATGTATCTGTATCAAATTGCCATGATAATTTACAGAATTAAAGGCTATTGTTGCCAATAAAAAGGGTTGTTATTCTCCTTCATAATTCATTGGCAGATCATTTTTTTTTTGTTCAGGATTTGTTTTGGTCTATGGGATATGTGTATTTTTTTTGCTTTTGCTGTGCACTACATTCTATGCTCATACTCCATGAAGATAAAAAAAAAAGGCATTATTTCCTTGCAATTTAAAGACATGAACTTCTGGCAACTAATTAAAACCAGTTAATGAGATTTCATGCTAGGAGCAAATGGAAGTAATCTGTTACTGTTGACAGTTATCTTTTAAAAATTTGTATCGGTGAGTCCTCAAAGTCTTATAGATCTTAATACCAACAAAGAACAGCACAAGGAGGCAAGATCAGTTAGTCCAAGTTCATGCTGAGGAAGGGTTCTGGAACAGAGGATTACACTTACATGTAAGAAAAAGTAGCTTATATTCCTTTAGTGGGATTCATATTTGACAAACATCAAGATTTCTTTATTTGAAAAGGTAATTCTTGTATGGTCTAGATGTATTCACCAGAATTTGTTCAAAACTGGTTTAAAACTACTCTCAGTCATTCGGTTTTGATTTTAGGAGGGTATTTCAGATGAAATCTCTATTGGGCCTTGTATTTACACAACAGCTTCAATAATGATTTGGATAATACAATGCATACGACACGTTCATAATATTGTGGAGGACACCAAGCTGCAGGGTGTTTTGAGTACTTTGAAGGACATGGCTAAAATTGAAGTTCGTTGGGGTTTTTTTGGTGGGTGTCGTCTCCCCCCAGTTTTCAAAATCGTCAATAGACTATTCTGTAGAATTCTGTACTTCAGAAAGAATGAAACCAAAATACATAATACCTAGATAAGCAGCCACATAGCAGAGAAGTAGTGACTTACAAGGATCAGACTACATGTCAGTAATGGCATACGTTTTGGTTTGGATCTATTAATTCACAGCATTTGTATGTAGAAGGGTGACTCTTAGGCTTGCTTTGGTGCTGATATGATTCCATCTAGGGTGTGAGGTGGGGGATAAAAAAATTAGACACACTTGCCTGATGACACTTTGGAGAGTGTTGCATGGTTTCAAAACATCTTAACAGCATTGATCTATGAAGAAAGCATTTAAAAATAGGTCTTTCTAGATAGAAAAAGATGACTGAGACAACACTGTAAAACAAGTTTTCATGTATTTGTAGAAAAGGATCACTTGTTTCTGTCAGCTATCAAAGCAAGGGATAAGAGATCAACTTTAATTATCAAGATGATGATATTTGAAAAACTTATTTTTAGGTTGGAGTACATGGAGAGGGACATCTAGACATCTCTGTTGCTGAGCTTAGAAAACACATATGTATCAGTTATACCTAGAACAGACTAAGTTCTTGTCAGAAGAGAAACGTGGGACTGATAAATTCTTAATGTCTGACCTAGGCTTTATTCTTGTTTAATGCAGAAGCAGAAAAAAAATAAATCTACAAAAAGTGGTAAAACATTAAGTGATTGTAATGTAACTTGCTTATTACAAAATGAACAGTGTTTTTGGAGCAGTGGGAAGGAGAAAGGGAAGTCCGCTCTCAATGCAGTGATTGTCAGGGTTCTGACTGGGAGTCATGCCAACTTCTATTTCTGCCTTAATTGTATTCCTGATGAGTTAAAACTACCTATGTAGGTAAATCAGATATATGTAGATTTACCCCTGTATTGCTCAGGGCATAGAGATGTTGTATTTTCAGGGTCACATTTTTCTTGCAGTTTTAGCTATTGGCAAAGTTGCCTACTGAAAAGAAATAAAATATCTATTGAACTACAGAAAGAGAAGCGAGCAATATTTTATTAAGAGCAGAGTGAGCATATTAACTTAGAAAGACAAAGCACGTGGTAACAGTTGAGGTAATACAGCTCTCAAAAATGGTACAAGGTGGAAAACTTGTCTTCTAGCCTTTACATCTGACACTTTTAACTTTATGATGTGCTGTTCAGGAAGTTTTTGTGGTCTCCTTTTAGTATGAAGTGTTTTCTAGTATGTTTTAAATTCATCAATGAGACTTCCTTCTGGTTCTTTTACAATGATGTTTATATGTATTCCGCTTCATTTTAATTAACACTGGATTGATGACTAAAACTTTATGGGGGCTAACTCAACAGAAGCACTTACTCCAATGATGTTCCAGTTGCAGAGAAAAGGGAGTAAAGGTCTCCAAGGAAAGCAGGCTTGAGGGCTGCTACAGAACAGTAAGCTTTTGTAAAAATGTGTATGATACTGCTCTTGTAGACCTTTTTTATAAAGATGAGAATGTTGAATTACAGTTGCAGATGATCTTTGACTCATAATAAAATATTTTGAAAAATATTTATGCTTTCCTTAAAGTGGCAATTTTAAAGTAAGATAAAATCCTTTCCCTTTTTTTCAAGTGTAGAAACCTTGCACAGTTGTGGTTAACTGCACTGCAGTTAGGCTATATGGAATGGATGTACTAAGCATATGAGAATGTAGTTTTAGAATATATTCCCTCCAGGTAAGGTGAAAAAATGTAGGCTGGGTAACTTTAACATGGAGTTTTCATTGAAAATACTAATTTTGTAGGAAGCTAATGATAGATTGGTATTGGTTTTATTTAATATTTTTTAAGATTTGCCTGTACCCATTTAGTAGCTATCAGATTAATAAAATGTAAATACCTAATCTCCAATTGCTAAATTTTTAATGCACCATTCTATAGAGGTATTTATTCAACAACAGCTGTAAATATTTAAGGTAACAAAAATTCTTTGACATTGAAAAGAATATTTCAATTCACTTTACTCATCCATTTAATGTTCACTGTACATATGAAAGTTTTCATGCTTTAAACTACTCCTCCCCCTTTGTGTACATGTACCAGCTGTACAGTGGTTTCTCAGTACTAATTAAGCTATTGCTTTTATCTTGCTTGTAAAAAAAATATCTGTTATGCTCTCTATATTAAAGACATTGCATTCTCTTTTGTAGTAACTGATTTGTGCCTAGTAATATGGTAGTATTCTGTATTTTTTATGGTTGTTTTACTGTTTGCTTGTTGGGGGTTTTGTAGTGTATCATTCCTAAGATTAGATATTTTCATCAGGTTAGTCTTTTTTTTAAAAAAATCACTATTGTGTTAATATTCTCACAACTTGCTCTTTCACTTCTGTATCGGGGTGATGCAACAAAGATGCCAGTTTCTGAGCAAAGGGGGTAGAGTCCCTGCAGAGTGTGAAGAAAATTGAATGTTCACTGTATTGGTCCTGAATCATGGTGCCATCTTCATTGTTCACATTCTTTTTCAAGTTTGCTGCAAACACCAGGGCTCTAAGCAGAATATCTTTGTTTATACAGTTGTCAAAAAGTAACAGCAGTGATGGCACCTAGGACATTCAAAAATAATCCATACTTAATCACTAGCAATAAGTACATGTAACTAAATCTAACTTAAGAAAAAGGAAAAAAAAACCCTGCACCTAAACCATCTAAAACAGAAACCCTGTGAAATACCAGAACTCCACATGCTGTGAAAGCATGCCAGAAACTTGCACTGCATGCATGTTTCCTCATTAGAAAAGACTGGCTTGTGCATTGCAGGCTAATAAATGCTTTGTACTTTCAATCTCCAAAATGTGGCTGTCTGGCAAATTCCCATTTGGACGAGAGGGTCTGCTTTCCTTCTCAATAATGTTGCTTTTGCCCTCTGCAGTGATCTGAATGTTTTTATGTTAGCACATCTGATAAATGAGAAAAGGATACACTTTTAACAGACAACTGAATATTTAGCTACCTTAATCTTGTTTTAATAATGAAAAGCCAGTAGTATCTAGTCTAGCTTTGCTCATGGCAGATAGCTCAAAAATAAAAGCCACTGCATGTTTTAAGAAGCTTACTTTGAGGAGGGGGAGGAGGATGCAGCACCATTCCAGTCCCTGACTCCCTGTTTTGGTGTGAGGAAAGGATATAGCTGAAATAAACCTGTATGCCAAGGCCAGCAATAGCAAATGTCAGATAAAGTTCTCCATGAAGATGTAAGTAAAGGCACAGGGAAGGTTCACTTACAGTGCTTAGAGACAAGTTTTATGGCTGCATTTGAGTAAAGGGGTGGGGATTTCAGTGGAATATGGTCGTCTTAGGTACAGTATGTTAGCTATAGAAATGGCTGTTGAGAAGGATCATTTACAGTACTGGCTGTATTTGATGTTTGTACCCGGTCTTCAATCTATATACTGACTGTGTGTCTGGAAATGAGGTTTGGGCTTTGTTTTTGAAACTTACCAGGGTACCTTATATATATTACATACAGAAGTTCATACTATGCCCCTTTGGTGAAAAGGGAAGGTGAGAACAGGCAAGTTCTCAAAGTTGTCACTGATTATTTGGAATGGTACACAGAAGTATGACCAACTGTCTTCAGGTACATAGGCCCTGTGATTCTCCCTCTGCAAGTATGGTGTGGGTATTACACTACACTCTGGAAGAAAGCTAGCCTGTGAAAGAATGTACACTTCTAGCTCCTAATTTTAACCAGGTACTGCCTAGAATTTTACTCTGGAGTTACATATATACTTCTAATACATTAAAATTCTTCTAATGCCTGCACATATCTATACACATACATGTGTATAAATGCTAAAAATACAATGAAACAGCAAGAACCTTACTTGAGCTCTGAGAAGATGTCTTGCCATGGCTGGGTTTGCAGATAAGTTCACAAGTACTTTCAAAACTTGAATCTGAAATGAGGAACATATACATTCATTGCAAGCTCCAAAATCAGTAAGTATAGCACTAATGGGCATCAATAACGTCAGTGTTGTCTTTGAGAGGAAAAGGTAGAATGGGTCAACTAACCTCTCGAGTTGTGTGTGTCTGTCTTTGATACAGAAAAAAACAGAGCTTATGGAGTCACTAGCACGAATGTACTAACTATAGGCAGAAGCAAATTCAGTTTGACTTAAACATCAAAGTAAGGCAAGATCTATGAACAACTCACAGTAGGCAAAATACAGAATATTTTTAAAATACACAGAGGATGGTTGAGCAGTGTATTTAAAATGTGATCAGAAGCATATACAAATACACTTTTGTACTTTCCTGGATCTTGTGACACTAATCTTCTAACTAAACACTAGGAAAAGGCCAAGTGCTACTTACTGTACTTAAGTAAAATAGGTCTGCTAGGTTTAGTGGAAACTTGTGTTTTGGAAAACTGGTTTTGATCTGATAGAGCAACTGAGTACATTGATATTGATGGTACTGTGACATGTTGAATAAATGCTGAATTTGGTCCCTATTTGAAGCTTTTCTCTTCTTTCGATATTACAGTAATTCACGAATAAGCACAGTTTCCCATGGCAGTCACCTGGGTTGCAAGAGATGTAATAAGCATAAGGGAACAGAAATCCATAACTTAGGTTATCGCTGCTTGGCATGTTACCCTAGAGAGATTCATGCACCAGTGAAGCCTTTCACATGCAGATTCTCCTTGCTCTGTGATGCAGTAGCAATGTTTAGCGAGCAGAAGAGAATTCTGGAGTTGCTATAGCAAAGGCATAGGACAATAGCAGTGTACACAGCACTGCTTTAGTAGAGCTCTAGCCCAGTGGTTCCACTCTCAAGATTTCCTTCCTCCCCTCTTTCTGAATTTACATTGAGAAAGTAATACAGTGCATAAAATCTGTAAAATATGGATCTGCTATCATTAGTGAATATTTGATTTTCTAAGCACAGTCTAAACCATTTTACAAAAAGTAAAAAGGAAGCAAGTAAAGCAGCTTCATGAATGGTCTGTAACAATATACTACCCAGTACCTGTGTCCTTTCAGTTCCTTCTGAAAGCAAACGAAGCAAGCATGGAATTGAGTTTATCATCTTACGGTGGTAGTCACTGGTAACAGACATATTTGTCAACAATCTGAGTCCAGCTAGCTGCAGATCAGAGTTCAGGGGAGCTGACTCAACGTTCCTACAAACTTGCACAATATATACCTGGGGAAAAAGGGAAGGAGAAAAAAAGAGAAGGCAGTTTTTGATACAAGCAGATTTTCTATTCACAAATAGGATCAGTGGCCTTGCTACAGTAGTATAAATACCTCTTGAACACTGCTGGCTGAATACATAACCTGATCAAGGTTCTTGGAAACAAGTACTTTTTTGTTTTGTTTTGAATATATTAAAACATTCTATTGGCATGACAGAAGCAGATGTTACTGAGTTATGCTCACTAACCTTTCTGAAGCATAAATTGCTCTGAAAACCCAAATTGCTTTGACTACATCTCTGAAGTGGTACAGCTGCTTTAAGGAGTTATTTAAAAAATCACTTACAGCAACTAACATCTTAAATGTCGAGAATAAGCTAAGGGCAACTCTTGGAATGAAATCCTTTCTTCCAGCCATGTGGCCCATTCACTGGAGTACTCCTCAGGAACAGTGATGACAACTGACATTAACAACTATTATTTACCAAATTTTCTTCTGGATGACATATACAGCAAATCTTGAAAAAAATTACTTTGCCTTTACCAAAGGAGTTGTTTTCTACCTATATGCCTATATAAATATCTGCTGCTGGCAAACTCCACTTTAAAAAAAGTTGGTCAGCACTAAAGATGCTGCAAACTACCACGTACAGTCAAACTGCCTTTTTCTCAAGCTAATGAAAAAAGTAGTAAAAATCTTCAGATCTGCATCATCTTACTGCTTGGACACTTCTTGATCTATTGATTAATCTGGTAATGTCAAAGTGGATGCTTTTTTGACGGTTGGTCCTTTCACATCTGGTAGCATCTACTATGTTTACCAGCAGGACTTGTTATTGGTTTTACACACTATTCTTTTGAGATGAAAGTATCACCCTGAAAAATTGGTCTCATACAAACCCAGGGGATCAATTACTGTTTTCTTCTCCCTTGCCTAAGGAGTCATGCTAAGTTCAGTCTGCAATCCATCCTATTAAAACAACCACTGCTGACGTTCTAGGCATGTTTGGAACTCATCTTGCCTCACATAATTTCACTACAAATGTAGCAGCACAATCTCTGTTTAACAGCATTTGGTGAAAGCTGAACATCAACTGCCTAGTTTCCTAACTGTCTGTTAAAAAAAGTAAGTGCCAGTGATACAATGAATTTTTAAGTTATCCTTTTGGCCTTACGATGCACAGATCATCCAGATCTGCTGACTCATATGTCTAACACGAAAACATTTTGGCATCCTGGCTTGTATTTAACAAATATGCTGAAAGCCCTGTATTGTCTCCTGTGTCTCAATTACTTTGATTTTTCCCTTTAAGAAACTTACCTGTATCTCTTCCTGATTTTTAATATTCACACTCAAATTATTAAGTGCATTTAGTGCTTTTTCTTTAACTTTGGGAACGCAATCTGAGAGCATCCCTCCAATAATAGAAAGGCCACCCAAATTTCGGATTATATCCTGAAATATAAAACAGATATTTAATAAAATTATTAAAATTTTAAATAAAATGCTGAAAGCTTTCCTCAAAGTTTCCATTTTAACACACATGAAATGTCTGAATGAAGACTTCCAGAACAGACTACTCTGTTTAGAGTGTTAGTAGATATTGCTTTATTGCTTCGATTGAAATTAAGATAGTCCTGCTTAGGGCCAAAGTATTATTCGACATTATTTGACAATGGCACAACACCTTTACTTTAAAGATCTGGCCTGCAAAGCATGCTTAAAGCATTTTAGATGATAAAGAATCAAAGATAATTATTGCATAATGACTTTATAGAATAGCTGAGCCAGGCCACAGTACTTAAAAGTCCTGATTGAACAGAACAGAATTTCAAGATGCAGCTTTACATTGAGTAGAAGTTCTAAAACTTTATCTTTCTTTTCCATTACACTTGATTTTAATTTTTTTGAAATCTTTTTCACTTAGACTCTAACCATCACTGAAAAAAACATGTAGTGTTTTCAAGAAAATGAAATGGGCCTTGGGATTCAGTTATGTTCTGCTCTGAGAGCTTCGTATTAAGAAAAGAGTTTTGAAAAGCCAAAATAGACAGCTGTCATAAGTACCATAAAAAAGGGGGGGAAAAAAAAAAGGTGGGACCCTGGAGGTTAAACCTTTACAAAGGCATGAAAATCTGCATCCAGCTCAAAGCTTTTCTGCATCATATTTCCAATTGAAGAGACCTGGAGAGTTGGAAAGTTGCTAAGATGTAAATGGCATACAACTTTGTAAAGATAAAAAATCAGTTTAAATTATCTTAGTAAATTTCAGATGTGATCCTGACAGTATTTAACCCTTCTCCAATTCAACCCTTTCATTAACATTACATAACTGTAAGCAATAAAAGATACATTTACAGCACTTTTAAAATATAGAACTCTGCACAGACTTCAAGTTGTACATACATTAAGCTTAGATAAACTCTGTGAAGTTGGTAAATTATATTATCTGGGCTAGGAGAAATTAAGACATAGACATAAAAAAGATTTTAGAACACAAGCTATCCTAGCTCTCGGTCCTGTGTCACTCTTCAGCAAAACAGCACCTCTCATCTTCCATACTGACTGGTATTGAAACACTGTTGTTTTCTACAGAACAATACTTACTTGATTTACAGAGAAGGCAGCACTGTTGCTGAGAGTGATTAAAGCTTGCTCTTGAATTAATGGATCATCTGTGGCCTGGAGCAAATGAATAAGTTTCTGTAGAGCATCCGCATCCATGGTATGGGTTGACGCTGGAGGACTGTTGCCTGTCACTGTTTAAAAATGAAATACTTGATACCAGGTTTGAGACATTTCACTTAGTCACCACTTAATGTTTTTTACAAAGCTGAGGTTTAGCTCTCCGTTGTAGGATGTGTTGTTCTAAGTTTGATTGTGCTCAACTGTCATATCATGGCAAAAAGACTGTGTTTTACAAGAGCAGGACTTGCATCCTTCCCCCTGCCCCCCCCTCCCCAGTCCTCTGACTACCTCTTTTCAAAGCAGAAAACAAAAGGAATACATAGTAACAGCTTGAGGTACATTACTCTTTGGTTAACCAACAGCAAACCTCCCCTTCAAAATTATTAGGAATATTCACCAAACATGTTAATTTTTTACCTTGTGTTCCCTGAAATGAAATGTGGAAATCTGTCTGGACAATGTAGGAAAACAAAACTTCCAACTTGCAGACTACTACTTCCAGAAATTATGCTAATGACATTTTGCTAGTACCCTGAGGTCCTGTGACAAAGTAACAGCCACAATGTTAAGAACACTGCTTATCATGGCATCACTCAAAAAACTGAGGAAGGCTGTTTCTGAGTCAGGATGATGTTACGGAGTACCTGGCTTTCATAAAAGGGTGACACAAATGCCATCAAAGACCATTTGCAGTCAGGTTGGAGGCAGAACTATTTAGCTAGCTGAACAGCCTGAAGACGTGATCTATGACTACTGGACTAGTCAGTGATGACTGGAGATGACTTTTGAGAAGCTAACCAGTCCTTTATAATTCCACATACTTGCTGCCACTATCTCACCAGGCAAACCATAGTATTCTGGGGGGGGGGAGGGGGGGGGAGAGCTCAAAGTTAATTATGATAATCCAAGAGCCAGCTTGAAAAACAAAATCCTTTTTTATCCTCATCTCATCCTCGTCTAAACACTTCGCTTAGCTTTGAATTACAGGGGGAACACAAATAACTTTAATAACAGAACAGCAAATCAGCCCATTAAGCTAATACACTGATTGGACGTACGCCTTAGGGGACTTCAAAAAAATAAATTAGGCTTTTCTAAAAATAAAACATGCTCTAGCGTCCTGTGAAAACGTCGCATGGCTATAGGGGGCCGATAAGCAGTGCTGCGGCACCCCCTCTCACAGGGAGCAGATCCGCCTCCCGAGCCCGCAGCCGCGCTCCAGAGAGGCGGGCAGCGGCCCGGCGGCGGCTGGACGCTGGACACTGGACCTCCCCGCCCCCCCGACACCCCCGGGCCCCGCCACGGCTGCGCGGGGCCTGCTTGCGCGCCCACCGGCACCGCGGAGGCCCGGCCGCGGCCGCTCGGCCCGCCC
>JAVKLA010000005.1:13955140-13983531 GCA_034782735.1 Sagittarius serpentarius | reverse complement strand
GTCAGTGCTAGGTTAAATGATTGGACTAGATGATCTTATAGGTCTTTTCCAATCTAAGCAATTCTATGATTCTATGTTGTTTTTGTGATAACTACTAAAAGCTAGTTTCTTTATAACAGACAGAGGGGAATGTAAAGAAGAGAGTGTGTCCCAGGACAGCATCTTTTGCATTAATGTAGATTAATGTCTAGTTAAAAATACACAGTCATGTTTTGAAATTTTTACCAGGCACAAAACCTTCTAGTTTATAGTTGCCATTAAATATTCACTTAAATAACTGCAATTTGCCCATATGCTTTTAAAAATCAGTATACTTAGGGCATTCTTGCTGTATGTGAACTCACAATCCAAAAATAAATGATCTATGTCCTTTAGCTGAAGACAGCTAAAGGACAAATGAGAAAAATGGTACACCAGTTATTGTGCATTATTACTAAAAGATAACGCAAAGTAGTGTGATAACACAATCCTGAAAAGCAAATTTTTTTTTAGACTGCATTTTGTTTTCAGTACTGGTTACAAGATCAATTTGTGGCCACACTTCCCATTCCACATACTCCTTACTACAAAAGACTAACCTTGGTTTGAATTCTGGTTTTCATTAAGTAAATAAAATTATCCAGTCTTCTATATATTCTTTCTTTAATGCACATTAAATGCAAATAAGTTCTTAGTAGGAATTGTTAATGAAATGCCACATATTTTATTACTATCCTAAACGCAGTGCTTTGAAGTCTAGCAATTGAAATATGCTGATACGTGCAGTATTACCTTTAAAAATTGAATGAAAGGAAGGTAAGTGATTAAAAGAAATGCCTTTATTTTACAATCATTTAAAAGATGCTGGTAAATTGGTGCTTATTTTAACAGTTTCATATCTAGATGCTACTTTGCTCTTAACACAAAGGCATTAATTTGCAGTTTCTTTTTGCAGGTGCTGCTTTGTGGTGTAATTGTTATGCGTCCAGAAGATCCACTTACATTTTTAGAAGAAAAGCTCAGAGAAATAATGGAGAAGGGATTAGATGCTGTCTTATGGTACATACTAAATGATTGTGTGTGTGCTATGTGGTTTATAATATTGAACTTGGACTTTTAAAACATGCTAATGGCACAGCATCTACTGTGTAGACTGCAAGTTAAATGTTAATATTGCTTTTTTGCAAATATTAATGGCATATGATATTGCAAATACAGTAAGACAATGTCATCTAAAAACATGGAAAATATTTTTCTTTTGATATCTGTTTGGTTTTTTTCTACAGAGTATCTAATGAATATAAGCTCTACTTAATGCTCCTCTTTGTTTAGTTAATATATTAAACCCTTGCTTTTGTGGTAATCAAAACTGAGGCCGTGTTACTTGTTATAACTTCATTCCTGTCCACGGTATATTTACCTGTATGAACCAGGGATGTCGCCTGCAAACACTGAATCAGTAATTGTAGTATTTCTCATTTTTTCTCTTCTCTATGTGTTCTTTCACCCTTTTAAGTGAAATCATCACTGGGATAAAAAAGACTAAGGATTTAGTTCTGTTTACACTGGAATCTTAGAAAATATTTTGATTGACTTAAATGGGAGCAGGCTTTGGTCTCTGTGATACATGCAAATTCTATAGGCTAAAAATGCCATCTGAATTTTCAAAAATATGTTTCACAGCAAGTGCTTTTTCTCAGCTTTGTTAGTACTTTTTGCTCACTGTTAGGAAAAAAGCCCTTGATTAATTTATAGTTAGTCTGTACCTGACACAAGAGAGAAAATGTGTATGTGTATTCTTAGCTTACTGTGCAGAAAACAAGACACAAAGTTTTGTGTTAGTTTTGAGTACTGTGAGATCATATGTTCTTAGCTTTTTTTGAAGCATGTTCATTACTCTTGGTGCAGCTTCTGTAACAGTTACTTCCCGTCCTGCTTTAACTTGCACGTATAATTAAGTAATTAATGGTTCAGGTGTGTTTCAAGAAAAGTTGTGTTCTGTAAATATGCCATCTTTGAGGTGTATAAATTCTGGTCCATTGAAGGTTTTGAGTATCAGGAAAAAAACTTCAGCTGGTGCAGAGGGAAGAGCAACAAGCCATAATGGCATTTGCCGTGACGTGAATCACTAAGAGGATGGAGCACCCTCTTTTTTTACTTGCTGGACTTCATCCAAGAATGCAGTTTCATTTGTAGGTGTCACAGCTGTGCAATAATCAAGCCTGATGTTTTAGGATATCATCAGGATTAAGCTGCAAGAAAACTCTATATATTGAGAAAAACTTCTATGGAGACTGTAGTGTAAGCAAATAAGAAAAACGATGAACAAAATTTCATAACAATAAGGATGCCTGGAGGCAAAAATTCTGCTGGGAAGTGAAAGAACTTTGTACAGGAATGAGATGGAAAGTCTTAATTCAATATGAATTAAGTTCTGTTTAACATGTAAAGTCTATACAATATAATTTTTTAGAGTTCAGGTTAAGTAGGTGTGCTGTCACTGATAGAACTTTTTAGTAAGGGACTATTCTGTTGAGCTACTCAGTTCTGTAAAATGCCTCATCATTGTCAGAAAATTGCAGTGTTCATCACAGGATTAAAACTGACCCCAAAAGATGCGGCTGATCTATTTAGATGGGAGCTAGAAAAACTTAGAGAATAAGAATTGGAAAAAAGAGGGAAGGCAATATAATGGACACATTTGTGGTTAATGCTAGGAAAATAGGCATCTTTTGCAATGTGAAGAAGCTGTAATTTCAAAGGGCTAGCTAGGGAGGTACTTACCTCGCTTTTATATTCTGTGCAGTTGTCACTTCTGGTTGAAGTTTTCAGGAGGTGGATAATAAATCCTTAATCTATGGGCCCACTCAAGCAGAGACCTCAGGAGCTGTCTGGACCCCCAGCCATTCTGCATGCACTCAGACAGGCATTGTGTACATTGTGGTAGCACGTAAAGTCATTACAGTGGGTGATGCAGATTTGTGCCCTTATAGAGTTTTTTTCCTGGGGTTCTCCATGGGGTAACACAATTCCGCATATCACAAGGTGCACCAACAGCCTGAACCATAATGATGAGGTTTTATTGTTTACTTTATTTATGATGTCTTTCCTAGATGTTGAAAACTGACTTGATTTCTCTTTTAATTTTGGCCCTCAGGTAACACTTTTTATTTCCATATTTTTCATGGAAGTATAGTGCAGCATAGTCTTTTTTGATTTATTTGGCTCTTGGCAGTATGTCGTCTTTTTTTTTTTTTAATGAAAACAAAACGGTTTACCTACCTAGACAGGGCATGGCCTATCTGCAGCAGCAGGAAACATTGCTCCAACTACTGAAAATTTGAAATGAGAAACAAAATAGAATAATCTAATAGGAAATGTCCAATACAGATATTGTGTGGAAAATATTAAGGTCTGATGTACACAATTATTTCAACATAGCTCTAAGAGTAGCAATAAAACATGATAACTTGTTTTCATAATTTGTAAACATTTAAAAAATGGCTGCTATAGGTATTTGTAATGAAAGTGATATAGGTCTTAATCTTTTAATAATAACATTATAATACCATAACACGTAACTGTAATTTATTCAGTACAGAGAAAAGATTTATTTTCTTTTGGGGATACCAATATGGTTAATACAATTTACTTCTCTTTTAAAGGTATATGTGTATTGATCTGTCTTTACACCCAAAATTAAAGAGGATTTCAGAAACTTACCTGAACACTGTTTTTGGACTAGATGATGAACAACTGGTAAAAATCATTGAACATTTGCATTAAATCTATGCTGTGAACAATTTTTCTAATACTGAATACTCATATTCTGTTTTTAAGTTTTTTCATGTTACTCTTCTATAGCTAATGCGAGGAATATGATACTGTGTGTTTCTTTCTATGATACTGATCCAAAAACTAATGTCATCTAGGCATATGGTAGGGAACAAGTAGTTCCTGTTTCATATTTGTTCATAATTTAAAAAATAGTTCCACATAAATATGAATCTAGTTTCAACAGCATGTTTTTTTCTGCATTATTTAGTTTTACTTAGGCTGATTCCTAAAAATACACTTGAACCAGTAAGTCTTGGAAAGTGCTATCAATGCTAACAATTAATAGTTACAGTTAAATGCAGCATTATTGTACATAAAGCAATAAGGAGGTAAACATTTTGGTTTTACTAATCCAAAAAAGTCACCTGTAGAGAAGAAAAACTGTTATTTTAAAACATTCAGAGGAGAAAGTTGCTGTATGACCATGCAAGGAAGCAGTCTAAGTAATTTAGTCAGTAAGCTGGCATGCAGTGTGACCAGGTTTTTGTCTTAGTTAACACTGTATAACTGTACTCAATTTTGTCTTCTCTTAGTACATCTGTACTGTGAGTTTGCTGCAATTTCATTTCAGCTGTTTCTTCTTTTACCAACCACTCAAATTTATATTAATCAGTCTAAAAGTGGAATGGTTGATTTATACAGTATATGTATAAATGTACAAATGTGTTGCAGTCAAATTGTCTTACAGATTTTCTTAGGAGTAAGAACAATAAATTACATGGAAAACAGTATTTTCTGAGGCCCAGTTGCTATTTGCACATTTGAAGGAACATATTTTCTTTTACAGGGATATTCTTAGCCCGTAGTCTTACACAATTTTGGTTTTGTAGAAGTTCAAACAAGATTATTAAAATACCTATGAGTTAGAATCATGTGGTAAATGGTTTACTTACCAATGGGTCATTAAAAGATTTTTGCAAAGAGTAACTAAAGTATTTGTTTAATATGCTAAATTGCTGGATACAGCTGATCAATAAAAGAGTGAATATGAGGAATGAAAGACTGAATTTCAGTTATTGAGGTTTCCCTCAAGCACACATATTAGTTCTGTTTTGTATGCTAATTTAGCTTTTCCTTTAACTTCTGTGTGTGAAAACAGAAGTGTAATTTGGTAGCAAAGTACTTCTAACTATACACAGAAAATTATACTTGAACATTCATCTCTGAAATAGATAATTTGTACCAATCAACATGGAAAAGACAAGATTTCATATTTTTGTCTGATTTTTAAATATTCATAATACAGCACTGTTTTGTGGACTAATGTCATAAATTATTTATTTAGATGACTGAAGAGTTATGTGCCAAAGCATGGGACTTTTACAGCAGAAACTTAATGAAGCTGTATTTTGGGTAAGTATATGGATTTTACATATACCTCATGAACATCTTAGGAAAAATCTTTTACCAAAGCAATATTTATATAGTTCCTCTGGGGGAGGAACAAGTTTTCATTTTAATAGAACAATGTGAAGAGAGATTAGAAACTTAGATTTGGCTTTATTTTTCTTCAGCAATGTTATTCTATGTTAAAACTAGTAAATTCTGCCTGTTCCAGAGCTGAAAAAAGTCCTTTGACATTTCTGTACTTTAATCCACTCTATTTGCCAGGAATATGGTAGTATACCCAGGAATAAAAGGATAATTTGTGTTTGGGTCTGAAAGGAAAAGATCTGTGTTATCTTCTGTTCTTTCTTCGGTTTCCTTTGTGCTTGGGATTAGGTAACTCATATTTTATGTAATCCAACTTTTCCTTTTAAAAATGGGGATAATACATAGATAATATTTTAAAATATGATAATCACAATAAATAATCATGTTCACTGATTTCTTTGTTATAAGCATGTGTATAAAAATTTAATGATCCTCCATTTAGAGTAGATAAGTTTGGGCTGGTTTTTTTTGAAAAGCATACAATGCTAATTATATAGGAGGTACAACTCTGTTAACAACACTAGTGTAAATCCTTACTAAGAATCACAGAATAACAGAATTGGTAGGGAGGTGAAGATTTTCAACCTATACTGTGGTTAGCCTTGGTGAACATTTGTCTAGGCTAGTTTTAGTCATCTTAAAAATCACAGGTGTTGGAGACATGACAATCTCTGCAGGCAGTTTATTCCAGTATTTCATAGTCCTTTCTACTAGAAATATTTCCCTAATACCTGAGCCTTCCTTGCTACAAGGGAGACCTTTTTTTTTTCCTTTTTGACTTATACAGCAGGGACATCACAGATTATTCCTTTTTCCTTTACAACAGCAGTTTGAAGATTGTCTGAGCTAACAGTTTTGTTTAATTATCACAGAAGTTGGACTGGAACAGTAGAATGTTCCATTTATAATTGCTCCCAACTATATGAAATGATTTTTTTATTTTTAATTTGAAATGAGAGAGATTTTGGAAAATAAAAGTAGTCATGTAAAGTCTAATCTATTCAGTAGTCTTTCCAGCAAATCAGGTGCGGTAAGATAGTGCATTTTAATATATCAGCGACATATGATTCATTTGAAATATATTTTTTTGTTCTAAATCTAACTGTTTCTTGTTAATTAGCTTAGAAGAGAAATGGGATTTTTACGAAAGGTTAAAATTGTTAAGATATAAATTGAATTTGTATTCTATTAATTTTTATATGTATGGCCAAGCAAATGTAAATATCAGTTAAGTAAATGCATGCATCTAGCACTTTTAATTGATTTCCTATAAATACGCAAATGTCCTACCATAAATACATATCTGTGCATTAAAGTATAGCTGACAGCAGCAAGAGTATATGATGGTGGAAGCAAGCAAGTTTTTATTGCTCAATGCTGCAGAATATTATGAACAAGTAGAAATTTTATTAAAATGAGTGAATGAATTACTACTGAAAAATATTATCAATGCATACTTTGTTTAAATTTTAAATAACAAACATCAGTTCTATTCAGAGGTTTATAGTGTTGAGCTTGACTGCTTTGTATTTTACAGCAAATTGCAGAGTTTTATAGATTTTACTTCATTCAGGTCAGGAGCCATATTAAATTACTTATTCTGTTTTACAATTCAGAGGATGGATAAAATATAACCTGTTGAAAAAGAACAAAAGAAAAAAGGTAAAGCAGAAGATGGCTCTAGCAGTAGTCCATTATAACATCCAAATATTAAGAGTTATTATACAGAAGTGGAGCACGTGGGTGCAGAGTCACAAGGAAAAAATGACATGTAAGTCTATATAGCTGCTTTGCATAAGACATAAAATGCATGTTATATAAAAGAAAACTATGCTGTATAAATTAAATGTGCTTTGTCCAACAATTTATCCAGCTATCTTTTTGCAGGATGCCATTCATCGGTTGACCTGTGGCAACTTGATGCCATGAATGCTATGAGAGGCAGTTCCCTGTATTCTTTGCTAGGACAGATAGTGCTGGTACTCTTGTCTAAAGACTGAGCAGTGATGATGTTGCAAAGCAGGCTTGGGAGGTGTTAGGGAAATGGAATGTATGTCAGAAGTACATGGTGGAGTGAGTTGGGATGCTTTTCCGGGAGGTGGAGACTACAGTGATAGGGGTAAAACAGGCTGGATCACAGAATTGGAGTCTTGGCTTCAGTTAGAGGGGATGCTTGATGACAGGTGGGGAAGGAGTAAAGATCAAAATAAAATAAAAAAAAGTCAGAAGACAGAAAAAATAAATACTTTGTTCATTCTGCCTGAGACTTTGTGTTCCACAGATCCTGTGGGTATGGTTTTTTTTCAAATGTCTCCACACAGCAGCAGCTATGAACAAAGACCCTGTTAACCTGAGTCCACCCAGACAGAAGTTTCATAAAAGTAAAGAATGGGCCAAAAGCACTACCTATAGCTTTGAGTTTTTTGCTCAGACAGTTATGTATGACTCAAACATTACTCTTACAGAGCCAGAGGCCCAAGCTGTTGTGTCACTCCCCTAGGCAGTTTTCAGAGACTTCCTATTCTTTTATATTACTTCCTTTTATATTCTCTTCTAAATACTACTTTCAGCCAAGGCACCTTTTGTTAATTTTAAATTCACAGAAGCAGAGGAGGAGACATCTAGAGGGCATAGTTACACAATATGTTTCCTTCCATGACAAAGCTGACATATGGAGAAACACCATTCAGTCATTCTTGGCTGTGTGACCCTGTTTGTTGACTCTTGACTAGTACCCGTATAACCATTTGTGGGATTGCACCGTAAACAAGGTTGCTGGAATGACAGAGAATTAAGCAAAAAAAGAAGTGGGTCTTTTTTTCTTAAATAAAATTTGATCACTTTCGGGATCTGCTTATAGTAGAACTCTACTGTACTATGAACAAAACCCATGAAGGAGTGATGTGTGGAAAAAGTTCAAGAGTGAACAGTGTGTTGTGAGAAAGAATTAAAGGGGCAGGTCAGTGGGCTGTTAGATCCTGACTGATGAAAGTCCAAGCAAATTAATGTAGATGCAGTCTGGACTTCCCTTGCAATCCTGAGAGTTTTTGCCTTCATCCCTTGGGCAATGAAAATTTGATATTATTTTGTAGGCATTTGCTTTGCAAATATTTCCAGTTTCTGTAGCTTACTGCTTCTATAGCCTAAAGAGTTTCTAAATTTTGTAATTAAAGTGTAAAGTGTACACTTATTAAAGTGTATAATTAAGTAATATCATACAATATGTTCCCTAGAACACATAGTGTTTGAGCATGACTCAGGTAACAGAAAACAAACTTATACTGACAACATTGCATCTCTTGCCAGATTTGAGACATGCTGATTTTCTTTTTTTCCCAAACAAGAACGGATCTTAAATGTACCTTTATAATAATTTATTTCTGTTGAATTTCAAGACACCTTTTTGTTAAAAAAAAAGTAGATAAATTATTCTATAGTGTGTATTTAGTATATAAAAATTTACATTTTAATCCTTCTTTTGATAGTGAAGACCGCATGTTACACTAATCAAGCTTAGTCCTTGTCCATTATATAGGGCTAAGCTACTTAAACAGCTGTATGTTCTTGAAAGTATCAGGTAAGAAGACTCTCTGAGCTCCCTTTGTAGCTTATTGCAGGTTTTTTACAAAGTTAACTGACAAAAAAAAAAATTGAACGATGACTTAAGTTTTTTGCGAGAATTGCACCTATTTCCTCTTGTTTTTATTTCGGTGCCTGTGAAGAGCACTTTATTTCAATTGCATTTGTAACGCCTTTTACATATAGAAGGACAGTTATAACATTCCCCATGCTTTTTTTTGTGCTAGACTGAAGAAAATTCAATTCCTTTCAAACTTTTCTTACAAGTAATTTTTTAAAATGTTTACATTAATTCATAATGAACACATGATCTTTCATAAGCAGCTTTACTGTTCTTTGTACGTTTAACACGTGTAACATTTAGCACTTCACCGAATTTATTATGACTTTTGACTTCTATGCCATTTGAAACATTATTAAAGTTTTGTTATTGTATTTTATTTCACTGAGATCTGTATACATCTTGCACCTCCAAGCTCTGTGAAATTATTGGGTAATTTGGTAGATCAAACTGTAGATCAGTAATGTCTTATACACAACTGATAAATTGGAAATATGTCGTGTTCATGCCTTGCCTGCTAACTTGAAATCGTATTGCAATGGTCTTAATTATATCTGTTGTAAAAAGTTGTTATTTATTTCCTTACAGAAGCTGAATTGAATAGCTATTTTATTGAAATGTAATTTGATAGACATTCATCTAAAGCATTTAAATGACATACTTGTTCTTACTTGTGGTCCTCAATTTGGTTATAATTATGTATATTTTCAGTGGCAGCAAAGAGACTGCAAGAGATCTTTAACAAAATATATTTAAATGCTGTCGTGAAAGCTTGGCATGCAGAGGCCCACACTTCTTTGAAAACAAAAGAATATTTTGAGGTATGCGGTATATACTTTAAATACAGTAGGCACAATGATTAAAGATTAGCTCCATTAATTCCAGCTGTTATGGAAAAACAGCTCTCTCAATATTAAATGAAGCATTTTAGCGTACTACTACTTATACTACTATTTACTACTTCTGGTGCTATGGGAAGCGGATCATTACCTCTATATTCTACAAGTAAAAGTTTGGTCATATCTTAAGCCACAAAAGGGGCTGATTTGTTGTGTATTATCAGTGTTCTAGCTGGCTTGGATCAGGTGGCTGATGTCTTAGGGGTAGTATTACCAGTTGAGATGATAATCAGTAAAGATGATGCCTCTGGATCCCTGCCACCAGAATCGAAGAGGTGTAGATTCCTGCAGAATAAAGAGAAGCCTCAGTAACCTCATCTCCTCCCCAAAAGTGTGGGGTAACCAAAATTGTGATCACCTGAGAGTAGGCAGCACATGAACAGCCCCATATGCCCCACTGCCAGCAGCCCTGTCTGGTCTCACTGTGAAAAACAGGGCTTTTCTCATTTCTGGGAAGGTCTCTCCTGTGAAGGAAGAGAATGCCATAGCTTGGTGGGATGCTCAGCAGATACCATGTGGGGAAGGGGAGAGATGGGAGCTGTAAGACCCAGCCACTGCTAATAGCATGGGGGTTCCAAAAATCACACTCGCACAGATAAAGCTCTCCCACTGTTGGCTCCTTTGCCTTCCCCTACTGTAGGATGGTCAGAATGGAAAGCAGCTGTGGACAATTTATCAGTCGCTGGCTGCCAGACAGCAGTTGTCAGATCTTTCCTGGAGTAAACCTGTCATTAGTCCTGCTTCTTCCCTGTTCTCTCAAATTAGTTGGTAGACTCTCACTTTTATTTTTGTTTCTTCTCTCTCCCGTGCATTTTCTTTCTCCTCTTTTCGTTCTGGTATCTTAAAATACTTAAAATGTTAGTCTGATTAGATTAAGTACACAAAAGATATCCTGTTTTTGGAGCGTATCAGGGCATTCTTAGGGAATAATATTTTTAAATTCTTTCAATTCTTAACAGCAGTTGCAAGGATTGGTTTGATTTCCATAATTAGATTAGAATCCATATAAGAGAAAGCATATAACTGAATAATTTTTAAATTTTGTACTTTTGTAGTGCGTACACTTTTGTAGGCATTTTGGGTGCATCTAAGTCACATAAACATAGGTTTCTGGTGTAATTCTGTATGCCCTGGGATATCTTAGGTAAGGCTAGACCAGACAGGCCTCCAGCGTAAAGCTCAGAAAGTGGAAGAATCCTCTGCCTGCCCTGTGTCATATATGCCAGTCTTCTGTGGATATCTTGGATAATCCAGGGCATGTGAGATGACACTGACTGATTTTAAAATGTAGAATTAAACCATCAATGATTATAATATGTAATAAACTTAATGGGCCAGAAGAACTCATATTGCTACTAAAGGGCAAATAGATTTTCAGAATGGGAAGTTACAGTCTAAAACTCATTATTTCCATTTACTCTGTTCTTTCTGGCTTTCTCATCCCACTGTTTTCTTCCTTCCCATTTTCTTTATTCCTAATTTCTCCTTTCCTGCATATTTCTTCTTTCTTTTCTGTCTTCCTCTCTTCCCTGTAGCAATATTCAGATCAAAACCAATTTTATAACCCCTGGAACTCTTCTGTTTCTAGAGCTAGAATAAAAGGAGATTCAGTGTTACTCCCATGTTGAGATTATATATGAAAAATACTTTAGCATCTTTCGTGCATATACATTGTTGGATACAGTATAACCAGAGAGATTTTAGCAGTGATACCTTTTGAAGACTTGTCTGAAAAAATTGCATGTGTTAATGGTATGTTTATGTCATATTGTATGTACACAATATGTCATATTGTATGTACACAATGTTTTAGTTTGGAAATGCAGATGGACTCCTATGCTTTATACTGTATTGCTATGATGCAAAACCATGAGATGTGCCCTAAAACTATGATTATTCTCAGTAATAACAGTTACAAATATTTATAGATGTGTAACTATATGGGGATTTGAAAATACTTAGTTAAGTTTAGCAAATTTAATTTCATTTTTTAAATATTTAAATGTATTTGAAACTTTGAACCTGCAATTAAGATAAAAATGTACTTCTCTTCTACCATCTTTTTTCAGAGTTTGGCAAAGGAAAGTCAGAAGGGCTGTTTTGAAGCAAGTGATCTTAGTGTCAGACATAAAATGTCCCATTTACCAGAAAAAGCCTTATTACAGGTTTGTGATAGCTGGTGTTCTTTTTAATTTTTAGTATGTATGTTTCATAAATGGTATATATCATGTTTTATTGAAAAGGATGTGTTTGTGTGGTGGAAAGGAAGGTTCCTGTTTACCTTGTTCACATTGAGTCAGGTGGAATCCTTTGAAGGATGGTAACGCTATTCTTTCCTTCAGTGGCACCTGATCATATTCTGCATGCCCTAACTTGACATCCAGAAGCTAGTCTGAGCTGAGACTGAAAGAGGGAGACTCAAAAAGGGAGAACAAGAAATCAGGAAATCTGTAGGACAGGTAGAGAGTGGAACTTCTGAGAGAAGTAAAGGGGTTTGTTTGCAGTGAATAGAAGTTTATAAGCCAAGCCCCAAAAGTGACAGAAATCAGTTTAATTTTCTTAAAAATATGGAGAGGACTGTATGGACATTATGCAGCTCCTTAAGATGGAAAAAACTGCTAGGCCAGGAAGCAAGAGCAGAGGAGAGGAATCTACTGCAAGGTTGCAGTGGGTAGGGAGAGATTTATTTCCAAACATTTTTATTTAATTTGTTTAAATTAATTTGTTTAAAAGGTTGCTTTGTTCAGTATTTTTGTATCCTTTCAAAATGTAACTTTAGAGGGTGAAAGCTTTCTAGAAGAGAAGGTAGTTCTACCCAGAAGAATGAAGATTGATTTGTGGCAGTATTTTAGAAAAAGAACAGAATTATTAACTACTGGTTATGGGACCTTCAGTTGTAGAGGCCAGTTTAACTAAATTATAGGTTGGTTACTGGAAATAATGGCTGTTGAGGGATACATTGGAACTACTGCTAAAATGTTTTCATTTTATCTTCTTATTGATAAGATTTAATTTGTCCTATCATATTTTTCCATTAATTTAACATTGCAAAAACATTAAAGTGGTATTTCAGAAAAACATGATATGTTTTTCTTTTAAATGGTAGGGACAATAGTGAACTCAAAATTCATTTTTTATCCAGTAAAGTCTAAACCACAAATGCAGATACTTAGTTTTAAGCACATGCATAATGCCACTGACATCACAGGAAACTTGAATCTGTAAGCCAAATCATGTACATAGTTTACAGACCTTACTCACCAAAAATACAGCATGCTTAAATTCTTCTTGATGTTATCTATATGGATTCCACTGGTGGTGCATATGGTCTTCATGGATGTGAGACTGGTTTATTTTGACTTAGATCCATCAATGGGGTTTAGTTTGTGCTATTTTCTTAGTACTGGCTCATTCACTAACCAGAGAACTCCTGCTATCAAATGATTCAGGTAAGCCCCCCTTGCAGCAGCAGTAGTATCTCTCCTAAAGAATTTGGGAGTCATGATACTCATACCTCTGATTACTAAGGCATTGATACAAGTTAAGGAAGAATCTCTAGTATGAACCTCTTCTTCAAAAACAGTGTACTCAAAAGGGAATGTTCTTCCCGTACAAGGGTAAACACCAGTAAAACAGAGAAAGAGATTCCTTTAATGTATGAGTAGCAGAATGACCAAAATTTGATCTACCACCTAATTTGATTCACCTCCTAATGTTCTCTTTCCTAGTAAGATAGCATTATACACTACAATAGTATTATATATAAAAGTATTATCTAAGAGTGTGTATGTATATATTTATATATATATCAAAGATAGTATTATAGCTTACATATGTCCATACCTATCCAACTTGTCATACCTATAAATAAAAAATTTTTCAAATTTTCAGGAATTCTGAGGTCGGTAGTAGCATCCTTTGTTCATTAAAAACCCTGAAATAGTGTAATCTTTCTGTTAGTTCTGTAACAAACAATAGACAGTATCGTTCCTTGTTTCGTAGCTTGGGAGAAATCTCTTTATTTTATGTTAATCTATGAGCCCTGTTTTTTTGACATCCGAACCATGAGCTCAAAATATAGTGACATTTTAAGCTCTCCTTGTAGGTTTCCCTTTTTTGAGATCACATCCTGTTCACAGTTACATGTGCCGTTGTCACAAAGAATTAGATCTTGCATACGTAAAGACTATGCCCATGAAAACCAGAACCTAGATATTAACATATCACAAAGAATACCTATTCTGAGGTATGTAGCCATACTTTTTGATTAAGGCTACAGAGCAGGTGTAAAAGTACATTATATAATTTTCTCTTCTGTTTATATATAAACTTAATTTTATAGCCTATGTAAATCAAATATACTGTCAAGTGCTACTTTAGTGGCTTAGCAGAAAACATTGATGTCTTCTATTTCTAAAGCAATTCCAACTCTGAGGTCTGGAGCTGAAAGTCAAGGTAGTTTGGCAGTTTAGACTTTGGTCCCATCTTAGTGTATATTTTAATGTGCGTTTATGAGGAGAATGAAGTAGGAAGTGGAAATTCTACTGATTTGAATAGGAAATAATAACCTAAAGAATAAGAAAAAAGAAAATTACATAATCCACACAAATTTCAAGCCGTATTTCTGTGATCCATATATAAATGTCATTGTAGGAAGAGGAATAATTTTTGTTTGTCTGTATTTAAAAAGCATTTGCATATCAAAAATCCAAATCCAAAAGCTAGAGCTAAGGAAATTGTATGTCATAAAAGAAATCAAAACTAATTATATCACTGCAGTGAAAAAACCCAAGAGGTAATAAATTGATAAACAACAATAGGGTAAGGTGAATATATTAGGGAATGTTAGTCAAAACTCCATTGTGGTAATGATGACGTTGAGTTTTTCTCTAGGGAGTGATCAATATCTGTTGGATTTTCAGGAAACAATAAATAACATTAACATTTTCCAAATATTTTCAAATCTGCTGATTAATTAAAAAGATCTTTAACTAGCAGTATGCCCATTCAGGAATATGCCTTTTTTGTCACAGTTCTTTTCTTGTGACTGAGCACACAGGTAAAGATAAAGAAATGTAAAAATCCTGCATCTTAAGCAGTATACATATTGTATAGCTTTGTATTCCTAAAGACAAGATGTACAAATGAGTTTCTGTATACCTTTTCGCATATTGCTATATGTAATATCTGCCTGTTCATTGAACTGAACCAAATGTAGTTTTCTATTCTTATTTGTATGTAGTATATAATTTTAAAATATGATTTTTTCCAGTCCTGCTTTCTTATGGTTGAGTTCTGTTACTTCCCCCTCTTTACAGCACAGGAAAATGAAAAGCTTTTAATAAGTAACAGAATATTATTTCTGGGAGGAACCTATGCTCCAATTCACTAAAGGATTTAAAAATGTTAAATGAGCTTAGGTAGGAGTTTATCACCTAGATCTAAAATAGAGATCCTTAAAATTATCATTCGGTGTCATTTAACTGTGCAAATGCTCAAGGTTTCAATATTCAAGTTCCTCAGAACTTGCAAGTTTTGCTGAGGATCTTGGAGCCACAATTATAATTGGAGGGAAGCTGTCCCAACCTTCCTATTATTCCCATTTACCCTTTCTTGCCCCAGCACTGTTCTTCCCTTTGTGTTCATTACAGTGATTTATGTGAACCATATCAGGGAACAGATCTGAAAAATTTTCTTCCATTTTCTTCTTTTACTGAATCAGTTAACAGTTGGATCAGTTCCATAATCCAGCTCACTGTGTGGCTGCATGAGCAGTTATTTGGGTACAGAGGAGGAGATGGGGAAAAAGTGGTGGGGAAATGGGTGAAGCAAGAGTGGATCTGCCCAATTTTGCAAGTGTAGGGTGTTCACTGAACGGCAATGCCTCAAGGCTAAGCTTATTGGGATCTGTCAATGAAACAGGTCTCTGCCTTTCTAGCCTGACAGTCCATAGGCAGTTTTAGAGCATACAGGGTAGTAGCTGCTGTTGTTTTTCTTCAAAGTGTAATCAGAGAAGGAATTATTGGTGCCTTCCTTTTAGGCATAATTTAAAAAGTTGGTCCCTTCACCACTGTGGAGTGATGCGAGTTAAGTTCTCGCCTTTACCAAAGAGGTTCAAACCTCTGTCACTGCTCTGAAGGCTGCACTGACCAAAGAGCTGTAAGCTGGCAGTTTTCACACAGAGAGTAAGGGGGAGGGAGATAGGAGCAGATCTTTCTAGGGAGCCTCCTCATACACCCTAGGAGGAGAAAGAAGCCTCCCCAAAATTTCATCCAGTCCATCCTCTCCCCTCTTTTCTTGTCTGTTACCCCCTGCCCCCCTCTCCCCACGCCAAGAAAAAACCCAAACCCACCAACTTCTATCTTTAACAGAATGAACATTACTTTGAGATAGTGAGGACATAGGTTTGGGATATAGATGAAGACAGTAGCCAAGGCAAGAACAGAGGTTTTTTGTGAAAACTGGCTGGTGTGCTAGATAGAGTTTGCCACCTCCCTCCTCCTTTTTTTGTGTGCAGTGGTGAGACAAACTGAGCTGTTGGGGTATGCTGTGGTTGCTGTGATGTATGGGGGCACAGCAGTTTCCTATTTTTCCTAGGGAGCTATCCCAAGAGAAGCTGGGCCACAGCTGCTTCTCTTGGGTTATGTTGGGGTAGGTAGGGTTAAGGACTGGGATCAACAAAAAGACAACAGCAGCAGTGCAGGCATTTGGGGAGGGGTGCATGGAAGCATCCAGGGCTGGGGAGCACCTTCTAGAGGGTCTCCTTCAGGGCACCTGAGAGACAACAGGCTGAGCCAGCTGTGCTGAAAGTATTTTTGCAAGTATTTTTTGTGTATGTGGGTAAGTCATGCAAGTTATTACATATGTGGGCTGGAAACTAGAGCTGTGGATCTTTGGGGCAAGCCAGAAAATAATGGCTTTATTTATGTGTAAAGTGCAGAGGGAACAAAAATTACTACAGAAAAGCAAGAAGCCTACTGAAATTCTTCCATTTTGTATTTAAAAACAATGCAGCTCCCTTGATCCAGAGAGAAGTGCAAATTTGTGTGGCTGTCACCTGGTTTCTTTTACTTGAGCTGTCACTATTTTATTCAGTACGGGAAGTGCAGAAAGAGCTCTTCTGTTTACTGGCACAGACCAAAGCTTCCCACTGAGTGCCTAAGCATTTGCTCCAGAAAGGCAGATCCTCCCTCCCTCCCTTCCTCCCTTCCCCCCTTCCCCCCTTCCCCTCTGTGAATCCTCATGCACTTTTTGGTGGATCCAGTATGTAGATACAATCTCCTTCAACAGGAGGTTGTTATTGGGATGCTGTCTCCTCCAGGCCAAATCTGTGTAATGCTCTGAGCATTCACAGACTGTGGAAAATATAGCATGCCTGGACTTCTCAAAGTTTTGGAACTTATGATAAGGAGACTTTATTGTCTCTGGCACTGTAGATGATATTTGGTGGTGGATCATTTCAAAATTACATGGTATTTAGTAAATATCATTATTAGTATGCTATCATTTATTGCAGCTTTCTGTTCTGCTCCTGTGCAAAAAAATATCTGTCAGTTGGTATTTACTGCAGGGACAAGATCTGTCCTCAGGGCCAGCTGGAAACCATTTGCTTTGTAAATTAAAGTTTCCTAAAAAAGTGAGTGGTACCACAGTAACCTAATGTTGAGTTACTGACAGAAAATGATTGCTGACTTTAAAGCTGGCTACTGTGGTCTTGACCTAACATGAAATAAATGTTTCAACAGACCTTTTCAGAACTGGAAATTCAAAAGGTTGCTAGCAAGAGAGTGTCAAATTAAAAGCCTTGCTTTTGTTCTTCTGATATGAAACTAAACCCTATTAATGAATACAGTCAATATTTTCTTTCTCATTCTAACAAGTCATACATTTCCATTTATTCTAACACTTTTTGTGAGCTGTGTCAAAATTTCTTAGAGTTTTAAGTTAGATGGAGTTTTGAAGTTAAGGAAATAATCCACGTCTGAATTAAACAGAATTCTGGTTAGAGAAGCCTGTGATGGATCCAACTATAATTATCATGGGATGCAAGTCTTTGCGGGGATGGGGTGTACAGAAGGAAGTCGCTGTTGAAAAGGACCTACACATTTCTGTACTTTAAAAAAATCTGTGTAAGTCCTCAACTGCATTCTGAACCACCTAAATATCTGTACAATGAGTATGGCTGTAGCAAGCTTCCAAGGTTCCAGAATAAAAAATAAAGCCAGAAAACCTGATTTTTAAAATTGTTTTAAGTAGCTTATATGAAGTGAAATACAGACGGCTTGTGGGACAGCAGCGTATTTTGAGGAGCAGGCAAATTGCTTGAATATATTAACTACGCCATTAAATGCTAGTGGTAAAAGACACATTATCAGTGATTTTCCTACCTGATTTGTCCTTTTCTAGCTAAAGAAATTACAGCCATTGGATAGTTTCTATAGGTTGAAACAGAAAATCTTTTTAATTCTTGGTAGAATACTCTTGATATTTCTGCTTGTTTCTTTTCATTGAACTTAATCTCTGTCATAAAAATGGGTTCTAGCCAATATGTTTTTCAATCCTGTTCATTTCAGTAGAACTGCACAGAATATAAATCAGGATAAAAGTTTCTCTTAAGGAAGGAATATTTCCTTTAGTGTAACAACTTTTTATTAAAACATCCCTTTTTGATTCTAACAGTTTTTTAGTGACTCTTTTATTATAAAATATTTCAGTATAACCAAGATAACCTGAAGTTTGGTAATCCGTGCACTCTGCACTTATATAGGTAGTCACTCTTTCTTCACTTCTTAGCTATGTTGATTGCCAGAAGTGAAACAAAATTTGCAATTATTTCCTTACTTTTGTAAACTCTTTATGTGTGTTTCTTCAGAGTACAACACTCATTTGAGTCTCAAAGCCTGTATTTGACTCAAGATTTCTCTTGTGCCTGTATAGTTTGAGTGAACTCTGTACAGAGTATGCATTCATTTTTCTGGAGCATATGTCAAATCATACTTCATATACTGCTATAACGAAAACCAGGTTTTATTGTATGCATTATTGTATGGGAAGTTGTGTAACTAATATGGAAATACTCTTCTATAGAACACACTGGCATGTTTACTATGTTTTCACTCTGACATCTTACTATTAAGTTACGTATCTTAAGTGCTAAGCTCTTTGAAAATGTGTATCAATAAGAAAAATTTCTCTTCAGTGACAGGTTATGGGATAAAACTAGGAAGTTCTTTTTGTATTTTTGCTATCAGCCAATTACCATACCAGGTTTAAACTGTTGCCATTGATGTACTGTTGTGCAATTATGAAAGTAATTGCATTACAAACATAAAGTTTTCCTTATATAAAAGTTGCTTTAGAAAAAATGATGCAGGATTTTATTAACTCTGTTCCTTTCAGCTGGTCTCTTTCATACTTTGAACTGCACATTTTCAGTGTTGAAATTTCATATCAGATATTTATATTTCAGCATATGATGTAGTAACTCAGTTCTGCAAACGATTATGGATATGGGAGTTTTTAGTATGTAAATAATCCATCTGTCTTACATTAAATTCTGCATATGCTCTTCGTCTTTGAGTCTTAAATGCATCTTAGATTTTCAGATGGTTATAATATGATGCATATTTCCTTCTGTATCAAAGACATTACATTTTACCGTATTTTCCCACATTTTGCTTTACGAAGTTTCTTCTAACATGATACATTAGCATTCTGTTGGCAGAAATACTGTTTGACACTTGGTCATAAAAATGGTAGGTGAGCTTGCCAAATGTTATCTTCATTCAATCTCTTACTTTTACGGTCTGAGATTGCTGTAGCTAAGATTATTTACCAGGACAAGACCTTTTTGGAATGCTATAATTTAATTTTTCAAAATGTTGCTTAGTGGTAGCAGTATATTTTAGAATATTTAACTGTATAAAATGAACTATCAGTATAGCTTTTATATTTTTTCTACCATAATACAACACATTAATATTCTGAGATTAAAGATTTATAGATATATTTACAAATTATACGAGTTAAATTAAAAAGACCTCTGAGGTAGAAGATACAAAACCTCTTCATAGGTAATTTAAAGTTGAATTTAAAAGTACTATATTTAATCTACAAAGCTTTAGTCCAAATTATATTGTCTCAAATAGGTTTAGGAGAGGTGTTTTTACAAGTGTTGTTTTAATATAGGTGAAATGAAACTGCTGATAATCCATGAAAAATCTTCAGTTTTGAAACATCCCTGTCATTCTCCGTCATAGCTTGAATTTATGAGCTTTTAAGCAAAGCTGTCTTTTCATACTCTTTGTTAAGGCTGTTAATGAGAGTAATTATTGACATTCTGTTATAAAAGATATGTTAAAATTCCTAAGAAAGAAGTATTTAATTTGAAAATAGCTGTTGTTTAGGATCGGTGAATATGTATCATTTAATACAGCAGTGCTTCTTATTGAATAGTTTTTAATATCATGTATGTCTGTTTTTCTGACGTAGATCTTCTGTTATGTAAATTTAGTTGATCTGGCAAGATGTGCGCAAGTTAGCCAAACGTGGATGCTACTAACTCAGAACAGTTCGTTATGGAGTGATGTAAGTAAGATAATCACTTTCAGTATTTTATTTCAATTTTATTTATTTTAAAAAAGAGTGAAGCAAGGAGGTAGTTTACTTTAAGAATGCTAAATATGTAGGATAAAAGTTTTGTCCCAGAATGTGACTTGTTCTACTCAGCTACATGAATGAAAAAATAGGAGCAACTCAAATGAAGTTGTCTGTGGTGTATCATTATAAAGCCAGTGGAACTGAAAGAGAATTGGCCACTAAGGCTTGGCTATAGCCCATGAAATTGAGACAGTTAAGTGAGGTATCTTAGGCTCCCTAGGTAATCTAAACTGGCAGTATAGGACTGGTGTGGAAGGAGAATGTAATCCCTGGAACAAGTGGTGCAGACCACCTCACTTCCATACTCATAAACTCTTTAGAGTGGTTGAGGTGGTCACTGTGTCTCCAGAGCACATGTCAGTGTCCAAGATACTGAGTTTTTTCTTCTGCCGTAGCAGTCCAGTTCCCTAGCACACACATTTCAGTCAACTTGCCTTATAATGCACATCATGTGACCATGCTTGTATGGTCTGTTTGCGGCCAAACCTGAAATAGCTACTCTGTGTTTGCCTTGAAATTAAAACTACAATCACAGAGTGCACTGCTATTGCCTTCAGTCGTGCTCATGAGGCTTCAGGTGTGAAGGACTACCTCAATGCTTCCCAGCCCTCAGGCAGTGGTTTAAGACTAGCCTTGAGACCTCAACCAATATCACTCTTGCCTCTGTATCTTTGCCTCACATAGAGCTGTTTATCAGCAGTACAATGAGAGATTAAGGCCAAATTTTAAAAGTGTGTGGGCACTTCCAAACATTATTTAGTGAGATTTTAGACCCTCAAGTCTGAAATTACAGTCCAAAATACCCGGTGCATCTTCTGCATAATCCTGGAGATGTCTAATCTGATAGGCATCTCCTTTTTGGACCTAAAAGTTCATGATGATGATGGTGATCAAAGAGATTGTTTTTCTCTTTTCTCCAAAAACTGCATGACCTGCATCCTTGGTGTGAGGAAGCAGAAGGGCTGCTCTGCAAGGGAAGGTGAGCTAGGAGCCAAGGGTGCTAGAAGGGCAGGCAGGGGCAGTGCTGCCCCACTGACTAGGGGCACAGTCCCACAGAACCTGAGCAAGAAGAGCAGGGCGGGTCCAGTGAGAGTAACCAGGGTCAGCCACCCACCAGGATCAGCTAGACACATGGGTGGACACAGAAATACCTGAAGTGCGGTTCAAGCAGAGACTCAGGGCAAGGGCATAAGCTTAAGGGCAGCTCCTGAGCCAAGTGGGGAAATCTCTAATGAGGCTTCTCCAGCTCTTTCACACAATGAACTGTTTGCACAGCAGTCTTATCCAGGGTTACACAGCTGCACCATATAGGAGCTGACCTTGGACTCTGGTAGCTAAACCCCTGAGGAAGGTAGAGGTGGCAGAGCCTGTTGGTGAACCCAGGGCCCTGACAATAGGCACCTCTCTCCCACTTACAGAGATCCATTTGGGATCCAGAAGGTCAACAGAGTTGTGCCTTGTGAGGCTGAGAAGAGATCTGAATTTGGACTCCCAAATACGCTGTTCTGTCCCCTGAGTGGGACACAGGCTCTAGTTCCCAGGTAGCTGGAGGCCTATATCTGCCTTCCGGACTGAGGTAAAGAAGTTCTGGAGGGGTCAGCAATGCTGCTTACATGTCCTGCTGTCTGGTTCTGGGCAGCTGCCTGTTCTGTGTGAGGTTCTTTAAATTGACCTTCTGATGTGCTTAGCTGTGATGTATATTTTGTAGAGTCTCTGCTCAGATTTGAGTTGTTGAATCTACCCTAGGCACCAACACCTAAAAGGCACTACAGTGCCCAGCTTGTAGGTGCCTGGAGCCTTTATTAGGTCTAGTCTTAAGTTACTGTGATGAATTTATGATCTTAATGACACTAGTATTAAAACTTCTGATAATTTTAATGTAAGAAGAACAAAATCCTAATAAGAAAGTGAAAAATTGGAAAAAGTTCTGAACCCCTGACTTCCTGGTACTGTAACCACTTCCAAGCATTCTGTATAGAAATAATGGTGATTGATTTTTCCAAGTATTTGGGTAATAAACATGTATTATGAAATGTACAAGAAACAGATTCGGTGTAGCTGTAGCAGATTATACAAAAGGGAAAAAAAAAGCTTTTTCTGGCTTTTTTAATGAACAAATTTAAAGAAGACATGAAAAAGTCTCCAAAAAAGGAGATATTTCTTATTAAACACTTGTATGTTGGCTTTCCTGCTTTTTTTGAAACTCTTGGTAGATAGACTGTTAAAACTATTTTCTAATAATTTTTGTTAAAACTTCTTAAACTTGAACTTTTGACAGATACTAAGAAAAACAATGGTTTTAGTCAAAGATCTAGATAGCCCCAGCCTGCAGCTTAAATCACTTAAGGATTGTTCTACTAAAGCTAAGATGGGAGGTTACATATTTTTGAGATCTTGATGTATCAGTAGACCATTAATTAGAAAAAAAATCTTTAGTGGCTTTAGGATTTTATGCATCTTAAAGGGAAAAAAATACAGTAAATATTCAAGTCTGACAATTTTCTTAGTGCATAATATTCTGACACGTCATATTTCAGCAGTTCAAGGCTTGCCTCGGCTTCATGTATACTGTAGACACGTGCTTCCTCTACGTTTAAGCATTTTTAGTCAGCTTCTAGAATTTTTATATACGTAATACACAGACATTTTTGTGTTTTCCAGACTGTTGATTAAGTTTTTACATAGAGCCTCATATATTTACTAGTGATTTTCATAATGATGTATATTTTGTATATACTACCTATTTTTAGTACTGAATTATATATCAATTGTTTAAATTTTTAGATCAATTTTTCGTCAGCGAAGCATAAAGTTCAGGACCAAGTAGTAGTAAATATTTTGCAGAAGTGGCGTCCATATGTATTACGTTTGAATCTTCGAGGTTGCTATTCTCTTCACTGGCCTAGCTTTAAAAGTATCAGTAAGTATTACATGTATTTTTTAAATTTTAATTCTCTCTTTAAACTGTGTCTTCACTCTGTGCTTTGCTATTGTCCCATTTTACTGCCTATATTCTTCTCTGTATGTCCAGCCATAACGAAGCAATATGAGTATGAGATCTGTAAAATTACTTTAAACATGGCCCCCCCTTCCTTCATTGCAGTCTCCAGGCCCAGTGATATCCATATGACTGTACATTGCTAAAATGCCATAGAATGGTTTGTATTATGTGTGAAATGCTGTAATATGACAAATAAGATTGGAATGCAAATGTGCTTAAACATATCAGAAAGCCAGGATCCAACTCTACTGAGATAATTATCACAGAATCACAGGATGGCTGAGGTTGGCAGGGACCTCTGGAGGTCATCTGGTCCAAGCCCCTTGCTCAAGCAGGTTGCCCAGGACCATGTTGCCCAGGACCATGTCCAGATGGCTTTTAAATATCTCTAAGAAGGGAGACTCTACAGACTCCCTGGGCAACCTGTGCTCAGTCACCCTCATAATAAAAAAGTGTTCAAATGGCACCTCCTGTGCTTCAGTTTATGCTCGTTGCCTTTTGTCTCCTCTGTCACTGGGCACCATGGAAAGAGCCTGGCTCCATCTTCTTTGCACCCACCCTTCAGATATTTATATAGCTTGGCAAGAGCCCCCTGAGCCTTCTCTAGCTGAACAGTCACAGCTCTCTCACCCTTTCCTTGCAGGAAATATGCTACAATCCCTTAACCATCTGTTTGCCCTTTGTTGGACTCTCTCCAGTATGTCCATGTCTCTCTTGTACTGGGGAGCCCAGAACTGGACACGGTACTCCAGGTGTGGCCTCACTAGTGCTGAGTAGAGGGGAGAGATCACCACCCTCAAACTCGTGGCAACACTCCTCCTAATGCAGCCCAGAATACCATCCACCTTCTTTGTGGCCAGGGCACATCGCTGGCTCATGTTCAACCTGGTGTTCCCCAGGACCCCCAGGTCCTTTTCTGCCAAGCTGCTTTCCAGCTGGGCTGCCCCCAGCATCTTAGTCCTTCCTGGTAATAGGTGTGGAAGTACATGTGACCATGTGATCAGAAGTTAATTCCCTTCGTGAGAGCATTTTGCAATAGTTTAACATCAGTAATCTTTTTCTCCATGTAATTGTATGCTCCACTAAGCAGAGAAGTGGGCAGGAAAAATAAAAGCCTTTATGATCAGTGTTAGAGGTTCAGTGCTAGCTGTGAAGGTGTACTTGATTCGTTAGGAATTACCTGCATCCCAACTGTTATTCAGCCATTTTATCATGAAGAGTGTTAAAACATCTTGGCAGTGTTTTCATGAGAAAAAACTCTTCTGCTACAACTAGGCAAGATCCCAAGAAATGTTTTTGATTCCTGGCACAGCTTTGCTTCAGTATTTCTTAAGCAGGAGGATGTTACTGATAGACTCTTTTCTAGCCTACACTTTAATTGAATGCAAATGCATAAAAAAGAAAAGGAAAATGTTTTTATTTTCCAAGTAAAAAGATATTTTCATGTTTTGAGACTATAATGCATTTATTATTTAATCAGATAATACATGATTGAAATTGTTCTTGCAGCCTATAACAATTTCAGTGTGTTTTCTTTTGGTTTAGAAGGTGATTGTGTAATTATGGGTGAGAACAATTTGCTCTCTAGAGTGGTGATGGAAAAGAACAATTGGCCAAAAATAAAAAATATATTTGATCATGGTCTTGGCTTTTAAATCACAGGATAAAATAACATTCTCAATGATATCGGCATGCAAGTTGTTCGGTGAAATAATTTAATTTGATATTGTAATGAACTTTGGCAGCTAATAAAGAAAGCAAGCCAAAATAAATCATACACAGCCACATCGCCTCCATTGTGGGGGCTGTACTTAGAAATGTTAAATCCTTTTACGATTTTGTTTTCCACATGTGTTTGAGTACAAAACTAAAACCATAGTAATGTTTATTGTTTAAAACTAAAAACATGTAAAGAACAGTTGTGATAGAATTAAATTTTATATACACACTGCCTTTTCTATCACATTGGTTAACTGATTCATATCTAGTTAAAATAATTTATCTTAGAATTATCAGCATGTTGGTTATATCAGTTGGAATATTAGTATGTTGATGGCCATCCATTTCCATTTATCTTACATATCAAAGACACTAAATTCAATTTGTGTATCTACAAACTATGTATTTTCCATTTTTGTCGATAATTTATGTTTTCTGTAGGCTTAAAACCAAAGATTATGTCCATTTACATCTACTCAGTGCTACTAATTTTAAACTGATTGTGATGAATCCTGTATGATGGTCCACAGGGGCTTTTAGAAAACATTGATTTATAAAGCTGTTTCTTTTAACTTTGAAGATAGCCAGTAGTTCTTTTTAAAGATGAAACACATTTATATCAGTGTACTATTGCTATTTAGATTACTAATGTATTTCTTCTGTTAAAACTCATTGATACTGATCACACAGCCTACTTGTGCCATTCTTCTGAAGCTCTTGTGGATGGTTTAAAATTGCTGCAAAACTATTTCTCTTTTTTAGTGATCAAAAATCATATTGAAATTATCTTCCTTTGACATTTCTTCAGCTAACAAACTGCGTTGAAATGTCTGTGCAGTTATAGGCTACAGATGTGATGAACCTTTCCATTCGAACTTCCCTGAGCTACAGTTCTGACCTCATCTTTCCAAATACATCCAAGATTACACATATTTTGGCAACGTTTTCATTGTTAATGGTAAAACACCAATGATATTAACTGGGGTTTAGGTCTGTTCGGCTGGCTAATCATTTTTTGTAAATTAATTAGCTGCAATTTAAAAAACTGTTTTTAAGTACCACAACTTTGGTATGTGGTGTATGCATGAAATAGTAGTCAGTTTAATATCTACATATGAATATTATATAATTGCAGCGCAGACTGTCTTTGGCAAATGAATGTGTTATTGTGCCAAAGAAAAATGAGTATATGAGATGCATGGATTTCAGCTCAGCTGTTTGTGGTATTACTCCACCCACTCAGTGATCTTAGAGAATTGTTTAACTTTCACATGTGACTGGGAACTGCATTTAGAAGCTGCCATTCATATTCATAGTGCAGGAGCTAAAATTTCCTCAGAAGGTTTTGAAGTGTTTTATTCCCAGTAGTGGTCACAGTATTGACAGACCTATGCATTTTTCCTGCACCCTGTCATGGCAAAACATGGCGCAAAATAATCTTTTCTGTGTTTCATCTGTGCTGTGTAGAGAGGGGCACTGCTTCTATAGAGTACTGTATGTAGTTTATCCCTTAAGACAGCAGTCCTAGGATATATGCTGCATATCAGGAAGACAATGCACTATCATGCAATTATTTCCTGGATATGGACAGAGAAAGAAGGGGAATCAAGAGAGAAATTACTGAAAGAACTTTAAACGCATGTAAAGGAAGAGGCAGGCTCATGATTTTCTTTTAAACATGGAAGTGCTTCTGGAACTTTCGTGATTAAACAGTACAGGAACAAAGAAATGTCAACATTAAATTGTGGCGTGTGGCTGTGGTGTTTCATGGAGGGTGTACTTTAGTTTACAGCACATTTCGGAGAAGCTCAGAGAAATAGCAATTAACCCTGTAATGCTGAAGTTTTTAGCAACTGTTAGTGATTTTACCCATATGTACGTTTTTCAAATATATTTTTGTCTTTTTCCTTGGGCTGCCTCCTTCTGTACTGTCTTCATAGTTCCTATATGCTTTTCCTGTTGATACAGTCTTTTCTCAAAGAATTTGCTACTAGACACTGTCAGGAGAACATACTAGCCTCTATTACCCTTGCCCCAATCTAGTATTTCCATTCTTGTATTCTTACATTATTTGCAACCCCAATTACTGTCTGTTCTGCCACATCCTCAGTATGGGTGTCTGAAAATGCCAACAGGCAGAAAATCCTAATGGGTTCCAGCTAGTTTTTCAAGGAGGGCTTCCCTCCCTCCCCCCTCTTTTTTTTTAACTATAGGAAACTAAACTGCCACTTGAATATGCCTATATCTATTTTTTAACAGTTCTCTAGTATCATTGCAATAACTGAAATATGCAATAGCTTTAGACAGTAAGGAATAAAATTATAGTGCATTGTAGTTAAAAGAATAGAACTTCTAGCTACTCTTTGAAAGCTCCAGAGGCCATCTAAGGAAAATAGTAGCAAGGACAGTTCTAGGATTCAAAACTTTGGTCATTTATTCTCTTGACTGCTAGAAGTCTTTTCACTTGTTGATTCTCAGAGGTCTAGACAGATCCACTTTTAAGTCTTGAATTTCATTTTGGTGTTATTGCACAAGTGTTTATTTCACAGAGCTTCTGAGATGACACTGATTTCACAAGTTCACACTGAAACCTTTATTTGCAGGGTAGTTGTTGAACCATCTTCCTCTAGAGTGTCCTTGTTGATACCCCTCACTTACAGATGTCACACTCAATAGCTGTCACCAAACATCTTGTGCTGTTAGATATAGGCAGCATGTTCAGGTTGTCATCCCCCTTGAACCTTCAGCAGATGCAACACTTTCTGGTGCCGCTGTTTGAGAACCCTGAATGATAACACACCCCCCTCTTAACTCTGGCTTTTACTGAACAATTGTCCTATTTATTACTGTGACCCCCAGGTTTTAGCCTTGGTCCTAAGAGGTACGTTTCATGATCTGTTTAGGAATCCCCAGGGCCTTTGAACTTGTTACTTACAACAATTAGGCCACTGCTTATGGTCCTCAGTCTTATTCCACTGCTTTTCCAACTGGTAACCTCTTGCTGACCAGAGAGAGCAGAGACCTGTGTCGCGTCCCAAACTTGGAGCGACTCAGGTTCGTGGATTTCCTTTGTTAGAATTAAGTGAAACGACACCAGAGGAGTTCAAACAACAATCAACATTTATTCAACTAAGCTAACCTTACACAGGTGTAAGTGAACTTATCAATATGAACCTGGCATCATGTCGTTTAGCCGCTGTTTGAAAGGAGAAGTTATAGAAAA
>JAVKLA010000005.1:13903498-13955040 GCA_034782735.1 Sagittarius serpentarius | reverse complement strand
GCGGCCCCACCCCCGCGGGGCGCCCTCCTCCAGCCGCACCTCCCTGCCTGCACAACTCCAGCACCTCTACAGAGACCGTCTTTTCCACCAAAGTGCTTTAATGAATGTTTGAGACATTGGCTATAATTTTTCAGACCGTCACAACCTGTCACCCAGCTTTTATCCTATATTCCTTTTCTGGATTGCCTTTAGCCTACCTCAAGCTAGTTTTTTTTTCTTAACACTGACTCTTTGCAGAAATTAATCTAATATGGCTTACAAATTCATTTTTTCCTACTCAGCTTTTCTTCATTGGCTGTGCTGCCAATAACAGATGTTCTGCTGTGGTCCCATTGTCTGTCCGTTTCAATCACTCTCAATAGTTCCATTCTGTACTGAAATAATCCTCCAGAATTTGAGAGGAGGAGTACTTCACTTAATGCTGGCTACTACTTATGACATTTTTTTTTCTTTCAGCACTTCTAAGTTTCTAGAAAATGCCCCATTTAGTGAATATTACTGGCCAAATGGGATTTTCATCTGTGTTCCATCTTATCAGGATTAACCTTTAATAGTTAACATAATGCTTAAGATATTCCCAGGATCAGAGATGAGTCAGATACTGTTGTATTTGCTGTAAAGTTTTTAAAAGATGTTGCGGAAGAAATGACTAAATTATTCAATTTATCAGTAAAGCACCATTAAATATATTCATAAGCTGAATAATGGAGGACATGAAGGAATGCAGTTAATAATGGGATGTGTTTGCTTAAGGATTCTTTGGCATTCCTAACACCCTTAGTAATTTCTCAATTTTTCCTTTATGTTCTTTTATTTCATGTTACCATAAAAGCACCAAGTGCTTTGTGTTACACTTCTAAAACAAAATGTGTGACCTTTTGGGCTTGTGGCTAAAGCACCAGAGGAATCCATAAACACCGTAGTTGTGTGCAGATCTGTAAAGGAGCAAATTTTCTCCCTGGAGTGTTCCAGAACTTATTGCATGATAGCCAACAGATATTTAAAGTTTTGGCCCTGAATCTCTATCCTGCACTTACGTATTTCCTACTGATCTAAGAGCAGGAGATTGGTCTAGGGCTTAAGCTGGGAATACTGACGTTTTAACCCAGCATCTCCTACTTGTCTACCATGTGAGCTTGAGAAGTTACTTATCCTTTCCATGAGTAAAAAAGGGTTTATAATATCTGTCTTTAAAAGGCACTAGTTCTGCTAGTTTAGTATTAACTGATGCAGAAATTAAAAAACCAGAACTGTTACGTAAAAGCTAAGAATAGTCATTCAGCTTTTTTTGTAAAAGAACTTTTAGCCAGTATATTATGTAGCAAGGAATTTTATCTTTAGAGATATTGTCTACTTAGCTGGGACATTTGTATGGCTCTGTTACCATAGTATTAGAATAATCACCATTTTTAATGAATGTATATTCACATAGACAGTTGTGTGACAAGGAGGTGCTATAATGTGCATTTTACAAACGAGCTGGGGGAAGGGCAGACTTTGAGAATGTCCTACACTTTTAGTGAGCACTCAAAAGCGTACTTACCTTTAGTTTGGATGGGCACTGGTGTGTTGGATGCAGACCACAGCAGCCTTCACGTGGTCCTCTTCACCTAGAAGTGATGTCATGTAATCTGTGTCAAACTGACACAACAACCTAAAATGCTTCCTAGAAAGACTTCAGCTCTGCCTACTGCAAAAACCAAACAAGGCAAATATGAGCATGTGGAGCTGGATCTTGGGAACCAACCGTGTCTTAGCTACTCATGGTTTCAGGCAGCTCAGGCACGGAAGAGGCCGAGGCTGAGTTATTCACTCAAGACTGAGCAGGAACACTGGTAAATCAGCAAGTAGAACCCAACTTCTGGGTTTGAATCCTAATTGGTATAATAACTGCCATTCCTGTTTTTCTAGAACTGTATTTAAGGTTAGTCTTCAGTTTGATTTTTTGTATACAATAAAACAATAGGAAGCTGATACAAAAATCTTAGAAATGTTTTCTGGGAATATTTCAGGAAACTGATAGATACAAAGAACTGTCAATACATTCAAGAAAAATGTGTCTTGATCACAGTCCTGCAACTCATAAGTTGCATATGTATTCATACATAAGACAGCTCCTCCTCACCACATTATGTACATTTGTCTATCGATTTCTACTGTATAGTTTCAAATATTTGCCAGAATATTTCACAAGAATGTCCAGAACAAATTGTCAGAAACAATTACTTGATGAAGGATACTGTATAACTAATGCCATTCTGTAATTATTAACTGCAATAAACAGAAATCTTTGTATGCAGATAGTCCTACAAACAATCAATATAACTAACAAAAAATGTAAACAACATGTTTTTCTTTGTCAGAGTATCAAATATTCGAATGTACTAAAAAAAAGAAAAAGACATTCCTTTACTAGCCAATCACAGTGACAATTACACCATGCTTCTTTACTGTTTGAACTGATTGTTCTTTGTGTCGTTCCCATTCCTCATCATCTTTGTCTAGATCAAAAGTTTCTGGATAAATGGGCAGCTTGTCTTTTGGGCACTCCTCGTAATAACTTCGAACATATTTTCCAACAGACCATCCTTTGTATTCCTCAGGCATTTTGCATTCTAGGCCATTGTAGTGAACATTGTAGTGATGCTTCAACCAGTAGAAAAGATAATGAATGTTGTAATCACATCTCCAAGGATTCTCTCTCATCCACAGTATTTTCAGAAAGTAAAGATCTTCCAGTACTCCATATTCAAAATTCTGCAAGCTGTTGTTTGATAGGTCCAGCTCCTCTAAGTTATTGAGACCTGAGAAAGCAGCTAGGCGATAGAAAAATAATTATTGGTACCTTATAAAGATAAGTTAGAACAAAGCATGCATATCTGCAACAGGAAAAACATTTTCATAATTATGCATTTATTAAATATTTTTTGGCTAAAGCCTGCAAAAAAGACTTTTCAAACACTGAACTTTAAAATATGGCCTGTGCCTTCAGAAGTGACATATTGGTATAAATGTATCAACATTAGGAGAGTTGTACTGCTGGTAGTTATCAAATACTTAATGAGCATGTGTGAGTGTAGAATAGGGACAGTGAAGGTGAATGAATGCTTGATTTGCACATAGAATTCTACTGTTATTGCCGTGATACAGAAGAAAAAATATGGAAATTGATTATGTATTAGACAATGTGCAGGGCTAGTAGTTTTTGTATGTATGTGTGTGTGTGTGTAGAACCTTTAAATTAATATTTTAAGATATGGAAGATAATAAACATGGAGCTCCATCATGATGCTTCTGAGTCACATTTCAGAGAGCAACTATACTGTTTCATTTAATGGCAGAAGTCTTAATTTAAATAAATTGACTATGTGTAATGTTAAACCTCATAAGTACCATTTTACTGAAATTATCACTTTCTATTGCTGTTTAATTTCCAAAATGCTATTAGAGAAGGTTCTTTTTCCTTCATGCTTTCTCTCTCTCTCATCTTGTGTCTGCCTTCATAATTAAAAACCGAATGCACATAGGCAATAAGCAAATTGCCAACAAGGCCATTTGAGTTGTAATAATGTATAACCTAAAAGCAATTATATGTAATGATTTTTAACCCAAAAGAGTTTAAATCCCTTTGGTTTGTCTATTACTTTATTGTCCAATATAATTTAAAAGCAGCTTAATTATATGACAAGTTTTCGTAGATTTGGCAAAGGTATTTAAAAAATCGTTCAACTATTTAGCATTTTGGGAAACGATTAGCCTTCAGTCTGCAGAATTAAATTTTTGTGCTTGGTTTAGTACTAAGAAGGAGCAGCTGAAATCAGTCTCTCTTTATTGACTTCCATGATGAATACATTTCAGTGCAAATCTTTACTCTATGAATTAAGTGGTACAAAAGGTAAAATTTGCACCAACTTCTAGATTTTTAAATCCTTTTTTCCCCACATTTATATCTGATAGAGACACTATCAAAGTTTATAATTAATAAAACACAAATCACTTTTTAATGAATACTTAAAATTATTCTTACCAGGATCAATGTAAGCTATTCCATTACTGTTTAAGTTTAATATCTTCAGTTCACTGACATCTTCAAACTCTTTGGCTCTTAGTTGTCTAATTTTGTTGCTGGACAAATCAAGTTTAACTATATCTGGAGGTATGTTACCTGGAACTTTCTTTAAATCTTAAAAAATGAAAAAGACATAACTTGTGTCAGTTTTAGATTATTCTTACTGCTTAGGTATCACAGTTGCATACCACACAGAGCTTTGTCAATCTAGCATTTTTTTTTTTTTCATTCCCTTTTATCCTCACTGCTAGTATCAACATGTTTTTTCAACTTCTGAACTTCATTGCTTTGTTCACTTGTTTCTATACATTTCATGTGAAAATTTCTCTCTTCATTAGTGCTTATAGTAAAGCCTCTTTCTGTGTTTTACATTTTTATTTTAATAGAACTGTAAAATTCATTTGCATAGGGATGGGGTAGGTAGTGAAGATACTATACTAGTAAAAAGTGTGTATGAAGGGCTTGATCATTTAAAGAAAAGAAACAGGAGTAACTGTACAAAAAAATGTTCATTGTAATGTGAACATCTTCCACAGTCAAATTAGTGTGCTGTCTTACATACTTTGTTTTGTGTTGCCAAAAAGTAAAATGTTCTAAATTTTATTGCAATAAAAATGCTCGTTTTTATAGTATTTGTAATAATATATACAGTTATAATTATAGTTCTGTAGTTACAGTTACATAGTGTTTTAGTAATATTTAAGGCTCTATATTTGTTACGATACTTACAGTTATTATATGTCCAGGCAGCATAGTGGCATTCTGGCTATCTGCTTCTCTATCCTACTTGTATCATTGGCATTACCAAAGCAGCTAAGCACCTTTCAGTCATCTGTGTATGTATCCTTACAGTGTTTCTTGCAAAGAGTGACAGAAATAATAGCTTCTAGTCCAGTAGTAAGGGCACATTCTTGAGAAGTGCAAACTGTGGTTTGAATCCTCTCAGGATAATGTTAATAAACCTAGTCTCCAGGATTATGTTTACTCAATGAGTGTTATAATCCTGGGCTGTTATTCCAAGAAAATGAGCAGTATCTCTTATTTGACCATGTTTGAATGAAAGCAAGTAGTTTCTGGATCTGTCCTGAAATTTTTGTAGTCTGTGTACTTCTGAAGTTCTGAAGATGTCTAATGCATCAGGTATTCTCGAGACTAAAGCAACACATCAGAGTCTTCCTGCCTTTTATCTGATTTTGAGCAGAGCTTTGGTATTATAAGTACACGAATACTGTAACTACTCCAGCCTGCTCTGGTTGGAGTGCTTCCTGCTTGTGCAGATGTCAAAGTTTCAGGGCCTATTTTTCACTAAATGGATGCAAATAATGCTTGAATTTAGAGACTTGGAGAGTTTGGCTGTACTAGAAGGCAGATTTTTTCAACTGCTCTTGCAAATACATATTCTTTTGTAGAAAAGCAAACAAGTTATTTTTGCATCCAACTTTTGTTGCTTTTTTTGGTAAAACAGCATCAAGGACATAGGATACTTTTATTCTGAAATACTGAAAGATCTGGCCTATCACTGGTCTGATGAGATATAAATAAGTTCTTCAAAACAGAGAACATACACATGATTATATGTATTTTTAAGATGTTTCTTTCATGAGCTTTCTGACAGTAATTGAAAGCTGCTGACCTGTTGTCACATCTTCGTAGAGATACATAGTACTGGTATACTGCATGTCACTCCATCCCCTCCATTGTAAACGAATAATGGATCGCAGCTTTTCATGTCATCTTACTGGTTTGGCAACTGATGCACCCTTTTTCCTACTCTGAAGTCTTGTTCATGTGGATTTAGAGAATTTTTTCGTGTTTTCGTAGGATTTGGGGTACATTATACTCCTATTTCTGATGAAAATTCCAGTGAAATTGTGCATCTGCTGCACAGTAATCATATGCAAAGACAGTAAGTACAATGCTTTCATCAAAGATTACCATATGTTCAGAAATCCCAAATGTCCATGGGATATCTGCATCCAGCTGTAAAGCATATGCACAGTAAATCTGATACTTCCTAAAAAACATTGAATGTACTCAATATGTCCATGCTAGACATTCAGGAAGTCCTGGACTGATAAACTTAGTTCTTGACCTGAAGGAGGGAGTCCCTGTACCTTCTAGTACACTCATGTAGAAGTTGAAGTAACTTTATTTCTTTATTATCAGTACTAAAGACAGTAAACCATTTTTTTAAAAATACCATAAAAGCCTGTGAAACTCCCATGAAGAGCAGACCACATTGAATGTTTCAGTGAACTTAGAGAAAAAAGTAACATTTTTCTTGCCAAGAGTTTTTGAGTATATTCATGTATTTAGTCATCTCTCTGATACTGCTAAATGGGGAGAGCTGGAATGTCAGTATTGTCTTATATTAAGATTATAATGTACGCCTGGTTTTTGTTCAGTAGCGCAGTTTGCTGGAGACATAAGGTACTAATGGTATAATTAAGATCCTATAAAGGATAATTAAGATTGTAATCTGTAATTTCATAATTAAGCTCCTATCTACAAGGAAAGGTAAGGTAGTTGAATGTTAGGAAATTACTAAATGTTAGCCAGTAAAAAAGCATAAATCATTAATTAAAAAGATGTAGTAGATGCATGGTAAAATGAAGAGAAAAGTGAGCCATAGGAAGAAGAAAGGAATTTAACAGGGTGGAAAAAAGTTAAAACATGGACCGTTTTTTATGACATACATAGTAGATAAACCATGTAATCAAATACTGAAATAATTAATTCTTTATATTTAGGTATTGTCTCCTTATACTGACTTCTGAGCTTGTCTCTGGCATTAAGGTCCAAGGATAAAGGCACACAGTGTCATTACATAAATTTAAGTCACTGATAAAGCAAATAGAAGTTTAGCAAACACTGCAAGATGTAAGCGGGCAAAACGTACTGCAGTGGTCTGGTATTGCAGGCTATGCTTCACAAAAGTTGGGGCAAAATCCTCCCAATTTTGGCTACTTCTAGTAGTGCTTTTTATTTCAGATTTGTAATGTTGAAGAATGACTCTCTTCTGAACTGTTTTGTTGTTTGCTTTGTTTCATCATGGGGTAAAATATGGGAAATATAAAGCAAAAATAAATGTGCACTTTTGTGTTGATATATGCCCCAGGTGGTTTACCCTTAAGGCTTAACTGTGGCTTTTAGGAGCCTGAGAAGGATTTAGGAATGGAATGGATCCAAGTGTCTGAAAAACATCTATTGAAAGTCCTTCAACTTCAAAATGTTTGCTGGGTGGTGGGAGGAAGAACACAGAGGAGGTATTTCTTAATGAACAAAAGCATACAATTTCTTCCTTTAGCAGAAGAAATCTTGCACAGAAAATGTGAGGATGCAATGGCTCTCCTTTGCAATCAGGTTCCTTTAGGCATTGTAAGCACAGCTGGCTGCTCCAGTCCTGTTTCACAGCTTGCTTCTGTCAAAGTTGTTGCTATCTTTGTGTTTGTATACTGGAAAGAAGAAAAGACACTCTGTGCTTTTCTCTATCAGTACAACAATTTCAGCACAGCTATAATTTGACTGATTAGTATGTTTATAGTTGTAAAATTGGACTAGCGAGGTGCTGGTCCTTCAGTAACTTAAGTGTGTGCTTAATTTTGTTCCTGTTGATTTTTGTTGGTTATCTTATACTAGAGCACCAAAGAATATCTGGAATTGGGCCTGCAGAGTAGAGGTAAAATGCAGAAAGAATTCCTGCTTGTTGCTTGTAGTTATGAGAGAAAAACACTTAACAGTATTAGTTAAAGTAGGTAAAGCAAGTACTAGTACTGTATTAATTTTCTGTAAATAATATGTGTATAAATGTAGTCTGGGAGCAAGATATTAAAATCATTAATTCAGTTGTAAGGACAGATACAAACCTTTTCTTTTGCAGTTCAGAGTTGGTACAGGAAAGACATACATGTGGCACAAAGAGGAATCAAATTCTGGTTTGACAGCTTCCGGCTTCTCCCGTCTTATGTTTTGGGGGTCCTGCCTGTCCTCTTCACTACATAGCTGTTCAGCTTTTATGTGCTTTAGCTTTTGATTTTTCATTTCTATTGGGTGCACACACTTGGCATAATTTCCCAAATTCCTGTTTGTTGGAACCTGTAGCATTGTAACAAGAGTTTCTAGTTCACAGTTGCAATGCCAGGGGTTATCATAAAGACGTAGGTAGTTTAGACTGGGCGTATAAATAAAAATCTCCTCAGATAAACTCTTAATTTGGTTATGCTGAAGTAAGAGTGTGGTAAGTTTATTCAAACCAAAAAAAGCCTCGCTCTCAATTTTTGATATATCATTCTGTTGTAAATCCAGACTTTTCAGTACTTTATACTTGGAAAACATATTATTCTTCAATTTACGAATCCTGTTTCTTGCTAGCAGCATGTGTTTTAAATCCTCCGGCCAATCAGGTGCCACAAAAATCAATTTTCTTTCCTGACAATCTAGGTATTTCTCATGAAGATAAGTGTATATATCACATGGTAGGCCTTGGGCATTGCGCTTAACAGTGCTAGATGCTTTCCTTAAGATATTTTCCCTTTCATTGTTTCTCAGACTCCTATTCCTTGTCTTCCTACAGTCAGACAGTTTACAAAGAAGAAGTAGTAGTATAATAGTAACTACTTGCATCCTGACATTCAGCTGGCCCCAGTTATTTTCTGTGACAGCTGGAACAGTTGAAATTTTTGGAGAGTCTTAATCAGTATTGTACAGATCTGAGGAGGCACAGTTGGGGTATGTGGGATCCCTGTGTTGGAAGAAAAGTAAAACATTAGAACAGATGAAACAGGCATTTTCATGGAGGCTTATACATAATGTGCAGCATTCGGTTAAGTACTCAATTATCACACCACTTGGAGCTTCACAAATACTTTGAAGATTTAATGTTCTTTTTTTGTTGTTGTTTTTACTGTCTCTGGTCTACTGTCGTTCATTTTGATTAAACGTGGGAAACTATATGAACCAATTTCTAAATTACCTTTTTTAGAAGGTTCTCATGTATTCAGGAAAACAGCATCAGGCTGAATCTTCTTTGTATTTAAGTTCATCTTGGAAGATGAGCTTGAAAGAGGAGCTTGAAGCTCCTATTTTCCAGCTTTCTGGGTGTTGACCCACTGGAACACATAGAGAGCCAGACCAGGGAAAGTCATCCAGTGCCTATCAAACCCCCAGTTTCAGACTGCACTCAAGCGTGGACTTTTTTTTCAGGTTGAGCCCCAATTATCATAACTAGTGCTGCTACTATGAAGTGTCTCTCATGGCCCATGTCAGGTAGACAAGGACTGCTCCCTGCAACTGTGTCTAAAATTGCCTGGTTTTTGTAATTTTTTGGCATATGTTCCCTCCTGAATTTCCCGTAGTATTCCTGTGCACTGCCCTTTTCCTTAATTTTCAGTGAAGTTCATACACAAGGTTGTGTTTCCTTAGAAGTATTTTAACCCCTCGGGTTTTTTTATTTTCTAACACGATTCCATCTCACAAATTTCCTACTTTTGCTAGTCAGTAGCATTCCTTCTGACATTTTTTAAAAATTCTTCACTGTTTGGCTTAACTACTTGGTTACTTTTTTTCTGTGACTGTGGACATCTTTGAGTTATGCTCGGTTCTTTTTGACCTTAGCACCTGGGAAGGTATTGAATCCCAATCTTGAGTGCTGGTCATTGCACAGATGTTCTGTTTCTAGAACACGGTTGTTTTGGGCTCAAAGAACTTGTTTTTATCTGGAGGAAAGGTAGTGCAATAAATCAACTAATATCAGGTAAAATTATTTTGAAAGCAAAAAAAATTTTCATTTTTAAACAAATTGGTAGCTCAGTTTAAACCATATCTCAACTGTAGGACATTCTCAGTATTTGTGCAGTTCTTACTCATTAGACAGATGGAGCATCGCTGTCTATGCATGCTACTGCATCCCTCTAATCTGTGGCCAGTTGTTAATATTACCTTTGAAAACCCATTGATTGGTTTCTACCTTTTGTTCCTGTAGTTGCCAGTTGCCTATCTGCATTCAGATTCTGTTAGTTCACAGTCTGAATGAGGGTTTGCATAGACAACTTTATCCCTTACATGTAAAATTAAATTTTATTTGTTACTTTTTGGCAGCTATATGCTAGTCAGTGTAAATTGATCACATGTTTTAATAACTTGAATCATAACTGGGATCTTCTGTGGTGTTTTGAACTGTTCACTGTTCTGGTAATGTAACAGCTCATTCTATCCAGGGGAGCTTAGAAATAGAAAAAGAACTTGGGGGAGGACAGGTAATAAGTAATTATGGAAATATTCTTTCCTCTTCTTTTTCATCTCCTGGGTCTGAACTGGAATTTTTAACTGGTATTACATTCTGTCTGCTAACTAAATTATACTCAGCTATAATACCAAAATGAGCAGCTGCTTTCAGTAGCATGTACAGGTTCACATGTAAAGTTATAACTGTGTCTCATTTAGTGCTAGGGCAAAAAAACGTATAAGAGGTATGTAATTCTGTGGCTTAGAAGCCTTAAGGTTGATTTTAATTGGTTAGGTTTTTTTGAGTTGTGCAATCCCTCTCAGTATTGTCCTACTCTTCAAAAAGGCACTGAGTTAGACAGTATTACAGGGTATCAGTGAAGTCAGATTCTCCATAGAAAAGAATATACAGATGTATCGTTGTACTAATGCTTGATTGCAATTGAAAACATGTATTTGGCTTACCATGTGAAAACGTGTTTTCAAAGATTTTTTTTTAATGTATTTCTTTTAACTCTGTAAACCTTTCATACTGCATTTTCCATATTAGGTATCTGTATCAGGCCCATTTTTTCATCTCACTTTAGACAGATCAGTTATTTTTGAAGATTAGATTAAGGCAAAAAGTATTACTATGTTTAATAGGAGTTTTTGCATCTTTACCTTGGAGGATAGACTCAAAATTTGGCAGAAGAGTGGCTGAAGGGATGTGTAAGTGTTGTTTCTAGTCTCAGACATCTATCTTTTGTTGTTTTGTTGGAATTTCAACAATCTCTACAAAATATTTGTTTCTAAAAATAATAGATTGTACACACACAGAAGAGACTGTCTCAGGCAGCTGAATTCTCTGAAATTCCATACCTGCAGAAGGTAAGCAGGGCTTTTCCTACAATTGGTCCAATTTCTACACCTCTGCTTTCAGAGGGAAAAAATTGTTCATGTATATAATAAGATACTGGTGTCATAATATATGGGTGGGAAGGACAGATAAACCTATGTGGAAAACTTAATTCTGGCTTTTCTGAACACCATGTTGCTTATTTAGGTAGCTTTCTGGTCCTTTGGTAACATAAGACTGAAAACAGCTTGGTTCCTAAGCCAGCCATTAGTTGATAGAGTGTAAGAAGAAACATTTCCTCAGGACAGCTTACTCCAACTTTGTATTCTACTTTTTGGTTTTTGTGCTTTCTTCTCAGTAATCTGCTGTGGCCATGGTTCCAGGGAGGATATTGGCCTAGATGCGCTGAATCTGTAATAGGAATTCTTACGTTTGTGTTGTACACTGAGAATTTTCACTCTTCACCTTTAATATGACATTTTCTTTTTTTATTTTTAGGTGAATGTAAGAATTTGCAAGACTTAAATCTCTCTGAATGCCAGGGATTAAATGTAAGTACTACAGACTTTCTCCACAAACTCTTAATTTATACTGAGAAGGAAGACTTTTTAAAGTGCTGTGGTTATTTGGGTACACAAATCTTCCTGATAAAAAGTAGAGACTTGTGTTCTTAAATACTTTGAAAATGGAGTTTAGTAGAAATCAGAGATACTCAGTGAAGTTCTCATTTGTTTTCCACAGTGCCAGGGCAAAATGATATATTCAATCTCAGTTAATTTTAATAAACAGGCTTCAAAACCACCAGTATAGGGGGAGGTTCTTTTTGTTATTTTAAGTTTGGAGATGCCAACAATATATTTTAATCCTAAATTGTTTCCAGGTTCCTTTATTCCTTCATTCAGTAGTATACTTGGGCTCTAAAAATGTCTCGCTAAATTTCTGGATATTTCTGAGAGCCTTTATTTGAAGGGTGTCTAAGTATACAATCACTGTTGCATATTTTGTCCATTCTTTTTCCTTTAACATTTTCAGTTTTATCTTTCTTCTATTTATTCTCTTTAATGTTTTTTCATTGCTCTTCTCTGATGGAAAAATAATGTTTGACTCTGCTTTAATTAATAATTTCTTAGAAATGACACTGATGTGCAAATTTTTCTAATAATAAAATCTAAAAATAAAATCAGGGTTTTTTTAGAAATTATGTTTCTTAATAGATTCATATAATGTATACATCCATTTATAGGCTATTAATAGTGCTAAGTATATAAACAAATATTTTTGTATAGTTTAGTTGTTTTTGGAGTGAAGTGTACGTCCAAGGGTCTAGCCCAGAAACACACTGATCTTTACGCACAAAGTTTTAAAAATTACCATGGATAAACTATAGCTTATGAACTTCATACAAAAATGGCATATGATGGTCGAGTTAGAGAGGCAAGAGCTGCAGAAGAATCATGAGGTTCTAATTTATAATACTCTGTTTTGGTTCTGCTTTACATGTATCTTCATCTCTGTCCTATGTTGATGTTAGCTTTATTGCTAAATATCTTGTTCTCGCCATTTTCACAGAATATATAATTTTGTTTACTAGACCAGCTACAAGGAAGGGATAAAGATATGTTACATTACATTACATTACATTACATTACATTACATTACATTACATTACATTATATTATATTATATTGTATTATGAAGTTCTTTGAATAACACTGTAGAATCATCTTGCCATATAACATAATACTTGCTATATGATACTATAATTGCAGCAGAATATTTGGAGGTTGTATGCTTCTCAAGGATCATGTTGACGCATGAAGGCAGTAAGCTAAAGAGGGCCAGGGCTTGCCAAATTGTAAAGACTCAAACACTGTTTCATAACTGTCCTTTCTGTTTGGTTGCTAGCATGCTTCTAATACACATTTGGTACGTACCAGCAAGCACATTCCTAGGTGATGCCAGGGACAGCAGGGACTTGCTGATTACACTTTTGCCAACACAGCCTAGTATACAGCTGGCCACCTTTTTCAGAAGGGCACACTGTTGACATACATTGCAATTGTTACTGACCAGCACTCTCAGGTCAGTGTGTTCAATAGCTGCTTTCTGTCCAGTGTCTAGACTGTACTGGTGCTTGGGGTTATTCCACCCCAGATGCAGGACTTTACATTTGCCTTTGTTGAACTTCATGAGATTTTTGTCAGCCCATTCTTCCAGACTAAATCTATCTGAATAGCAGTTCCAGCCTCCAGTGTATTGACACTCCCCCCAGCTTGGAGTAATTTGTGAATTTGCTGAGAATGTACTCTGTTCCTGTCATCCAAACCATTTATAAAGACATTTAACAGTATTGGCCCCCATGTTGTCCCTTGAGGGATGCCAGTTGCCACAAGCCACCAATGGGACTTAGCACCATTGGTGACAAACCTTTGGCCTGGCAGCCCAGACAAATTTTCACTCACCTTGAAGTCCACTTATCCAGCCTTTATTTTACCAATTTGGCTGGAAAGGATACTGTGGCCTGTGTTGAAGGCCTTGCTGAAGTCAAGATATACAACAGCCACTTTTCTCCCTTTATCTATAGATGCAGTAATTTCATCATAGAAAACTATCTCCTTAGTGAGGAATGCTTTGCCCTTGGTAAATCCACGCTGGCTGTTCGCTGTCCCTTTTTTATCTTTCATGCACTTGGACAGAGCTTCAAGGAGGACTTGCTCCATAACCTTCCTAGGGACTCAGGTAAGGCTGGCCTGTAGTTTCCTGGATCCTCCTTTTTCAGGAAATGGAAGATGGATGTGACATTTCCTATCTTCCGGTCATCAGGAATTTCCTCTGATTGCTGTGACCTTTCAAAAATGAGTGAGGTCTCTCAATGACAGGAGCCAGCTTTCTTAGTACTCTTGGATGCATCCTGTCTTGTCCCATTTCCTCAGGTGCTCCCTGACATTATCTTCTTCTACCATGGGTACTGCCTCGCTCCCACAGACTCCACTAGTAGGCTCTGGGAGGTACCTGGCAAGCCTTAAGCCTTAGCAGTAAAAACTGAGGCAAAAAACTCACTGAGTACTTTGGCCTTGAAGATCAACCAGCTCTCCTGGGCCCCTTTGCCTTCCAGGGCTGTCAACCATGAAATCCTGTTAAGCAGATCCCTAAACAAGCCAAAATCTGCTCTCAAGTTCAGGCTTTTTCTTCTACAATTTGTCCAATTTTCTTGTCTCAGGATTTTAAACTCGTTTTCATGGTTGCAGTAACCAACACCACTCTACTTCTTCACATCTGTGACCACTTTTTCCTCGTTTGTGAAACAAGTCCAGAAGAACATGTTCCCTAGACCACTTATCAGTCACCTGGATCAAGAAATTGTCTTCAACACACTCTAGAAGTCTCCTGGATTGTTTGTGCCGAGCCATATTGTTTTTCCACCAGACATCAGAGTGTTTAAAGTCTCTCATCGAGTAACCAGGATAGGCAATTGTAAGGCTTCCTTCAGCTGCTTTCTTTTGTTGATCAAGCAGTCTGCAGCAGACACCTACCACAATGTAATCCTCATAGGTCTAGCCTCTAATCCTTACAAATAAGCTCTTGACTGACTTGTTACCCATTCCAGTGCAAAGCTCCATACATTTAGGTGTGACTTTGCATAGAGTGCAACCTGTCCTCCCCTTCCTGGGCTGTCATTCCTAAATATTCTATAACCATTCATTGCAGCCCTCCAGTTGTGTGTGCTACCCCTTTGCGTCTCTGGAATCCCAATGAAATCATAGCTCTGCACCTGTGCGTGGACTTTGATCCCTACCGGTAGATTCCCATGCTGCAGGTGTTTGCGTTCAGACACTTGAGATGGACCCCGGTTGTGCTGCTTTCACATGGAAGGTTTCAGAGTTTTCCCCATCATGCTACCCCCCAATGCTTTCTCTCCACTCTCTCTGTCTTCAGCTCTCTTCAGCTTATGGTTATCTTCCATCAACATACCTATTTTTACTGATACTACCTCTCTCAAATCCCTTTGTTTCAGGAATATATTTCAAAAGCACAAACTGTCCTTTAAAGTTGATTCATATTGAATTTACAGCTATCTTGATGGTCCTTTTGCCTGATAACTGAAATAATAAAAAGGTGACCACAAAATGGCAAAAGATAACACACTCAACTATTACATTTCCATGTATAAGTGCTGACTTTTTGCCTTTCTATTATATTGACATTTATTGTGAAACATTGTTGATACTAGGAGATTTGTTCCCATTATGTTCTAATGGAATGATATATAGAACAATATAGGTAGTACCACATTTGCAGGTCAATAAAACATGGAAGCCTTGTAATTACTCAAATCTGATGTTCTGCCTAGAGGGCAGAACTAAACAGGAAGCATTTTGTAAATTATATTACTGGTTAAAGAAGTGTACCAGAGTTTATGGAGAAAATTCCCCAGTGGTTTTAGATACCAGGACTGTCTAACAAGAATCTTGGTTTAGCAAAATATGTACACATGCTAACCTTCAATCATGTGAAAAGTCCCCTGTGCTCTGTAGAACTGTGTAGTGTATAATATTTCCTTGAATTGGAATGTTAAAATTACCATACTTCAAGTGAGTAACAGTAGCATCATGTGTCTCTCAGTATTCTACTTTGAGGTTTCCAAAGAAAAGGGCTGTGATGTACAAAAATTACTATGATGATTTAAAGGTACTTATTCATGGGTTTTTTTCCTTTTTATTCTGCATAAAAATGTAAGATAAATTAATACAAATATAATTTTAGTGTACTTTTGGAATTTTTTTTTATTATTCAGGATGAATCGATGAGACTCATATCAGAAGGCTGCAGATCTCTTCTCTATTTAAATCTGTCATATACAGATATTACTAATGGAACACTACGACTATTGTCAAGGTAAAATTAAACAGAAATACAAAAGTGTGTGTGTTTCAGTCTTGCAGGAAAGTTAGAGGTATATGTAGTAAAAATATTCTTTTTGAGTGATTTACAGGATTCTGTCTGCTATACACAATGAAAAAAGTGCCCAATACATTTGACTTAGATAGCAGTTCTTTTCTGGTTTTAGTATAATTAAAGATATATGCTAGATTACCCTATATATTTCACAGAGTTTTACAGAAACTTTTAAAAGAATATGCTAGCCAAAAATTTCTTGGGCATGTCCAGTTACTCTTGATGATGCAAGAAGTTTGCAAGTTAGATATGTTCTTAAAAATTTATTTTTGCAAAGAGAGGATTGTGGATAGGTGTATTGTGTGAGCCAAGGCCTTGTGTGACAATTGCAAAAGAAAGAGTTAATCCAAACTCTTATTTGGAAGATCAGTGAGCTGATGTCACAAAATTTACATTCTTACGGAGGTCTGCCATTCCTGTTTTACATGTATCCCTCCGTGAGACTCTGCCTGGTAGGTAGAATTGCTGCGTTAAAAGCTGCCATAAAGAAAAGAGGCATGCTGGTCCATGATAGCAGCCATCGCAAAGATATGTATAGATTTGAAGATAGCTGTACAGTGTTTCTCTTTCCTATGAGGAAAACTAATGTCTTCCTTTCAACAGCAGCCCCACAAAGTCCAGAAACATGTTTTTCTTTGGCATTTGCATCATACATTTTGACTTCTGTTTTTCTTAGTCTGTAATGCCATATCCTCATATAACGGACATTTTTTTTGGCAAAGTTTTCCATTTAGTGTCCACTTTCCATTTAGTACCACTTATCTCTTCATCAGTATTATTCTTATCATAAACTGTTTTATCCATGTTGGCTGGTATTTTGTCTTTTTAAATTTCCATATATTTATGTTGAAGTTTGGAACAGCTGTTCTGTAAGTAATCTCAGCATATGTTATTCTGGTTACCTGAGCATGCTATTGCCACCAAAAGTCAGAACCGTCCATTTCTTCTGATGCGTAAATAGGACATATCCAGGAAAGAGTTGTCCAGAGTAGGTGAAGTTTTCAATGCAATAAAATGTTTAAAACAAAAAGAAAAATTCTCCATTGAAAAAATATATTTTGCAGTTAACTTCTACCTCATTAAGAAGAAATTTTCCCAGACACACGTGATGCTTCTGATGTAAAACAGTAAGATACCACTGGTTTTATTGACAATTTTTGGATGAAAAGCAAAGCTCTATTTCAGAGATTATGGGGATGTACAAAAAGTTGCTGTCCTGTGAAGATTTTGATAGCAGACAGATTTCATAAACATTTCACATGCCATCTCAAAAGCATTAGCTCACCACAGGTCCTGTGTAGTACAGTAACTAATACAAAGTCCTTAGAGGTGGCAGTATTGCATTTCATAATACTGCACGTGAAGTTTGTGATTGTCTATCAGTCTGTTGGTGGAAGAAGGAACAAGTAAAGTGCAGGCTGAGTGTGCTCAAACCTGTTTGGTCATTTTTGATGCGTCCTACTGTTCTATACAAGCATTTTAGCCTCCATATTACACAACACAGATCATCAGCTACAGTTTCCCTCAGAAATGTTCTGTTGCATGTAGCAAACATGAATATTGTCTATCAGGAATAAATGTCAGGAGGTGATTTTGTCAGATTGCTTTAAAACAATGATCCTGAGATTGCTAATGCCAAAATTAATTGAAAAATTAGCATGACCAAATTCCCGCAGAATTTAGCTGTACCACAAAACAAGGATTTTTAGTAGTCTGTGTGCTCAAGTTTAAGTTTTAAGAAAGCTGTCACTTTAAAAATGGCAGAAGAAGGCATGTGTTAAAATTCCCAGATTATAAACATGGGTCATAGGACCTGTAAAGAAAATCAGTGTCCTTTCAAAAGTATTGGAAGGTTTTGATCACAGTCTCCAAAATGCAGTAAGAAAGGCTTCCGTGTGTCTTAAGTTGTGCAACCTTGTAGCAACATATACTTTAAAAAGACTCAGAACTGCCAGAGTATAAATACTAGCCTCTTACTATCTATTTTGTCAGATAAGTTTGGAAGTGTACTCTCTCTGAGTTTGGTTTTTCCCACTCATTTCTGTGGAATATGTCACTAATATGCAAAAAGGCTTATGCTTCTACAAAGAAGGATACTTTTATTTCTGTATTTTATATGAATTAAATGTTTCCATTAAAAAAAACCTGCACCACAAACACATGCCCTTATATTCTGATATCTGGTTCTGATGCACCTTGTCTGGCGCTTTTGGTTTTGTTTTTCTTTTTTTTTTTCATGAAATGTGATCTTATATTTAATTTCTTAGTTTTTTTGTATTATCCTTTTTTTACGATAACATTCTTTTCCAGCTTCCTATCTCTTTTTTTTTGTGTGTTCAGTTCAAGTTAGTATGTTTCCCCACTCTATATTGAAAGTATAAAGTCAGTTCCAAAAATGTATGCCACTCCTTAAGCAGTCAGCTCCTCAGTGGGTGTTCCCATCTTTCTTCAAAATGCCTACTTTTGCTGACTTGCAGAACTGCATGACTATATCCCTACAACTAAATGTCTACCAGAGGAGTAGGTCCTAATTCTAGGTTTTGATTTTCTGTATGCTTTCATTTGTGGTGTTGTGGCAATTGTTATTTATTCCAGTTAGAAATGTAAATCAGTAAAATGAATAGTTTTCAGTATGTTATAAAGCAAAGCTGCAGATGGAAACTTAAGTATATATTCAGAGTATAGATTCTTGCTTTTACAGAGTGCTGTGGATTAACATTTTCCACTTACACAGTTTGCTTTCTTTCACTAACGTTTAGTATAAAGAAATGTTTTCCAAAAGAACTGATCAAAACGTTGGATGATTCACTTTTGGATAATTCCCTTTTGTATCTCTTTCAATTTTTCAGATTATTTTAATAGTACTCTTTTAGATAATTATATGACTTGAGAAGCTCTAACTGTACATTTATGCTTTTAACGTCCTTTGTTAGAGTTCTGGTTTTCATTTCCAGCAGGCACTGCTTGTAAAATCAATGGCAAAGACAGTCCAGCAAACTTATACTGAAAAGCTTATTAACTTTCAAAGTATGCACACAGAAATCCCAGTTAATTAAAAAGTATGCTTTTGCAGTTATTTGAGATAACTTTAAAATGATACTGTTTCCGTATGGTGAAATATGTTGTATGATAGTGCTACTCCCCAGTAATTTGCAATACAAGGAGCAGAGGAAAAAGTGCAGCAGAAGAAAGGGACTTTCATACTTCAGCAAGGAGATAATTCTATTTCATATCAAACATCTTTTCTTTACAGTAATTTTCAGAATGTTTTAACTATGGTATTTTATGTTCTTCTGATTCTGTAGCATACCCTTGTAATAATTTGCTCTTTGTTTTGGTTTTTTTTGCAAAGCAGCTTCTCCAATTTACAATATCTGAGTTTAGCTCACTGCAGAAAATTCACAGACAAAGGTTTACTGTACCTGAGCTCTGGAAAAGGCTGTCACAAGCTCATCTATTTGGACCTTTCAGGCTGCATTCAGGTTTGTAGTTCACGTCTTTCTTTCATTCTGTGAAGAAGAGAATCCTTTATATGACTGGCTGCATCCTGCATTCATGGTATACTGAAGTAGAACAAGCACTGCAGCAGACTTCCAGGGTTTTGAATTACATGACTACAGCTGTTTAAATTTTACTAAGGAATAATAGCACTATAGGTTTGGATCACTTCCAACAAACTGTCAGATCTATAAACAGATCTAGTACTTACTGCATAATGAGAACAAGGCTTGCTTTTTGTAGCCATAAATAGAGTAATTCTATGTCATGATTAGTTAGGATTTTAAATCAGGAGCTTTGAAAGTGCAGTTTTTACTAAGATATCAAAAAAATAAAAGCCACTCTGCATTGGAAAAATACGAATTTGCACTTGATTTCCTGAGAAGGCAATTAATTAAAAAGCGAACTTTTGTTACGATTTTATATTGGTTTAATATATAATGTGAAGTAGTATTTATAACTGCAATCTAAAAATAGTTAATGTTTTGGATTATTTTAGTCTCCTACTTAACTTCTAAAGAAAACCAAGGTTTTGGAATCTGGTACTATTTTAGAAGCTTTCAAATATATACAGTATCTTGAAACATACTTCAAAAGCAATACGAAATGCCAAACTGTAAGGCAATAAAAATCTGCCAGTGTTTTAATAAAGACTCCCACATACATTTATTTATACACTGAGAAGATTCTCCAAATTACAAAATACATGTGAAATGATGAAGAGATGGAGTCTGAGGTATATAATGGTTTAACTTTCCATCTAACAAAACCTTTTGAGAACCAAGGATGAAGGCAGATAGGGCAACAGTCTTGTTCTGACTGGTCTTTGCTGTGTTCTTGTTTCTTGTTCCTGAGAATCCTGCTGAGACTATTGTGCGGTGACAGTGTAAAATTTGAAATGAGGTTAAAGGAAAGTTAAGAACTACCTACCTCTGAGTTCCTTTTCCAAAATGCCAGTAATTGGTTATTTTTTCCAAAAGCAACATTCCTGCTTGTTCAGAAGTGTAATAATGAGCTGTAAGGGTCTGCCTCTAGAAAGCATGACCTAACAGTAGTCAGAGAAAAGTCATCATCGTCGAACTGGGAAAACCACAATCCTCCCCTTTCCAGAGGAAAGTGGGTTTGCTCACCAGTGTATTTTGAGAGCTCTGAAAGGAATTCCACAGCTTCCTCCATTTTGGATTTCCCCACGATTCTGGAACAGTGCTTAATGATTATGACTGAGTACTTAAGTAAACAGTTAAAACCAAAAAGAGCATGAAATTGCATTACTGTTGCAGAAAGCATTTTAATAAGATAGAATTCTTTTTTTTCCCCCTTATTGGATGAACAAAACCAAAGGGAACTTCTGTAAGGCTAATGTTCCAGAATTAGTTAGAAAAATATAGTGAAGCTATAGTATAAAGATTTAAATTATGCTAAAAAGTGTTCTATAGAACAGATTATATATTCTATAGAATATTTTTTCCTCTTTTTTTGTGTTTCCTGTTTTTTCCTTCATTTTAACATTACAGTTCTTTTTATATGAGTTCTTATATTACCATTATCACTGTAGGATTTGAATGTCTATTTAGAAAGCCCTTCTGTAAAATGGGTGGTTATGCTAATGATTTTGCAAGGGACAACTTGCGGACCAGAGCATTTAAATAGCTTGTTAAAACATAGTTAAGCAGAAAACTGCAAATTAAGCACACATTTTCTAGTCTGTTGTCATATAGGCAGTCTTTCCTTTGACTATTATATTAATACATGGTAATAATACTGGATGAACTGTAGGTATGGGTTTTTTGCATAAAATCTCAGCAATTAAGGTTGTGTCATTATGACATGGGTGGTAAATATTTTCATTAATGAGTTTCAAGATATTTTCATAAAAATATAGAGATTCTCTTGTGTCCTGCTCAAAAGGTGTCCTATTACACCATTGATATTCTCAGAAAATTACCTAGAAAGCATAAAATTTTTGTCCTGCTTCTGAAGCTGAACAGTATAGGTTGAAAATTTTCTTCTATTAGACACAAAACTGAAAAGACGGAAGGGTATAAAGCAATTGCATGTCATTTACTGACATATTAGATTGAGATTATACAACTAGAACAGTTTGGTGAGAGATATTTTCAGTTAAGTTAGAAACATGGAGATTTTCAAAGAAATTGACTTTATTTTTGGTGCCAACGTCTATGGCTGATTTTCAGACTAGAACTATTCTGGCTCAAATGTGTTAGAGCAGTCTATCAATTGCTGTAGTTTACAACAGCTGGGTAAGGGATCACAATTTACTGGGAAAAAAAATTTGACCCTTTCATTTCTTGACATCCTGCAGTATCTGTAGGGATGTCAGAGAAGCTATTGGCAAATGTGTAGGCTTTGTCACTTCTGACCATCTGAGTTCCTCCTGCTCTGGCTTCATTGGGAGAATTCTCATTTTAGCAGCTACTGTCAAATTCTGGCTTCTTCAGATGTATCAAGCAGCAAGAAGGGGCCATCACTTGGGGAGAAAGTCTGAGCCATGTTTTTTATTTATTGAAGAAGAGGACTGATTGTTTACATTTCCTGAGTACAAACTTGTGTAACTGAAGAATACTGTATTATAAGTTTCGCATGCACTATTCTGTATTTTTAGAAATATGCTAATTCGGGAGTATCTTAATATAAGGTTTTTTTGAACAGTAGAAAATTAAAAGAAAAATAACATGTGGAGGCTAGCCATCAATGTAATGTGCCAAACATCTGAAAGGATGTCACAATTCATTTTATCGTTCTTGACAAACACAGAATAAAAAAAAAAAAGCTGCTTGTGCACCGCAGAGTACTTGCTCAATCCTGAACACTGATTTTCAAGTTTCTGTGCTCACAGTGCATTGACAATACTAGAATCATAGAACAGTGTTTCTTCAAAACCCCTTCTGTGCTGCAGACCGCATTGTACCTTGCAGGGTGGATTGCACAAATACAATCTGTTCAAGGGGAGAAAGAAGGAATTTTAAAGCAGTGCTGTATGTGTAGCAAATAAGCCAAAACCTGAATAAAAATTCTGTGTGTTCCTATTCTTTGGAATGAAGAAACTACAAAAAGATGAAATTAAATGAATTTTTACATTCTTACATGCATTTCATTATTTCACTACATTTATTTTCTGAATCTATGGGGACAAATCTTTAGATGTGGTTTGCTCCATGTTTGTTTTGATGTACTTTCATTTCAGATCACAGTATACGAGCATACAGTTATGAAAAAAACCAAATCAGTCATTTACATATTACACTGAAAACTCCTGCAGACAAGGAATCATATTTTATATATGATCATTGCATTGACTTCTGATCCTGTACATGCAAGAAAAATAATACATCTATAAAATTATCTTACTGAGTCATGCAGGAAAAGTCTGTTTTGCAGAATTTGATAGGATCTAAGACTCATCATAACCTTCAAAACATCCTCCCTCAGGATTGGTTTGAAGAAGGAGGTTTAAGTTGGATTTTACTAATCCACGGCAAAGAATGCAGTATTACATTCTCTGTGTATCCTAACACTGATTGTCAGGTCAAGCTGTTTGCTCTTGAGCAATCTATTACACATTGAAATTCCAAGTGACTTGAGAAAGCAATTGTTTTACTAAAATGTGCACAAAATTTCATATTTCTACACCTTATCTTCAAGAGTGCCTGAAGTTTCTTAGATAATCTGTAGGTGCTTTAGAAAAGAAATTCAAGGTTAAGATTTCATTGTTCTAGGAGTAAAGGAAAATAAGACAAATACATATGATATTGAAGCAACATCTAAATGTTGACTAATTTAGTTGAATCTTATCTGAATGCATGTTTCACACTGGAACTTTCTCAACCTGGTGCCTGAGATACATTATCCAGCTTTAAGTTAAAAAGCAGTTCAAGTGAAAAAGATGTGAAACGATTTGTGCAAGGGTATTATTAGCTGCTTCAGTATAATTGTTTTTGGCTTGCATGGAGGAAAACACTAGATTTCTGCTATTTGTGGTATCAAATGGCTATGTTAAGCAAACAGTGTTTTTCCAGACAAAGAGATTAAAAGTCCTTTAGACTGCAGTTAACATTACACAATCATTATGGAATTCCAGAAACAGATATGCTACTTCTGTCCCTCAACATTGTTGAGTTTGATCTGATTACCTGCTACCTACTATCTATCCTTTTGAGAATCTGAATTTCACTTAATTTTAGGCATCTAACTTAAGGTAGTGCCTTGAAAATTACCTTAATTTATCTGTATACCATTTAGAGAGGGAGAGCAGTCTCCAGAGGTGATTCAGACTTTTTCAGGTCTGACCTGTCTTGGGATCTTTCTTGCTCTTTGCTATACAGAGATCCCAGGTTTTGTAGTTGTGTAACACAGACACCTCAGTTATATTCCTAATTTCAGTGGAGTAAACAAAGGCTTTAGCATTTGCAGACTTTTTTTAAAATCACTATCATTATTATTGTTACTTTCTTGACTTAGCATTTTTCCTACCTATTTCCCCGATTTTAAACTGTTTCCTCTTCTACATTTATCAGAGCAACCTGTAAACCTCGCAAATATTTATCTTACTGCTCAGTTAAATGGCTAACATTTGCAGAGTCTGGCGCTTAAAACTAGTGTCCTGTGTCTACATTTAGGTTTTTTCTGTGTTATTTTTAAAATCTTGGCCAAAGCAACAAGTAATCTAATTAAGATCCATAATTTAATTGTATTTGCATCTGAATTTTAGGTACCTTACATGAGTGGTCTTTTATTCCTATTCTCTGTATCTAACTGTGATCACCAGCCTAGGTAGGTACTCTTAACAGTCAGCAATGTGTTGTTAATGGTAAAAAAAGTCCCAAGAACAACTGACAGCAGGCCTCATTAATCCCCATACCTTCCGTTGATTAGCAGTTATAGGAGTAAGTTGTAGTTGGTTACAATTGATGCATGCATTTGAACCGAGTCTTGCAAAATCTCTTCAGTTTGAAAAATAAGCATAGCTGAATATGGCATGTTCCGCACGATCGCAGCTTTTGAGTGACTGTTCCTTGGGAGCAGAGTTATTCCTTCTCATTAGAGCAAATCTGTTTAGTAGTTACAAGGGGAGATCCTACTGTCATAACAGCTAAAGCATACTCAAACTGCTTAACAAACTGTGGCTGATTTTAGAAGAGTGAAAACCTGTCTTCTTTTGAAAAGGCATCATGTTCAGATTATAATAGACAGTGTTATTACCATGTATTACAACAAACTGCATGATGTAAGATACCCTGTCTTCTCTTGGGAATGGTTTGCTCTTCGTAGTAGAGGGACAAAGAACAAGATTCAATTACCAGAAAGTCACCTCTCAAACTGAAATTTCCAGGGGGTTATTTATTTCACTTTAACATATTAAACTATGTGGCGTGTGTTGTAGAAATGTGTTGTCTTCTGTTGTTGTGCTGCTTGAGAGCCAACAATGAGGAGGCCTGTTGCAGGGTTAGGTAAACTCTTACTTGAATGGATTGGTCATGCCATATTAAAGCAATTAGTGCTTCTCGACCAGCAGAGAATGGAGATTTCCCAGTACCTCCCTCAGGCAGCTGCTTAAGTGATGTTCACAGTTTAAGCTAATTCCTTTCATACAGACTGGAGGTTTTGGGCTGAGGAAACTGGAGATAGGATTACATTGCCGTATATTACATGTACCAATAATGAGTATCAAATTGTAGAATTTGGAAAACTGCATTTCATATTCTGGCCTGAGAACTAGCACCCATCTTTCCATGCCAACATTTTACCTTCTGGTGATCACTACCAGTTGAAAAGAGGATTGCCTTTGCCATAGTAGCCCTGCACTAGTACTGGTTGTTTTGCAATCATTTGAGGTGGGCAAATCCAACCTATCCATGCTGGTGGGTGAGATCTGCAGTGCTATCTGCAGATCCTCACTGGTGTGTTATCCACACCAACCACATTCTCAAAGTCATGGTGTTCTTGCGTCCAGCAGACATGCCTCAGTTGGAGGGTGTGTGAGAGCCTGGAGTGCACCAACAGGCTCTACGTGCTCTGACCAGCTTGTGGTTACAAGATGTTTATCTTTCTGTAAAGCCCTTTTCTGCAGCCTTCCCTCCTGCCTCCCAAGATTTTGCTCTTTTTCCTTCTTCAGCTCTTTGTTACGATATAGCTGTTTTCAGAGGAGCCTTATCCAGGGTTACGCAGCTGCACCATGTCAGACCTGACCTTGAACACAGGCAGCTGACAGAGGGTAGTTGATGGGATTTGTATCACCATGCATTACCTGTAAAGTATTTCCTATAGTAATTTTGATGGTAGAGTTTTCACTCTGTCATTTTACAGGCTGTTACAGACCCACTGTAGAAAAAATATTCATACTATACTTGCCCTGAGCTTAAAACACATCAGACTGTTTGCATCCACAGTGCTAACGGTGCCAGTGTGTGTCATGAGCCACACCATATTCTGTCTGTCTGCACGTGAGACTTGCACAAACACTTTAAGCCTAATAAGACATTTGATAGACATGTAGGCAGTTGCTCTCTAGTGTTGACACTCCCCTGCACAAGGGAAAAAGTGCAAAGAGTGCCACAGTCCCTTACAAAGGAGAGATATGGCATTTAACATCAAAATATTTAAAACAACGTATAAAGAATCTGTTTACAAGGCCACTCCAGCCTGAAAATAAAGAACAAGCCAACCTGGCCGTAGGTTAAAAGATGGGGCATTATGCCACAAAAGACAAGACAGTCTGCCTTGGTTATAACTTGAAGTCAGATACTCAGGTCATGGAGAAAAGCTCACATGCAAAAAGAACCCAAACGTTAAGTTTGCAAAAAGAACAGCCAGAAACCCAATGCGTTAATGCCCTCACTCGATGTGAGAGTGGAAGGAAAGCAGGCTTGACCCTTGTTTTCACTGATAAGTAGTTGTGGGGAGCAGTCAGATGTGCTACAAAGGCTGGAGGCTTCAAGTGCGAGAACTGGAAGGATCTTGTGGTACACTGCTCCCATACTGATGTGTGGTGGGTCTTTAGCTGCTGCTTAGCTTCTGGCTTGCTTTTCTGTGACTATCTCCTGTCTACTAATGGTGTCCACTGTCAGATCACATATATACCCTAAGCAAAGCCTGTTTTTTACACTGCCATTCCCCTTAAGCAATGTATTCTTGTTTTAGTGAGCATCTAGGTACCTATGATTTTAAAGTATTGAAAAGATCTCAAGCCATTCCTGTATTGCTTTTATTAGGCTTGCTAAGACATAAATATTTTATTTCTTACTTAGATTTCAGTTGATGGCTTCAGAAATATTGCCAATGGCTGCAGAGGGATTCAAGATTTGCTAATCAACGAAATGCCAACTCTTACAGACAGGTGTATTCAAGTAAGAAATTGAAAAGAAATCTGTACTTTGAGAAACTTTTTGATGTTGGAACTGGGTTATCCTCTCAACTGACTTTAAAGAAAGTTATGCAGATACAATTGAAGAGGAAAATTTCTCCCTGAAAACATTTTGTAAAGCTATTACCTAGTTACGTTTATAAATCTTGCTCACTTGCAGTCACTTTCAGAAAATTTCAGTTGTCTTCTTTTGCTACATGGGTATGGCTGAATTATGGCCTTCCGGTTTGTGAATGAGTTTATAAATTTTTCAGTGTTAAGCAAATATAATATACAGGAACAGCATTCTGCTACTGATTTTGCCCCTGATATTTCAGGCTTCTGCAAAAATGATTGTTAACTAGATCACTGTCTCGGGTGCCTGCTGTACTTCATGTCTCCAGTTACTTACGTCTTTTCCTTGTGTTCCCATAATAATAAATATATGGAGAATTTCAGTAGTTTATATACCACTCACTGTCTAGAAGTTACTGTTAAAATGGATTATAACTATTTGTTTGAAATTGTAACATTCAGTCTTACATGCAGAATATTTGCTGGTCTTTTGTAATGTGACAGTATAGGTACATTAATATTATTTGACCTTTTTCCCTTTGAAGGCTCTGGTTGAAAAATGCCAACAGATAATGTCTGTTGTCTTTCTTGACTCTCCACATCTTTCTGATACAACTTTTAAAGCCCTTGCTGAATGTAAACTTGTCAAGGTCACCATTGAAGGTTAGTATAATGATTCATAAAATTATTAGGATGATGTATTTTTAAAATTCATCCATATAATTTGAAATAAATCTTCCAGCTGATTTCAGTGGTATTTGGATCAGGCCCTTAATGTATTTCAGATGTGTAACTTACATCTTTGTATATTTCAACAGGGAATAACCAAATTACTGATTTAAGTTTCAAGTTGATGAGTAAAGGCTGCCCATACATCAGGCACATTCATATGGCTGATTGCCAGAAGATTACAGATGCTAGTCTTAAGATGATTTCACCATTGAAGCATATTCTTGTACTGAATGTAGCAGACTGCGTAAGGTACTATATCACATCCAGATTTCTGTAAACCATTGCAAAGGAATTTTAGTAAAGTTAATTATACTTGTAATCAGTTCTGTTAGCACATCTTTCAGTTTCAAAAATAAATTCCTAGAATGTTAATACACGTATCTTAATATTTAAAAAAATATTTTATGCAAGTAGTTTTTTGTTCCTGTATCATGTTTGCAAAAATCCATTATTATTCTAGTTCAAGCAAAAAAATCAACTGTAGATGTAATATTACTTAATAGCCATGCCATATTTTACTGCTGGACTGTGGCTACAAAGATGAAAAGGATAACCAAAGACAATGCCAGTGCCACAACTCTATTAGAATTTGGATATTGTTTAATTCTGTGACTATTAAAATAATACTTTATCTAGTACTAAGATATAAATGAAACTGCCAATTTTTTACAATTACCAAGACAACATTTTAATTTATGTTGTAGAGGAAGGATATATTTTATGTGAAGACTGCTGTCCACTTCAGGTGTGTCATGTATCAGTAGAAACAAAGACAAATGAAAGGGCTTCCAAAGCTGCATGCTTGTTCCCTGTTTTGTGGCACAGTGATGGAGTCAAGAGTGGGAGGGAGCAGGGAAGGCAAAAACTCCAAACATTTCAGAGTCAACAGACCTATAAAATAATACAAAGAAGCTAGAATTGCTGCTTATCCTAAAATTTCTGACATCATGTAAAGTTTTAGGGATTCTGCTTTAATGTGTAACTGAAGTACTTTTTGTGCCTGTTAATGCTGTATAAAAATCTGATAACATTGCATGTAGATGAGCTGAGAAGTGCTGGAGTAATATAATGGCATCCTGTTGGTAGTTCAGCTGGGCAGATGGGACAGCTGCTTGCATTTTCTGGTTTAACATTTAGAAAGCTGGATTTTCCAGTCTGTTAGCCAAATCTTGGGCTGTGAGTGTGTTTGCACGTCTACTGTCTCTACTGCTAAAGAATTGCTGAATTACCTTAACAAAACTTTTAAAGCAGTTGTAAAGCTATTGTAAAACTCTGTACTTCCATTATTGCTTTTGCAGACACTTGTAAAAGTTTCATCATTAACGAAGTTATAGATTGTAACACATCTAAACTTGGTAAAGAGTTTCTCTGAAGAGATAAGAAACTACAAAAGGGGGATTGTTAGTATTTATGTTTCTCTTATTTGGACAGTATGTTGCTATAAAAATTCACATTGTGAGTTAGAAACATTTAGGAATTTCTCATAGAAATCAAGGGAAGCACCATACTGGTGGTAGAATCTTAAGAACAGATTTTGAAATGCTTAGCCTTCTTAGTGCTCTTCATCAGTTTCCTTTTTTTCGTAGACATTTTATCTTAGTCGAAGAGTCTAAGTTTTTGTAACTTAGTCATATGGAAAATTTTTTGAGAAATGAAAGGGACAGAAAGAGCAAATCTAACAATTCAGAATTCTTAAATTACAGGAAGTATTTGACTACGTGTGAACAATGAAGACAGAAAATTAACTGATCATGATTATTAGAATTAAGAAATAATAGAGATGTGAGTAAAAAGGTGTCTAAAAATGGACACAGGCAATGTGGTGGTCCATACCCTTGTTACATTTGCCTAGTTTAAGTATGTTATCTTCATGTATGATAAAGCAGTGTGTGGCCTGTGTTCTTATACAGTTAATCAGCTGACTAGAGAAACTTAGCATGTGTATTTACAGAACAATTATTTCAAAAGTTATAATGTGGCTATTTCAGCCCTCAAGCCCACTGTGGTTACAGAATATCTGGGTTTTTTAAAATTCAGTTGACTGTATTGCCAGGCTCTGCATTCCTTACAGAGTTTATGCAAGTTAATTATTCTGAAAGTACATTTCTTAAATTTATCTGTCTTGCATGAAAAACAACTGCACTGTGAAATAACACCAAAACTACCACAGTGGTTGAATTATTGCAGAGTGATTACTTTAACACTTTATGAATTATAGCTTCATCTGTAGCTTGTGGTCACACAGTGAGGCTCTGTTTGGGTTATCGTTTTATTAGTAGTGCTATTCATACCCATATGTTTCTAGGACTTTGGGATTTGCAGTGATTCTTTGCAACAAACTGTACAAGCCAAAATTCTGTCCTACAGAATTCTGGTATTAATTTTTTATTCATCAGGGAACACAGAATAAATACTGGGAAGGTATTGAAAAGCTAAGTGTACAAGTAATGTTAAACATACCAGAGATATGAACTGTACTGAAACACTTACTCAAGTTGTAGTCAGCTCTCTAACCCTCTCAGCTTGGCTGAAAGACTTGATTTTTATAACCTTTGTGTATATTATGACTTAGCAATTCGTGTGTGAGACATACAATTGATTAAGTGAAACACTCCAAGGATGAATCAGGTTAGCTCTTCATGCATGTGTACACTACAGTTACTACATACATATACTACGTTATGACTTTGGCTTCTGTGCTAGAAGATCATTTTCCCTTTAAATTATTTCAGTTCCTTAAATTAACAAAGATACTAAAACAAATAGTACTCTAAAATGTTTAAACAGGTTCTGATACATTCTAGATAGATATATTTTCCAAGCTCTCTCTTGGAGTGCTATCATATCTGAATGTTGGAACTAATGGAAGTTCTTATAATCTCCAACAGACTTTTTTTCAGAAAGTTCTGGTTTTCAGCAGTTCCAAAGAGCAGCATCTTTCTAATCAAGCCATTAATTTTTCCGACTCCTTTGGGGTTTTAAAAGCTATTATACCATTATTAATTTCTGCTTATCTACAATGCAGGCTGCTGAATGCAAATTGTGTGTTGACTTGTATGGAGTAGGAAAAATACATATTATAAATGTTGCCTACATTTCTGTTTTAGAATCAGTGATGGAGGTGTAAGGCCATTTGTACAAGGTTCTTCAGGAGCTAAGCTAAGAGAGCTGAATTTGACTAATTGTATTCATGTCACTGATGCTTCAGTCACAGAAATAGCACAAAGGTACCATAGTCCACCACAATATTTTTCTAGTGTGGTTAAACTTTCAGCATATTTCTAATGTTAATGTTCTCAATATGTTAATAAATGGGTAAAATTATACAGCCAATTATATACTGAAAATTGTACTAGATAAACGACTAGTCCCTTTTGTCATTGTGAATCTCTGAAAAAATGATCCATTATATAAAGGGGAATTCATCAATATAAATATGTAAACCTGAGAAGTCTTAATTTTAGGGGAAAAAAGTGCTTAAATGGTGGTTGTTAGTGACAAAACTGCATTAAAATATTAGTCACATTTTTGTAAACTCAATAAATACTGCTGTCTGCACAAACAAAAAGCACTCTATTGCTAAACTTATATTCCAGTTCCTCAGAAGGAGTATTGGATAGCTGAGCATCTGTTTGAGGAGTCACATTTCTCAGGTCTTCTGGTTTGGTTATGGAAACATATAGTTTAAGGGCTTACTTACGCAGTAAAATTCAGTCTTCCATGTATGGTCAGTGAGTGCTGATTTGCAGAACCTGGCAATGTCTTTATTTGCTGTGTACCATTACTTGTGTAGCCTGTAGCTGGGTGTGGGTACAGCCATGGGGTCCTGAATTCTGTCATTGCAGTGAGCTTTGAAGTTTCTGTGCAAGATACAAGGGATTTGGAGATGGGGACAAGTCAAGCACCAAACTAATTAAAAAAATATTTTTATTTGTAATACAGCTCCTTGATTTTCATATTTTGATTTAATTTCATTGCTGTTCATGGTTTGAAATATTTGCAATGCTTATGCATTATAAGTATAATCCTTGGAGATGCCTATGTAAGCTAGGTATCAGAGTCTGGTATAATTCCAGGGGTTTAGAGTGCTTATTTTCATAGGTCCCCTGAAAAAAACTTAGCAAGGTTTATTACAAAAATGTACTTGCTATACTACATTTCTGTAACAAAAGTGGAAAGATGACATTTCTGTTTGTTTTGGGTTTTTTTTAAATTTAATTTAGATGTCATGAATTGACCTACCTAAATCTGTGTCACTGTGAAAATGTGACTGATGCTGGCATTGAAGCTTTGGGAAATATGTCATCATTGATTTCTATTGATCTCTCTGGAACCAGCATCTCAGATATGGTATGTATATGATTAAAGAATGAAGAATGTGTTTACTATTTATCTAGGCTTTCTGAAAAAATGCAATAAAAATCCATTCATTTAAAAACCTGCATGGATATGAAGCAGTGGAGTTACAGTATCATGAAGATATATTTTAGAAATGTATATTATACAATATTAGCCCATGTATAGGCAGTACCCAATAAAAGGTAATTCTTACATTGGACAATTCTCAAATTTGAAAGAGAGAAGCAGAAACTGTCAAAACGAGAAAGTTTTGCTGCTGTGAAACTGATCTGAAAACAATGTTTGTGAAACAGAAATTTTTTTGCTCCAGGATGATTAGACCTCAGGAGAACTGGAAAAAAAAAAAAAAAAGCTATTTTTTAAATTTTAAATTTGTAAAAATTGTGTTTTTCATGAACTCGATTTTATGGAGAAAAATCCTGTATATTAGCTCTAGCAGAGGCACTGCTCTACACTGTGGTCTAGAAAATAATTGCTAGTGAAAGAATTACTAACAAGGTATCTTCAATGTGTCAAGTTGCTAAGACTCTGGAAAGCAAAATAGCAAGTGTGGGAGCCAGGTTAAATGTCGCAGGCCTCCTCATTAGATGTTCTTGGCAGCCTTGTGCACAGGGTTCAGAGCCAGTTCTGCCATTTCTTTTACTTTTGGGGCAAACTCTCTTCACTGAACACAGAAAACTAGGAGAAATCTTGTGAAGAAAACTTGCCATAGAGACTATTCACTTGGTCACTGTTCAAACAGAATTCTGACCAAGAACTTTATTATTTGGCTCTAACACAGAGTTTGTGAAAAAAGTAATTAAAATGCCTGTATCTTTTATGGAGGCCTGGGAAAAAAAAAAAAAAGCTAAATAAAGAGGGTTGGGAAAACCAAGAAGACTTCATGTAATGCGATCATTTAAAATATCATGAAATTATATCTGAATGAAATTTATAATGCCTTGAATTACAGTCCCACAATGTTTCAACATAAATGTTTTCTTTCTCCTTGTCTGCCACAGCTAGTCTTTTAAAATGCTGTGTTGCTTCTTACTCTAGTTTTCACATAGCACAACCCATGACCTCGGCAATAAGCCAAGCTCTTTTGCTTACACTGCATTTCTAAAGCACTGAGTTGCCTCCCTCCCACAAGACAGATAAATTAACCTGGAAATGGACCATTTATAATTTTCTGTGATTTCTGATCTGATTGCTAGTAGTAGGTACAAAACTGTTATGGTTTTCACTGTTTGCTGTGTTTTAAGTATGTAACATTCGCACATGTATAATAAATACATTTTCTAATCTTAAAACATGATTTGAGAAAAGGAAATCTAGCAGTCTGCTTTGTAACAAGCTACTATTTGTATGCATTGACTTTATATTATGCATTTTATTAGCATATAGATGAAGTTGTATTAAGATACCTTTCAATTTAGACTTTGTAAGTACTGTTGCCAAATTGCTTTCAAAATGTAGCAGAGAACACATTTTATGTGCAGTAATTGACACCATTATGCTGTGCTGATAAAGAGAAATTGTAAGGCTCATATGCTTTCCTGTAGTCTGTGCAGCAGATCTCTATTGCTTTTGCTGTCTTGCTTTTTGGTGTGAAGCACGTAGAATGGGCAGCATAGATTTGCACTACACAGGAGAATTTTCCTTTCTTAGATTTTCATATTACAGCAGAATCATTCTGCCCATAAAAGCAGAGCAGAACTTACTGCAATAAGGATGACATATACTTAAGGAAAAGACAGAGGAGAAAAGATACAGTCGTCAGATTTTCTTGCAGATTTGTACTTCAGGTATGACCGATTTAAATGTTAATCAAAATGGAAGGTTTTTTCCACTATTGGTGCCTTCCTCTGTAGTTTCTCTGGTGCCAAATAAGTGAAATGTTCCTGTTGCACTCTTTCATTTAGGGAATGTGTTGCATTTGGAAGAAATATATTGACTCTCAGAATTTTCCTGACAAGATCTTGTTAATAGAAGAATAATTACAGTACCCTGTAGACTCACAGTAATTTAAATATGCAGTGCTAATAAGAAATATAGCACTCATCTCTCTCCCATGTTTGGAGAAGTTTGTTATCCTTGTCCTGAGTCTACTTGTCAACAGAAAGACTAGGAAATGAATAAAAATAATCACTGCATGTATTCAAATTTTGGTATTCTATAGAAAGTTATGCATTTTACATTGAGAGAAAGTGCCTAGGCAAACTTCTAAACAGAACCTAGAATAAGGCAAGTAATTCATCACGTTTAAGGTTGTAGGTACACTTACATGTCTTGCTAAATAAGAATCAAAGACCGTTCATTAACAAAAGCAGATATCATCCAGTGAAGAGGGTATCAACTTTATACATATGAGAGACTGGTGGCATGCCAAAGATGTTGCTGCACTTTTTTCATTAGGGCTTTGACTATATTGCTCTTACTCATATAAAATGCATAACATAAAATAAAACACAATTAGATTTAAAATACTAATTTATTCACTTAGTTATTTTAGCATTCATCCTTCTACATTTCAGAAAATATTTCCTTCTTTATTCAAAATTGATTTTTTAAAAATAAATTCACACATACTTTTAAGTCTCAATAACTTTTTTTAATAATGGGAAGGACATTTGCTCTGTTTTTGTCACTCCTGAAGTACTAGAAATTGGTTTCTTAGAGTTACAAACAACTTAAAGAGACTTAGAAATGAAAAGATTTGCAATTTAATGATAGCATTTTTTTTTTTTTAAGATGCAATGACAGTGCAAAAGATGTTGAGTTCTTTGAAAAAACTACCTTTAAATTCTTTGAAAAAACTCCCTTTTTTCTTGCTAGCCTTCTATCCCTCATTGTTTTCCTTCACCTTTTGCTCTCCTAAACTCCCTGGAATAGGGACCATAGGTTTCTGGGTTTTAAATTGTGAGTATTGTGAACATTTTCATGAATGCATAGATAATACTGTAATGACAACTCACTTTAGATATCATTGTAAAGGCATTTACAATACATGCAAGGTGTTTAAGCTTCTATTATGGAGCTGGAAACACTGGCATTTAGGGCTAAAACCTATTTATCTTTCTTATAAAAGCAGTCCCAGTGACTCAGTGGAAATGCTTCCATGAGTTAGAGAAGCAATTTTATTTATAAGCTTTATTCTTGTGCCTTCCATATTTTGGTAAAATATCTTGAACTGTTTCTTTTGTCTATATGATACAGCTTTGGCAGCTTTGCTGCAAGTCTGAGAGGCTGAAAGTGTGCAGCTGCCTAGCTTTCCTCGTTCTGACACAAGCCGCTAATGCGTGTGGCCTGGACCACCTATCTTCTTGTGACATAAAAACCCATGAAGTATAGAAGTGTCAGGACATTTGAAGAAAGTGTCTTAAGTCAAGCAGGATTTAGACAGAAAAAGCATGGCAAATAGTAATAAAAGGAATTGTTAAAGTAACTTAGTTGACTCTTGAGATACATAAAGCATCCAGCAACAAAACCAGTATATGCCCTGACATAGACTCAAGGAAGCTTAATATCAATGGTGAATTATATGCAGCGTAATAAAGAGAGAAAAAAATAGCCTAACACATAAAAAATCGGTAAAATACTTTAAAAATAGGAAGAACCCTGATGATACACTTCTGAAATCAAAGATAAAAAGGAAGTAGGAACTATACAAAGAAGTATTCTTTGCTTCTGCATTTTCTTCCACGATGACTGTCATGCATGAAATTATCTCTTGTAATCATCCAAGGCCCCATTCCCTCTTCTGGCTGAAATGCTGCCTCAAGAATTATCTGTGGCATCAAGTCAGCTGATAAGTCACAGATTTTTTGCATCCTGTGTGTAGTTACTCTTTAAAGTTGAGGATCATTTGTAATCATTGGGAAGTCTGGAGTAGTGGTTATATGGATGTATACACAGTTAGCTCAGCTTTCTTATGTGTTTGTACTTAATGATCTTCCGATCTTGGCTGGTCTTGAAGGCTAGGCTGCAACACAAATATTTACTAATATTTGAATAAAAAGTTTCTAAATAGGGGAAAAAAAACGCCCCAAACTGGTATTTTGGCTTTCCACAGTTATCTAGAGTAATTTCTTTGCACTCTTAGTGAGCTTCTGAATCTATGGTGACTTGAATCCATAGCTCGGCTCCACGTTTTGGTCTGTTAGAAAACTAGGCCAGCAGGACTGAGTAAGCCTTTTGAAAGTTAAGGAAAAAATGTTATCAGGTCTAACAGATATAACCAGCAACAGACTGCAAATGGATTAGCTGCATTTGATTTCCAAAGGAAAGGATGTGACAAATCACACGCATTCCCAAGGCAGGGAAAAGGAAATGTTAAAATATATTAAAGTGGGCTCCAAACTCAGATGTTAGCACTCCAGTTTGCTTGGGAGAACAGAGAAAGAGAGAATTTGACCTGGAGTCTTAGCAAGTTAATTCTGCATAGAAATAGGAAATACTAACACAGACTCATTACAATCAATGGCAGATGTGCTAACACCTTGAGTCCCAATGCAAAACAGTAGGAATTAAAGGTACTTAGCAATGCTGAAAATTAGGCTCGATATTTTTACAGGACGTTTTGTTACAATGGAAGCCCTGTTGTCTGGACTTAGTGTCAAGAAATGTTGGCAACCATATTTCATAAGTTATGATCTGGTCTAACTGCAAATGGTGTTAGGTACAGAAACACAATTTTATGGCATGCATTATACACAAAGTCATACAGATGGATTTCTGTACTGCAATAGAGAAATGTCTCTACAGTTCCTGTAAACAGGCCTGACCTACCTTTACATTAGCTGAGGTATGGGAAACAGTATAGCTACATTTGCTTAAGAATTTACCCATTTTCCAGAAGGTTTTTGCTATCTGAAACTGAACTTTGTTCCGCTACATATGTATTGTTATTAGCAAAATGATACTGCGTGATAGGAATTACATTCTTCTCTTCTAGTATTTGCTCCATGAAACTGGTGCCGGACTGTGGCTAATCTGTGCAGAAATCTGAGCATTTTAGAGGATAAGCTGAGTCACTTAATATTAAAAGGCTCAGAAATAGAAGGTGGGAGATACCTCTTAAAAGCTGTCTGCCAAGACTGGGGTCACTTTGAGGTCAATCTGTTTGGTTTGGGGTATGAACAGGAAGTAACATCTGTATATCTCTGGAACATAAAGATACATTACAGATGCTGACCCGTAAGGTTACAGAGAGATATGTGAACAGAAATCTCAGAAGTTGAAAATAGCATAGCATATGGTTATTGTTAGTGAGAGGTGGTACATTCATTGCAGTCCACAGTTGAAAGGCAGAAACTTGCAGCTTGTGAAAATAAAGAGTTGTTCTTTGATACGCCATAGCCTCAGATGACTTTTGTCTCTAGCAAGTGAAGACCCTCACCAACTGGTACAGTCGATACTCATTTTCTCATCTACAAAAACCATGGTGAAATAATAATAAATGAAGTTCTGCAAATGTTTGTAGGCCTCACATAATAAAGTAAATGAAACAGAACAAAAAAGTAAAAATTGCTTGGAAAAAACCAGCTGTTGGAGAGGAATAAGAAGTTTCTTTTAAAACTGTTTTCTAAATGGAAATGGTAATATACATGCTATACAAGAGATACAGGACAAAGTCTTCCCTTTCTCCATGGCAACAGAAGATTGATCCAAGATACATGGGGTGATTTCTTTATGTTAAAGGGGAAATATGGTTTTGGAGACACATAGGGTAGGTGATCCTAGTCTGTATGCTGCACAGTATTTCTTTTGCTAGCATTTATTTCCAGGAGTTCCAATGATAATATGATAGCTCTGACCATATCTTTCAAAAATGTCTGGAGGCTTAGTATAGAAGATAAAAGTCTCCAGAAATAGGTCAGTATCCTGGATGGGGATCCCTGATGTTATTTATCAGGGAATACTACTGAGTAAATCAGGAAGTCTAATAAAACTAGTGATAATTGGCTCCTTTGTATATATGTTAAATACAAAAATAATAATTACAAATTTCATATAGATTAGGTTTATTTTTTTGAAAAGTAAAAGTTTTGTAGTTTTTATATGTAATAGACAGTTCCTAATGACATTCCTTGTCTTCCATGTCTTCACTCTTTCCCTTCTCAAATCTGGAATTATTAATGAAACACCTCAAAGGAGACCTTGATTTTCACCAGGGGAAAAAATGTTGTTCTGTGATTCAATGTCACTCTTGTAATATAAAATGATTGTAAATTAACTTTGAAGTCATAGCATCATTAGTTGTCATGTAGCAAAAAAGTCTTTATAGTATTCTCTAGTATTTCATTACCAAGTACATTAAAGTGGTGCCACTTTTAAAGAAAAATGCAAGAAGAAATTATGTCCATAAGGTCACACCTACCACTATCAGTCTCTGCTTTAAGGAATTCAAGTTCTGACGTAAACCCATTTGGGGTTTAAGTACATAACTGTTTTTTTGTCTTGAATAGGAGTGCTCTGGTCAACAAAAATTTGAAATCTGTATATTTTAATGAAGCTGTTGAAAGTAATGGTCACCACATAACTGCATCTGCTGAGAAAAATGCAAATGTCTCTGTTTTTATAAGTACCCAGGATTGGAAATCTCTGTCGTTGTTCCATTTTTTATTTTTATTTAGCCTGTGAGATTTCAGGAATTTGCAAAATTTGAACTCCAGCCGCACTTTTCCAGCATTATCATTACAGTGTCCACATCTGGATCCCAGACACTACATGTGTTTATTTTTTCAAGATGATATTTCCTCTCTGTGCCGTGCTGTTTGCTGCCTAATTGTAGATAATTTATTAACCATATGGAATAAAGTAATAACTTTGTCTTTCAGTAAAGTTTACTTTATTGATATGAAGCACAGAGATATTCTGCTGTGACTATCAAAATACATTTTACAAAATCAACATTTAATTCTCCTTTAAATTAAGACAGTTTAGGATTAGAACATGGTCCTGTTTCCTGGTGTACAAGCAGTAAAAAAATCACAAAGCATCTTCAGATCCTTTTGCACTCCTAAAATATGAATTTACCAAAGTTTTCACCTCCCTGTTGTCTTGAATATGGGGGTTGTTCACGCACCTATGAGTGTGACTGCACCATTTCAAATGTTGTCTTGTACCATAGCTGTAGCCATAAAGCCCTGACTGGTAAGCAAATCATAAAGGCAGCAATTTTAAGGTATTATTTGGTCTTAGCAGATAGTATTTTGTTCTTTCAACAAAAAAAATTGTGAAAAGTTCTTTCAAACCCAAATTTTGGAGGAGATCTGTAAAAGTATTTTGGTTTATGAGAGTCCTGGTCTGTGTCCTGTGGAAGTATTTCACACCACACTACTTTTCTTCAGTTTCTTTCTTTCTGAACAGGTCGGAAAATCTAATTTTTTGCTTTCTCAGTTGAATTATTTCTGCAAAGAATTCTTAAACCTTGTATATTCTTCAAGCAAAAAGCGGAGGATAAACTATATGCATTCTGCTGAAGAGAATGTCTTAAAATGTGCTGTAATTCTTAGATAGACATTGGATATTATTGTCCATCTTAACATATTAAATGTAATTACATATAATTGCATGTTTTGATTTTTAAGATTAATTTTTCTGGATTTTTTTAGGGTTTGCGAGCCCTTGGCCACCGTGGAAAAATAAAGGAACTTTCTCTATCAGAATGCAAAAACATCAGTGATACTGGGATTCAGGTAAAACTTCACTTCTTTTCTTGGTGTTTCCTGGAAGCCTCTCTATTTCTTCAAATTAACCATGTCCAAAACCAATCTTATTTTACTCTGTACGTCATCATTTATTCTTCATTACACTGTTCTACACTCTCACTCTTGCAAATGATTCTCCTCTTTCATGCCTTTCCATTTTTTTTTCCATTCCTTCCATGAATTTTAATGCATCTTGAATTCTGCTTGAGTCTGAAATTCACGCCACAAGAGCCTTAATTTCTACTGAATTGTACTGTGCACATTGCAATCTAAATTGCTGGTATTTTTATTTCTTTCTTGCTCTACAAATCCTTCACCAATTTCTATCTAAAACATACTTTTCCCATCACTGGCGTGGGCTTTCAGGTCTTGCTTTCTGCTTCTTTAGTCAGTCATTTGCTGAATGCCATATTTAGATGACTTAGTATGCCTAGCTCAATGGAACAGTTGAATTTCTTTTAGTCTGTTACACTTTGTTCATCATGGCTGCTGATAAGTTACCACACATCATTATCTCTTAGAGACACAAAAATATGTCTCAATATACCTCTAAAGGCATATGTCTTACCAGCATAAATGGTATGATTACTATGATTAAAAATAACAAATTATATTTCAATGAGAAATGCATGTGGATCTTCTCCAGATTGAATACATGTCTTACCTGTTTTATGGGTAAAACAGCACAAATTGCACTGTGTCATTATTTGAATAAAACCTTTAAAAATGTCCTACTGTCCTGGACACATCAAATGCGTAATTTATTCATATCTAACGATGAAACTAATCTGCTAGAAAATGGACTACATGTATTTTAAGCTAGATGTTTGAAATACTGACTTCTTAGTCTAAAGATCTCATCATGCTCACAGCAAGACATCTATTGAATCTCACTAAACTTCATTTTTTCCATTGTTTTTATTTTTTAAATTACTATTATATACAGTGGTTTTGAAATTTAAATATTGGATCTGGACAATATAAAGGTAGATATTGTTCTTAATAAAAAGATTAGGTTAAAACATATATCGTTTAGTGTTCTGATCTCATACTTAGCCTATGAACTTAGAAATTTCCCAGGGTCGATAATCTTTATAAAGTAATCAAACAGGAAATTATTTAATTTGTAGAAAGGCAGCCTACAAATTGAAGTTGCTACAAAGGCAGTTATGTACATTGATAAGTTATGAAGTTACACAGTGAGAAAATACTTTCTCTTTTGAATAATCAGCAGTTATCATAGAAATACTAATACTAATACAGTATTTTAATTTCATTTTACAATGCTTATAATTTTTTTGTATTTCTGATTTACTGACTTTTTTTTTTTAATGAATGTCAACAAGGAGACTTGTCATCCAAATATTTATTAGACTTACACTATCATCACAGCAGTAACTACATACTAAATTCTGATTTATTAGTACTCATTGTCTTGTTTTGGTAAAATCAGTTATTTGGTGTTACTGTAATTCTTTTTATGGGTAAAGCATTGCACTGGAAACTGGAAAAGATTCAGAGAGTGTAGTAGGGATGATCAGAGGTATGGTACAATCTCCATAAAAGGAACAGATAAGTAAGCAAGGAACCTGCGGTCTGGAAAGGAGATGGCTGAGGGAATACAACTGAGATCTGTTCAATCGCAAGTGGCATGAAAAGGGTGGATAGGGGTCAACTTTTTGCTGTTTACTTACATACATAATCTAGTGGGCATGAAATGAACCTAGTTTGAAAATTCAGAATGAAGAAAGGGAGATGACTGTTTCCAAAATGTATAGTTAAACTGTGAAATTCCTTATCCTTATCACAGATTGCTTGAAGTTTACCTAAATACTTAAGGGGATTTGACAAATTCAATATGGTTGCATAGATTTACTGCTTTGTGTTTCAGAACAAAAAAAGAAATAAACACTAGCTGGTAACTTTACTGTAGAAAAAAGAACCATCCATCTTGTTAGGAAGGAGGGGGGATTTACATCCAAATAAGATTCTGTAACTGAGAATTGTTCCTAACCATATGTAACAGAAATGCTTAAATCATGTTTTTTAATTATATCAATTGCATGCCCATAAACAGTTGTAGATCATAAGGCTGCAGGTACAGGCAATGCCATCACATAATCCCCGTCTTCATCTTCTACATTTTTTTCCATTATAAAGCTCTGACATCCATCATTTCATACCCATATATTGTACGAATGAGTCAGTTGTTGCTGTACTACAAGGGATGCATCTGGATTGAATCTTGTTACCAACATACACGTCAGGCCATTAGGATTTGCTTCTTTAGGAATAATTCTGACTCGCCTTTCATGAATGTTCTGTGTAAAGTTCCATGTTTTTAACCAAAACAATGACCAAGTATGTACATCTTGCGTACCTCACTGAAAGCTGTGTAGCACCAGCACTGCTGCTTTCAGAGCAGAATATTCACTTCTGCATTGTGCTATGCTTATGGCTAAGAAGCTATTTCAGTTGTCTCACTATGTAGATTAAGTTCAAAAAAAGACTGTGAAAAAAGAAGTGCGTATGCTTTCCTTGTCTGCCATGTGAATTTGAACTTTTTGAGGAAGAAAGCATCAGCAGGGAGTACATGTAGGAGTTACAGAAGCCATATTGTCGTGGATCTAGGGAGGGCAGGAGAAAGAAGAAGAGATATGAAGAAACTTGAAACAAAATGCCAAGTCCTTTTTTGTAAGTTGAATCTAAGGATAAGAATTTATGGAAAATTTGTAGAGTAACCCCATTGTATGCTGCATGCCTTGGTTATCCTTTGATTATATAAAGAACATTTAACTTATGTGAAAAGAAAATGCATATTAAGAGGGCTTTAATAATACCGTTAAAGTAAATTGCTGGAAAGTTATAAGATAACTAAATAATATAACCAAAAATAATATAAACAGAAATTATGTTGACTGTATAGTGTTAATTCTTTTACTTGTTCCCAGGCATTCTAACAATATGTAAATGCTTATGTGATCACATATTTTGTATATATATATATCTTTGCTCATTCGTAAGTCAGATGCTGCTCACTTAATGAGCAGCAATTTAGTATTTCATATTTTCATTGAGGCTTGTGCGTGTCCTCAGGCCTTATTTACACAGAATGAAAATTGCGCAAATAAGTTAGAAAATTGTTATTTCCTTCATATGGTATTCAATTCTTTGTAGTGTCTAAATGTTTTGCAAACATTAATTATTTTCACAACTTTTTCTGTTGTTCTCTTTATAGGCATAGGACCAGGGATACAGAGATGAAGAGAGCAAACAAAGCTCCATTCCCTGTGATTGCAAATACAATTTTAGTGCTATTTGCAAATTAATGTAGGGGTAGACTTAAAGTTAAGAGCAAATTCAGAACCTAACTTTGAAGGATATTTTAAATATGTGTGTAGACAAACTATGCCAGTAAAAACAAGATACACATATCTCACAGACATTGAAATCTTGGCTTCAGCTTGTGCTACATACCCTAGCTGAGAATGTAGTGATTAAGTCATCACATTTGAGGCCTAATGCTGAAGGGAGTGCAGTTTCTCTTACACATGGAGAAAAAACATTCAGTTACTGGGTTTAGAATCTTTCTGTATTGCAGGTAACCAACAGCCTGTAGAGCTAAGATTGAAATAGGAAAGGTACAGAAGCCAATTAATATAAATTCTGAATTGTCCACTCTAACCAATCCTAAGTTAAACCATTGGCATTCTAATATTTTTGTAAAGTAAAACAAGAACCCAGAGCCCAAGAAGCACTGCCTTGCTACAGCTGTACTGATAGAAAGAAAAAAGAAGCTAGAGTGAGGATACAGACAAAAAGTTCTAAAATTCCGGTCTATGAAACAAATTTCAGACTTAAGTTTCTTTGCATCTGTTTAGGTAAGACTTGTGAAAATCACACAGAATCACGTAATTTCTGGGCATAACAAAGCTAGTATTTTCTAGCGATCAACTATATGTCAGTGTCCAAGTTCCTGTTTTACAGAAGAAAAAAATAGCTATGTGTCAAAGGCAATACTCTGATTACTACGGAATTTTTTCAGAATGATAAATATGTAATATTTGTGCATGATAAATACGTGCATTTGTGTGTCTCTGTGTGCATGCACATGTGTTATTTATCCATGTGGTCCTTAGTCTGTTTACTTCAGGACTAATTCTTGAAAGTTTTGAAAAGCTTCATGCAATCTGTTTTTTATTCAATCTCCTACATAAGTATTTCTGTCTTTCCCCTGTAGAGGCAGAATTTCCATTCCAGTAAATGACAAATTACACTGGCCTTAGGCCAAGATTAGCAGGCCTGAAAGATCAGCCCAGTGACAAATTTAAGGCATATCACCATGGTTTTAGGCTGGACGTCACAGAAGAGGAGAGATTGTCAGTGAAGCTAAAGCTTTTCTTGAGCCGCAAAATGTTCTGTGATGCTCACATCATGGCACTGTAAGGTGAAGAAACATGATTTTAGGTTGTTTGGTTCTTGAGTTAACAAATCTGCAGGGTCTTCAAGAGAAGGTTTCCACAAACACAAGTTATGGTCTACCTTCTCCTTCTCTTTGTAGGCCTAGAAGTGAGTATTTTCAGGTTTGAAAAAGATTCACGCCAAAAGGTAAACGAAGTTTCAGAGTGCAAAGGAGAAAAGTGTATTTTATGAATCTATGTGGCCTTTCATAGGAGTTTCATTGCAAACAATAAAGGTGCATAGTATGCCAAAGTTATAACTACCCATGTTTCATGAGAAGCAAAGTTTTACATGGGATTCTCTGATGCTATTTAAAATATACACTTTAACAAGCATTTTGCCAAAAATTTTCGTTCTTATTATCACCTGTCAGAGGTGCAAGAATTGAATGTAAGAAGAAAAATACACGAACACATTGAGTTGGTCAAATTGTCCCTTTGATCTTCTCAACTGGCCTTGTAGAAGAGAACATGGAAAAGGTATTCATGTGAAAATTAAAAAGCTCATGTAGAAGCTGGAATGTCTTAATAGTAGTAGTAGTAATAATAGTAACAATAATACTACCTTACACCTATTTATCACTTGCCATCTGCAGGACACCAACATGTTTTGTAAACAGTTCTTGCAGTTTCGTAATGTGTGAAGTTATCTTCTCTCCATTTTATAAGTTGGGAAAGGTCACTGAACAGTTTGGTCTGTTATTTTCCAGAATGGTCTGTTTTACAGGGCATATGAAAAAGCTAATACCTGAGTTACAAAGGTGCTGGAATTGGTGTCAGTAGGATCTGCAGGTGGTTATTCACTCTAAAAATAAGGATAGAAATGGTAGTCAACGGGTATTATAGAATGAATTACATGGCACTTGTTGTGGTTTAACCCCAGCCAGCAACTAAGCACCACACAGCCGCTCGGTCTCCCTGGCCCCGGTGGGGTGGGGGAGAGAATTGGGAAAAAAAAGGTAAAATTCAGGAGGTGAGAGTAGAACAGTTTAACAGGACAGAAAAGGAAGGGAAAATACTACTACTACTAAGAGAATATACAAAAAAAGTGACGCACAATGCAATTGCTCACCACCCGCTGACCAATGCCCACCCAATCCCCAAGCTGCGGTGCCCCTGGGCCAACTCCCCCAGTTTATATACTGGGCACGACGTCCCATGTTACGGAATACCCCTTTGGCCAGTTTGGGTCAGCTGTCCCGGCTGTCTCCCCTCCCAACCTTCTTGTGCCCCTCCAGCCTTCTCGCTGGCTGGGCATGGGAAGCTGAAAAGTCCTTGATCGAGTCTAAACACGACTTAGCAACAACTGAAAACATAAGGGTGTTATCAATATTTTTCTCCTACTAAACCCAAAACACAGCGCTGTACCAGCTACTAGGAAGACAATTAACTCTATCCCAGCCAAAACCAGGACAGCAGTTAACTGGCCTGAACTCCATAGAGCAAATTGGAACCTAGAACTCCCGAGTGACAGTCCTGAGATTCTTACCCATTCTTTTCCAAGAAAATCATGTAATTTATACAGATACAGTTGTTTGCTCATTTTTGGAAAAAAAAAAGAGAAAAGTTAATATACACAAAAACAGGCATTTACAGAGAACAGAGGAATAAATGTATTTGGGGTTGGTCCTTTAAGAACAAACCTTTAGCTTCTGGGTTGTGCTCAATTTAAAGAACCCAAATTCAACATATTTTAATATATACAGTGGAACCTATATGTATGTTAGTCTAATGAACACATAATATAATATATAAGCAATGGAAAATGGCCTCTTAATGCAGCTCTTCTTTTTCTAGTGACATTCACAGCCAATGGCTGAGTGACTTCACTACTAATAAAGGGTACTTAGAAAACTGAAGTGCCTGAAGTGGATCAAAGGATTGATGTAAATGTATTGTAAATTGAGAAAAATAGAGTAGGCATGTCACCTAAGAATGACTGGTTTGTTTGTCACTCTTTCAGGAGTTCTGCAAGGGCACAAAATACCTGGAACACTGCCACATCTCTTACTGCCCTCAGCTGACGGATGAAGCAGTGAAAACAATGGCGTTTCACTGCCACAGGCTAACATCTGTCAACATAGCAGGGTGCCCAAAGGTATGTATAAGAAATGGGGCAATAGTTCTGGGATTGCTGTTGCAAAGAAGTACTTAGTATTTAATTCAGAAATTTGACCTGCTGGCATCTGTGTCTTGTCACAATTCTGCATCATACTCAACTAATTTAGAAATCAGAGCTTAAGTTCAGCTGACTTTCCATACGTTTTAAGTTCTGAGACTTGGCTCTTGAGAGTGTTTGGTGTTCTTCTAATGGCTGCAGTTACAACATAAAGATGTCCGTGCTGTATCAGGTAAACGTTTGTCTCTCCAGGGGTTGATGTCTAGGGAAGGGTGAAGAGAGAAGGGCTTTTAGTGATACTTCCTGCAAATGCTCTCTCAGCTTCTGGCGTTTTGGGTGCTTCCAAAGGGTGGTGTCTTTGTTCGAATAACTCTTGGTATTTTCATGCTTTATTTTTTCCAGTGCTCCTTCTGAACCCAGGTAAAGCATAAATTGGGGCATGAGAACGTTATACCTGTGGCTTTACATGGCAGGGCAGTGGCTACTTTGAAAACAGAAGTAGTGCCTAAAAGCTGATGCACTCAGAGATGTAAATTCATGCTTAATTATTTTGCAGATTCTAAGCCTAAGAAACTAAGTCCTTTGGAATATAAAATTTATGAGGTATTTGGATATCTTATACCTATGGAAGGGAGTCTTCCTTAGGCTCTTTTTCATAGTCAGTGGAGAAAAGTGTTCCTACAAAGCGCCAGTCAAGGAACCTTTCCTCAGTTCTTTGAGAAGCCCTGTCTCTCTACTGACTACTAGAAGGAGACTCAGAATAATAGTCATCCCAGGGCTATATGAATATTCCCTTAACATCCAAGTTAATGTGACACTTTTGGTAGTGGTTCCCACTGTCACCAGTGTGCTTTGGTGAGTCCGATGTAGTGTATTGTGTTTAGTAGGTATTTTTAGTTCCTCTTTACCATGAGCTTATAGTACAGCATTTTTGCTTCCTATATTATCTGTATTATTTCTTTTTGATTAGTCTTGCATCTCAATTATCTTTTTCCTGTATCAGAAAGTGTGTTCCTTTTTGAAATTATTGCTGTTATGAAAGTCTAAATCTTATTCCGTGTGCTTTCTGACTTAATACCTCTGGCTTTCGTACATTTAATTATTTCTGTGCTTTTAATTGTTTTCTTTAATAGCAAAAGCAAATACTTGCTGCATTTTGGCAATAAGCATTCAAATGCAATTTTTAAAATGCTGGTTTTGATTTTTTTAATTTCGTGGAAAAAGTTGTTGTAATGTTGCTTCCATCACTATCAAGTGGGAATAGATGAAGTTTATTACTACTTTTGGAAAAGTTCATCTTGAACTTTCCCCTAAAATTTCACCATACTCATTGGACCAGTTTCCCCTTTCTTTCCTACTGAAGTGCCCATGTCTTGTTTCCTTCCACAATACGTTCGCAGCTGTCGCTTTTCCCTGCCTTCCTCCTTTCCAACACCCATCTCCATAACCCTTGACTATCCTTTTGGTCCTCCACACAGTCCTCATGTCCTCTTATTCACTGCAGTGGCTGAACACAGCCTCCTGGCCAACTAGTTTGAGATGACTTGGCTTACTAGTTAGCCAGCCCTAAATTATATTCTGATCAATTTGTTTGCCTTCCAAAAATTCCTAAGTTTCTCAGCCTCTAGGCCAAAACCCACAGGCTGTGTTTCAGATCTGGCAGGCCAAGGAAGTTGCTCTGTGTCTTTCTTACAGTAGCCCTTGGTTTATATCTTACAGATACCTACTGTACACCATTAATTATTATATATGTGGGTCTCAATCTCCTGCATCATTTGCTTTTAGATAGATATTAAGCTATTTTTCCATAATAAACGTGATAATAAAGTTGTGCATGGAGATCTTCCCAAAGTAGTTGAAGTTATCTAGTGTTGCAATCAGTCGTCTCTGCCATGCTTTCCACTACACCTTACATACTACCACAGGAAAACAAAACAAATCAACACTATAAAATGGCAGTAAATACATTTGGGGTGGAAATTGGGAGAGTTTCTGATTATCAGAGCAGTGTATTGTAAAACAGCATCCTGGGAAGGGAGATGGGGGCAAAGTATTAAGGAATATTAGGACGGCTCTTGGTAAGGGAATGAACCGGGTCATATTTTGTAGTTCCTGCAAATGGGAACAAGTAGACTCAATGACCTAGTAATCCCCTTCCAACACTTTGTTCCTACATGGTATCTTTTCTATAAATGGTTATAGAGCCTATCTGTTAACTGCTAATACCCTACTATTTTCAGAAAAGAACATCAAGACTCTTCCAAATAAACTTACACAGAAGTTTACATCTTTTTTTGACTTGAATCCAGCTTGCAGCTCCATAAAATGAGATGGGTACACCTGTGGATGTTAAAACTAATGGGTCTTTCAAATCCCTTGGCAATCTCTAGTGCAAATTGAAGGGATCCAGCTGCTAAGTAAGGAAATATTTTCCACTCAGAGACTGTTTAAAAATGGTCAGGAGATTAAAGTAAGAATGAACCTGTTCCAAAGGATATATGTTAATATGTCCGATAGTCATGTACGGCAACACCAGCTATACTATATTAAAAATAAAGAATTTTTTAAAATCATAGCAAGAGAACATGGAAAAAAATCAGTATAGAAATGTCCATTAAGAATGTTTTGGCATGTGCTATGCAAGTTACTCTAAAAGTAGAAGAGCTTATCACTTTAATCATATCTACTGGGGCAAATTAATTGTCTTTGAACAAACTCCACTGGCTTCAGTAAAAGTGCAGTGAGCCTCCCTGTCACGTTTCTGTATACCTAGGACAGGTACAAGTAATTTTGCAAATGCTGATACTATAAAATATTCAGCAGTGCAGTACCGAGTCTTACTCAAGGAATGAGCCTGATTAAAGAGTAATTCTTATTTCATAGGAAAAAAATGAACTGCTGTGGAAAACATATCCTACACATGAAAAAATACAGCAAGAATTGAAAATAAATCTCTGGTTAAATGAATCGCCTATTTAATAGCAAAGTTCTGAAGACACAGTTCGATGGACAATGAATTCTATCATTCAGTCCTCTAAAGGAAATAAGATTGAGTGTATGATGAATGTAGATTTCTCTTAAATGCATCTGATACCAATTACTGACTTCAGAGTCAGTGACTTTTTATTTCAATAGGAATATTAATCTATTTATTGATCTTTTAATCTATTTATTAATTTATTGCAGATCTTAATATTGAGCATATAGGTAAATCTGGAATAAGCAAAGCACAGAATTACCTCTATATTCTAGGAGGACTGTATCACTAGATAGTATGTTTATCTTCTGTTCCACAGCCCAAGGTCCCAGCTTCATCTTGCCTCCTTGTCCTTTTTAGATTCTCATGAGATTGGCTCTTTAATGCAAGTGAAACCCTTGTCTTTCTTTCCACCATCCCACTTCACTGATCTTAATCAAGTACCTTCAAAAGATCTTTAGTATGTCCCCTCTTGATTTTTGGTCCTGACTGAACAATGTAATTAAAGTATGTGCATAATGTATTCTTGACTGTTCCCATTCAGGTCTGTGGAGAAATTAATGACTGCTTATGTGCCTCGAAGACTCTATGTCTCATGTTTTTTCTCAAATGTGACTTCCAGCATTAATGGCAATGAATATCAGTTTAGAAAAATAGAATTGTGAGATGAAACTAAGCAGCTGTGCTCCAGAGCTAAAGAAAAACAACTGTCCATTAAAAAGGTCTTGGGGTGAGACACTCATTTGTAACAGAGAACTGAGATACAAAACTGATATAACTAAACTGCAAGTGCAGCCTAATAGTTTAGCGAGAACAATGCAATAGCAGGTAAGTCTAAAGGCTTATATGTGCTACATGCAAAATTATGAGGTTGGGGAAGTTAAACCATTCTGATTCGGTGAAAACAATCCCATAACACTTTAGACTGTATTGGAATCACAGTTAACTAATGCCTAATATACTCCTGATATTTAAGTGACATTTACTGTAGAGCCTCTTGCAAATTCAGAATTCTGCTGTGCCAGAAACTTCACTTCCACAAAGTATTTGAAAACATAGTTTTCCCACAAATCAGACACTAAAATTGTGCTCCGTGGTTTTTTCTTTCAACTATTCAATAATCTTCTAACTTCTGCATGTCTTATTGCTTCATTTACAGATGACTGATACTTGTATCCAATACTTGGCTGCAGCCTGCCATTATCTCCACTTCTTGGATGTCTCGGGTTGCATTCATCTTACTGACAAAGCACTGAAATATCTTTGGAAAGGTTGTAAGCAACTCCAGATTCTCAAGATGCTGTACTGTAGAAATATTACCAAGTAAGAGGGTATTTCCTAATCTTAATTCAGAGGTGGCTGTAAACCCAAAAACATGAGGGTTTTTTTTTTTTCATTGGCATCATGCTAGGTATCTGGCTTGAGCCATCTTGCTCCTTTACCTTGAGTGTCCACATTGCTGCCTTAGGATTCCTGTGGCCCGGTGTGGGTATCTACATATTCTAGTGTCAGCCAGAAATGAAGGGAAATAGGGACCCCATCTATCTTTATGGCAGATAATGTCCTCTTAGGGAAGTTTCTGCAGACACAGGATATCCCCTCAAGGGGACATGGGAATATGAGGGAGAAAACCAGACTGGGCCTGATGCTGTCAGCCATTGCACTATGTACTTGAGCTCACTCTGAGGGTTGTGGGAGCCTGTTTCCCAATGACTGAATGTCAGTATATAGCAGAAGTAGATGTGAACCTGTACTCAAAATGCAGCATGGTTACAGTGAATGAGTCATAAGCATAGTTTCATGAAGTGCAAGTGAAACATGCTTGTTATGTATCTACAATCAGAAAAAACAGGTCATCTACCACAAAGTAATCCACCTTCCCCACTGGTATAAGAGGACCAAGTCTCCTGATTCCCCACAATATTTAAAAGTCAGTCAGTTCTGGTCAGTTTAGAATCATAGACTCATAGAATAACTCAAGTTGGAAGGGACCCATAAGGATGATTCAGTCCCACTCCCTGCTCCTCGCATGACAACCTAAAACTGAACCATATGAGTAAGAGCATCGTCCAGACGCTCCTTGAACTCTTGACATGCTTGGTGCCATGACCGCTTCCCTGGGGAGCCTGTTCCAGTGACCGACCACCCTCTCGGTGAAGAACCTTTTCCTAATGTCCAGTCTG
>JAVKLA010000005.1:13892260-13903398 GCA_034782735.1 Sagittarius serpentarius | reverse complement strand
CCTCCCTCGACTGGCTGGCTGTGCTGTGGCTGATGCACCCCGGGACACGGTTGGCCCTTTTGGCTGCCAGGGCACACTGTTGACTCATACTCAACTTGCCATCAACCCAAACCCCCAGAACTCTTTCCACGGGGCTACTTTCCAGACTCTCATCCCCCAGTTTGTGTGTGTAACCAGGATTACCCCTCCCAGGTGAAGAATCCGACACTTGCTCTTGTTAAATTTCTTATGGCTGGTGATTGCCCAGCAATCTAGTCTATCCAGATCTCTCTCTAAGGCCTTTCTGCCCTCTAGGGAGTCCACAGCTCCTCATAGTTTAGTATCATCAGCAAGCTTACTTAATGTACATTCAATTCCCGCATCCACATCATTTATAAAAACATTAAAAAAGCATTGGCCCTAAAATTGAGCCCTGGGGAACCCCGCTGGTCACTGGCCACCAGCCTGATGTAACCCCATTTGCTATAACTCTTTGAGCCCAACCTGTCAGCCAGTTGCTTACCCAATGTGTTACAGACTTGTCTAGCTGTGTGCTGGAGAGTTTATCCAGAAGGATACTGTGAGAGACAGTATCAAAAGCTTTGCTAAAATCCAGAAACACCACATCTACTGGCTTCGCTTGGTCAATTAGATGGGTGACCGTGTCATAAAAGGAAATTAAGTTGGTTAAGCAGGACCTTCCCCTCATGAATCCATGCTGCCTATGACTAATCACTGCATTGTCTCTCAAATGTTTTTCAGTAACTCCCAGAATAACCTTCTCTGTAATTTTACCAGGCACTGAAGTGAGACTGACAGGCCTGTAATTACCAGGGTCTTCCTTCTTACCCTTCTTGAAAATTGGGAGAGTTGAGTTTAGAGCTGAGTTTTCAGCTGTGAGTCTCAAAGATGTGGCTTCAATGTCTGTCACCCTTCCATGGGGGTTAAGAGCATCACAGACCAGGTGCCGTACACCTAGAACTGCACAGTGGCCAGACACACCAAAGGGACTGAAACTGGAAAAGAACTAAAGTTTAAGCATGGTTGATATATCTGAGTATATAAATTAATCAAACTTTATGAGAGTAAGAAATACATAATACCATCTTATACAGAGAGTATCCATACTAGGAGAGCTCTAGCCCCACTCTAACAAGACCAGCGTACATAGCGCGCTCCCTGCTAAACCATTCCAGGGTTTCATAGACACTTCAGAGACCACAAGACCAATGCAGATGCTTAATAACTTAAAAGGTATTTCCAGTGCGCTTCATGCTTTCCAAACTCTCCTTGGTTTATTTCCCTCTGTCTCACCACAAACAATTCTGCTGTCATTACTTTTATTTTCTTTACTTCTCTCTGACTTATTTTTCTTAATGTCATCTCAGAACTTCCTTCTTAAAACCTCTACTTCCAATTAAATACTGGTTAGATACAGAAAGCGTTTTGAAGGACTGGTATGCAAGAATAGTAATTGAAAAAATTATTGTAAATGAACTACACTGTTCATTCTGAAAAAAGGTATTTCAAATACAGTTAATCTCCTCATAACTTTCTGATTTGCAGTTCTTCTCATATTAAGCCAGATTACTGTTGTTGATTTGCTTTTTCTGTGACTTCATATCTCTGTTTAGGGCAGTAAACAGTGTGTCATCCCTTTCAGGCTCTCGTTGCTTATACATCCTCCTGTAGAAGTGAGATGTAGCAGGAAAAGAAATTTGTGTGCGTTCCAGTTTATGTTGGGTGAGCCATGATCAAAGAGCTGACATGACTTCTCAGAAAGCTGTTTGCATTACTGTAGCCTTTGCAGGATGACCCAGAATTATACCTCTGCCTCAGAGTCCCATATGCTATGGGTTCTCCAAACGTCTTGATTAAACTCTTCTGACTCAGCCAAGGAATTTCCCAACCAGTTATTTTTACTGTAAAGAAAGCCCTGGAGAGTTATAGATCTTTGCAAAACAAAAAAGCGACCATGAGACACACATCTCCACTCAGTGTTATCTTTGCCCTTTTTGTGATTTTTAGAACTGGGCAAACTTTGCCAATTTTACTTTCTTGAGCCTGATTTGCAGATATGTGACAGTGGATGGTTCTTTGCCAGCCTCAGTCTCTAACCCTTTGTACCGTCTGTTTAATGACAGGAAACTCCTACCCTGTGCCATTTGAGTCTGGGACAAAAACTATCAGGTGGATCGATCATGTAGAATAATTCAACACTGAAGATTTTTTTTGCTTGTTCCTTCCAAGGGGTGTGAAGAGCCTCCCTAGACCTAGGCAGGCTGCTGAATAGACTGACCGCATCAAGATCAGACTGGCTTTTCAATGAGACTCTAACATTGTCATTAGACGGAATGATATTCTGAAAATAAAAGGGAGTTCACAGCTAGATTCAGGTATCTTCCACATTCTGTACGTGTCACACTTTAGAAAAATCTTTTTTTATTGTAGTTCAAGGCCAGTATTGCAAAGATGATAAAAAATTTATCTTCTGCCAATAACTACATCAAAAGCACGGTAAAATATGGCAGTGATTCTACAGTTAGTCTTGCAGTAGCTTTTCAATGATATCAAAAGCAATGACAACACTAATATGTCACAATATATTTTTATAAAACTATGTATTTCATTCCAACCTGTATGTTTTTAGCAGTAAATAATAAGCAACAGATTGTCAGAAAAATGAACAGCAGGGCTTCATTCTCTGTTTTCAAACTAACTCTTAAAACCTTATTCAGGTTCTTAGATTTTCACAGAATGTAGAGGAAAAGGCTGGTTTCAGGTGTAATTTACATTCTGCAGGTGTGAAACCTACATTTCAGAGACATTTCATTTGCTGTTTAAGGAGATGGAAGAGGACATCTATGTAAAAATCAGATTAATCTGGAGAACTAAACATGCTAGCGGCTTAGGTACTAAATTAGCAGTAGAAGAAATATGTTTTTACTTTAAAGTTGCCCTACAAAATCTGTAAATCATGTGTACTTCATTTTGCCAAAGGAATTCCCCATTATTTATTATTAAACACTAACCCGTCCTAGCAGACATCTCTTAATAGACTGAGCCTTGCAAATATGGAGGCATATCTCTTGTATTGCGTCACATTCTTTTTCAAAGTTTTATTTTTACTGTTTTGTTAGATTAAAATACAAAACATATGGAGCCACAAAGTTCTTTCTTTGAGTTTCAGTCCAATGCAGATTCTTTGGAAACAGTTAGGAGCATATAAATTGTCCATTCTTTCCAGTATCAGGTAGCTTTTGAGATTGTATTTGCCAGCATACTAGCCTGGGTCCAGGCTTATTAAATGTTAGGAGAAAAAACGGTCTACGGCCTGATACCCTGCTGCATATTTCTGTATCCAGAGGCTAACAACCTTCCAGTTAATGCTGTTTCTAAATTCCATAAAGAATCATGGATAATCCACCTGTGGGAGTATATGATACTGGTACAATTGATTTCTTCTACTAAAGGAAAAGAAAGCTAACTAACTAACCCCTTTTGAAAATGTGGCTTCTGTAGGAAAAGGTTGTATTGACTGTGATTCACTTGGGCCTAATCCTTTAAGAAATAACACACTGCGATCTTTAGAGGAACACTTCTCGTCCCTGTAAAACATTCTCATTAAACTTCAAAACACAAATACCATTTAAAGTCAGCTGCAGTGCTGAGAAAGGTGTGGCTCACTATTAACATTTCTGGGTGCAAAATGAGAAAGAAAATCTGCCATTGCCTTGCAAAGGCAGCCAGCCTTGTGCTCTCACCAAACTGCATCTCGTCTGTAACAGCTTGGTTCCGCCAAAAGCTGTTCTTTGAGAGAAAATTAAATGTTTCCTTTCTTGTCTGCACTAATATGAAACCAGTTACATTTCATTTAAATTCATGACTACTCTGTTAACAAGTGACTCATCAACAAATACTACTACAATTTTTGCCTTTTCAACAGAAATTATATTGGGTCTTAATAGCTACAATACATTTGACATTGGGAGAACATTCTGATTCTGGTGTTTGTTTTTTTTTTTATCATTGATGTGTTTTCTGATGGTTGCTGTTGGTTAGAAATGAGATTGCAAGAACTTTGTTTTCTTGAACAAGCAGAATTTCTTAGGTATTACCCAAATATTCAGGTCTCGAGGCAGGAAGGATGTGGGAGTCCAACACACATGTAATCGGAAATGAAGACAGCCTACACATGATTTGGTAAACGACTAAGAATAATTACTCTTAAGTTTTCTCTTGAAGAAGCAACCAAAATACCTGTCTTCTCACTGACTGTAAATCGCTCTCAGAAATTGCTCTCAGAAGTGACATGGATGCTCCTGGAGTGCCAAGTTTCAGCCATCACATGCACTTGAACTGGATGCTGTAAAATGATATAACTGCTGTAGCTGACATAGACCTCAGAATACTTCAGACTTTATGTGGTCTTACCACTTTTTGAAACCTGGTGCATGCTTGCAGGATGCTTTCTGCTTTTTCCATTACCTGCCTGCCTCCACCTGCCTCTTCGGCATAATTTCTCCTGCATTTGCACTATAAACAGTTCTTCCATGATTAAGTTTTTCTTTCCCATTACTTTTTCTTCTTAATTGGTTTTTGTAACCTCATCTCAAAAAGTCTTTTTCAAAACCTCTGCTTTTTATTATGATGGACCCAGTCAAACATTCTGAATTTTGGAATGGCTCAGAATTCAGACCATGCTGCAGAACTAAATTTCCTAGCTACCCCCTCTTAGTAAAACGGATTGAAACTTTGGGCAAGGATTCAATTGTATCTTCCAGTGCTGCTCAAGCCATGTGCTTGGGCCAGTACTTTTGTCTGCCTTACACCAAGAGATACTTGCTTTGCCAAAGATAATTGTAATTATTTGCTAAAATGCTTTTAGTCATCAATGTGCTCATTTACGACACTATATAAATAAATAAGCGGGCTCTACATAGTACAGTATATCTTAAACAAACAATCTATTTTCAAGTGTTGATGATTAATGAATGGCTGTTTCTGGCGAACTAATCAACTGTAGCTCCATGCATGGGACAGCATACGTTTCCAAAAAAATAGTAACAGCTCCCCTTATACACGCTTCAGACAGCCACCCTACATTGCAGTTTCCATGAAAAACAGGAATTTGGACTTGGATGAGTTGATTTTTATTTTATAGCTTAGAACTTATAGCTCATATGAATTGTGCACACATTCCTCAATGGCACAGGCCTCCTTAATATAAAAACAGATACAGCCTTGTGTTCATACAGTGTGTCAGTGTTAGATTTTTAAAAAAAGTATCCTGCAGTGGTTGAAAAGGAGCCCTCCTTGCTTCATTAATTTTGTCCCTTTTGCACCCCTCCCCGCTTCCCCTTTCCTGCTGTGGTGGTGCAAGCTTTACAGCTGTGCGCCTGCCTCTTTTGTAACCATCGTCAGCATTTTCACTTTGGGAAAAAAAATACTGTAGTAGCATTACTGGCAGATAGCAGACCACTTTAATTTGGAGTTTTTTTCTCTTATTGTCTAGATGCCATATATTATATTCTGTCACAGAGCTTAGGAAATTGGCCAGCAGGGAGAAAGGCTACCTTGCTCTGGCTGTGACACAGCAGATCAGGTTGAATCTCCTGAAGAGGACGGGAGATGCAGAGAGCTGGCTCTTCCCCAAGGAGCAGATGAGTACGCTCAGCCCAGGGGAGCTTTCTGGAGTCCAAGAGCCAGCGAGGGGGGGAGGCCGGGGGAGGCGGGTGCTCTGCGCAGCCAGGAGCGGGCTGACAGCCACGTCCCAGAAGTGATGGAAAGAAAGAGACGTTCAAAAGACTGAAAGTGGCCGGTTGAGTTTCTTCAGCTCAGACGGGCAATGAAAGTTGCTGGACTGATACTGCGTGGAAAGGGGGGAGAGAAGAGAGTCACTTTTCAGCTTCTTCTCAGGGTGTCTCACTTGGCAGGCCTGATTTTCTCCTATTTCTGTGTCATTTTGCTCTAGTTTGTTGTTTTCATGTTCTAATGCTGCAAAGGGGCAGTGGATGCAAAATGCCGAGGGAGCTCAGAGGGGTCATGGGTGTTTTTGGACATCATAAACAATTCTCTTCTAGTTCAGCTATCACAGAAGCTGCAAAACACAGCCTCGGGGCAAGCCCGGGGCCAGCGCAGGTAACAGTAAGGCTCTGTATCACTGCCTGTTGCATATCCAATTTCGCTTCAGAAACAATACACTTTAAAAAGAGGTGGGTGACAGAAGATAACTACAAGTGGAGAGGTAAGCCAAAACGAAAGCAGAAGGTGAACCACGAAAGGGTAAAAATACTTGGAGGTGCCACAGAGACTGCATAGCTACAAAAAATCACTCTGGAGACACAGTGGTATCTTTTGACGTAACTGGTTTATTTATCTTGTTTGGCGTTGTTTTCTTCAAAAAGCAATGCTATTATTCCAATGGCATTGCCTACTCAGTCCCAGAGATCTGTGTTTTGGGCTCCGCAGTCCAGACAGAGACTGACACAGCAGGGCAAGTGCAGATGAGGGCCACCAAGACCACTAAAGGGCTGGAGCACTTCACATGTAAAGGGAAGCTGAGAGAACTGCTTTGCTCAGTCACAGGAAGGGAAGGCTCGGCCTAGGGGAGACCTCATTGCTGTCTTTATCTCTGATAGACAGATAGAAGATACGGAAGAGAAGACAGGGCCAGACTGTTCTCAAAGGTGCACTGATAGGACAAATAGCATACCTGAAGTTCTGGTTACATGCAAGGGAACTATTTTTTAATCAGGAGGCTGGTCAAACACTTGAACATGATCCCAGGGAGGCTGTGCAACCTTCATCCCTAGAGGTACTCAGAACTCAGCTGGCAAAGCTGTGACCCACCTGGTCTAGTTGGATCCATGTAGAGCAAGACCAGGATTAAACGATCTCCAGAGGCCCCTTCCGACCCAATTTGTTTTGTGACTCTATGGCCTAACCAATTATCCTCTTTTTTACTTTCCACAACACCTCTTATAATATTGATAGCTTCAGTTAAAACAAGGAACTTTTGCTCATTAAACAACTTTTAGTGTTCTTTGTAGAAACAGCCTCCGCAAATTTTTTTTTACTTTTGTCTTTTTTTTTTTTAAACTCTTGTTGCAGACAAGCTGTCTTGAAATACACAGCCAAACTGGAGAAACAAGAACATAATGATGCTGACCCCCCTTCCTGGCTTGGATATGACCAGGATGGTAACATACTCACCTTCAGCAAAACACACACATCAGAGCCTAAATAAACAAATTCTTCAGAATAAACAATGAAGAAATGGCGCACCATCTACAGTTCAAGGGTTTTCACTAGAGCACGAAAAGAACACTATATTATTTTCCTTAAAACTAATCATACTGTAATAAAAGGCCATTTGTTGAATTAGTAAGGAAGCATTGCGAATCTTGCTGTCAGGAGTGTGTATGCCTTCAAGCAAGACAGCCGCACTGAAACAACAGTGCTAACCTTCAGATGTTGACTCAAGCCATCTTCATCTTTCAATAATGAGAAGTTTTTGTAGCCCTGTGCAGAGTAAGCAATAAATAAATCTGCGTGCGTTTAGGGTTGTTTGCCATGAAGGTCCTCTCCAGGACATAAACACTCTGACTTCCCACAGAACTTCACACTTGACACGGCTGGTACTCATCAAGTACAGTGTTCTTGGGCAACAAAGAACAGTGAATAGGTAGTGACCTCCAGTTCCTTAATACACAACTACACATGCACATTTAAGCACAATTCTCTACTTCTCAACAGTCACTTGTGCACCCAGAGCCCTAATTCTCATAAAAGCCCCTCAGGCTGAGTTCAACTCTCTAAGCGAGCTGATGTTTACATTTGCAGATCGGAACTGCAGGCTGGCTGGCAGCTGACAGCATCAGGAGACTCAAATGAAAAGGAGCACAGATGAGAAAGGTATTAAAGGATAAATTTTCTCCAGTTACAAGAACACGTCTTCTCATCAAATGGACAAAACCCCCCCAACTGAGCTCACATGAGACTTGCCATTCAAATCCTAATTACTGATAACCCACTGCTCTTTCCTTGTCTAGAGAACAGTATGTTCAACTCATTATAGCAGAACAAGACATTACTCAAATGCCTTTGGGGAAACTCCCAAAGATTTGTCTTTCTTCAGCTCATTCTTGACCTTCTAGCTGGTCTCAACATTTATTAGTTTGGAAAGAATATAATCTGAGTAGCTTTAGTGGTAGCAGTTTTTCTGATGGCTTATTTAAGCTTCTTTAAGCAAGTAACTAACAATCGTAATGTTTAATTCCAGCTAGTTTTAGAATATGAATGCCTTAGTTTGCTTTCTTTTGAACATGGAAGAAATAACATGTTTTCTTACTACGTTCTCCCTTAAAGTGCTGATGCAAGAGTCCCAAAAAGCACAACCTTAATCACAGAGGCTGACAGGCTTCGTATTCTGGGTGAATAATGGAACCATTAAATGGACAATTTTGTGAAATATCTACTACACTGTTTTTATTTTTCAATGCAGTGTGAATTTAGAGGTGCTTCTTTCACTTTGTCTGCAGCAGTGCACAGAAATCATTAGTTTCAAAAATGTTTCAGGAAATCTAAAACCATTACACATTTAATAATTTTGTATCTTTTAAAAGTATAATTACTAATAACTAGTAATATTATATTGCTTTTATCAATAATAGTATTAGTAATGTTTTATATATTAGTGTTTATATAAAAAATACATATAATTTGCCATACGCATCAGTGCCCACCTCATCCAAACAAACAGTACACACAATGGCAAACAGAATGTGGAGTTTTTAACCACCCTGCATTACAGTAAAAATGCTGCCCTCGACTATTGAAGTCCCTTAGCCAGGGGCAGTTATACCTCTTGGGGAACCCTGTGGGAAAGGAGAGGTTAATTTCATACTGTACCATTGCAATCTAAAGTACACACACACCTATACACATCTTAAAACCTGAGCTGACACTGAACCCTTCTCTGCTACTCTCCATCCACTCAGCTGGCAGGAATTTTTACATTTCAGTTTTAAAACACAAATTTCAGTAATTCTTTTACAAGGTGCCTTATATATGTACATAAAGGCTTTTAAAAGTTCCATTTACTTTACTGTGTTTGTATTACGGTAACACAAAATCCTCCACAAAAACCATGCATGCCCTTGTGCAGGACACACATAGTTCCCTCACCTCCCTCCTCTGCCTTTCTGCCTCGAAGAGCTTACAGTCCTGTCATGCAAGGCTGATGGGAAGTCACTGGAAATGTAGCAAATAAACAGATTACAGTTCTCAGTTATTAGGCCAATACTTGCATTCTTGGGCAGCTTTCACTTTAGGGAAATGTTCACGTGGACTCTTATCTGACATCCAGTTGGTAGAGTGTTCCTCCTTGAAATCAGCCAGATCCATTGCACTTTCGAGTATTTACTTTAAAAGCTTTTCTTTGCAGATGAACAGTGGTAGACAGAGCTAAAGTTCTTATTTCTATCCACAAAGAAGTGGTTCAGGATGACACGGAGCAAGTTCCGTCATTTCATGCAAGTAGTTTTACACATAGATTACCCATTGACAAGGCAGAAACCGCTTTTGGGTCAAACACCAAACGAGAAGACCAAATAACAGCTACAGTTTTGAAAGTGGTTTTATCCTATCCATGATAGAAATGATTTGGTTGAAGAAAATTCTCTGCATTTTGCATACACCAGCAGAATTCCCACCGTACTGCGACATTTAATTTAAAAATATAAAATAGCTTGCAGAGCATGTCATCTTGAAAGTAAATTTTCATATTTTCAAATACAAGATGTTGAAAATGCTTTTTATTTTTATATGACGACTCCAAACGTCTAATTGAAAGTTACCAGCTTCTAAACTGACACAGTAAGTGGGTCAAGTTATACAAGTTCTGAATACAAAAGATCTCGTCATTCCTAGAAGGTACTGAAAGTAAACCAGACCTACTAAGCACCAGCCACTGTCAAGGGCAAATCTTGGGTTAAAACGCCCTCATTTTTAATATTGTTTCTCTCTTATATTAAGAGCATATATCAACAAAGTTTAATAATTTTACAGGAATGTTCCTTTACAATTTCTTGATATAACCTCTTTGGCCTATTTCACCTTTAAGAACTCTTCAGCTTGACAGACTGGATCCAGCTTTGGCTTTTAAGACACACTTTGCCATTTTGTGTGTCAGCCTTAATCCATTTGTCTGTTTCATTCCTTTGATTCATGTGACCTGGAAAAGAGAGTTCTGTTTAGTTTAATTTGACACACAGTAAACGTCATCTTCACAGTGCCATTTTTTTCACGCACCCTGGAAATACTTTAGACTTTTATTTGGTAGAATTTGTATCTTTTTAACAGGGTCTTCTGACATTTCATTCTTGATACAGTTTTTTGCATTAATCTGATTTCCCATAATATGTTATTACAATACATTTTTTTATTATATAGTACTGTAATTTTTATGATGGGCTAGGAAATACGTTGTGGTGGGTTGGCCCTGACTGGATGCCAGGTGCCCACCAAAGTTGCTTGATCACTCCCCTCCTCAGCTGGACAGGGAGAGAAAATAAAATGAAGAACTCTTGGGTCAAGATAAGGACAGGGAGAGATCACTCGCCACTTACCATCATGGGCAAAACAGACTCAACTTGGGGAAAATTAACTTAATTTATTTCTAATCAAACCAGAGTAGGGTAATCAGAAATAAAAACCAAGTCTTAAAACACCTTCCCCCCACACCTCCCTTCTTCCCGGGCTCAACTCCACACCCGCTTTTCTCTACTTCCTCCCCCGCCACGGCAGAGGGGGACGGGGAATGGGGATTACGGTCAGTTCATCACACATCTCTGCTGCTCCCTCCTCCTCAGGGGCAGGACTCCTCACACTCTTCCTCTGCTCCAGTGTGGGGTCCCTCCCACGGGAGACAGTCTTTCACGAACTTCTCCAAGGTGGGTCCCTCCCACAGGCTGCAGTCCCTCAGGCACAGACTGCTCCAGTGCGGGTCCCCTGCGGGGTCACAAGCCCTGACAGCAAACCTGCTCCAGCCTGGGCTCCTCTCTCCAAGGGGCCACAAGTCCTGCCAGGAGCCTGCTCCAGCGTGGGCTTCCCACGGGGTCACAGCCTCCTTCGGGCATCCACCTGCTCCGGCGTGG
>JAVKLA010000005.1:13880078-13892160 GCA_034782735.1 Sagittarius serpentarius | reverse complement strand
GACCTCCCTGGGCTGCAGGGGCACAGCCTGCCTCACCGTGGTCTTCCCCACGGGCTGCAGGGGAATCTCTGCTCTGGCGCTTGGAGCACCTCCTGCCCCTCCTTCTGCACTCACCGGGGGGTCTGCAGGGCTGTTTCTCTCACGTGTTCTCACACAGGCTGCTGTTCCACCTCCCTTCTTAAATCTGTTCTCCCAGAGGCGCTACCCACCGTTGCTGAAGGGCTCGGCCTTGGCCAGCGGTGTGTCCATCTTCGAGCCGGCTGGCACTGGCTCTATTGGACATGGGGGAAGCTTCCAGCAGCCTCTCACAGAAGCCATTCCTGCAGCCCCCCCACTACCAAAACCTTGCCACGCAAACCCAATACATATGTCTACATTAGACATTAATCTGGCCAAGTAATTTGAAAAGTTTTCGTCTTTATTATAATCACAAAAGAGACATGGGAAAGACCTGATTTTTCAGATGACCAGACATGTTGCTACTATTACTGCTTTCTTATGATAATGGCTTATAGAAAAAAAAACAAACCCCAAGATGTCCATCTTCTTATATGTTTCACATAAACTTAGCATGCATGGTCACGCTCTGAAAAGCTTACTGTGTAACACACAAAGGACAAAGTTCAGCTTACCCTCATTTTACAATTAAGAAACTAAGGCCAAGAGAGAATAAGTGACCTTCCAAATTTATACAGAAGATTTATGACCAAATTGGGAATTAAAAGTGGGATCTTTTAAGTCCCAAATCAATGCCTTTATCACAAGATCAACCTTCACTTTGGTTTGTCTTTACAAAGTATCTTTTATTATTAAATTAGCGTTTGTGTGACTGAGTGAATTCTAAGTTTAGAACTAATTTGAGCCTGGAATAGCATGAGGGATGGCAGGGAAGCAGATTCTGAAGCAACTCTGCAAACATGCTCTGCTCTGACCTGTAACACAGCTGAAGTTAAATTTTGGCCACGTCAAAAACAGTGGCGAAACTCCAACTGACATCACTGCATCGGTTTCCACAACTCAAGCCTACGTGCCAAAACTTTTCAATAGCATTTTAGTACTTCCAAGTGGGATTAATTTAAGGTTGTGGGCCAAACCCACATCAATTCACTAGCAGGCTGAGGTACTGTTTGGAAGTATGGGATTTTCAGGAGTCCAACACTGTCAGAGTTCTCCCACTGAATGAAGAGGTATTTTAGTGTTCTTTGTTATCAGACTACAACATGCCTTCAAGGATCTCCATGTGGATGTCCTAGTACAATTTCTGCACTCCTGACTGCTCCAAGTAGCAGCAGTCTCAGTCACACTCAGTATCATTCCTACTGTAAGGCAGAATCTACAGTTCTGCTCCCCATCTAGTTACAGACTTAAATCTATGATGATCATCATGAAGTTTGACAAATGTGTTTGTTGTACAGAAAATCTGTTAAAATCTGAAACTTCAGTTCCTCAGAAAGCTTCCCTGAATCATCGATTTGCAGTAGTACTGTATCAGAGAATACAGGACAGAAATGAAAACAAAAACTGTATTTTGAGTAGAGGTAGCCCTTACAACATTAGATCAGTCTGAATTTTAAACAGGAAATAGCCTCCAGGTGTCAAAAAAATGAACACAGAAGTGTAAAGGAAAGTTTCAGTTGATCCCGTAACAGATTTGTAGAGCACTGAAAATACAGCTTTTTTTCCTAAGGAGAGAGGACACAATAAATGTAGGGCAGAGATATATTCCCAGAAAGTACATATTGGAGTGCTTGGTCCCAACGCCTCTCATGTTTTTGTCACTATGGCTTGTACTTCTGTACAAGGAACAAACACTGAAGCACAGAATCAGACCTGTAAATGAACACTTTCATGCACTGCTTATACCCTGCTACACTTTTGCTAAAAAGTTAAAGAGCAGCTTTGAAGGAACACAGAAACAAATTAACAAGAGCTGTTTAAAGCTCAGTTGTCGTCTGAGCTCTGTTTCTCATTTTGCATTTGCTATGTGAACTTAGAAAACTGTTTTGTTCCTTATGCTTCTTTTGGAGATTTGCCTGTGAAGGGAATGCAGAAAATATCAAACTGCCTGCAGGAAAGCGAGTGTCTAGTTCTACTCCTTAGGGATGAAGATCTTTAAACTATTTCAAGGTTATTAAGCCTATCGCCAGTAGCAGGTTCAAATCAAGCTTAAGATATTCAAACAGCTTTGTGTATGAGCCACTAATCTAGCAATAAGGTTTAGTTGGAGAACTTTTGATGACCGTTTGGTCTTAACTGTACTCGCTGCCTGTACTCTGAATACTGTGGGAACATAAGTGGATTTTGAGGATGACTTTGCTAGCATGATTAAATCACGAAACCCAACAGCCTGCTGGATTGAGAATAAGGAAAGAAAAAAAAGTATTTAATTTCAAAGTCCACTAGTTAAGACAACAGCGTGAGCTCAGGAGAAGACAGATGCACTGGTGTGCTGTGTGGCCACCTTTTCAATTTAACACACAGGAAAAAGGTTGGTTGTTCCCCCGCCATGTGTGGTGTCGAAAGGCAGAGAACACCTTTGCAGAACTTTACACAGTCAAATACTGACTGTTTATTCACTTGCCTTCCTGGAGACTGGAGAAGTTAGAGCGCTCTATTTTCATATCATAAAACACATGAAGAGGAGCATATTTTAAATGTTGTTTACTGGTGTTGTTAGGACTGTGGTATATCTCAAAAAGGCTGTGAACAGCTTGAGTTAAACGCAAGCTGAAATCAGTAAAAATCTGTAGGATAGCATGTCATCTAATGTGCTTTATAAAAGTTGGATGAACTTTCCATTTGACTTGAAGGAATGTAATTTGTTCCAGATACAACCTGGGTCTTTGTTTTTTTAAGATACTGCTTAAGGAACAAGGCTTCACAGAGGGACAGTGTTTAGAGGGACACTGTAAAACAAAGCTTTTCCCACTCAATTCTAGTGGCAAAGAATCAATAGAAATTGCTTCTAGGAAAGAAAGTTTTGAAGAAGTGCCTTGAGAACAGAGAAAACAGGGTGGGACATGGCAGCAGATAGTGTTGCTCCTGGGATCAGAACCGTAACTCTGAATGCAACAGACCCCAGTCAGCTGCACAGGGAGAAGAACTACACTCAAGACAGCTGTTAAGTTTCAGGAGAAACTTAAGTTTCAGCAGACTGCCATAATACAAGCTCTTTCAGTTACTTCCCTTTTAAAGGCAAGTTGCTTCCCTCACATTATTCACTACCCTTTCACCTGTGTTTGTATTTAACCCTGGAACTCCATGCAGCTAGAAACACAGAAATTAGCTTCAGGTAAACAACACAGAATTTCTGATAACAAAAGCAGTTAAACACATTCGTAAAGCTTTGCATGCAGTGTATGTGCATACAAGTGCAGTCAGCTCCTTCCTTTCATGCTGGCTTTGAAGCAACCCTATGGGGTAAGTCCACAGCACCTCACAGGCCAGTCTCCCAGTACTACCGTATGAGGAGCCATTCTGTGAGCTGTGAGAAGTAAGTTACTCCTGAAGGACATCAAGGTAGGAAACATCTGTCTAAGAATTCCCTATGTTCCAGAGAGGAATCCAGATCTAACCTGATGCAGACGTGAAAGCCTTATTATTTCAGCGCATGCCTGAGCAAGTGATTGTTGTAAGGAGAAAGGTGCTTCTCACCACAGTCCACTTGGAGAACCAAACAGTGAAAAGACTTGAACTTATCAACAGAAACCCAGGAAGTCAGAGATAGGACAGCAGTATCGATGCCCATCTTTTCAAGGGAATCTGGTAATTAGACAGGCTGAGTCTCTCCAGAGGCACACGAGGAAGGCGGCCATCTAAGGAGTTTCTAGTGATCAAAAGAATTAACTGAATGCTGGATCAACCCAGAAGGTAGAGGCAACATCTATCTGGAAACTTTCACAGGAAAAAGGGAGTTAGAGAAGACAACAGGAGATTCTTCTTCATCCCCAGAACAGACATCTGAAGGAAGGTGTAAGTTAACATGAAAGACAGCACCCTATTACCTGTGTGTGTGGTCTCCAGAAGACATGGCTCTGAGAGAAACACTGTTCAGATGTGGCTTAGCAAAGTTCTGGTGCTGTAGATGGGGTGGGATTAGTACCAAAGGCTAAAAATCTCACTAACTGCTGCAACTGTTGTCATACTGGATGAAATAGGGAGCAAGAATACCTCAACTTAGGACAAGACAATCATTCCCAAAGAGTATGTTCTTTGTAAGAGGACGGAAATATACAAGGTTGGTTTGTCAACTTGAGAAAGTAAGAACAGGGAGACACAATAACTTAAAGAAACATCCACAACCTCTGAGAAGCACCTGTGACACTGTGGGACTTCTGCCAAGGAAGCTCATGCAAGTGCTGAAAACCAGATGGAGTACATGGCTGCCAAAGTTAAAAGGTCACTCGGCATCAAGCAGATGGATGGCATCAGGTCAAAGGTTGCCGTGGGATATGAATTTGGCACTAGAATTGGGGCTAGGGATGGTGAAAGATCTGGAATCAGATGAGTCCCTGGCACCACTCAGAGATGGAATATTTACATGTTTTTAAGGAAAAAAAAAAGGGGGGTGGTGGCCAGCAGTTACATTCCAGACAATTAGACTTGGAAATTGACACCATCAGCTACAAGGATCCAAAGAGTCTCTGAATGATTGCAAGACTTTTTCCAGCAAGCTTACAGTGTCAACACACAAGCCAGCACAATGGGAGTGGGCAGAAGCATGCCCACCGGCTGCATTCAAGTAGTCCCCAAATTTATCCATCCACAGGCCTCAACCTTTCTTTGGAGTGGTGGGAGCAGATGGTCACATCAACTTAGGACAAGAGAAAACAGCGCTGAAAGCACTGTATTTAACCTGACATGCTTGTTCTTTCTGAAGAACATGCCTGTTCTTCACACTCTGCAGTACTGACAGTCCTATGGCCTCAGCAGACACAAGTGCTTACTACCAGAAAGTTTATCTTACTATTTAGCTAAGTTTTCTTTACCATAAAGTCAAATTGTAAGTTCTAGTCCTATCACCAGTGGACAGAGAACAATTTATTTCTTTCATTTCTGCAGCAATTTCTTACGTACTAGAAAAACACATCTTATTTTCCCTTAGTCCTCTCTTCTTTAGACAAAAACAATGCTTTGTTTTAGTCTTCCCTCAATAATAATGTTTTTAGGTCTCTGATCATGTGTTCTCCTTTGGAGTCTCTACAGTTGTCCACATCCTTTTTTGAAGTACAGTATTCAAAACTGGACACATTCCAGCAAAGTGTTACTAATGCCATACAAAGCCAAGAAATTATTTTGAGTTTTAAAAAACAGTCATGTTAATACACTGTTTATTTTTTTCAACTGTGTAACGTTATTGTTTCCTGTTTACTGATGGTTTTTATTGAAATATTCCTGCTCTTGGGACCACACAGGTCATTATTCCTACCTTTATACTTTGAACTTAAAATGACTTATTGGAAAAATGGCCTAAAAAGCATATAAATCAAGATTATCTGAATTTTAACCTTGCCCTTCAACACATTTGTGACCTCTTTGACATGACAGTCTCCTAAGCTCCTTCTCTGCTTAAATATTTGACACTTTTTAGCCTGCTACCCTTCCTCTTACCACATATAGTCTGGAGACACAGTGAAGGCACAGACATCGAGCAGTAAGGGCTTCCCTCTTCGCCATGGAAAGGAAAAGAATGCCTTGACAGGATTACTCAAGCACTCTCAAACTAGACAGCCAAACAAACACTTTCACAGACAGAAGCTGGACCAGCGCTTAGCATGAAAAAAATCTGGTTTTATAACAGATTTCATTATACCATACATACCACTTCTAAGAGTGCCTACTGATGTCAATGGAAACAGATGTCTTATGCTTGCAAATTACTCTGAAGAGTAAACTCCCTGGCACTGCTCTCTAAGTTCCTTCCTTTTCTCAGCAAGTGTTTTGCAGCAAAGTCCCTTCCTTTCAGGAAAGAGCAAAACACCTTTTCACACTTTCATTGCTCTAGACCACTCACTCCAGGCTTTCATCATCTCGCTTTGACTAAATCCCGCTCTATTCCTTGGCTACCTTGCAAAACCCTGGATGTGACTGCTTGCGGGGTTGTAGTGTACTGACATCCCCACTCAGCGTAGAAATGGGAGCCATGAAGCAAGGTGATGATGTAACATCATAACCGCTGTAACAGCGGTAGGGAAGGCTTTCCCAGCGCAGGTGACAGACTAGGTGAATGTTTACCCAAGAAACAGAACTCTACCCTGTCTTCCCATTGGAGTAACATCTCTCAATATTCCCAGAGACAAGTAAAGCTTCCTGAAAGCAGCCGTTTCCTGTGTTATCCACATGAGAATGGGACAGTTTCTGAAAAATGATCTATTTTTAAGCTAACCTTTGAGGTCAGAAGCATAAAAATTTAAACTGCCATGCTCTTTTGATAGAGTTTTTTTCCACTTGACAAACTGCCTTTTCCCTCTCCATTTTACATTTCTTCAGTTGCAGCAGAAAGACAGCTATAGACTGTACCTAAAACTTCAACAGTGGATAATGGTTTCATGATATAGAAACAGTATTAAATGATTTTTAATTATTTCAGAATCTACTTGTACAAGAAAATTCTCAAATATCAACTTTAAGATTAAGAGATTGTTGAGAATGAGGTGGGGGGAACAAGTGCTTGGCCTGCAGAAAGAATACACTGTCCCCACGGGATAAGGTAAAAAGAAGGTGAAGCAGGAAGCATTTCCCTTGCCGTGCCAAGGGAATGTTACTGACTTGGCAAAGAAAGGGAAAGCACCGTTTTCAAAACGGTAAGAAAAGGAGCAAAGCACATGTTAAAACCAACTACTTTGTCTCCCTTGAGGTCTGCTGCTTCTTACTGACCAATGAAGAAAAGGGAGGAGAGAGGTGCTATAAATCATTGGTTACATTATGTGAGGAAAACACTCAAAGCTAAATGCCAGGTATGAAGACAGATGAAGATACATTACTTCAGGCCAGCACTAGTTTAGCTGAATGATATCCTGCAGAAAATCCACTCCAGCATCTATTTTTCATTCATCTGTATTACAATCAATTTAGATCTGTATTTAATAAATTTTTGGTGCAATGCTGTAAACTCTTTAAACAACTGATAATCAGTGGCCTAATGCTGTTGCCTCTGCATAATTCTCCCTGATTTCCATGCCTTTGGGATATGTATATTTGAGAGTTAACTAATCAGAGCTGGTTTTGGCCTCAACTGCCAAGATCATTTCCGTACAGAATGGTGGGTTGAAAAATTGCATCCTCTTCAGCGATGACTGTCCTCCATAAACGCTGACCGGGTCGTGAAACCAGGGAAGCCATTCAGCTGTGTATATTTGAACCACCACTCTTATCTTCAATGTTGCCAGGATAACAAGATGATTGACTGGCCAGTGGCCCTCCTTCACTGGGAGAAGTGTTATTTTACTGCTGAGGCAATTCATTCCATAGAGCCTTGCTGCAACCTGGGGTCCTTCCACAGGTGTCTAACCTGAGAACTTCTAACCCTGGTTTTAAAAAAATTTGTATTTAATAACCACTAGTAAATTTAAATGCTAGTTAGTGTTCAAGACAGGAAGAGATACACCTCTACATTTCAAGACTACTATTTTATGTAAGCAGGCTACATATTAAAATTGGGTACATACACTTCTAATATTTCCTGACTTTGAGATTATCATCTTACATGGGGGAGGAAAAGAAGTTTTGTGCTCACCCAATCTGCTATCATAGCCGGTCATACTGACATAACACAGTCAAAAACAAAGCTGGAGCCTTCAGACACATTATGTTAATGTTTCCGCTTGACCAAACTGAGTAATTGGTAACAGCAACAGCCTTAACTTCCAGATAGACACGTCTGGAGAGGAGGGGAGAAATACACACCCCGACAATGAGTTGTACAACTGTTTTCTAAAGCAGGAAACAGCAAGACTTGGGATTCCCGAATTCAATTTTAAATGTATTAGAAGAATGTTTCCAGTAATTGCAGGCACCTTTCCATGTACTCTCTCTTCCTCCATGCTCCAGCTTCCTTCTGCTCTTCTCCTAGCTATCTCCCATCCATCATTTCTCAGCCTATCCTGCACTGTTGAACATTTATACTGGACATTTACAATTATGCCATATACGCCTTTTATTTCTCCTTCCCACCCAACAGAGACACACAGAGAAAACTTTTCATTATATTTTTAACAGACATTCCCTGGCAATTTATTGTATGTGACTGTCTAAGCCAACAAAGCAATGGGTCAAATTCAGCCCTGGATTATCTCCCACAAATTCATTAGAATAATGCTGAGGATGAATCTGGCTCTAAGACTTTTGTTAGAGAAACAGTTGTTTGCATTCACAAGTCATTTACCAAAGAAAATGAAAAAGTCATCTAGTAACACGGGGAGTACAACGGCACAAGCAAACATTTGAACCTGAAACAGATGAAAGACGACGCCAAAAGCAATAAACTCATGAGGAAACATGGATGACTTTGACTAAGGCCAGACAGACATTTCTTGGAAGCCAAGATTAGTAAGCCTTACCGCTTATAGTTATGTGATCGTCTTTGGAGGCACTCTGTGTTTCTTTTAACTGGATCTCTGAGCTCACATCCACTTTTCTTCCAGACAACTGTAAATAGGCTTTGAGAGAGGCAGGTACCTTGACTGTAATAGACCCTAGTATAAGTTTAAATGAAAGCTAGTTAGTTTAACATTCAGATCAAAGCATGAAACAGGCGATTATTTAGCTAACTTGAATCAAATCATTGTTTGTTGTTGTTTGGTGTTTTGTTTTTTTTTTTTTAAGAGCCTTCAGACACAGTAACCTCTTTTTTTGTCACTGAAAGGATAAATGAAGATATCTTCATTTATCATAACCATAATACTATATGTCACATGTAGAAAATGGTGTTACAGTATTTCCTTGGCAAACATGAAAACTTACATTGACATATACTGCGAGCAACTGTGCTTGGTAGAGGATCTTATTACAGGAATGATCAAGGGAAGCAAATCTGATAGATGTCACATGTATTAACTTCAATTTAATCTTCTAGTTGCATATTTACGCTCCTGGGATTGGATTTGATGATTAAGCCAGCCACTGCATGGCACGTTATGGAAGAACTGCTCCTCTGGAACTATGATGGAACCACTTACATACTGTTAACGCTAGCAATTATCTTTGCTTTACTGCACAGGGCCAGCTGTTCATATCCTTGAACAAATACAGTCTCAAAAGTGACTAACCAGTTTAGACTATGTGTCACTAAAACGTAAACTACTAGCAAAATTGCAGCTTTGGTGGCCCGCATAATTCTACCCTTGAGATTAAAAACAGAAATTCTGACTTCTGCTTCCCCTAAATATGCGCTTCTATGCATCAGACTAAAGGTAGATGCTGAGCCCCCAATTTGCCCATGTTAATCATATTAGGAATTACTCAGTCACAAAGTTTGTAAGCTACGCCCTACACATTAAAACAAAAGTCTACCAAAAACCTACCAATTTTTAATATGCTTTCTGTATGCACGGTCCTTAGTTTTTGCCCAATTCCAACATTCACTTTAGAAAAACATAAAAGTTTCTTTAAATACATTCCAAAAGCTGAAGCAGAACATGGTAAGAAAACTGATGTTCTAACAACTAAGCAGCAGTCAGAAAGCAACCCTAGCTATGCAATTTAAATTCAGCAGAATCATTTGCCTGTGTCAGTCCTGATGAACAAGTAACTGTCAGTATAATTTAGGCCTAAATTTTGCTGGATACAGAAAAGCCTTAGGATAAGAAAGGGAAAAGGTCTTCATCTTTGGGTCCTCCTAGGAGAGTTACTCAGTGATGTGACTCATAAAATCCAACACACATGCAGCTAATTTATCATGAACGGGACATTTTCTACACTGCAGTTGTCAGCAGTTACTCTGAATTTACAGGGTAAATGAAAATAGAACTTCATCAACTTTGCCCTTACTAAACTGTGCTGCCAGAAGACTTTGCTGTTAATCCAAAGAGATGTTAACTTAGTAATAACTGATTCAAAAAGGTAACTAAGAAATAATATATAAATACATTTCTTTGCACCAATGGAACCAGAACAGCTTGTATAGAAGGGCACACAAGTGATTTCAATGCATTATTTCCTTCATTATTCCCATTCTGAGTAACTGCTAGGTTTTAATAGGGCACAGGCATTGTCTCACAGACAAGAGAAAGGTACCAAATACCATGTTCATTTACATCACCTGGAGTGCCTGACATGATGTTAAAGTGTAAAAATCTAGTGGGTTTTTTTGCAAAACTAGGACTAACAAGATGAATTCAGGGCTTTGTCATTTACATCTTCAGAATGGCAAAACTATGAATCCAACTTTAGTAATGAGCTTTTAACTAAAAAGTGAAATTCTTGTAAGTAATCAGGAGCAAAAAGGAAGAAGGGTAGGCTAAGGCCCTCTCATCTTTTTTTCTGCCTTACAATTTCAATAATGGGACATTTCACCCAGAAAAGGCAGGAAACGAATGTAAATGTGTGTCAGTTGTCACTCTGCACATATACGTATATCAGCATCATGGAGTAAACTCTGCTCAAGGCAAAGGAAGACTGTGATCCAAGTCAACTCTACACAATTCTGCTAGGTATGTTTCCAGGAAAAAAAGTAATGAAAAATACAAAACTTCTGTATACCATTAAATATCATTGCCCCTTACAGAGTTTACTGTATTATAAGTATTTATATACATCATCTAATAATGAGGTAAAAAAGAACGTAGATAACCAACAATCACAAACTATTTTTTTCCAGACAGATACACAAAAAAATCCTTACCCCGTTTTGTTTTACATCATACGCTGCCACAAAAAATATTTGTTTTAGTTTTCTAACCTTTCTGGGATTTCAGATCCACTTTTCTTAACTGACTGACATAAACATCTATTGTCCCATGATGTGTAGAAGCTTTTAGACTTCCGTCAGATGATTCTAAGAAAAAGAAAAAGAACAGAACTTGTTTTTAAATAAAAATTTGCTGGAATCTTTCCTTGTACTTTGAACTGATTTTGTCAGTTCTTCTGTCTTTGAGAAGAACCTTGTATTCATTTACTGAATGTCACACTTCTCTTAGAAAAACAGGTTTCTGAACAAAACTTATCCCCCGTCCAGAATTGCAGCATACACTGGTCCCAAGACCACAGCCCTGCAGTTGTTACCAGACTTGTAGCATCTACAAGGCCTCAGCAACACTCCCCTCTTTCTACAAGAGTGAATTTACCTTCTTGTGAAGGTAAAGCACCAAATTTGAACACTATGATCTATTTTAGTTTCCAAAAGAGTTCATTTGCTCAGACTCTGCACCGGGAAAACTTAACCCAGGAAAGCTAACCCATGCAAACAACAAGCAGTTGTGCATTGTAACATCTTGTTACACAGAAGAACTGCGTATGAGGCTTTGTGAAGTTTGATTCACTACATCTGAATTTTAAACAAATGTCTGAGATAACCATTGCACTTTAATATACATAGGAAAATGGCATTCGTTCTTTGCCCTGGCATAGAGAGGCCTACATTTCCTTCTATACCTTATTAGCTGGAATTTATGATAACAAAACTTCATGAAGAAACATTTTTACAAATAGAAAGCCTTCAAGAAGCCTTAATTGTATAGTTCAGAAGCAGCCTTTAATTACTTCCAGTGTATCCCAGTTTTAAATACATAAATTTCCACAATATTACAGCGAAGTCCTAAAGAGTTAACTTTTGAACTACTGAACAGACCTAGAGTTGATAAAAATTGCAAAGAAATTATGAAGCAACTCTGAAGAAGCAAAAAAAAAATTACATATATATGTGAGCAAAAGGCAGCCAGTGAAATATCTTTTCAGATACAATGCTAAAAATGAAAGTATTGGCAAGAAATCTTGAAATACTGACAGAAATTGTTTTTCTTAGTTTCTGGATATGCATATGTCCTGGTTTCGGCTGGGCTAGAGTTAACTGTCTTCCTAGTAGCTGGTACAGCGCTGTGTTTTCAGTTCAGTATGAGAAGAATGTTGAGAACACCCTGATGTTTTC
>JAVKLA010000005.1:13831427-13868206 GCA_034782735.1 Sagittarius serpentarius | reverse complement strand
CCATCCCACTGGGTGGGGGGGAGCGAGTGAGCGGCTGCGTGGTGCTGTGTTGCTGGCTGGGGTTAAACCACGACACCTAACTAGAGGTAATTACTAGTTTATTACATGCAAGTGACTTCAGCATTGTAGTGCAATACTATGAAGTCCAAAATAGAATAGTTTTAACAGAATATTGATGACAGTGGCTTGGTGTTTTTTATTGCTTCTGAAGAAATAGTTGTCTTTTCTATCGTGTACAAGCTTTTCTTCTCCACAAACACTATAAAACTTCGAACTACAGCATTGCAAATCAGGATTAGTACAGGACGAGAGGCAAAAGATGGCTTTTGGGATATAAATAAAGGCTTTACTTTACATTCTATTATTTCTATTCCTTCAATTTGTTTTGAAGGCTGTCAAGGTGGCAGTGTTATTTTGATGCACAGAAAAAGCAAATAAACCACCATGCAGCTTTTTACCACTTTAACTTTGCATGCCTAAAAGGGAATGAAAATAAAATTAATTTCTACAATCCCACTTTATATACAGTGAAACCCAGAAACAGCTGAAATTTATGGAACATACTTTGGTATATCAGATTCTTTTCAGAATGGATTATAGAATGCCAAACTCAAGGATTATACCATACTACCTTCAAAACATTGCAGATTTTCTGCTTTGTCTTATTCAGGTCACTGACAGGATAAGGCACCTACATGTTCACCTTTTCCTATATATTCGTGTGTAATATAGAAAGTAACTTCAATAACCGTGTTTTCCACTGTGATTCCCTCACATAAGAAATAGTTACTAGACTATGACAGAAGAAAAGGTCAAAAGGAAATATAAAGTCCTGCGCATGAGACAATCAACCCTGTAAAGCAGTAAAAGTTGAGTGCTGACTGTTTGCAAAGAAGCTTTGCAGGTAAGGACCTGGGCATCTTGATGGACACCAGCCTTAGTATGAGTCAGCAGAGAAGGTCAACTGCATGCTGAGCTGTATGATTAAGAGTATAGCCAGCAGGTAAAGCCCTCTTGTGAGGCTGCATTTGGAATATTGCAACCAATTTTGGGCTTCCCAGTCAAGAAAGACACTGATGTACTGAAGTGAGGTTCCAGAGAACGGTATTGAGAAGTTTAGGGGCCCAGAGTACACTACAGATGCTCAGAGAGCTGGGTTTGTTTTGCTTTAAAAAGAGAAAGCTGAGGAAGAATCTTCTTGTGATCCTCATCCACCTAAGGGGAAGGTACAGAGAAAAGAGATTCTTCTCATGGTGATACAGCAAGAAGAGGGGATAATGGTTAGAAGTTGCCATAACATAAATTATGATTAAAAAATAAAAGGGAGGGGGGGGGTAGGCAGGGCTGGGAAGGAAGTTTTTTCCCCACCAGAAGAATAATTCAGGACTAGAACAAGTCTCCCAGAAAGGTCATGCAATCTTTGTCCTTGAGAATATTCAAAGCTCAACCAGACAAGGCCATGAGCAAGTTTGCTCTAACTGAGCCCACTTTAGGCATTAGTTTGGACTAGACGTCAAATTCCTTTCCAATTAAATTTTTTACCCACAAAATAGTTTAATAATTAATGCAATTCAACCCAAGACTTTGGCACAGTTGCAAAGAGGGGTTTCCTTTTTCTCCTATGTTCTCCTCTGTGGAGATGTTTCATTATAATGTTATTGCCCCTTGGATAAAGCAGCACATTTCTCAGTCTCAGATCTGCTGCCCTTTTGTTTTTCAAGTGTCAACTCCAAAGCTCAGTGGCACCTGACATCTCTGATGCCTGTTACAGAAGCTGATGAAAACGTCTCAAAACCAATACATTACAAAACAATGCATTATTCATTAAAGACTTAAAATTCATTCAGCAAAAGTATGAAGCATGCAAAAGAGCAATTAGGAAAGCTTGGGCACTGACAGCATTGGAATTGTACAGCCCGAGATTCAACTACAAATAGGTCTCAGACAGATTTGTAAAGTTTGTGTTGCCCTGACTTTAAAGTTCTCAGTGCAAAAGCAACAAAGCTTAGCTTAGTTTTGTGCACAGATGTGCTGATTTTATGCCAACTGTGCTATCAGCATACTGTCAGCTATAGGGAAATAGTGGGCTTAATTTCCCAAGAAACAATCTGTCCAAGTCTTTACAAACAAAACTACTACTAAAATTGAGCTACCTCATAAACAAAGCCTGGAAGTTAAAGTGACCAATTTTTTTCTAACATAAAATTATAATACTTTATCTTTTCCACTAATACATATGTGTTTGTGTATGCATATATATGCGCAATATAATAATTTAAAAGACTTTAAAAGTATTTGCTCTTACTATTAAAACATGATTGAGGAGCATGATGTTTTGCAGAAAATATTTTTCTGAAAAAATAGACTAGAAGTACCAAGCAAATGTGAAATTGTTTTTAAAAGAAACAGCTAAAATAACATTAGGTGTTCCAGACTCATTTATTGGAGAGCTCATGAAAATAATCCTGAAGTAACATAAGAAATGTCTGTATAATTTGGATACAATTCTATTTGTTTTCACATTGTTCTTCAGCTAAATGACAATGAGGCATTACTAAGGAAGTAAGTCACTAACTACAGCAGTTATTGTTTCATTTTTGTGCCAAGAAAACAAAAATAACTTTTGGATGTGCACAGAGGCACAAACATGCTCACAAACTGACCATTCCACAGTATTATTAAATCAGTTTGAAGTTAGAAAAAAACCAAACCAAAACAGCTTATCAGAAGTAACAGTAACAATACAGTCTACATGTTAGAAAAAATACAAGAAAGAAAAAAAAAAAAAAATCTTATTTCTGCCTATGCATGCTGAAGCGAATTTTACCTAACATGTTTAAATTTACTGTAAATGGACAAAGGAGTTGCTCCTTAAAGGAAGGAACAAGAGTCATTTCCCAACACAAAAGTGGTAAGAAAATGCAGCAAATTGTTTATAAGGCATATAGCTGGAAATCTGGAACTCTGACTGACCTGAGTAATTTTCACTCTTTGTACATCCTCCAGTTTTAGTTAATGTTAAATCACCACAAATGCATTACAGCACAGTCAGAATTCAGTGGGAATTTTGTTAAATTAGAAAACCACACCAGATTCCAACCTTGACTGCTGTTTACATAAAAGACTCTCAAGTTAATTAGTTTTAGTTCTAGATGAAGTACGTTAAAGAGTGGATGGATTAGAGACTTTTGTTTTCCCAAAGAACAGAGGTTGTCACCACTCTGTTAGTATAGGGTGCCAGCACACACACAATTTTTGCTAAAGACTTCTAAATACGACCGAATTCTACCATAGTTCTTAGTAAATGCTGTAAGAGTTACTTCTCCTATGACGTAAATAAAGGATGGAGAGAGGGGAAGAGAAGCCTCTTTTCTACTTTTAGTGTAATTTTCATTGCTGAATTTTAAAAATATTTTTACATCCTTAGTACGTGTGATGTTCCTTTCCTATAATATACAGTTTTTGCTATTTCACAAGTGTGCTTATAAAATTGTTTTTAAAAATAAATACAGTATGCTATATGGTAAGTTAATTCTCATCAATTAAGCCTCTAACAAAGACGTAACTGTTTTGTTCATACACTGCACACAGCTGGTTTAGTGATAGTCTATAGCATTAGTCCATTTGTTGTTGAACATTATGAATACCTTCAGAGTAGTCAAATTTGTGATAGTATTTCCTTCTTACCATGAATACTTCCCAGCAGAATATCACCAGCTACTGAAGACAGAGATGACGATTCTGCATAGAGATACTTAGTTTTCAGCAGCCCATCTTCAGTAGATATGTTGATGGATGTCCCCTGCAGCTTCTCTATATTCACACTCTAAGAGAAATAAACTTAAATAAACATAATGGAAAACTTGTCATCACAGTTTGAAAAGGCAGAGGGAAGTAACACTATTAAGAGGCAAAACAAATAGAAAGCAGTTGTTGGTGCAGAACAAACAGAATCAAGTTCTTAGCTGAAAGCTACACAAGACAAAACAAAAAACCTTTTCATCCCAGAACTCTGACCAATAAGTTAATGATTCTTTACAACATTCCTATGAATTACTGCATCCATCATACAGGTGAAGAACCCAAATAGCCACAAATGGATGAGAGAAACTTTATTTTTAAAAACCAAACCAATTAATTTTGAAAAGGAAAAAAGGGATTAGCTTTAATAATGAAGATGTAACATTCATACAGCATTATGACACTTAAAGCATTGGTAATGTTTTCTGCCACCACATACTGAAACATTCACTGTCTCTGTTACATACAGCTATTTATGCAGATTTTTAACTGGCTCACTTTGTAGACATAGCTTTGGTGAAGGTTTGCAAAAAAAAAAAAAAAAAAAAGCCACAGCTGCTCTTTTTCTCAGCGTAAGTGTTCCTATTACCTCGGTTACTCAGGCCTCTGTTCTTGGATTTAAGCCTCAAGCTATAGAAAGCCTTGAGAAATGAGGGATAAGAACTCAATTTCTACTTCTTTTCAACATAAATTGAGAGAAAGGATAAGATTTGAGAAGTTGCACTATGGATAGATTTGGGGAATAAAAGGTGACAGATAAGGTTATCTATGTATAAGTAACCAGTCGTGTGACATAACCTACACCTACCTGAACAAAAAAAAAAAAAAAAAATCACGGGCTTGTGCAACTACCATATGAATTTAATTCTATTCTTCCTCACTTAAACTTGATTTACGATGGAATCATGCAATAGTTGATACTTAACCCCCACTCAATTTGGTTTTATTTTGCTTACGCAGACTTTAAGTGAGCTGCTCAAAATCCTTATTCATTACATGAAATTATATATGGCCTTCTAGATCAAACTGTGCCTTCGGTCAAATTATCTTTAAATCCACTTTGTCATTTTAGCATTGTCATCTCGCAGAAAAAAGTTAATACAAAAAAGTAAGTCTGCTGACCCTTCCAGTGTTGTATTACATAAAGAATAAGCTATGGATGAAGTAAGAGGTATTCTGACAAACAGCAACTACTGTTGCACAAACTCCACGCTGTATTGTGTCCCAGGAAGCTGGTTTAGTACGGACTATACAACAGCCAAATTATACTGTGACCTTACCAATCCATACATACTGAGCTTTACACCATCTCTACACCTTAAGTCGTAAGATTACAGAATGGACTACTGTCTTAAGACTTCTGACATGATGCTACAATACAAAGTAGGTCTCCAAGAATGTAACAAAATACATTAACCTCTAAGAAAATCTGGTCATCAAAGTGCTGGGCTAGAATTAGAGAGATGTGACAGTCAATATCTACAATCTCTGCAGGTGATGCTATTTAGAACTATGCTACAGAATCTAACCATCAGCAGTAAACAAACCCAGTGATATTAAGGCATAATTTGCCACTACTGGAAATGAGAGCAATTCAGGCTTTTCAATCTTTCAATGCTTCTAACAAAACTCTTACAAGCAGAGACCTTAACAATTGTAAGTTTACATTGCATCTGTCCTAGGAATGTTTCCCAGAGAGTACTCCACTACTCCCTCGCCCAGGATGGCAAAGTGTAAACCTGCTGTGGCACATAGCCAAAGGAACAAGCCACTGTCATTTTAGGCTCTATGATCTAAACTTGTTCTGAATAGAATTAAATGACTTGCAAAGAACCTTTCCAATTTTAGCAGAGCCATCACAGCTATTAGCACAATGCAAATAGAGCAAGGCGCACTTTGGGGGGGTGGGGATAAAATAAAAATATCAGCATAGTTTGAGTGCAAACTAGCTGCCTTACGGCGTTCCTGAACCAGAAAACGAAAAGCCCCAAAAGCTACATCTGTTACTATGGTATGCAAGTTTTGACTCTATTTAGATATTTATCTTGTTTAAATATTATGAAGTGCTTTATTATAAACAAGCTCACGTACCAGCTCATCTTATTTACCAGCCTCAACTACCTTTCTTAAAAATGCACAGCAATAAAAAGAGTTGTCTCAGCACAAGATAAAAAGTACCGAGTCAGGTAGTTACTATAAAAAAATAACACAAAAACTACCAATACAATGAACATTTGTTTCAGAATAACCCAAATCGGGCCAGGGTGGAGGGGTGTGTGTGCACAGAAGTCAGACTGCTCAAGACTAAGAAGTATTCTAGATAGGGAAAGCATAAAAAAAAAAAAGGATTGCTTTTTACTGAGATTAAATATGTTTTCAATCCCAAATTCTTTAACTTTCATGAATTTTTGGCTCTGCTAAACAAGAGTTATAGGAAAGTCCCCATGGCACAGATTAGCTAACGACTCCCCAGTCAAACAACTTTGATTATTTTTGTCCATTGAACCACCGGGTTTTCTGGAAAAATTCCTTCCCTTGAGAGTAGAACCTGGGGAGTTACAGCTAGCGAGACTGACCACATGCTCAAGTTCCATCGGTTTCTTACCCTTTAAAGAAAAAGTGTCTATCTTCATTAATCAGACTGAAAATGTTTTTGCACCTGAACACGTTTTCAAGATGAAAACTAACATCTTGCTATGTTTAAATACGACATAAACAACTTGTTCCCCACATATTCTTCTTCTTCTTGGCCTTCCTTTTTGTGCTACCCTTGCTCAAACATTTTAATAATGTCTTCTCAATTTTCCCCCTTAAAAATACTCTCTATTTCTCAAGTGCTTAGTGTCTTTTACCACATCCTTTCCCTCCCTACCTCCAGGAGGGGGCTGGAAATGCTGACAGAGCCAGAATTACATAATGATGACTACAACTGATGGAAGAAACATCTCATACAAACACATACAGGAGACATAAGGCTGACAGATGATTAACAGAAGTGGCCAAGAGAAAAGAAATCTCACACTGCCCTTCCTAACTACACAGCAAAGTTTGTTAATGAGAAGTTCAATAACATAAGCCAAAATATTGTTCCATAGCTGTAAATTCCAGTTAAAAATGACTCACTTCACTCAAGTTACTACAGCTTTACAACTGTAAGAGTGACTTCTAGCAATATTACAGACTATATAAACTATTTATTGTCACAAAGAAGCACTTCAACTTAGTATGCATTGTCTGTTTTATTGTTTCAGGACAGTGTGTCTGAAAAAAGATTTTTAAACAGCATTTAAAGACCCAAAGCAAAACAACTGTATTTCTCATTTTCATGAACTATATTTTCACATAGATATAGATCTAAATTTTTCTACCATCCACTTGTTTTTATCAACACCAGCAAGATGCTATTTGAAATGAACTCCATGGACTGCACTGGTGTAAAACTAGTTCGGGACAAATGACTAAGCAGCAAAACTCTAAAGACCACCACCATGCTAGTATGTTGTGAGCAGTATGAATCCACACAGTGAAAGCACTTCCTAGATTGAGTGCAATCTTATTCACTGATAGAAATCAAGGATTCCAGTTTTCAGATCCTTGCAACAGAAGCTGTCTGCAGGAAGATGGATGACACATCGAGCAAGCTGTAAACTACCTCTGTCCTATTCCACTCCCTGTGGCTGCTAGTGGCTTAGGATGGATCCTGACTCCACTAACTAGTAATAGTCCCCAGGGAACTGCCAATCAATTAGCACCGATCAGTCCAACTGTGGCATCAGCAGAGCATGTCACAGTCAGACCTTACCCACTTTGCTTTATGCTGGGAGGTCTTGCTAGGATGAAATAATGTTCATGCAGGAATATCAATCATAGAATCATTTAGGTTAGAAAAGACCCTTAAGATCACCAAGTCGAACCATAAACCTAGCACTACCAAGACCACCACTAAATCATGTCCCTAAGCGCCACATCTACACATCTTTCAAATACCTCCAGGGATGGTGACTCCACCACTTCCCTGAGCAGCCTTTTGGTAAAGAAGTTTTTCCTAATATCCAATCTAAACCTCCCCTGGATCAACTTGAGCCCGTTTCCTCTTGTCCTATTACTCGTTACTTGGGAGAAGAGACCAACACCCACCTCACTACAACCTCCTCTCAGGTAGTCACAGAGAGCAATAAGGTCTTCCCTCAGCCTCCTTTTCTCCAGGCTAAACAACCCCCAAGAGTAGTACAGCTACAGCAGACTCTGGGCCCTTTTGTACATAGAAGGCAGGCTAGCATCCACTACAAGGAAATGCATGTAATTTAATGTTGACCGTTTTTGGAAAATCCAAAATCCAGGATGTGAAGAACAGCTCACAGCTGGCTCTATGTGTAAGCGAACATATGATCTCAGAACCCAGACTATAAGGTGTAGAACAGTACCAAATGGCACTTCACTGAGGTGATTTTGGAATCCTAGAATTTAATAGCTCAATCTCAGTTCTGTCCTTGGCTAGGGAGAGCTACCTGCACTCGTTGTGATTCTTCCTGATGCTGCTAGTTTTAAGGGTACCTACTGATTCTGACAGAATACTGCACGCATCCAAGCTGCTTCCAGACTTGGCTTGGCTCCACATGTTCATATAGCAATGCTTCAGATCTAACAAATTCTAATGCAACCGTGTCATGGACTTTATATCCTAATGCAACCAGATGCATGGACATTATAATGTCTAAACATTCAAGTTCAGCCGAAAAAAGAATGAGTGCGAGAACTGTAGCATTATGTAAGGAAGCCTAGCTCTACATTATTTTAAATAATGAAGAGTTGACTACTTATGGCAAGAAACTAAACTAGCTTAAAAGTAGTATGAGGTTTGTCTCATACTGCCATCTGCTGAAAAAAGCAAGCTACTTCTCTGTGAAATTGTACTCCATGATTCTTCTCGCTGCATCTCATAACAAGATTACAGGTTTTTATATTTCCTCAGCTGTAAAGAATTGTATAAACCTTCTACTCTTCTGTTCTTACAATCATACAATGCTGGAGATGTACAGCATGTACAAATATCAAGCCACTATTCATGAGACACTAAAATAAACTCATGGGCCTATCGCAGAATCCAGGTGCCTAGATAACAGCTAAGTAAAAACTTTTAAGTTGTGTCTACCTTATTAAAGCTGATGAGTTGTACGAGCTAGCACAACCTCTGTGCTGATGGAATGATCACATGCTTATTACTGCTCCTTCTGTGGAGCCTGTCTACTAATCCAAATCAAGCATAAGATAGTACAATTAAACAGACAAATTTAAGTTAACAATGAAATGACAATCAACCAATGAGGGTCATTAAATATTCTTCAGCACATTCTTCACAATTTTAGTCATTTTGCAACAGACAAGCTGAATAAGCCACTGAAGACAAAGTTTTACTTCTTACTTACACCCTTCTCTGTTGCATGAATATCTGTATTTCCATAAAGTGTTCCAAGACCAATTACTTTGCCACCATTTGTCCGTATATCAATTTTATGGCTCTGAAAAAAAGTTTTAAAATCATATGGTTAGGATAATCATAATTAGAAAACAAGTTATCTTGTTTTTCAAGTTGTACCACAATAACCACCTTGGAGCACAAACTTCCATTTTACTGTGAAGGTTTCTTAAGTGATTGTCAAATGTGCTGTTTATTTCCAGTGGAGTCAAACTCAAAACAAGCCACCTTTCTTTGTAACTGGAAACACAAGGAAAAAAATTATGAAGAACTCTTTATTCTCAGTACAGGTGGCTTTTTTGGTTTTGGTTTGTTTTTTTGAACTAGAAAAAAACATTCACTCAGTATATATTAAAAGAAGCAGCACAGGAAGAAAGAGGGAACTTAACTTTGTGTTATATTTATAAACCATCCAGAAACCAGGGTATGCATATACCCAGTGCTGCAGCAGATGAGAAACACGAGCTGGCAGTCAGAAGTGAACTTGCAAACTGAAGCCTTCCAGTGATCTGGAACCTACAGTGTCACAAAGTCTATAGGATAATCATACACATACACAAACACATCACAGAGCTACTTATGCTTAGAGTAGTATGTATAGCCATAAAGTTCTATGGATGCGTACCAGTGCAAACCTTAGGCCTGCAAGTAGAACCAGCTCCTACAGTGTTTCACTCCAACCAGATTTTAATTCAAATTAGGTATTTTGCATACATCTGCATTACAATCTCAAATTTTTCGCAAAGAAATAAAGTTTCAAATAAAAAATGCTATAGCCCTTATACCTTTCAGCTGCTGCATACAACCAACGAGAAAAAAAAAGAAGTACAGGAACACACACAAACTAATCTCAGAAAGACAAAAAAACACGTCTTGAGAGTAAAAAACCAACCACTTGTGAGAAGGGAAAAGGGGAAAAATTATTTAAAAATCAGATTTAAATAATCTAACCCTATTCATAAGCTACAACTTCAACAAATCTTGACTTTATGTAGTCTACAGATCTCAACAGCAAAGCTCTTTTGCTTAAGTTCACTAGGATGAACGTTGGAACAACATAGAATTAAAAAAAAAACATTCAGCGTTTTTTATACTTAATGCTGGATAAGCTTCACCCCCCCCCCCCATCTCCTTCATTTTCCCATACAACTACCTCCATTTTCAGATATATTTGTTTCTGTTGAAAAGGGTATTATTCCTGTAGATGGTATTTAATTTAGGACACCATCCATTAAATTTGACAATCAAGCACATCAGAAATATTGACGATATTTAGATTATTAAACACCTCTCTGGATAAGCCATAATAAATTGCATTAACTAGGTCTAATCAGATGACAACAAGATTAAGGACTTTATTTTTTTTTTTAAAAATAAATATATATATATGTGAAATCAAGTTTCCAATATGAAAAACATGGACTTATACTGCTCTGACACATTTCTAATGAAACATCAAGAACCAGAAATTTCATGGGGTTTCATAAGACAGGAAGAACTTCAGAGCAGTGTTTCTTAATTTTTGCGTTCTCAAGTCTTGCTTTCTCCTCTTCATTTAAGAGGCTTCCCCACAGTAAAATGCAACGTCCCCAAGTTGAGACTACAGTAGTGCTTCAGACCTTTTAAAGGTTGTAAATAATTCAGCTGTTCAGTTAGGCATCTATACAAATATAATAAATGATTCTCTCCATATACAGTAAACAGGATAAAGTTAAATTAGATGCTTCAGCCAGTCATCACAGTTCCTTTGAGGCAGTTACATTAGGTATATTATCAGAATAATGGTTGAAGAGCAAATCCTCCAAGCACATAACTTGAGGAAAATAAGGGAACTCCTAAGATTAGAAGAATTTATGTACAGCAATGACTTACCAGTATGGCCACTGATAGTGAAGTAAAATAAAACCACGACATACACACTTATTTCCTCAATTACTTTTAATTAATCTATCATTTTTTGGATAGAAAGACCTTTGATATGAGACAGGTTCCTCAACTTTTTTCCCAGAATTATTAGACCATCCTTATCCTCTTAAAAAAAACCCAGGCTTTCAGACATAGGTATCCATAGAGACACCTAACAGAGAGCAGGATTTGCTGAGAGAGGAAGCAAGTTAAAATGGTCAGGTAGCTTTTGCATTAAGAGGGAATATTCCACTAGCTGAAAGTAAGAAGCACTAATTTGTCATAGGGCTTCTCCTAGCAAGAAAGAAAGGAAGAAGTAAAAGGCTGTCAAGGTCATGACAGGTGTTAAAGGAAAAACAGAAAAATTTGTTCAGTTCAGAGAAAGGAAGGGCAGTGGTGCAGCTCTTTAACAAATCAGGCTCAGACATGATGTGTGGTGAGGAAGCATGGCAAGTCTTCCACTGATTGTGCGCAAGACACCTAGAAATTGTTGTTATCACTGGCAGAGTCAAGGAGTCAGAACTGACTGTTGAACATAGAAACAAAATTAAAGGGTCTCCTTGGTCCCACTGTCACCGTTAGGCTGATGGACTGTAGTAAGAAGAAGGAGGAAAAAAATTTAAAAGAAGCACTGCTTTCTCAAAGAATTTGGGCATATTTTATACTCTGAAGAAAACCTAGAAGTCCTACCTGTATTTTGAAATTACTGCTACTATCAGTAGAGATACCTAGAGGCTTGGAAGGGATCGGGTGAACTGGGCTTCTGCCAATTACAAAACAACAACCAACAAAAAATAATCTCAATAAAACCACCCTCAACAATTCTCACTGGCTGGATAATGCCTACCACACCAAAAATACTAGTCAAAATCCATCAAAAAAACCCTCACAGAGAATACTTACCTTTTCTGTTCAATTACTAGGTAGACATCAAATTTCTAGGTCTTCTATAGACACCATACAGTATACCAAAAATCAGCAAGTTTTTTTTAATTACAAGTAATACAAAAAACTTCTTGCAGTCTGTGGCAAGAGAATTAGCAGTCATGAAGCCATTGGCTGGTGCTCTTGAATAATCCCCCCATGATCAGATTTTTTTATTTATTTAAAGTCATTGATCAACGATCTTTTGCTCTCTCTTTAGAGAGCCTCCTGCTTTGCTAGTCAGTGAGGTTTGTGGACAGCATGACAGTGAAGCAACATTAAACAGCTCTTTAATCCGTCCAGGCGAGGGCAGTATCACTTCAGTTTGCTCAGTAAAGCACATTCCCTAAAGGGGAATCAGCTCTTGTTCTGCACTACCAAATCTAGTCTGTAAGGTTTTTAGTAGCTTTGAAAAAATCCAAAAGGTTAATAATTCTGCTTCTCTTCTAATACACAGTGTAATTCCTGAACCTATATTAGAAAAACTGAGTTACAGTTGCCTTACTAGAACTACAGTACTTAAAAACAATATTAGACTAAAAACTGGTTGTATGGCTAAGAGATACTGTAATTGAACAATTGTTTGCTCTTGCAAACACCTGCATGGTCGGTAATTTTAATTCAAAGTCTTCATCTCACTACTTCAGAGTCAACAAAACCAAGAGTGCTGATATATCTTCTCTAGTACTGTATGTTGAAGTAACAGTAACCAGAACAAAGACAACCAATCTCCACTCACAACCCAAAAGAATACTTCAGGTAACTATTTTGGTTAAAGAAAGTCAAAGCTTTATAATCTACCAAAGCTTTGTTTTAACAAGAGTTTCAGTTGAAATCTGCAGTTTGTTCTTGATACTTTAAATTTTAAATGCCTTCTGGGACAAGGCCATTCTTCTCATCTCAGGCTTAAGGGAGCAAAGAAGCTTCCTGAAGCCACCAACATAGTGGACACATTGAGGCGCACGCAGAGGGGAAGGATCATCTTTTACACTTGTAGTTTTCCTGATATTTTTGTGAATCAAGCAAGGCTCAAAGTTGACAGAGAAAAAAAAGCAACACCAAGCTCCTCTAAACTATAATAAGGCTGTGGAAGAGCTGGTCTCAGAAGCCCCAAACTGGTGACTTTGCAGCCTTCTTTTCAGTTCATTAGAGAGTATTGTTTCATTGCTACTTGAAGTCTCAAGGAAAACAGAACTTTCTCATTTTTCAAATTCAACATTTTTCATATCTCAGATTATGTATGAGAAAAGATGCCTGTGAAATTAGGTAGCTATCCTTCCTCAAAATCCTCTTTTTCCATGACATCACAAAAAATTCTTGACAATTGTGATGGCATGCTGTGATTACTGTCACTACTGCTAGCCAAAACTACCTTGTTTTCTCGTATTATGTAGTTTCTCATATACTGCTGTTTGCTGCTGTTATATAAGTCATTTTTAACCAAAGGTTTAGACAGCAGTAACACATATAGTACTGTTAAAAAGGTAACTAAAATCTAGCAAAAAGTTAAGAGTAATATGGTCAATTACACAGAATCTGGAAGATACAAGTTGTCTGTAGTTCACTGAACATGGAGTAAGCGTACCTCTATTGTATATTAAATTTCCCCTGAAGTTCAGTTTCCCATATGTGTGCTATAAAAATCACCTCTTACCATGGTAGAGAAAAATGTTGAAAGATTCTTCATATCTCAAAAATACTTAAACTTAGGAATTACCCTATTTCAAAAGCCTTTCTTTTGAATTTATACCAATTCCTACAGGTACAATCCCATTTATTCAAGTGAATTTGATTCCAAACAGCACCTAAAGTCAGATATACTTTGATTATTTCTACAAAAGCCTATGTCAGCAAATCTAAAGTCTTAAGATTGAAAAAACAAGGTCATGACCATAATATATACTGTATTTACCAGATATACTTCGACAGATATTTTGGACATGTATAACTTCTGATTGAAAATTAACCTAAAGAGTTTGTCAATAGCACTGAAATATCAGAATTATAGAAAAAAAAAAAGAAAAAAAAGCAGCATACTGCAAAGTCCCAACTGAGCGAGAATAACTATTCACCTACTAGACAGTCTGTCTTTTTTTTTTTTTTTTGACAGGCAGGGAGGACAGAGATCAGGCTTACTGCTGTCACTGTTTCTGCTGGCTTTGGTTATGAAAGGTACCTGGACATCTGATTGCATGTTATTTAGCGTTATTGACTTTGTGTCGTAATTCTATGCAATAAAGGTGAGATGCTACACACATAGTAACACTTAGAAATATCAAGGGTACTTCTCATCTCCAGAACTGGTATTTCAGTTCTTATATTCCACCACACAATCCCTTTTAAAACACTGATGGAGTGGGGGAGAGTTCTTCGTACCTTTATTGACTGTAAGACGCTAGTCCCCTTCTCCGTTTCTATTTTGCAGTTATCACATTCTATTTTCTGAATCTTCACACAGCCAGTTCCTGATGTTTTGATATCCAAATCTAGAATTACAAGTTTTATTAGCAACAGAATAAGAGTCAGATATATTCAACATAGTACTTCATCACTTTATATAGTAACCACATATAGCAAGGAGAAAAATTAGCTTGTTTGTTACTGAAGAACCTTCTTGCAAAGTTTGACCACACTCTTTCAATTGCATGACTAGTCACTATCAACAACTGACGCTGAAAATTTTGTAAGCCTGTGTATAGCCGTCCAGCTTCAAGAGAGAGCATTAAGAGGCAGCAGAGTGACTGTAACCTCTGGCAAGGAATCAACATGGTGTAGTCCTTTAATGAACTTTTATCTTTTTTTCTAACCTGCTCCCAAACGCCATCTCCATCTCATAGCTACCCTAGTCACCAATTCTATTAGGAATTCTACTAAGACACTTGGGTACCCTGCCATGGGTTTTGGGGTAGGAAGGTTGGCAGGTTGTGTGAGGCCACATGTAGAGTAATAAGATTAAACAGCATAAATATATCAGTCTTGCTTAGACCTATACTGCTTCAACTAGCAAGCAGCATATCATAAAAACAGGTACAGAAGAGTTTGCATGTGTCATTCCTCCCTAGCCTTCTGGAAGGTCTGACCTACCCCCCCGCCAAGAAGAAGCATATTTGCCTCTAGTCTGAATCACCTGACCTTATTACTGTTTGCAGGCTGCCACAAAGAAAAGTCAAAAGTCACTATGTCTTGTAGATAAACCTGTTACGAAGGGAGTAATTTATGGGCTCATAGTGCTTCACACAGGAGCAACAAAAGCCTTTTTCTGCCAGTTGAGCTCACCTGAGTTTAAGGAACGAGGAAGAAGTTTGAGAATGTGCAGTCTGGGGATTCTGACTATATCAATAATTAATATAAACGACCACCATAATGACTAAAGGTAAAGGCAGGGGAGGAAAAAAGAAAGAAGAAAAAAAACCAAACAGGAGATAGAAGTGTCTGCTGCAAGACACATAACTGAAGGACTAAGACAGAATGAGCCTATTACTCTCTAAATAAAATGAGATTATCTGGGAAAGAAACCTTCATTTAAGCACCTGTGAAAGTCTCTTCCACCTCCACTATCTGCTAAGGTGACCAGAAAGACGAGAAGAAGAATCAGAGTATGTATAACAATCTCTGCTCCAATGAGATTCCCCAAGTCAGACCCGCGATGCAGCAGAGGCTGAAGATCAATACTGTCACGCTTATGCTCAGGACAGATGCTGGAACCATGATTACAGTAGCTTGCAGACCAAGAAGATGAGAGACTGAAAGCTCCAGTTAACAAAGGGAAGTTTTGCCACCTGACAAACCAGGAGAATCCAAGAGGCAGAGATAAAACACATTACATCTTTGCTGCAAGAGTGCTACCTTATTGCCACAGTAAGCTAAGAGGTTAAAGTTAGTGAAGGATGCAAACTGTCTTCGCAGGTAACAATTTCCTAAGAAAGAGGGCTAGAAGAGGACTAGATAAGCAGGTTTTCCAGAAAGCCGTTTTAATTGCAGATATTATTTTCTTCGCATCTTCACAGAAGACCTCCAAGAAAGGGATACTGTGACCAAGATTTTAATCAAACTATATGTTTCTTCAATTTAAAGTAAACTCTAAGATAGGCTTTGAGGCATGTAAAAGCACAAAACCTAGCAAACTGGACTGGTGACTATCATCAGAGACTCAAGGCCAGCTTCATAAGGATTTATGTTGTTAAAGCCTAGACAGTTTCATCAGACTAAGAATATCTGAGCAGTATCTGAGACATTTTAATTTGATCGATGCTGATCTACAGGTTCTGAAGTTGAGACAAAACTTTTCCATAAGGTTTTACTTCTCAGGGAGCAGTTGGATTGTTTAAACACAGTTCCCAGACACACAAATAGAGGCACTCTCCAAACATCTATGCTTGAAACAGCATGTCCTTGCACAGCACAAACCTGTAGAGTTCAAAAAGAAACAAACATTATTTTTGCAATACAAGCTGTCTTGCTCAAAACTGCTCAATTCACCCACTGGAAAACTGCACAGTCCTTGGGAGGACCTACATCCAAGACTTTTTCTATTTTGCTTTCTGAGAAGAGAGCTCCAAAACCCAGGTTGCTTGTGCAAATTTTTTAATTCAATTGGCTTGATACTCTCTTGCTCTTACTGCTTCTGTCAAAAGGGGTGAGGAAAAGGCTTAAGAGCAGTCAGTTTAGCCATTACACCAACTTAATAAGACTTTTATAAAAATAAGGTTAACAAAAACTTTTGATCCTGCAGGGCATATTATGGCCATCATTTGAAAGGTAGATGAGTAGTGTAATCCTAGCTGTATCAAAGATGGGTGTCAAAAGAGGACACAGAAGTCTGGGGATTCATGAGCATGCTGTTAAGAAACGCCAGGGATTCCTGGAAACATACTTTGTGCCTTGATCCTCTGCAGAGTCACAGTGCTTTGCTAGCCTTGATATACCAAAAATTAGTGGACAAAGAATGGAACCCCTGTGTCTCACAAATAGGCTTCTTGAAGCAAGGAGGCAGGCTAAAAGCTGGATAATATTGCTAACGAAATTTCAACAAGCAAGGACGAACAGAATACAAGCTGGTTCAGTGCCAAAGCTCAAAAAATAGCTAGCTTGATTCCTCCTTAGCAAAGATGAGGGCTGAAGTCAACTTCAGCCACACAAACCTCGAAGAATGCATGAAGATCTTCAAGGTGCAAAGGACTTTTATTGGAAATAAAGGTACACAGGGTAAAAAAAGAATTTTGGTATCAGAATGTAGGCAGGGGTACCCTAGAAATACCACCTGAAGCTGTAATATTTGAAATAGACTGGAAAATTACTTATTTTAAAGTGACTCAGCAGCTCTGGACTACTAGAAGTACTTCATGATGATCCACTTCTCTGCTCATAGAGAAAGCTTACCAGTAAATGAGCATGCATGTAAAATAATCCAGTCCAGGAAAAACTATTTATTGAGGGCATCAGATTATAGTATCTGCTACTCTGAGGCTGTAACTCTGCCATACTTAGGAGTAGACACTGATGATCTTTTTTCCGACCCATTAAAATGTTAAGACTTCAGAAAAATACACTCTTGAAAACATTCACATTCACTTTCCACTAACATTTACAAAACACAAAAAGCAGAAACAAGCAGTCCCAGGAGCTTAGGTTCTCCCCGCATATAAGTAGGCAGAAAAATTGTTTAAGTGATACCATAAAATCATGAGTTTGGTAATTCACAGAAACATTCAAGACCCATACATTCATTCAGTTTGCTTAATTCCACAAGAATCTACAGTATTTAGCCAAAAAGCTAAGTGATCTCAGGGACTTAATTAAGACTAATATGGAAGAGTTAAATAACAATAAAAAATAAACAAAAGAATTAAAAAAACATACTAGCTTACAAGGGGGCCTAGACCAGGAGTGCTTGATCTTGTGCCAGAGGGGACAGAGCTTTGGTATTCTACTCCATGAAGCTTGGCCACCACTCATGGTTCTCCTCCCTGACTTTGGCATAGAAGCTTCTGTTCTCTTCACCAGGGTATAATATGGAAAAAGCATTGGAACTGTTTGCCAAAAGAGGTTGTATAGTCTTCATTCTTGGACGTTTTCAAAACTAGATTGGATGAAGCCCTGAGCAGCCTCCTCTGACCTTGGAGTGACCCTGCTTTGAGCCAGAGGATGAACTAGAAACCTTCTGAGGTCCCCTCCAACCCAGATTATCCTATGATTCTAATACAATATGTATGTACCAAAGCAAAACATAAGAACCACATGGTAAAACATGACAGAAGATTCTCAAATTCTGGTTATGCAAGACCTCAGCTGGGTTTACTTCTGAGTACTCAGTCAATATACAGTAACCAGTAATCAAAGAGCTGGTCTCAGGTTTCATTAGCACGTAGAGTTCGACATGCCAAGACATGGGGTTCTCTTATGTGCTAAGCAGACTCTGAACTTACAGCCATGTGCCTACACTGTCCCTGGAATAAACAGCTAACATATACTCGTGACCTGAAGGAAAATAAACAAAAAAGATAGATTAAAGAGAAATTCATTGACATCTATAATCTATGAAGGTTAAATGTATCAGAGAGGATTATCAGACTGTGTATGATACTGAAAGACCATACACAGCATAAAACTAGACACTAAGACAGAAATAGAGGATCTTTTAGTACTTGCCCTACTGGGCTGGTTACAAGTTGCCTTCGGTTTAAAATGCAAATTTAAGCTCATCATCTAGCATCTTCTGCACATGCTCTTCAGGGTCTAAGGAGTTTTAGCTAACTGAGAACTTCCTGGATAAGCTCCAACCTAAATTGCGAAAGCTGTTATGAAATGCCTTAACTTCCAAAATCAAGAAAGAAGTTAGAATACTGTAAAGTCATTCTCATCAACTTCTCAACTTCTAACAGCTAAGTGACAGAAAGAGAGCTCAGATAAAATGGTCTAAACAGAACAGAGTTAACATCATCCTCACACGTACAAGGAACGCCAGAGAAAAGCCAAAGTGCTTTCAGGCAACAACAGTTTCTTTCTGGTTTGAGATGTGTTTTTACAAGGGATGAGATCTTTTCCTTATGCAATGAAGTTTAATGGATAATTCTTTGCTAAATTAAGAAAAGGAACAACCCAAGCACAAACTACTACTCAGAGAACCCAAAAACCAAACCAGAGCCGAATGGATGCTTAAAGTAGAACCTCACTGGCAAGTAGCAATTCTGCTTCACTGAGTATAAAAAAATACTTACATTTTAGGAAATATATCTCTGGATATGCCTGTATGACAGCATGAACAGACAATACTAACATCATGTTAATTATGGGGTGACAAACAGCAACTAGTAGAAGGGAACTATAATCTACAGGCTGTCCAGGGAACCTGAATTGCATGAGCTTACCACAAACCCAAGCGGAACAACTTGGAAACCTACAAACCTATTTCAAGAAGGCTGTAAGACAGTCTGCAAGGTTGGCTGACATTCAGAATATCATAAGAATCTCAGAAGACAGGACAAAAGCTAAGTGATTTTTTTTCCCATCAATCAGGATTCATTATTGAGACCTTTGGGAAGGTTCCCCACACTGAAACTCTTTATGAAGGCTGAGATTCTTCAGATCTTAATACAATGAATTCCATCTCCTCGAGAGTAACCAAGTCTGGAGTAACACATAATAGTCACTCAGAGATCCTGGAGAAACTGAAATATTAAATTACTAACAGCTATGGTAACCAGACACACCCGATACCAGAGAAATGAAGGGTAACAAATGGGATGCCAGGTTTCAGTTTGATTGTCTGTAATCCTGGGATGGACTCTCTGAATGTACTGCAGACAAGTCAAGGTAATCTTTGCACTTACCAAGCAGGCAAAAAAAAAAAGCTGGAAGAATGTAACTGACAGTTCTTAGGGAAGAGTCAAAACTACATAAGTCTCTTGGGAAAGACAGTCCTGCTACCGTTCAGTGAAAGAGTCAATGAATATAAAGGTAACAGTTGCTCTGTTTAAGAGAATGAATGTGGATTTTCAGACGTCTTTGACAAAATCCTTAGTCCTATATTGTCTTTTAGCTATAAACTGTGTATCATCTTCAACACTACATGAATTTGGAAATCAGCACAAATACTAAGGTTGAAAAGTTTCATCAGTGACACTGAATTATTCACACTAGTTAAAAACTCACTGATGAAATGCGGAAAGACCTTGGAATACCACTTACTCAAATGATAAAACAGCAGGAAATTGAATGGATGGTATGCCTTGTGGGACTCTTTGCCAAGAGGCATGGAGTTTGCCAGGAAGCTCTCACCCTGAAACTGTTTACATGTTTAAGCAGACACTCAGAAGACAGATCCACTGAGGGGCTAAGCGGTATCAAGCTCTGAAAATCCCCTGAGCTGAAAACAGTTGACAGCTAAAAGAACACTTAGATGAAGTATCATTTATGTTTGTCCTGTTCTTACTCTTCCCTGAGCATCTGTTTATAACTACTGCTGGAGACAGGACAGTGGGCTAGCTAGACTCATGGTACAAACCAGTACGGCCATTCTAACATAGACAATGTAAAGCACACTGAGGGCAGGGAGGGGGAGAAACCCCGGTTTTATTTACAGAATGTTTGTCTCTATATTAATTGTTAGAAAACAAAAGAGACCCTAAGTTTTGGTAAACATATCTAAGAAACACCTCTTCAGTTATCAACAGTGCTCAAAAAAAGCAGTAAATTATAGGGATGAGTAAGACTAGGAAATGAAAGAAAATGCTGCTACGATAAATCCATAGCTCTTCTCCATTATGAATGGTACACAGTTCAGGTCCTTCTAAATGAAAATATGAAAAAACACTCCACCAAAATTAAAATCCAACATAGCAAAATTCAAGATACAGGGAAAAAAAACAAAAGACAAAAGGTGCAGAATGTCTTTGCTGTAAGGGTCTGGAAAAGTGGGAACCAAAAGAATGTAACACTATGCTCTACAGAAGTCATAGATGACATGTATGAAGCATAAGTAGAATAAGATTATTCACTATTTCTTGTACCACAACTGCAGCAGAGCATCAAATGAAATAAAGCAGCAGTCTTTAACAACCAATTGAAGCAAACTAAAGGACCGCGTTTTTTGTATGCTGAAAAGTTCTTCCAGCATGGTGAAAGTTATGCTGCACTATATAGGCAATTGCACAAATCCATAGGGAAAAAACCACATCAGTGACTGAACACAAATCTCTCTGGCTCAAGTACTTCCTAAACCTCAGCTCACTGAGGGGATTTATCCTAGGAAGCTTGCCCTTTTCCTTCCCTGTCAGTATTTCAGTCCAGCACAGATGTTCATTGGTTTCAGCCGCTACAGCTGCTCTCCCAAGTTGTTTGTAGGTTCTGTACCAGAAACCCTGCACAGATTTTTGCCTTGTGCCCAAAAAGATAATGCAAGACTTTTACGAGACAAGGGAGCCCTTCTTGGCATTTCATCTGTATGGTTACCTTCCATACATTTTTGACCCCCATGGATGGCCACTCAGCAGAACCACCACTAATGGAGCTGGTGGATCCAACAACCCTACAGGGAACAGCTTTCTAAAGGCAGGTGTGCATTGCTCATACTGAGGACTGCTGCCTCCCAGCTGAGCTGCAGTTACATCTTTTCTGGAACACCAGCTGTCAGAGCAAAAATAAAAGTGTGCGTTGTAACCATCACTTAATAGCAGAAGTTTCAACATTAGCTATTGCTGACAAAAAGGTCGACAAGTCATGTATCCAAACACCTAAGAAGTCAGGAAACACAGAAAAAACCGGGACGTTTCGAACCTCCTTAATGAGAGGGGGCACGATGCCATTTCCGAACATCCGCCGCCAACAGCACTTCCAGCCGGAGCAGCAGCAGCAGCAGCAGCGCCAGCACAGTCCCCGGTGAGACCCACCTGAGGGAGCCATCCCCTCTCCCCGCGGGCTCCATCTTGCCGGCGCGCCGGGAGGAGAGGACTGACAGCCGGGCGTGCAGCCACCTCTCCCACCGAGGGACCGCCGCCCCCGCTTCACCCACCGAATTTCATGGGCGTCCTGACGTCCACGGTGGTCTTGCTGTCCACGCCGTCCGCGACGATCGCCATCTGCTCCAGCGCCTCGTCGTACTCCACCCGGACGCGGTCCTGCTGCCGGCCGCGGGGCGGGGGGCTGCCGCCGGCGCCGCTGACGGCGACCAGGACGCGGTCGGCTCCCGGGTAGCGCTGCGGGTCCAGCGGGCGGACGCTCACCTGGCAGGGCAGCCGCACCCGCAGCCGCCCCCGCGGGCTGACCGCCAGCGCCCACTCCCGAAAGGGCTTACGGCCACCGGCCTCGGCGGAGCCGCTGCAGCCGCGCCGGGTGACGGGCGGCCCCCACCACCCGCCCACCGCCCGCACCGCCAGAGGCCCCCAGCGCGGGGGCAGCGCCCTCATGCCGCCCGGCGGGGCCGCCGGCCCCGGAAGCCGCGGCAGAAGCCCCCTGAGGCGAAGCGAGGCGAGGCGGGGCGGGGCGGGACGGGAAGGACCGGGCAGGCAGCCCCTCCTCGCGGCGGACGGCCGTTACCCCCGCCCCGCCCGGTCACGCGACGCGGCTGCACGAGGGGAGAGGCACCGGGGCGGCTGGTAAACAGGCGGCGGCCGCTGGCGCGCGCCCGGGCAGCGACAGGCGCCAGCCCCGCCCAGTCGCCGAGGAGGCTCCTGGGAGTCGTGGTTCGTCAGCGCGCCAGAGGAACTAGGAAATACAGTCGCCCGAAAACGGTCGCCGCCGGCCGTACTCATCGGCCTATCAGCGAAGGGGGCAGGCGGAGCATTCCCGTAGTCTGCTTCTACTGGGCAGCGGGGCGGGATGCTAGAGCCAATCAGAAGCGAGGGTGAGGGCAGGGGGCGGTTGAGGTAAGGCCAAAGGAGACCTGCCGGCGTCGCCATAGGGATGGGGGACGCTGCTCGGTGAGGCGTGGCCGGGCCGGGCCGTCCGCCCGCGGCCGCACAGGTAGAGCTCTGCGGCGGGCCGGGCGGCCTGGAGGGACTTGCGGCGGCCGGGGCCGGGGGAGGGGGAGGCAAAACCGCGCCTCAACGTAGAGGCGGGAAGCGAGTCCAGCAGCGCCCGGCCTCGGGGCCGCCTCAGTCCTGTTTGAGGAGTCCCGGGTGGGCTGGGGGAGGGGGAGGCAAGATGCACCTCAACGTAGAGGCGGGAAGCGAGTCCGGCAGCGCCGGGCCTCGGGGCCGCCTCAGTCCTGTTTGAGGAGTCCCGGGTGGGCCGGGGGCCCACCCTCTCCGCCTGCGTCCCTGGGTGCCGGGAGTCTTCCCCCCCCGCTCTGGGTGCCCAGGGTGGCGCCACCGCGTGCGTGAGAATACGAGGCGCCTCAGGGCGTGAGGGCCTTTTCCGTCGTCCCCTTGGGCTGATCGTGGTGCAGGCAGGCCTTAGTTTCCAATGGAAGAGCCGTGCTGGTTGGGTTTCAGCCTGCTCAGCTCCTTGACGCAGCAGCCTCTGCAGCCGCAGGATTTAACACCTGCAAGGAGGAGACAGGGAAAAAGAGAGGAATGGGAAGGGGGAAATGGCAGGGCTTTGGGTGGCAGCCTGGTTTTTGTTACGCTTAAGCCTACAGTGAGACTGCATGTATTGAAATGTCCTTGGTCAGAGGATAAAAAAGCAGTTTGGCAGATGTGCTGGAAAAACGTTTTTTTCAGAAGTGGTATTGCGGAGCTCCAAAATTGGTCTCTGTCAAGTCAGCTTGGTTAACATGTTTTTTATTGTGACTGCTTTTTAGCAGTTAACAAACAGCCTAGCAGTTCTAAAGCCAGCCAAATAAATATTTTCCCAAGTTCTGTACAAATATGTCATGAGACGATTGACCTTATAGGGTTTACAAACAAGTGGAGAAGTCCTGAATTCAGTTAGAAAGACTTTTATGGACTCCATAGCCCACATTATCATTGTACAATAATTTTAAAAAACAAGGTAGGAGATGTGGGCATAAATCATGTAAAGTCAGGGGCTGCATTCTTGTCATAGATGTAGTTTACTGGCAATAACGAGAGTGAAACATGCACAGAAAGGTGCATTGTCTTAGCTACATTACAACACAAGAAATACTAAAATCTGGGGCTGTTTATTTATTTGCTGCCTTTTGTACTCCATGTATTGTTTTTCTTCTTTTCTAAGAAGAACCATGCAAGCTATGCAATATGATACTTGGTCATCAAGCTCTTTTCATCTCATTAGCTTCCTTTCCATTTTTATCACTGTCTGACATTGATTATGAATCTGAAATGGGATCTGAGCATCCAAGAGGAAAGAAGATGGCCCTAGCTTTTTGGTCCATCTCTAATTTTCACTGTGGAAAGTTTAATAAAGATTCATATTCATCAATAAATCCCTTCAAGTTAAATTATTTCATTGGTTTACATTATTCAATCTCAAAAATCATTAAATGAAACACAAAAAGGGCCAGCCTGCCATATTATAGTTTAGTATAGAAAAATAGTTCTAGAAAGACAAAAATGTATCAAGAACTATCTTAGGACATGACGGCAGATAGAAGTAATTTTTTTCACGTCTTCAGAGATAGTTGATTTTTGGAAAAAATATTACAAAATTCTCACTCTTGAGACTAAATAGCAAATCTAAATGTTTGTTAGATAATTTGTCAGGCAAACAGTTACAGACTTGTAAGAATTGTGGTGCAATGTGCTATAATTCCACTAGATGACAGCCAATTCAACAAATAACTATTAACTGGCTGTTCAAAGAGAATCCATGGTCTTTGGTTAGGTTGGGCTTACCGCTTCCACCCTTTTCTCCCTGCAGTCAGTGCTGCTATTCCTTATTGTTTTCCCCTCCCTCTTTTAGTGTGTGTATAGTGGTGGTAACCAGTTCTTCTCAGGGATGGCAGAGGGAGGCATTCTCCAAAGCACACAATGGTTTGGACTTCAGGGATTTTTTGTTTGTCACGCTACCAGAAATTTTCTGAGGAAATTAAGTTCCTCATGGAAACTACATGAAAAGGGAAGTGGCAAATCTTACCATTAAATTCTCTCTGTCTTCGCCAGATCTAATTAGAACTCCAGCAGATCGTCAGTGTGGCTCAGGGTGATTCCATCCCAAATAGAGACTTGAAAACAAGGGGAAATGATGGAACTTATAACAGAAATTGTTAAGCAGTTTAGGTATGCAGTGTGCTCTCATTTCCCCAGAGTGGTTGTCTATGAGGTTGTACAGTCTAATCAAACAATCCATTATGAATTACATAAATATTATAATGCCCTATTGTACATTATGTAATTTTAATTTTAATGATCATTTAATGTTGGCATAGCTTTACTGCTTAAAGACACATCCTTTCATGCTGAAGCACAGGCTCTACCCAGTTAAAATAGAAGGTCTGCTGCTTACAAGACTGTAAGCTTTAACTTTAGGAAAGAAGCATTAGGAAATAAAATTTTAGGGGATTAAAAGATCACTGTGCGATTGAATAAATCCATGGTACTCCTATGTAATTAATATTATCTGTAGCTCTCATCTCTTCACTTCTCCTTGAAGAGGATGTGGTAGAACTGGAAAAGTTTTGGACAAGGGTGACAAGGACAGTGTAAGCCAGAGAAGGGCTTTCATGCCGGTGATAGCAGGTAGATTGGCTTTTTCAGCCTAGAAAAAGCATTATTAAATGAAGATACATTAGAAAAAACCTAGTGTCATGGAAATGTTGTGATTATTCAGTGTCTCATCCAGTAAAAGAAGTAGGTGGCATCAAGGAGCCAGATTCAAAACAAACCAAAAGCACTGGTTGCTCACACTGGGCAGAGGTAAGATGAAAATCTCCATTCCCCTGGATTTTTCAGATACTGAAAGTTTTGCATTAATTCAAAGAGGGGATGGCTTCAGGGAAGCATCACCACACTGTGACTGGTGGATTCTTCTGTCCCTCCCCATGCATCCGGTGTTGGCTGGAAGTATGCAGAGCTAGATCAGCTTTTGGTCTGACTAGATACTGTCGTTCTGATGTTCCAGTTGCATTACATAATTTTTCTAACTAACTCAGTGTGAAAAGCTAAGTCAATTGTCTTGTTTTCAGAGTAATTTTTATTTTTTAAGATTTGTGTGCAGAAGGAGGTAGCATGAAGTTGAAGATAAATATCCTGAGATTTAGATTGGATATTGGGAAAAAATTCTTCACGGAAAGATTTATCAAGCACTGGAACAGGCTGCCCAGGGAAGTGGTGGAGTCACCATCCCTGGTGGTATTTAAAAGACATGTAGATGTGGCACTTAGGGAGATGGTTTAGTGGTGGAGTTGGCAGTGTTAGGTTTATGGTTGGACTTGACTATCTTAAAGGTCTTTTCTAACCTAAATGATTCTATGATTCTGATTTTATAAATGCTAGGGATTAAGATAAAGTTTAAAGGGGTTCATCGGTATATGTTAATGAAGTTGATCACTTGAAGTGCAGTTCCTTCTACACAGATTTTTATAAATTTTGTGTCCTCTTAATTAATCTAGTTTGTGCATCTTCATACATGGAGCTGCATCTTTTCATGTTCAGAATGAAATTTTACTACTGTTTGCTTCTGGCACTCTGGAAAGAGTCAATGCAGCTAAGTATCACCTATCTGGATTCTGCACTGACTTGTGTATGAACATTGCTGTTTGCTAGAGAGATACTGAAGTAAAGAAGCTGGCATTAGTCTTGGGAATCTGAGTTCAGACTTTTATTATTATTGCTGTTCTGAAGCTGTTTCACAAGACAGTTGTTCTCAGCCTGATTTGACCCAGGTTCCAAAACAGACTTGTAATTCTGTTTCTCTGCAATTCTGTGTGTTGGATTAAGGCTGTGATATTATTTGCAGTTCTACAGTTTGAAAACATCCATATTTGTTGAACTATTCTGTAAATTTAGAAATCATGCCAACTTTCATTTCTATTTGAATTAGACTGTTTATCAGATACAGGAAAAATACAAATTTTCCACTTTGCTTTTTGAACTTTATATATCTGATTTTGTATAGACTGAATTTTAAATTTAATTATGTAGTAGGTAATTGAAGAATGATAAACTTATTTTAATGTCCCATAATCGTACTTATCTTTTGTTACAGTTTGTTCCGTTCCCTTTTAAAAAGGAGTGGAGACTAGCGCTTATCACACTAGCTAGGGCTGTCTAATTGTTTTCCTCTGTCTCAGCTGTCTATAGTTGTGTCTTAACATAATATTATAAACTTATCAGATTCAGAAGATTGTTTTTGTTCTCTCCCTGCCCAGCAAATTGGAGTCTTGATGAAGACTCTTTTGTACTACTGTACTGCAAGGAAGTGTATTTTTTGACTGGCATCAACTGTATGTTTCACATACAAGTACTGACAAAAATGCCTACACCCATGAAAATCTCAGGGTTTGGCATTGTTCTGCTTAGAGTTTCTGCCACTGTGCTTTTCTGTCTGTCAAAATTCTTCCAATACGTTTAGAGGAAGAAATAAAGCAGCAGCAGCAGCCATAAACATGAAATGCGTATGCTAAAATATTCAGCAGTTCTTTATACATGAAAAATTGCTCTCTATTTATAAATGTGTATACATGTTTATGTACAGTATGTCAGTGTTTATTTCTTGGCCTCTATAATGTTTACAGTGGTTTCACAATGTTTTGACTCCTCCAGGAGGGATCCTGAAATTGCTTTTTTTTCCATAAGCAAACACAGCCGCTGAAATCTCTCTAAAAGTCAAAATGTTCCTGAAAGAATTCCAAACAGCACTGAAGAAAGTCATAAACTTGCCAGTTTCAATTTCACTACCTTTATAGACAAGTGACTTTTCAAAAGGTGGATACACACAACACATTTTTATATCTATCTTCCCACCACAATTATAAAAAGAAATTATATTTTTCTTAACTGTCAGCTTTCTGGCTTTGGAATGCAAAATTGCTCTGGTTGTTTCATTGGAGAAATCTGGTATATACTACTGAAATTTCTTCTCAATTTTATTACAGTCTTAATTTTGATTGTCCTTTATTTATAATAGAAAGCTCTCTTTTAACAGAGAAAGGTGTCCCGTAAGTTATGTGAAAGGCTGAATGATGTCAAGACTGACTAATCTGAGGTGGATTCTGCATCTTTGGCAGCTGATAAGGGTTTTATAATGATTTTGTCCAACAGCAGAATGCATTGTTCTCTGCATAAGTTATTCTGCATAATAATTTATCTAGAAAGACCTGCTGCTGTCAGGTGAACACTTGCAGAAGTTGGCAATCTTTCTCCCAAAATTTTGAACTAAAATACTGTGATCCCGTGATTTGTCCATTCATTTCATCTACAGCCAACTTCAGTGACCTTGTGAAGGAATTCTTGAATTCCTCCATGTGTGCTCCGTCTCCACTTTCTGCTGTGCTTTGCTCTGCAAATACTGTATGGCTCCCCTGTCTCACTATGTCACAGCAAGTTTTCTGAGTGCCTCAGAAGTCCTTCTTCCCCTCTGTTTCTTCTGTGAGATGCATATTGCGTCTCTTTAATCATCCCATCTCTCTTACATCTTTCTCCTGAAATGTTTGTGTCTTGTTTCATGCTGTCTTCATGCAAAAAGTCAGTATTTCAAAACCCTTTGAATATACAAAACTCTTAAGATACTTTTATGCCAAAAGATGGTTTTGGCAGCTATTAATTGGCATTTGATATAAGGACAAGTACCAACCTGATAGATATTGCTGTCTTGTCAGAGTACCAGGAGCATTGTATCCCCTTGTATTCCACCTCCCGTTTCCCTCTACCATCTTGGCATTTTCACACACTTCAGACAGTTCTGATGATTGATGCCTGAGAACATAATTCTCAAGTGCTGGACTGAGATAGTAAACACAAAGTTACATGAAGCTATAGTAACTTGATGACATTAGATCTCATCTTGCTCACAAGTAATTAATAAATATCGTTGATATCTGACATGAGGAGATCTCAGAATAATTATTTTTTCCAGTATTTTTCTACATCCTGTTCTCAGATTTTATATCCCATTTTCTCTTTGTCTATGGTTTCAGGGTTTATTTGTTGGGTTTGGTTTTTAAGTATGGCCATCCAATGACTTACAGACATGAATAACTTTAATGATATTACTCACACAAGTTAGACCAGTTCTTGTCCTCAAGATTTCTACGTTCTGTGAAGGGGTTCCTTTCCTATGTAATTACTCCCTGCAAGGTCAAGGGACACCATGAAGGGTGGGCTTATGTTGGGTGGAGAGAAGGGGAAACACTTTTTTGGATTAGTCTTATGGAAATGACAGAGAAAAGTTTATAGCAGTTATATCTATAGGAGCCCATCCTCTTGGGGATTTCCTTTAGAAGGACCTGCCTGAAGGCAATGGCTGAACTTCCCAGTTTAACAGATTTTCAAAACTCAGCTGGTCAAAGCCCTAAGCAAGTCAATTCAGTGTTGAAGTTAGCCCTGCTTTGAGCAGGAGATGGGACTAGATGACCCCAGAGGCCTTTTCCAACCTAAACGTATTATACAAGGAATAAACCTTTTACTCTTTAAGAAATACCATTTTGCATGTTGTCTAACATTTACGTGACAGTAACATAGCCAACTATTAGAGGATTTTAAAAAAACAAATGATGACAGAGTGATAGTTCAGCTTCTTACAAGTCTTCCATGAAGCTGTAACTGTAGACCCACCTGGCTTGCTCGTGTTGTGAGTTTTGTTGTTTGAACGTGGGTCTCACATGTTGATGTTGTGTTCTTGACACTACACATTTATCTTGCACAGTCATATATATCCCTGGATCTAGTTACCTGTCTTACGTTTTTTTGTTACTTCCTAGAACTTCAAACAATGAGTCAGGCTGGTGAAGAAAGTTCCAGTTCCAGTGACACAGAATTGGAAATCAAGAAGGAGCAACCTATCTGTGCTCTAGCTCCAACAGTTTATAGCCGAGATGAGGGATCCACTGATGTAACAGCAAGTCCTGCATTTCAGTGTTTAGATGAGGTACCACGTACCCCACCTTTCTTTATCTGTAACAGTGCATATTGTGTCCAAATCCATTAATCTGAAATGTATATTTTATTGTTAGCAATTGAAGGTTGTTACCATAGGCTATCTGTAGCTATTTCTTCTCTGATTTTTTTTTCTAAGTGGTAAAAGAACATTTTGTGAAGCAGAAACATACATGGGACCTATTCTTGCTGGGGATGGTGTGCTTAATAGAAGACCATGTTATATTTTTCAGTGATCATGAGCTTAAGGGGAATGAGAATAGAGAGGTCTTGGGTTTTTAGTGTTCTAGCTATAGAGGTAATTGCATCATGATTTTTAGAAAGGCTTAATAGCTGCAGGAAAAATCCAAGGTAAGTGGCTCCTGAGGCACTAATAACTGATGATGATGGAACAAACCTTTTGGAACTCAGTTTCTTTTGCAGAATTTTGTGTTAAGGAAACTTTTAGAATACTAGAAATATTTTAGAATTTAAGATATCAAATACATATCAAATGGGATCCTTAAAAATGTAATGCCAGAAAAGACATTAAGAGATCATCTAATCCAAAATTTACACTGAAGTAGATTCTCTGCAGATAATTTGCCTAATTTGTTCTTTAAAACTTAAATTGTTGGGAGATTGCTCTCTGGGTATCCTTTTCCCACATTTCATCATTGCTAGAGTTCTAAACAAATAAGTTTTTCCTAAATCTCAGTTTAAATTTCCTTTGGAGTGAATAATGCAGCTTTCTTCTTGCCTTTCCCACAGTGACAATGGAGAGCAATCAATTTCTGCCCTCTTTATAATAAAAATGTACATCTCATCCTAAGCAGGCTTTGTTCATATTTCGCATTTTTCTTAAAGCTCTTACTTTAAGTTGCTTTACCTTGGGCTCTTTCCAGCTTGGATCTATCAGATCGGCTTGATAGCCCAGCTCTCTCTCTCTGCCTTGCACCTAAAGTCAGTAGAAAGGAAGCGGCAAGAATTTGTAGTGAAGAGGAAAATAGGACTGCCCCTTTCCTATCCTGCTATTACATCATACTGAACACAGCATGAAGCTGCACACTCTCTAATCTCTTGTGCATTCAAGTGAAGTATACAGGAGGGGGAGAGAGTTTCACATTCAGTCCAGTGCCAGTATATGGTGAGCCCACAGCTTCCAGTATTGTTGTGGCACAAAACCCCCTTTCTTCTCAGTCCAAGGCAGCTGCAAAAGTCCAGGACAGCTCAGCTCTCAAAGACAGTTGACCTCTCACCTTACAGAAATCCTCCTGTCTACCAAAAATATGGAAACTGCACTTTGGGGAGTACTTTATTTTCCAGCTACTCCCGTACTTATTCTATAGGTTTTCAGTTGTAGTAGAATTTTTCGTATGTCAACAAGTACAAGATATCCATACCCTCCACCCTTCCCCAAATAACATAAACCAAAACAAAACTAAATGGTATAACATTCTAAAATATATTCTACATTTCTGCTTTGTTTTCCTTGTTTTTAATCATGATGAAAACTTATTTTTCTAGACTTATTCTAGAAAATTATCAGATTGTTTGACTGATTTTTTTTTTTCTCCAAAAAATCTTTCCAAAGAGGTTATTCTGTGTGTTAAATTTAAAGCCAGCTTGTTTAATTAACATTGTAAACCATTAGTGGGAAGTATAGGGTAACCTTGGTATTAGAGGTTGTTCCCAACTCGGGGTAAAAAAACCATGCAGCAGAAAACTAAAGTAAGCAATTTGCCTAAGATTTCATAAATTAGGTCTTTCGGTCATTTTGTCAATTCTTAAAAGGGAACTATGACTCATTTATTCTTACCATAATTTTTAACAGTTTGTGCTTGTGCTCTATGGGTCAGTTTGGGTTTTCATCACTTATTCATATTTCTTCTCTTCCACTGATGTGTTTGTTTTCCTTTGTTGAACCTTATACATAATTCAGAGATAAATATATGACTTTGGTCACCATAGAGGTTGTTGCATTGACACTGGCTTCAGTTTCTTGGAACAGCTTTCAGAATTTTTCCACAGAAGCAGAATTGTATCATATTATCTCTGGTTTACTAGCTAGTCATTTATGCCCGCATAGCAGCAAATACTTATCAGAAGGGACACCTTTTGATGTTATAAGATTTATTTGAGAACAGATATATCCCCTCTAGCAGTAAACCTTCCAGTCAAGCCAGTCTTGTTTCTGTCATGTAAAAGCAGATAGTTAAACATATAAATAGCAAGAAGTCAAACATGCACACTCTCTCTCCTTCATTTTTAATAACACATAGTAACATTGCTTAGCCTTGTGGGTTAGATAAAAATATTAAAAATGGGACAGAGGTTTGAACAAAAGGCATTTAGTTCATTGTGACTTGCTTCTTTTCACCAAGTATTTTTATTTATTACCAAGTTTGCATCAGCCTGAGTGCTTCCACTGCTGTTGGTTAGAGGACTGTCATGCATTCACAGAATGAACTTTCCACTTCTTTTAGCCTTTGTTGTTATGTCCTTGAAATAAAGACCTTTGCTCTAACACTTCTAATTTAATTTCTTGACTTGTGAATCTTTCTTCATATCCTGTTTTCTTCTAGTGTACGCTGTTAGAAATAAATGAGTCTGCATCATTTTTATAAACTTTCATGCAAAACTACATAGTCTAGTACCTATGTGATGAAATAAATATATTACTTGGATAAATGCTACATTAAGATGCAATAAATTATACTGTTTTCTTTTTTAATTTAGTGCATTATAGACCATGTATATGTAATTTGATTCTCAAAAGGCAGCAAAAATGTATTGAATTTTATGTCATGTACATTGTCTGAATTTCAAGAGCTATTCCTTTCATAAAATGAATATTTTACTAGTAGCTAGCTTCAGCAAAATGGTCTGAATTTATACTCATCCTTTGCATGCAAATGTATGGGTTTTTTTGCAACAGATGGTAATACAATACATTTTACGTCTCCCTTTATCCGTGTATGAACCTTGTTACAACACTACTATTACTGCTAAAGCAGCACAGGACATACTGAAATTGCCATTTGAATAGAAAGAGCAACAGAACATGACATGAGACTGGATTAAATGCTCAAAATTACAAGATTAGGCAGAATGAAAATAAAAAAGACCAATTAACAAATTGCCTCTTGCCCAGTCATATAATTTTTGTCCCCGTAATTTTTGCCCTTCCATGTACTGTATAGTAGCATTTTTCCCCTCTGGACACTCGAGTTGTTTCCTTTCCTCCACCTGATCCAGGTTTTCCCGCTTTAATAGGAACATAAATAAATAAAATATCAGTTGTCATAATGATGCTGTTGATGTTTAGTTTGTAGCCTATTACAATCTTCAAATACTTTTCTGTTGCTTAATTTTTGTTTTGTTACCCAAATCACAATTAATCCCAGACATAAAAAAGACCCCTACTCTATACATCTTTCCAGTTTGACAGGGAATCATTGACAGCTACACTCCAGGAACAGTTTTCCATCCACTTAATCTTTGCAAAATTTTGAAGATTTAATAAAGTTGATTAATTGCTCACAAAATCTACTGGTTCATCTTTTTGTTTCAAGAGACTACCCAAAACCTAATATTCTTCAGGTTCTTTCAGTTAGAAAGAGAAATCAGTCATGGAGCCTCGTATCTTTTAATTCTGTTTAGTTAATTCTGTTTATTTATAAATTAGGTACAAGCTCTTCTTTTTCGGGTGGGGGGTAGGAAGAGAAATCAAATGGCGGGAAGGTAGCTTCTCCCAGTTTGAGGTCTTTTTCAATTAGTATTATATTAGCAGGTCTTGTTAGGCTTTACTCAAGGGTGATGTTTCTGAGGTTTTCTGTGCTGTTCTTTTTCTTCCTTTTCCTTTTGTTGGTATGTTCTTTGATTAGATAGTTGTTAGTTCGCTCAAATGTATACATCTATTTTTAAAACAATACCAGAAGAAGGATTCTGCAACATTTATCTTGCATGTCCTTGTAGTGGATGCTATGAGGGAGCTATTAATTCCATAAAATAGTGTATTTGTGAATGAAAAGTGCTTTACTATTTCCCAGATTCAGTGTGCATGTACCTTGTTTGGAAGGTGCCACAGTAATCCCTTTCTCCTAATGAATGTTGTCCATTTATGTGCTACACGTAAACCTGCAGAAGAATAAACTCCTTTGGGAGGTTCCTCTGGTTGGTCTAATGCAGACTGTTGCACTCTGTATCCGATAAAGATAAAATGGACTGTGCCCTCTATCTGATACCAGCGCCAAATCTTTCATTTGTGCTGCTTTTTTTTTTTTATGGAAATTGTCACTATTGTGCTATGTTTCTTTTTGCTGGTGTCCAAGCATCCTATTGCCACCATCCATCAGGAAGCAGAAAGAACCTTTCCTGTATATTTTTCATGACTCTTTGAAACTTGGAGGCTTTCTGCGGTTAATGAACTTCTTACCCCTGACTGCCAGAAGTGGCTGAACTGCTAATAAAGATGTTAACCAAAATCCTGCTTCTACTGGCAACACAGGGCAAAATCTCCCATGTTTACGAAAATCGAACAGTATAGTGACAGAGACTTCTCAAGCAAATTTCACTTCTGCTAATCTGACGCTGATTCATGTGGATCTGCTAGCTGGAAGATCTTTAAAGTCATGGAAAGATGCATATGTTTAGTGTTTGAGTGTGGTTTAAGGAAGGAAAGGTACTTTTAATTTTTCTCTTTTTTCTCATCTGTGCTGCAGGAAAGAAGAGAAAGTCACATAAAGGTTGATTACAGCTTTCAGATATAAATCCTAAGAATCACTATTTCATATATTTCTTCAATGGCATGCCAACATCTAACAATGCCACTCTAGAAAATACAGGCTTTTCCAATTTCTTTTGCTAACAAGCTTTTTTTTAATTCTCTCCTAACTTAGGTTAAATGGTAGGTGTGAACAACTTTCCTTTTAAAAAAAAAAAAGTTGATACATTTTTAAATGAAAAACTTCCTAGAAAAGCTAGCTTAGTAGACTGAGATAGAAATTATTTTTTTTTTATGCAAGCACCAATTTGATTTCTGTTTACCTACACATACTGTAGTGTGCTCCCTACTCTTATAAAAGATCATCAGTATATTTTTGCATGGTAACCATAGCAGTGGATAATTTGTTTCAGTACTCTCCAAACACGTATGTGCTCTATCAAAGATAGAAAAATCTTAACACAGCTGTTGAATGCAAGCAACATTTTCAAACTTAAGCTGATCCTGGCAGACTCCACATTACATGCTTCAAAGGCTTCTGGCACAACAAAAAAAGCTGTATACATATGTTGGCACAGACAGCAAAGACAGATGTTGCCTCTACCTCCACACATAGGAATCTGAATGCTAATTAAACCAACCTTGTTTTAACTTAGTTGATATGGTTACTTGGGGAGCCAGCTAGGGATGATAATGTGTCTGTAAGCTAGCACCTGGGGTTTTTTGCAACAGCTTTCAGCAAGCAAGCAATAGTTTGCATAGTGAACGTTAAACCAACCAGTTGTTGCAATAGGTAAGTTGATTATTCCAGCTGGTGGTAACTCCTATAAAAAAGCTGTAGAGGAGTGGGGTGAATTTACAGATGCCCTTAAACAGCTGGAGTGGGAACAGAGCCAGCGTTATATGCTCTTTCTATTGAGAGTTTCTTTTTACTGCTTGCAGGTGACATTGTGAGTTAACAAGGCAGGAAGCCATTGCATGTGTTCATGTTACCACAAAGCAGGTGGTATTTCTGTTCATTTCTGAAAAGGATGTTTGAAAGCATTTATGATGTGTTGTTTCTTCTATGCTGTTACAAAGTCAAGTGCACATTTCATGCCACACAGAGGAAACACAGCGCCCTAAAGCTGCAAGACTAGGAGAAGAAATAACCTTTAACTGCAGCATCTTCTTGCATTTTGGCCTTTTCTCAACAATTTTTGAGACTTGGGAAACTTAAAAAGACAAGCATATTGCTGTCTTATATTTCAATGCTGTCTCCCTCTTCCCCTTTACTCACCCAAAATATGTATTTGAGATCTAATATTCCAAAACAGGGTGAGTCTACCTGGCCTTGGCTTATGATGTTTATGTCAGCACAACCACATAGTGAGGAAGCCAGAGCAATGTTAACCAAACATACATTTGATAAAAATGTCCAGTGGTGGAGAATCATCTGTTATAGGGCTTTGGTTACTTTAAATGTTAAAAAGGTGATTTCTGGTTTACTTATTCAAAAAACTTGTGTCCAAATACTCCTTAATGAACACAGCCTTAAAGATTTCCATCAGAAAGAATCCTTAACTTTGGATTTAGTATGTAGAGGCTGAGCTGCAGAGGTAAGCAGAGGGGCTTTTGTACTCTGTCTGAAGACAGAAATGAGAACTTCTGTTTCTCAAGGTGGATCCTACTTCTCCATAAAAATCACTGACTCCATGTAATTACTTAAAAATAAGTGTGTAAACCAGACTTATTTTCTACTGTGTAATTCTAAATGTTGGCATACTATTTCAGTAGAAGTGTAATATTAATTAGACTTACAATTTGTCTTGATTATATGAATGTAATTAGGTAATTTGGGATATTTTTTCCAGTTATTGATTATTTTCCAAATGGATTCTTCTCTTACTGAGGTCAGAAAAATTTGATGAACAAGGACTTAAAAAATAGTATTGATTCATATAGAATCATAGAATCATAGAATTGCTTAGATTGGAAAAGACCTATAAGATCATCTAGTCCAATCATTTAACCTAGC
>JAVKLA010000005.1:13773129-13829803 GCA_034782735.1 Sagittarius serpentarius | reverse complement strand
ATCAGGGTGTTATCAACATTCTTCTCATACTAAACCCAAAACACAGCGCTGTACCAGCTACTAGGAAGACAATTAACCCTATCCCAGCTGAAACCAGGACAATGTTAAAGATACAGGCTGTATAAACTCTTGATTGGGCAATTAATTTTTTCTTTTCCAAAATATGAATAGTTTCCAAAAGATATGCGAGATTTCAGCCTTCGGTATTATCTGGCAGCTGAAGTATCATAAACTGGATCTCTTAAGAGCTATCATTACTAGCAATTATTATCCTGGCAGATCACATAGTCGTCTTTGTTGGTCATCTAAAATTATCTGTGTTTTCTTATTGCTCCATTTTTTTCAGAAAATAAAAAAATTAATGAGAATTTTTTTTGATAGTACCCATAAACATCTATGACAGTAGTACAGCTTTAACAGTATGACTTAATTTTATTACATCAAGGAAAAACAAAAATAATGCTTGCAACAAGTAGATAGATTTACACTTTGTAAAACTAGTACACATTGATGGAGATTCAGCTACAACAGTTCCAGGCAGGTAACATTCAGATTTGTGTAACAACATTACACTTCCTTTTTTTTTTTCTTTTCTTTTTTTTTAAGACTTCAGACAAAGCTCTCTAGGTGATATTAGTCACATTTGCTTAATCTATTAAAATATCTGTGTTTTACAGTTTTCTTTAAACAGGATAAAAAAAGGACAGTTTCTCTTCTAACAGCTTAGCAGGAAAAAGACATTTTCAAGTAGAAGCTTGTAGATACTGTAAGTCCTACTTAGCTAGTTACCAGATAATGGATAGGAGCAAATTGTGCATTTCATGCAAAACGATTAAATATAATCATGGGCAATTAGATATTTGCTCTTCTAACCAATACTTCATAAGTTGCTTTTTTTTTTGACAATCCTTTTTTATCCCAAAATAAATATTCTATATCTTCAAAACATGTTCTCAAGCAAAGATTATACATCGTGCAATTAAAATTTTCCATTACTCTTTAAAATTGAAATATAATAAACCAAATTACATTTCACACTGAAATATCCTTCAAAGTATTTACTTCCTTAAAATATATATATTAATATTTTATAATTTAGCAATTGCCACTGTTGCTCATTTGCATAACTTGTAACCATAATAGTTCTTGTTATCCTCTCAAAAACCAGTAAAGGTCATGTCTGTAAAGTGTTAGGTCAGGTGTATACTTTTTTTTTTGTATGTCTCTTTTAACCAAAAAGCCTGTGCCAGCAAAGACTGCACTTAAACTGGTAAAGAAATACAGTCTTAGTTTACCTGCATCTCAAGATTGGCATAAGCAATATAGTAAAATATCCTCTTGCTAAGATAAATTGCATCTCTGCTCAGAATGTTAGTCACTGTAACTATAGAGACATGTTCTTTCTAGGGTAGGCAATAGATAAGTATAGTGAAATTTGTGCTCACTATATACAACATGAGCTTTAATAATAGTATCTCTAATTTGCACTTCCTGAAGTATTTGAAAATTTGTTTCATTTGTTATATTTTAAAAGAAGAAAGTCTTTCACATATTCTCTTTTCTATTTATGATTGCCAGTGGGTTGTTCGTGTTTCTGTGGCTACAAAAGAGGTACTCAGAAACTGGGGCGAACACAATCTTTTTGTATCTTTCTTATAATTTTACGGTCTAATAGTACCTAAAGTGAGAAGTACTTAAATGAGAGCTTGAGTCTCTACAAGCATCATGTTGTAACATTTGGCTTACCTAAAAGATTCAGAAGAAAGCAAAATGGCGCTGGAAACTCTTTGTATGTATTTACAGGCATTAATGCAAAGACATGGATTCTTCTTGATGTGTCTTCTTCCTACCTGTCTACCTGCCTATATAAATGTGCAATAAGCTACATAACGGCTCCTTTCTCCCACAAACAAATAGGACCTTGAGCTTGAACAGAGGAACCAAAAGGAGCAGGAAATGTTGTCTTTCATTACGTGCTCTCTACCTTATTTCCACTTGCTTTTATTCAATCCTTCCACCAGCTTCTTTGAATAATTTTTGATAAAGAGGATACGATTTGAGGAATCATCTTCATTTTCTAAGTTCTCTTCAAGGCTTTTTTTTGTGTACTTAGCCAAACCATGTAGCCCTCTGTTTCCTGGTCCTTTAAAAATAGTAATTTGTAGTACTTTTCTTAATTTATATTGATATTGCCATGGTATACCTTTGAAGTTGTGAAGGATAGATGATACAAAAAGTCAGGCTGTTTTAAGAGAGACTAATTTTCATTCTAAGTGTTGACAAATGTGTATGTTATCAGTTATACCTCTGAGTTATTTTCAGGTTAAAATGTAGGTGTTCATTCAGACGCAATTTGTGGAAAACCATTTAAAAGTTTAAAATCATAAAACCTGGTATATCACAGTCAGTAAAAGCACCAAAAGCAATGTTTAGAATATTTACGTAACGATACCAAGACTTAACCTGTGCTAAGTTTTAGCAATAACTACTCAGAAACATTCATGACATTTTTAATACATTATATGGGTCAAACCATCTCTAAAAATTTATGTGGAAGTATGCTGTTTTGTCTAGAACTATTTTATGCCAAACATAACTGAATACTTGAATTCTGAGTATAATACTGAGTAAGTATGATTTTGAGTGCAATCCAATGCAAACTAGTTAAGACAAAGGTGTAGAATTACTGCACAAAACTTTTGGGTCTGATCATGATTTTTACTGATTTAAAGGCTTGCCTATATCCACTGGGAATACCATCAGAAATACCATGCCACGTACCCCAGAAAATGCCATTGCGAACACCTTTGTATTTCTTGTGGTAGTACTTGCCATTGAGGTTGGCAGACAAGCATGCATCAAACCACCAGCCAGAGCTGTAGTATGCTCCACAGTTTCCTGAAGGATACCTATCGTTGTCCTTGTCCGGAGTTGTAAAGAACTTTTGATCATGGTTGTAATGCCTGCTGTAGTGAAGGGCATCTCCTGCTGTGCCACTATAGCCGTGAACACTTAGACGGTACTTTAGATATTCGTTGGCCACATAGAAGTGTTCGTATTTCGCGTACTCTCTGATACCATTGAAATCTTCAAGTTCAATTCTCAGTTGCATTTCCTGGCTCTTTGTCAGGAGATGAATTTTGTCATTTCCCAGCCAAAACTCCCTGCTGAGGTTTCCAAAGCCATTTTTGTAGTCGTTCCAGGTTCTGTTAAAGTTAGTGCTACCATCCTGACGCCGTTGCAGCACTGTCCAGCCGCCTCCATGTGTTTGCATGTCACAGTAAACTTCAAAGCTATCATTTCTGGGGTCAGGGCTAATCCTGTAGATTCCGTTACTCCTTCTGCCTGCTGTGTAATGATCAGCACAGTCTCTCTGCATTATTTGTATAACTGGTGGAAGAACAGATAGTGTTAGAATAAACATAATTTCAATTTAAAAGTAGACAAAATTTTTACCCAGACTGATGTGGCATACAGAACTTGGATTGGAGAGACTTCTACATAGGAAATAGTGTTACAGCAATTTCAGTTCTAGGGAGAAACAGTTTTTTTCCATCAGTTTTACTCTATAATAGATGCCACCTAGGATCTCTGCATCAGGTAGCTGTCCAAAAAACCCATTTAAATGACTTTTTGTATCAAAACTGCATAATATGGGGGATTTTTGATTGTCTGCTTTCCTTTTTCTCCTTTTCTCTACTCTTCTCTTTATCCTTTCATTACCTCCTGTAAATTCAGCCTGATTTTTTCAGTCCATATTTCAAATGCTTTGTGGTTACTCACTTGCTGCTTTTTGTATTCAAATGTATACCATCACACTCTGTCTATAATTTAAATCTTCATCTGGCAGTATGTCAGAGGAAAAGATTTGTCCATATGGGAATGACTTTAACCTGGCTGTTGTTCAGTTGACATCTTTTGGTACAGAACATATCATCAGGAATGTTTAATGTGTAAATGTTGACTGTACTTTAGGAAACAGGAAAAAAAGTAATAAAATTGTCTCATCTATTGTAGTAATACCGCAATTCCTAGAAAGATGAAGCTAGAAAAGTGATGGTGCTTTCCTGTGTGACACTGCTGTCTTTACAGTAAGAAAAAGTTTTAGCATCTACTGTTAACACAGCTTTTTCCCACCGATGGGTGGTCTATTTTATTCAGAAGAAAAATACCCCAGATTTTTCCTGCAGAATGAAAATCCATTTTTGGTCCACAGTGTCATCCAGTAATGACATTGTGTTCAGCAGCATGGTAACATAATTCCATGTTCTTAAGTAAGTGATACTGAGAGCTCTCAGAAGTTCTGAGTTAAGAGTCAAAACCATAATGTTCATTCCTATTGCAGATTTGAATTTATGGGCATGTTGATTTGAAGGCTTGAATTGCGTATTTTTCCTAGAAAATTTTAACAATTAAACTACTTCTTGAAAGGAAGGGGTGTTCTCAGGCTGCAGCAGGTAATAAGACTCAGGACTCCGTGTTTGCCAGTACAGAAAACTGGACATCTATGAAAGCACAAGTATAGGAATCAAAGGCTTAAAAGCCAAATCTAAATCCACAATAGATTCTCATTTATTTCACTGAACTTTGTTTAAGATCTTTGGTGGACTAAGTTTCAGAGCAGATATTGACAGAGAATATACATTTCAGATAAAATGCTTTTATAATCCAGTTCAACTTCTATTTAAATAAAGTTTTGCTGTTACTTTCAATGGATGCAGGAATAGCTCCCATACAGCAAAAAGTTGTAGCTGTTATCCTTGATAGTTTTCATAATGTATATATTGCTGCTACAAACACTTCTAGCATCAGTTACTGTGAAATATAAGGAATATCTACATGATCATATGCTATGAAGAGTACCCAACATTTCAGTAAGTGTGAGAAACATCTAAAATGAATTTAGTCTGTTATGAAGTACTGTACTTGAATTTGATTCATTGCCCATTATTAATATAGCGAATATCACTCACTCTTTTTGTGAATGCTTTACATCTGAATTAAAGTAATTGATTTATACTGATTTGTATCTGAATTAAGCTGATTGTTGATATAGTAAAAGCATTACCTTTATTATTATTCATTTGCTCTTTTCACACATTCAAGAATTTCACTTGTACATACACTGTACCATCTTCAGAGCCTCCAGTTTTCAATATGGGTAGACAGAAGAACAGTTTTATTTTAAACTTGAATGCTAAGCAACAGGGGCTTAAAAACTGCAGCCTGATCTTTCTCTGCTTTATCTCTAGAACACCCTATCTTCGTATGTATGGTATCTAAGTGGTAGAATACACTGACAATCTAGTGAGTATTTCTTGTTTTCAAAGATTCTTCTATGTAATATAAAAGCTTTATGACTTTAAAAAGCCCCTCAGTCTTCCCTTGGTAACAGTCAACATTAGAAAGAAATTATTAGTTCTATTTCTTGATTTTAATTAAGACAATTAAAAAGCAAAAGAAAAAAGTGTTTGCCAGTGATAACACTTGTTTTCTGGTTTATATTGCTTATATATTAGATTCACGCTAAGGCTTTAGTATTAAAATGATAGTACATATGTTCCCCACTTGGGAAGTACTGTTAATAAGCTTTTTTAGCTGACCCTTTCAGATATTTGCTGTGATGACAGAAAAATTATTTTATTATCCATCTCTTAAAAACTAAATATTTTACTAGATTCACTTGATGTTTAATAATGTCTTGCAGACCTTTTCAGAACAGTAGCAGTTTCACACTGAAAAAAACCCATGCAGTTTCCTAAGGCACATCTAGAGAAAATTTACCCCTTCTCATCCAAGGAGAAAATATGTGTAGTTCACTGATGTTTAATACCCTTGATGAAGGGTAACACAGTGTAAAATAAAATTAATTTTTCACGTTTACTAATTGAATTGCAAAAAAAAGTCCTTTGAAAAATTGTGTTTTAAATCCCATAATAAAGCCCAATTCTAGGAGGAATGGAACACCTGCAGCTCTCAGTAACCCTCTAGTGGCAGCTGTAATGTTTTACAGGAGCATAAATAATAAAAGAGCAAATACTTCGCTTGTAAAGTTATTAACACAGCTATTCAGTTAAAATATATTTAGAATTGTTTACCTAATATTTTTAAAATGCACAGAAAGCTTATACAGGCAGCAAGAATTAACAGGTTACATACCAGGTCTTGGTTGCATTGCCGGACACTTAGAAGAACATTTGTTATCAAGGCTGTTCACAACAAATGTCAAATTGGCAACTTTGCTGTCAACATAATGTTCTACGTTGTTCATATTTATGAGGCTCATCTTCTCTAAACGACCCTGCAGTGTCTGAATCTGGTTCTTTGCATTTTTTAAGCTGGTTGCCATTCTGTTAACTTTGCTTTGCAGTTCCTTTACTCTGTTATCTTGGATTTTGCTGTTTTCTGCTGGAGTTTCTGCATTAGGTAGCAGGAATTCATTACTACTGTCTCTTTCTTGGTTGTCATCTGCCTGCAGCTTGCAATCTTGGCAGCATTTCTTCAGCTTGTTTACTGCTTCTTTAAGGGTCTGTACTTCTTTGAGAGTCTTCTCAAGCAGTCTGAATTCTTTGGGTAACTGGATGGTCATCGGAGGCAGATTTATCTGATACGGACAATCCTCTCCTTCATCACATTTCCGATTAGTTTTGAGCTTTACAGGACAAGTCTCGGTACCTTTTCCTTCTTTAGCCTCCTCTCCATCTTCTAAAACTACTGCAAAGACATTTGTTAAAGCAAGGAGCGCTGCCTTCAGCAAGACTAAGTAAACAAGCAGCTTCATCTTCGCAGAGAAACTAGCAGTATGAGGAAATATGCAAAAGTGGAACAGCTTTGTAAGGGCAGCTCGAAGCCTGAGTTATCAGACTGCCTACAGTGTTCTCAGAAATGGGTGGGAGTGCTTGCATCACAAGTGATTAATAGCAGAGCAAAGTAGGTAGGGCTTGCAAGAGTAGCACATTTCAGTGAGTATTCCTGGCTCAGAACTAGATGAAATGCTTGTGTGCTGATCACTTATGCAGTTTAATTTCATTCCTTGTTGTACATGGATTTTCTTTTTTGGGGAAAAAAAAAATCACTTAGTTCTGTATTATAACAGTCTTCTAACACCTGTTTCTTAACATTTGAGTGTTCTAAAACTGCTTTTCAAAACCAGACTATAGTTTTACCACAGCAGGTGGAAAAGGTGAAAAACAGCTCCTTTCCCAGTTTGAGGTTTATCACAGCAATATCTTCACTGGCACTCAGTTCTCTTCTTCACTGCTTAGAATAGTTATCTGGAATATTCATGATTTGTATGGCACATCACTGTTAAAATTCACTGTTGTCTAATTCTGAGTACTTCTTGTTGAAGCTTTCTAAGTGAAGGGCACTTAAGACACACACATACACCCCCCACACACCACACCCCTTGCTTTGATGCGTGGGATCCTAGCTGTTCAACTGATTGTCCAGAAAACTCAAAGCAAATCCTGATGTTCTGAATAATGCCCCTAATTCTAAATCTAAAGCCAGGCAGAGAGTTAGGGAAAGAGCTCCCATGGGCTCACCAGATTGGGGTATTCTTTTCTGTATTCCTAATTTTCAGTTCCTGCTTTTCTTTTTATTGTGCCTTGTATCAGCTTTAAGAGTTAATCATGTACTTTGCATGACTAATCACACTAAATGGAATACTTCAGCTCTAGGTGACAATTGCCATGTACTTCCTCATTTTTATTCTACAGCCACCTTTGCCATTCTCACGTGGTGCCTATGCAGTTTTAATGATCTATGTCATCTTCCTTGTGCCCCAAAGCAAGGCTACATGGGCATGTCTTTGTGCATTCATAGCTCAGTCAAGAACCAAATAACTTCCATGGATAAAGGGTTTTTACACCTGTTCTTGTTTAATCAGTCCAATCTGAACAATTTTATTTCCCTAAACCCTATTTGAAATTACTCATAATACAGATTAAACATTAAACAGACATCAGGCACACACATACTTCGTAAGTTCATGATCTCTGGAATGTTACTAGCTTTTATAGAGACCACAGGCTTATATTCATGACACAGGAGGGAGGCTTGGTAAAAAAGCCTATTTGTCTAACCTGCTACAATTCCTTCAGATTGCTGCATAGCACAATGGTCTGGACACTTTCTTGGGAAATGGGTTTTGAATCTACCTTTCCCATATTCTAAATGAACATCCTAGAACCTGCCATGGTGCTTTTAGCTATGTGGCAAAACTATGTATCTCTCCCTTTCAGATCATGATAGTTCCCCAGCAATGAGGTGAAAGACACCCCCTGCAGACTGCAACTTGGGTGCAAGGTACTGACATCACTTTGGTTTTGTTAAATATGCATCAAAATTGAAATGTTTGTAACAGAAGAAATGTATGATTTTCATTTGTGAGTAAAATTTTAAGATTTTTCATTTGATCAATAGGATCCTAAATTTTTTTCTATCAGTCTAAAATCAGGTATTTACAGAGACTTCTCCTGTATGGCTGCTGCTGTCAAATTGAGGAAAGCTATACCAGCCTCTTTTGAGGGGCTTTAGAAATATAATAGAATTCCTAAATCCTTGTTATTTGGAAAGTCGCCTTCACCCCACACTGTTCGGTTTACAATGAACTCTGCTATCTGCTGTGGGACTTTGGACTGGACAAACTATTCTGTTTCTGTAAAATTAATAATAATTATCCTTGGTAGACCACATCTTACGAATTGCCTTGAAATGTTTAAGTGCATATCAAATATTCTTATAATTTATGACTTGTGCTGCCTTGAAAGCCTAAAATATCATTAGAACTTAGTAACTTCAAGAGGGGCAGGAATTTCTAGTAATGCTAAATGTCAAAGAAAAAAGTTCAGATAGTAACGTGAGGTATGTGAGCTTTTAAAATATCTTTGTCCTGAGACATTCATTCCTTGGTCCCTTATATACCTTTATTTTGGGATATTTACTTCCTCCTTTGGTTGAGATTTCTGTAATCTTGAGCTGCTCTGCTAGCCTCCTGTTTTTGTTGTTAGTCTGATGTTCTGCTGCTAGGCTATCAGCAATCTGTTTGGAGCCCAAAAGAACCATTTCTCCATCAGATATCTCTATACTTCTACCTGGAAAAGTTTAGTAATTGAGGACTGGTCTTTCCTCCTGTTCTGTCAGGGAATGTCCATTCCCAACAATTTGTCAGGCTCTCTTCTTCTCCCAGGAACTCAAAGTAGTATGCCACAGTCTTTTTTGTGTTTTGTGCCTCTTATCTTCCTTGGGATAAATGAAGCAAACTTTCAAAACTGAGTTTTTCACAAGTCTTTGCCCTGAGAAAGGACACTGAGCAATCTTAAACTGCAAGATGCTGATGCAGCTTAACTAATGGCAGATATATTGGACTGCATAAAAATTGAGAACTGCAGTTTCTTTATAAACAAAGTTTCTTCCCAGATGAGGCTTTTCTAGATCCCTAGAGTGTTCTGTATAATACTTAAAACTTTAAAGAGGTTAAGCAATCACAAAAGCCAAAAGCCAATCTTTTTCAACTGTGAAACAATCTGAGTAACAGCTGATGGCCACAAATGAGAATTTTCTGCCAAGGTCTTTTGTTTGGTTAAAGGTCATTTTCTTGTAACTTTTCATCTCTCTTAGTCTTCTTTTTAGGAATCTATTTTTCCTCTTGTGGACTAAAGAGATAGCTTAATCTTATAGACATATCTTCCTTAAGATAAAGGAAATAACTGAGAGCTCGTGATATTCTTAAATTCTACTGAAGATTTTACTTCTGTTCCCAGAACTACCCAGTGGTTGCGAGGTTAAAGAAGTAATATATTTTGGTTTAACAGACTTGTCTGAAGACTGTTTATTCAAAGTTTATCAGAAGCTGCATGAACCATTTCCCATGATTTTTTAGAGCAAGGTTTTTTTCTGGCAGATAGTGGAATGTAGGTCAAACAGAAAACAATGAAGTTAAGACTGTAGACAGTTGTTAATTTAACTAGTGACTATGGCAATTTAAAACATGACAGCTTGCCATCTGCTTGATTTCTAGCATTGTGCTGGGAATTAACATCTCCTGCAGAAGAGCTGCTGTGAAACATTCAGGTTTGTGTAAGCAGTTAGAATGATTGGTATCAACAAACCTGAAGCACATCTGGGCTCATTCATATAAACCATTTTGGTGGCAGAGGTGGGATGTGTTAAGATTCAACTGCTGCAGTAATATCTTGATGTTTTTTGTAGACTTCAGTGATTCTGTGATACGTTTTTGCTGAGAAAGAGGATGAAAAGTAATTAGATTAATTTTCAAATTTTCCCACAATGTGGAATATATACCAAAACTCCATACTAGAAACAAATTCTGATTGAGGATTCTTTTTGATTAATTCAATTGTTTTCTTTTTCAATTCAGTAGTCATTCTTCATGGAAGCAGTCTTTATGTTGTCCACTGGATCATGGGACTACCTGTTCAACTTCCTCTTGTGTCTATGAGAACACATCAGAGCATGAAAAGGAAGGCAGTCCTATTCCCTTTGATTTTAATTGTTAATATTCTTATTGAGATACAGATTACACAGAACTAGCAGCCGTATGGATTCCCTATCTGTTTAAATTGGTCTTTGCTTTATTTATAAATTCTGTCAACAGGCAGGAAGGCAACACTGATGTAGAGCATATAAATATGTATGTATGTGTATATAACGTATTTATATAAGCAATTGTAAATGTAATACATATTACAAAATTCATGTGGTCAAAGAATATCGCTCCTTATGTTAAGGTGAGGACCACATTTATAAAGAAAGAGATCCATGAAACTAAGTTCCTATTCATTCTGTTTCTCCCATGACATCTGAAGATTTACCTGTCCAAAATCTAGAATTTATTGCTGAATATCTCCTTTATCTATAGCCACAGAAGATGCTGTAGTTGGCCAAGTATATGGAGAAAATAAACCACAATGCACTCTAAGAAACGATGACATACTGAATACAAAAGCCTCTCCCTGCTATGTCTTTTTGGAAAAATTCCTTTTTGATTCCTGCAAACCTGCTCCAATAAAACCAGCCAGTGTAAGACTGTAGTGGCTACTCAGTATCCTTCTTTCGAGATTCATGGCCAAACAGGTGATAGCAGGAAAGCTATCTCCTTTCCTGAAATGCCTATCTTAGCAGTCTCTTACCCCCCTTCTACTGAGCCATGCGAGACACAATGGGACACCAGATGCAGTATTTTCTCACCCATCATCTTGATGGTGGCTGATTTTGTTACTCTCCATGTAGGGATTGCTTTTTCCCATGAACTGGGAGACAAAACTACTGTTATGAACTACGCCTTGGGAAAGAATTAATGATATTATTTTTCCTAGTTGTTATTTGTTAGTTTTAGAAGGCTTTTCAGCAGTTTATTTTTCATAAAAGGATGCCTGGCTGATCCATCTGTAATTAAAAAAGTAAAATTGCAGAAATTCTGAACAAGGGAATACAGTGCTACATCTACCCTAAGTATAGGTATTTAATGTTTTTCACGTATACCTCTACTTGACCCCCACTCTCAGTTTTGTCGTTTACGTAGCATCAGCTGCATATAGCTTTTTTAATATGAAATACTTTGTAGTAGACTATGAGCCTTTCAGTGGTATATAGGTATAAAAGACTCCATATCAAAATAAAGTGAGTAGATATTAATAATTTCTCAGGCTCTCTTTTTTTAGTGATTGACTTTTGTCTTCTGAGTTACTGGCTTCTTGTATGTGGAACCAATGCAGCCAAGTCACTTTCCTTTCGACAACAAAGTTCAAGGAACCATAAAACTTATCCTCTCGCTTTGTGAAATAATGATACACTATATTTAAAAAGTGCATGCTATCTTCTTATTCATTATATTTATGGTTTTCTTGGTATAGGAAAGAGGGCAAAATAATTTGTGAAGCACTTCATGAAATACAAAAAATCACTTTGTTAAATTATTTAAATTATTTTAGCTTCCAAATAGAAATGGTTTAGAAAGGTGATTTTTTTTTCTGTAAAAATAGCACTTTTAAGGGAAAACAGATTTACATATAAATGTGATGTATACAAATGTACTTGTTACTTTGTTATAATTTTGCTCATCATAAACCTCAGGAGAGAAATGCCTGACTGCATTTGTGCAACCAATAGCCTCATGGCTTCAGGTATTGTTGTTTATCACCTAAATTAAATTAAATTAAATGTTGAGAAAATTCAGTGACAAATCTTTTTTCTACTCAAAAGGCTAATAAATCGGCTTTTCCTGGAGAATTCCCATACTTATCCTAAAAAATCTACTGCCTGTCAGTATGTATGTAGTTACAGATGAGAGGGGTTCCACCTTACTTTTTAACACTAATGACAGCTTTAATTTAAAAATCATACTGCATTTTTCTTTACTTTCTACCATCATAACCTTTCTCTGGAATAACGACTTAAACATGGCATATTGTTCCCTAAATATCTGCAGTATAGCTATTCCTGTCTGTACTTTAAATGTTTCCCAGTCTACAAAATGGAATGCAGAATTGCATTGAAATACTGATAACTACAATTTATGGTGTAACTAAATATTTACAGTCTGAAATTAGTGATTTTTATCTTGTTTTCTTAAAATACTTAGAAATATGCACTGAACTCTGAAATATTGTTGAGTAGAGAAATTCTAGATAATTTTAGAAGTGTTAGTCTTCTATAACTGTATGAATTTTTGAGGCATATTAAAAATGAGTGATGTAGACTGAATAAAAAGTGTAATGATGATATTTACTGGGCATTTATAAATTGTGATGCAACACTTTTCATTAAAAACAGTTTAGGTCATCTAAACATCTGGTGCTTAGTTTGAGCTAGTCAGTCATATTTGGCTCCCTCTATTGTCAAAGGCAAGTAAGGATGTTTCTTATAAATACTGGACAGGAGTCTGAATAACTTAATGAGTCAAATTTTATTATTAAAAATAATCAGAATCTTAAATACACTGGTTTAATTATTATCCTCTGTTCTGGCATCTTTTTTTGCCTTCCTTATGCTTCCTAAAGTCTAAGGGACAATACATTTCAGTCTTTAACTGCATGGTTTGGGAAAAATAGGGAAGTGAGACAAAGTAAGGTAGTCAACGTTTAGACTCACTATACTTCAGGACAAGTCAGTATCTTCTTTTGGGTAAAAAGTAGAGAGAACTGTAGGTACATCAGCAGAATACAGAGACTAGGTTATAACTGGTGCAATATTTATTCAGCCACTACATCCTTATTCGGTCACTGCATTTTCAAAATTTGACAGAACAGGGCACTGAGGTAACTTGGTCTAACTTTGAAGCTATCCCAGCTTTGAGCAGGAGGTTGGACTAAATGGCATCCAGAGGTTCCTTCCAGCCTTAATTTTTCTGACTCTACTTCTCTCTTGTATTACATGGAGTTTATTTTTTGCTTTACTGTATGTTGTAATAAAAATTATGTAAACAAAGCATTCTGGAAAATGAAGTGCATACATCAAGTCCTGTAGCAAAAGTGGTGAAGATGGTAAAAACTGTCCTATGTCTTGTTCAGTGAATCAGATGAAATTGTCACAGAAGTCCTTACGACCATTAAATTCTCTGGCATCAGGACTGGTAGTTTTTACAGCAGTTTTCTTATGCTTTTTTTAAGATAAACCTATTGCTACAGAGGTTACGAATACTATCTCTATAGATTTTTAATTGTTTTTCCTTCAGTTTTGGATGCCGATCTTGAAGAAGCCAGGACATGATCTTCAGAAGTAATGAGAAGTCATAGAAATTCTCAGGAATTGAGAACAACATAAACTATTATATTTGGCCATTTAGAAGCCAAGTTAGTATGCTGCATTTTTCTTCATTTTATTGTCCGCATATCACTGCCAGTTCTAATTGATGGCAATTGCGATGCTAAGGACCTGGAGCAGGTGCTCCTTGTTTTCCATTTCTGTGTAGAGAGTTCTGCACTGTTCTGCCACAAGTGCAAGCTCAGTTATGAACTTGCTCTGAGCAATGGGCTGAACTTGAGAAGAAAGCTTCAGTTCCCTTAGCGCAGTATCACAGGTCCAAGCTTTTGTCGAGATAATTTGGAGAGAGTAGGCACAGGCAAGCCAAACACCAGCAGATAGCCCTAGCTCACCTCGTCTAAGGGATGAAATAGATTCTGTGGAGACTGACAGGCAGCAGTATGGATAGAAATGCAAGAGTCATAGCATGAGTTCAGCATTCTTATGCATGTTGCCCCCCTGCAATGTAGAAATAACCCCTGAAAAGTAAACTGGAGATGGTGTTGCCCTTTCCCCTGACTAAGAAACACCTGAACTCTGTGGTAAGTGTCCAGACAGTGTGGACTCAGTGAGGATTTTGACAGAGCTTTCTGTTCAAAGAGGAGCACTTACCCTTTTTCTTCCCCGAATGTTTAAACATTTAAATATTATCCAAAAGAGGTAAGAAAAGCTCTTCAAATAAACAACACAGAGAGAAAGTTCCAAACCTCACATAGCAGACTGGCCAGAAGAGCCATGTGCCAAATGGCTAATACTATACTGGAATCCTGAGTGTATACAAACTATAAAATACGTTAATCCCTTGATATTTTTCTTTTGTTTCCTATTATGAAGCAAAAGAGTTGTTTGACGAGACCTTTCAGATGTTTGAAATAAACAAAGTTGATGTAAAATTGGATATTCTATGTGTTAAAATAATACTAAATGTAGTCAAAATGTCTTGTTATAATTACAGAACCTACAGCTTAGAATGAAGAGGTGGAAAGTGTTATTATTCCATTCAAGCTTAGAATACATTTTAGTTATTTTGCAGTATCTGCAAACATAACTAGAAACATCTGTTAGCTCCATCATTTCTCTGAAATGCAGAGACTGTAGGGACTGTTGAAATAAAGTATTTCCTAGGAAGCCTTCAAGTGTTTCACTTCCATAATGTTTATGAGTAATTCATGTTAATCAGTAATTTCTTGGTGGTGGCTATATATATCTTCTGTGCTTTTCTTGATGTTTTTTATAAAATGAGTGCGAGGAGTTAAACTGACATTCAGATTACATCATCTTTTTAAGTTTAAAATTTGGCTCAGTTTTATTCATTTCTGGAGAGTCCCCAAAAAAGCTTAAAAAGCCTTGAAATTCAAACCAGGGAATGACAAAGTTCTTAGAGTTCTTATTTATATCACATCTGAGTTACAGAAAACTTGTTTTGAAATTCCAGATGAGTTTCTTGGTGTATTGCTTTGAGCTGACTGTCAGAAAGGATTGAATATAATCTGTTAAACTGGAGAATGTAAAAGTCTACTGCACTTAATGCGGGAGTGAGGTGTTGATGTAGTTAGCGCCAGATTTCACTAGTTTTGCTCACATGGAAGAGTACCTCATTTATCAGGTGGGTCCGCTCCCTTTCATGGTTTTAATTCGCATTCATATTCTGCCATCTTCTCTTTATTACCAGCATCTCATCTACATCCACCTTCCAGCCTTGGAGAAACTACTATGGTCCCACAACCAGCAGCTAGTGGACCTGAAGTTAAGCTGGAAGGATATACAAGAGCTCCCTCACATTGTGTGTAACCTCAGATTTTGTATAACCTCAGATTGTGCTCACTTTTTCTTGGAATTTTCTTAAAGAGGTTTTGAAGAGAGCTCTGATGGGGAGCTGTTGGTAGCAAGTAAATATGAACTTATTACCGGTACGGGTATAGAGAAAAGTTATGCAGCTGTACAGAACAGCTATTTGAGCATAAGTATTTTCTGTTTTTCTCATGGATTCCTATATTTAAAAGGTCCTGCCCAGAGCCAGAAAATCCACCTTTCCTTGCTAGAAAAATATGAAGGATATGCCCTTCCCTTTCCCCTTGTCAGCAAAATCTTCCTCCACGGTCTTTATCATAGGACAGGATTATCCAGTACTTCATTTCATGGGACTTTTCACTGACTGAAGGAAACAAATTTGTTTTGAAATTTGCGTTTGGTTTTGGTTTTGTTTTGATATGTTTTATTTTTCTGGTAGAAAAGCCAAGCTTCAAATAGTGAGGTAACATGAAAAAATGTAACAAAGTTAGTGAATTACACTCATGTTAATTATTTAAAGATGAGCGTAAAGTAAAAGAAAGGGTAACTTAATAGGATAAAATAAACATAACAAAATTTAAATTAGAAGGGAAAGACACAAGTAAATCCAGTAATAAGATACACTTCCATACTTTTTATGTAATTACATTTATGGGAGTATGGGGAAAAGGAAAGCAGGAAGTTGCCAGGCAACCATCCGTTAGCAGCCAAATCTTCATTCAACTTTCCAATAATTCTCTATTTAGATAAGGAAAATTTATTTTAGTTTATCCAGATGATCTATCAATTTTGACTGTGTTTAAAAATGTACGGGGTCCCAGTTCACTGTATAACAAGAAACATAGAAAGGAACTGGAAGACTCAACAGTTTAAGAATATTTACCTGACTATATTCCAAACTCCAGATTTGAGATCACCAGTATCGCAAAATGATCTCAGTTCCTTCCAGGACATTATGTTAACACGAGACTGAAAAAAGAAATCCTCAGTTGCCATTCACAAGCTCTTTTTTTTTCCTTACTACTCCATCTTCTCACTGGTTCTTTTCCTTTTCAGTGTAGCAACATAATTAGTTGAACTAAGGAGAACTACCATTTTGCTCACCCCAGCAATGACAGCTTCCAAGCAATAAAATGAACTATGAGTGCATCTTGGGGGGGAGGGGGAGGAGTGAAATGTAACTTCTTTTTTGAACTTGGGATATTAGTCTTGTACACAGCTTTTTTTATAGAAACGTGGCTAATACAGATCCAACAGACCAGAAGAAAATTATCATAAACCTTCATTTAGAAATGTTATGTTCGTGTGTGTGTATGTATGTGTATATATATAAATACTGTTGGCTATTTTATCATTACTTGTTTTATTTGTGTGTTCTTGAATGACTTTTTTTGAAATATCTTGCAAGCTTACTTCCCTAAGGTTGAAGTCCAGAAGCTCTAATACTCATTACAGTCACTGCTTCTGAAGTATAGTGTTTTTTGAATTAACCCAGAGCTTATGCAAACATATGTTGTTTAAACTCAAGCGTTTTTACAAATAATAAAAAAGTTAGGAATATTTTCTGGTTTTTACATTGATTTCCATGTTGCTATTATTAGGAATTAATCAAATTAATCAGTGTAGTCTTGTGTTACCTGTGCAAGATGGGCAATTTTGAGATTTTTTTTTTCTTTGAGTAATCTTTGCAAGACCCTTGGCACTAGATTTCAGAGGAATCTGGGGACTTTACTACTGACCTTTATACAAGACATTAATGCTCTTTGGCAAGCATTTTTCTTCCGAAAGTCTGAGGTGTTAGGTACCTTGTACAAGATATCTCCTTCCATACAGCCTTCTGTCATGCATACTTATAATTTGCCTGCAAAATCAAATTTATGCTGGATGAGGTGAAAAGCATCAGGGATGTGAGTATTCATTTAATCCATTTCAAGCAGATTTTTTCAATTAACTTGTATTATGCTGCATTTTAAAACATGGTTGTGCTAACTACTCTATATGCCTTTTATAATGGATATTATGAACACAGTATAAATTTTATTTAATAACTGGTAGATATAATAGGTACAAACATTTTTACAAAATCAAGATAATCCAATTGTTGCCCTTAGATTACAGTTTTCCAAATGCTATTTTGATGGCTAAAAGGAAACTTAGTAGCTAATATTGTTCTCCACCATAAGATGCTTGTCCTTGTAAACAAAAATACATAAAAGATACGTGAGGAGATGATCTGGAATGGAACGTCAGAGGCAGAAGTGTGTCTCCACAGATAGGGGATAGGCAAGGTCTGTGATTACAAGCCAGGAAGGCCAAATGTGCTTGTTTCCATGCAATGGAACAATGTGTAAAATATTCTGAGGAGAAACTATACAGGAAAAATTGTTATAATAGTTACTGGAATTTGCCATTGAGCTGGAGGATGTCCATGGCCACAAGAGGCGGTTTGCTTCAGGGCTGTGAACGGCCTTTTGAGAAGATGGAAGGACAATCAATTTCTTTGCTCTAATTCCATTCTAGGTATTAGTAAGAACCAAAGTCATCCCAGCCGGAAAACTTTTACTTCTCAGCCCACCTTATGGCAAACAAGACAGACTCTATCCTTTATACTATCCACTGAGTAGTAGCTCTAAAATAAGGTGACACCTACCCATTTTCAGTATCTTTTGCAAAAAGCTGTTACTCATTTTCTGCTGACTGTGCACAACTATAGTTCCAGGTCCAGGTGTGTGCCTACTATCATTCCAGTCCTATCTCTAATTTTCGTTATAAACAGGTGTTTTGGGTTTGTGTGGTGGGGTTTTGGTAGCGGGGGAGGGGCTGCAGAGGTGGATCCTGTGAGAGGCTGCTAGAAGCTTCCCCGGCTCCAAATCGGCGAATTGGCGACAGCGGCAGCGCCACCGCCTCTGGGATAACAGATTTAAGGAGGGGAACCTGCAGCGGGGGAGGAGATTGGAACGTGAGAGAAACCCCTACCCAGACCCCGAGGTCAGTGAGGCAGGCGGGGAGGAGGTGGGCCGGAGGAGGGGACGGCCCTGCAGCCCCTGGGGAGAGGGCAGGCTGTCCCCCTGCAGCCCATGGAGGGGAGCGGGGGAGCAGATGCCCACCTGCAGCCCGGGGAGGGCCCCACGCCGGAGCAGGTGGGTGCCCCCCAAGACGGCCGTGACTCCGTGGGAGGGGAAGCCCGTGCTGGGGCAGTCAGTGCCTGAAGGGCTGGAGGCCGCGGCAAAGGACCCACGCTGGAGCAGTTCGTGAAGAACTGTCTCCCGTTGGAGGGACCCCAGGCTGGAGCAGGGGCAGGGTCCTCCCCCTCAGGAGGAAGGAGCCGCAGAGCCGAGGTGTGTGAGGAACTGACCCCAACCCCCATTCCCCGTCCCCCTGCGCAGCCGGCGGGGGGAAGGAGGTTGAGAAAACCGGGAGTGGAGTTGAGCAGGGAAGGAGGGAGTGGTGGTGGGAAGGTGTTTTAAGATTAGGGTTTTACTTATTATCTTTGTTTTGTTTTGGTTAGTAGTAAATTAAATTAATTTTGGTTTTTTCCCCAAGTTGAGTCTGTCTTTTGCCCGTGACTGTAAGTGGTGATTGATTCCTCCCTGTCCTTGTCTCGACCCATGAGCATTTCTTTTTATTTTCTCCTCTTCATCCCGGGGGGCCGAAGTGGGCCGGGGGCGGGGAGCGAGCGAGCGGCTGCGTGATGCTTTGTTACCGGCTGGGCTCAAACCGCAATAGGCAACGTATTCAGGGACTGGAAATTTGCTATTCATCAGCATGATAGAGATGTGTAAGGAAAACAAACACAAGCCCCTTCTAGCCATTCAGTGAATTTCTGGGAGGCTTTATTGATTCAGCTAGCACAGCTTCTGGGGTTCACTTCGTTTGCACATCACCTGCTATCACATGTGTGGAAAAGGCAGCCTTGAAAGTGGTATATACCTGTATATTGAGGCATCATCCCTCGTCTGCTTTTATCACCACAAAGAATACGATTTTTCTACAGTAGGCTTATGCGTTTCCTCCCTTCTTCCACAACTGACTATTTCTTCCCTTCAAGCCGTTGCCTCTTTTCCTTCTGTCTTCCCAAGAATCTTGGAGAAAAGAGTATGCTGGGCTTTAATAACAAACCCTGGGATGAGGGTAGCCCAGCACTGACTCTCTGATGGCTCTCCAAATAAAGTTGTGGTAAAGGGAACTATCTGGTGATGATACATTTCACAGAAGTCTCACTCCCTTTGACATGCTGGTATGCTATCCATACATTCTCTCTTGCATAGTCCTCAAAGCTACATGTCTTCACATTGTATAGGACCAGCTTTATAGGAATGGAGTTCTTGGCTTTGAACTGAGAAATTAAGTGTAAAAGGTGTAAAAAGGTTATGGATATAAAGGAGAAGATTAGCCTCAAGGACAAGGGAGTTTATTTCTGCGGAAACATTGTCAAACATGGTACAAGCCTGCAGTGAGAAGCTAAGCAGTAAGAAAAACCGGAATTCACAGATATAAATCAGCGGAGCATGGAGAAAGGACATTAATGAGGTACCACCCAAATAGGACAACTATACCTACATGTGAGGCTGAGAAATAAATGGGTTCATATAGGGGAATATTTTCTTTCTCACAGAAGAGCTAGTTGGTATTGTGAACTTAAGTGAACAGTATCTTTGGATCATAGAGGATGCCAAAATAAATATTTGAGAGCTGCTTATCTTTAATCTCATGCAAACAAATAAAAGACAGATCTCCTTTCCTTTTCTCAGGGCCTCAGCAAAGATTGTCTTTGCTACCATGGAATATTTTGTAGTGGATCTTAAAAAAAATACATAGAGTTATCAACAAAATGTATGCTTCATTTAGCATATTAACTTGGGTTCTGCTTCTTGACCATAGGACTGGTTCTGGAAGATTTCTTCTGAATATTCAAGAAGGGGCATCTACAGAGTAGCCCACATGTGAATCCCTTAAACAGCCCTTAGTTCAGCTTAGAAAAAAGCCTTTCCCTGGAGGCCTTGTCAAACATAAGGGTTGAAGTACGACTTCTGGGGTTTTCCTGATGCTGTAGTAACTTCATTTCTATTTCAGGAGATCTGCACAACCACATTCCTTGGCAGGTTCCCCCAGAAGTTGCAGATTTGACTTGCTGCCTCAAAAGGCCAGCTATAGACTTTTATAGAGCCAGCTCTACGTACATTTCTTACCTGGGTTTAACCTGGTTCTCCTTACCTGTAATCAAAGAAGGGGAAGAAAAGGTTTTCTAAAGAAATATCTCATGAGGTGCTATCGTATTGCTGCTGTGATATTTCCCAGTGGCAAAATTGGGCTCCTAGTCCTATTTTGTATTTATATTAAGAAAGACTGGCTCATTGGCCCAAATTACTGCCCTCAAGACACCTGAGGAATCACCTAAGAGATGGGTATGCTGCATCACACACATACAGGTTTTGTAGTACTAAATATGAGGGATGGTTTGATCTTGGTGTTTGCCAAAGGCATGTAAGGCAATGTGTTCTGTGGCCTGGGGATGACCCAGCTTGAGCCCAGCTCCTTTTTTGAGACTGTATTGCCTGGGGAGACACTTTAAGCCTCAGTTTCACCTGTGCAGGCCAGCTGGTATATACCAAAACTGAATCAGTTAAGCAATGTGGAAAACAGGTGACTTAGAGCCCGAGTTCAAAGTCAAGACAGAATTATCATTAAATATTAATACAGACAGAAAATCAGAGAAGAAATGGTGGTGCTGGTAGCACTGTCGTTGTGACAGACACATTCTTTATATTCTTATATTTATGCTTTGAATTATTATGTAAATAAGCATTTTTTCATCTGTGTATTTGATTTGGTTGTGTACTTGATTTGATATGTTACTAAAGACTGTATAAACTAAAAGGCTGCCAATTATAGTTATGAAAAGTTGCAGCAGAATGAAAATATTAGCATTCAGGAGATATCATAACTGTCTGTTTCCCTTCCATAGCTATTTTGTGCAGGAAAAATCACAGGCACCAGAGTAGCTGAGCTGAAGGGAAAGTACACCCTGCTGCATAAGACTGTGATAAGGTATAACATTGCTTTTTTTAGACTTTGTTTAAGTAGCCAAAGCATTAACATTTAAAGTAATTTTCTGCTCGTGCTGAGGCTAATTATCATTTAAGGCTTTCTTACAGTGATTGTATATAAAGAGGAAGCAAGACCAAAAGCTTGAAAAACAACTTTATTTAATAGGAACTTTCAAGGTAAGTTGGGATGTTTAAATACTTGTTTGAACAACATCTTTGGTTTTAATATAAACATAATAATAATGGCAATGGAAGGAAGCACAAACTGCAACAGACAATATACAAGTTTATAATAAATACATATTTGAAGATCATGTAGCCAGAATTGTAACATATGAAAAGACTCTGACCTGCTGAGCTAACATCATAGAGGGCAACTGAAGAACCTAAAAGTTTGTTTCTAAGAAGGATAATGAGACTCTGTCACATGTAAATAGGTGTGAATTTTACCCTCTGAGAATATTGACAGTCACATTAGACAAGACTGCTAATAAATTTAGAAGGTTAGAACCGTAAGCTTGAAAGTATACATGAAACTCGAAGTTAGGTGTAGTAGTTGTGAGCCTGCCCTGCTCCAGTACCTGCTGGAGGAGAGTGGAGAAGAGACCATTCTCATACCTTGATGCCAGGCTTGAGCAGGGCGTGTGTGAATGGAAGGAAAGAGTGAGGGACAAAGTGGGACGCAGTACTACAGTTGTACTAGGTGAACAGTGTGTCATAGAACAGAGCAGCCCTGTTGCAGATATTGCAATACTACATTGGTATTTGTGACTAATAATTTTGATATTACTTACGGTATACCCATAATTATCAGTGATCAGCATCATGATACTCCTGTTGTATTTCTGTAATATGCACCATAATATCTACCATATTAACAATATTTTAGCCCAGTTTCCTTGACAGTCCACATCAAAACTTTTATGGCAATTCTGCTTACAAGAGAACTATGGCTACTCTGTCATTGGAGCTAAAGCCTAATTTAAGGATTCTAAAATTAATTCAAGTCATACCTGCTTACTTGGGTTATTCTGGGATTTGGTGTGCCTCCTGGCAGTCTGGATAGTGACAAGTGCTAAGTAATGTAGAGTAATTTGAAAGGGGGTTCCCAAAATCCTGAAAACATAGTTTTTCTTGAGGTTAGCTGAGCCTTCTAGTTTCATCTTAATAAAATGGGGAGTTAGAATATGGCTCTGACTCTGTAAAAAGTCATCTGACTTTATTCAGATTACTGCATAGCAAGTATTTTTGGGAAGCAAAATTAAAAACAGCACTCCTAAACCAGTTCAACTCCCTAGAAAATGCAAGAAGCATTTTCTTAATGCTCAGAACGAAACATACTATGTGGGTCTTGGATTAGTTGATTGGGAAGGTTTCTACCACACCGGTATTTACTGAGCTGAAGTAGAAATCCAGTAGCTGCTGGACTTGATTGACTTTTAGCTAGTGTTAGTTTGAAACCAGTCTTTGGTTGGAAAAGCTATAAGCATATTACTATGTATTTTATATATTCTTTTATATAGAACATTCTTTTATGTAAAGACAATTCCTTTTTATGTATGATAAGTGGAATATGGTCCAAGTGAAAACAGGACTCAGCTGTCTTTTCTGTCACACGTAAAACTACCGTAAACACTGTGCACCAAAAGTATGAAAATGTTAGATGGTAGATTACATCTCTCATTCTTTCCATGGTTTTCACAGAAGCATGAAATTGCCATTCTTCTGTAAGAAAGTGATCAGAGAGAATCATGTCACATTCTTTACTTAGATGTACTCATGTGTCAAAGCAAAACGCCAACGCGTGAACGAGTACTAATTCCCACAGATAAGTTTTTCTTACTGTTAAAAGAAAGCAAGGGAAATCAGTTACCAAAAATTGATCATGATCTCCAGTATATTCTAAGGATTTTTGAGACATCAAAAGTGGGATTCACTTGTTAACATCAGTAGACCTGCAAATCTGAACTAGGTATCTAGAGTCCTTTAACGGTCAATAGAAAGAAATGAGGACCATACACTTCCTCCTTACGTGAACACCGGCAACTGTCTAGTTTTCTCCATTGGCTATAAAGAGAGTCCTGATGATAGGTTCGGTATCACTCTTCCTGCAATGAATCATTCATAGAATCAATACCACTTTTTGGTTTGTAGTTCTTCACCCTTACATGTGCAGTACAGTTCTGTGGATCAAGAACTTATTTTTTTTACTTATTACAGATGAATTTAATCTCTTCCCCAATTAATCTCCATCTGTCACAGGGCTGTTACAATGCACGTGAAAACAAATGACACTGGATGAGGTCTTGAAGCTGTGCATGTTCTTCTTTCCTTTAGTCGCATACAAAAATCTCAAGGAGAAGGTCGTGTATATCTTAAGCAGCGTAGATCCCTTTGACAGCTATGCCAAGTGATTGCAACTGATCTGTCTGATATAAAATACAAATTTGTCTAATATGATGAATGCAACTACTCTGTATGCAGCTAATTTGCAAGGCTGTTGCTAGAGTACACAGAGTTTTAAGTGTATAGTGTGATCCTTTGTTCAGTTTTGCACAATTTAGCATTCTGAAAAGCTGGGAGATGTCACCTGGCAGATAGCATCTTTGATACATTTCTTCAAAGTGTTATGTGCTTGTGGATTTGTTTGCTGCACAGCTGAAATTCTGGGAACAGGCTGTCATCCCGTTCTGGTGCTGTCTCATCCGCCCACTTTGCAGTGAGGCTGTACCTAAAGCTGATGTACCTGAGCTCATATTTGGCCCCTGAAAACCCATTTAGTCACACAATTATGTGGCCCAATTGTAAACTTTTATTATCTCAATTTAGGAACCTAATGTGAATGTTCTGAGACACCAAGCTGTAAGAAAGTCAGGTAGTAATGATAGTTCCTCGACAGTTTAGGAATCTTCTTAAGCCTCTGTTAAATTATTAATCACTTCACAAATTCAAAAGCTGCCACATCAGACTTGGCAAGCCTACTTTTGCACTCATGTAATTCTAGATGTGTACATTGTGTAGATGTCCAGTTATTTCTTCATTGTCTTCAATTAAATTTAAATCTTCACATGAAAAAGTACTGTTGGCAACTGTGGTGAGCAAGATCTGGTCTAGATTCAATACTCAATTCTTACTTCTATTTTTTTATTATCTTGAAAAAATCAATACTAAGAATTTTGTTTTTATGGAAGAATTTACGTGTTTATGTCATTTTATGTAAAATTTGTATTTTATGTAAGAATTATGTTTGAAATGAATGTGTATTATTGCAATCAATTATATTTTCTCCTAAAACAGCATACGTTCTGTTGGACTTAAAGAAGATCTAAATACTGTATAGGATCTTGTGTCATTAAGTCAATTTATTTTTCCCTTAAAGTTACTCTGTAAACACATCACACATGAAGTTATTTGTTCGTGATAAAGGCACACTCTTGTTTCCTGTTGAAGTCTGTGGTTCTCATATTTTCTGGTTTAAAAAAGGAAGTGGTTATCTAAGTAGAAAAGTTACCCAAAACATAACTACTTCTGCTATACTATTTCAGCTATGTTTGTGCAGTATAGTCAGTTGTATATTTTGTGTTTTGTATGGTTACCATCTCAACTCGATTTTTCAGTGTGATACATAATTTTGTTTTTGTTGCTAAGCCATAAATACCGTCTTTGAGCTAAAATTTATGTATAGAGTTCCTCAATATGGGAGATCTCAATTCCTTTGTTCTAAGAAATATTAAATTGCATCATATTTTTAATTAATAAAAGGCAAGTGATAGAGTTCTTTATGCTTCCACATCATTTGTGACTAAGTCAGATCAGATAATTGATCATGTCTGGAAGCCTTATAATAAGCTTCCACGAAAGTCCACAAATGTATTTGCAGCTTGTGTATCATTAAATGAGTTACTTCAGATACTGGTAACACTACAGCAATAGCAACGTGCAATTCAGCACTGAGTAGGTGTCCCAGTATTTACTAAGAACTTAAAGGTGTTGTATAGCCCAGACTGGGCCTTGTCCTGGTGAATACTTCCCTGTTACTGGTTCCCCGCGCTGATTCAGATCTTGCCTTTGGCACTTAGGATAAAATGGCTTCCCTGTCTCTTCACTGGTTCTAGGAGGTGCTAGACAAATAAATTGGACTAACTAACCATCTTTCATCTGGTTAAAATTAGATGAGATGAATCCCACTCCAGCTGTAGGTGTGCAGAAGAAAACCCTCATATCAGATTCCACTGCTCTCATGCCATCGTAGGATAATTCAGGTTTGAACAGACCTCAGGAGGTCTCTGGTCCAACCTCCTGTCCAAGGCAGGGTCAATGAGGAGGTCAGACTGGATTATTCAGGACTTAATCCCATCTCCTCTTGAAAACCTTGAATTAAATATTATAGGTAGGTAAAGAAGTATAAATACAAGGCGTATGCATCTCATTGTCTAGTTCTGAATTTTTCTGTTTAATGTAGTTTACAGGAATCTGAGATCCAGCTGTTGCAGGAAGCCAAACGTCTTAGTGTAGAACTGGACCAACAACAACATGAACTGGAAAAAGCAGAACAGTTCCCTGAAGAATCTTCCAGTGAAGTTTCCCAAATAAGGCAACAACTTCTTAGTTGCCAAAATGAATACAATGCTATTAAAGAAAGAGAGTGTGAAATTCAGTTCAAGATGGAATGGTAGGTGATAGTGGTCAAATGCTACTAATTTTATCATAGTCTATCTAGAAAGATAGTAACATAGAATATAATTCAGTCTCCTCTCCATCTTACATGAACACATTTCTTGATGGCTGTTGTTAAACAAATTGCCACAAACTTTCCCTAGTAACAGCAACATTTCAGTGATGAATAAAATCACTCCGGTGTGAGATTTTTAGATAGTTTTAATTTTAGAACATGCTATGGTGTCCTTTGAAATGCTGTTTAGAATTTACTATATTGCATGATTAATGTTTAGGAAGGCAAATTTAACAGGAACAATTCTAGTCTAGGATATCTTTATTACAAATGATTAAAGTGTCTCAGCGACCTGATGACTGGGATTTTGTGGAAACAATGTCATAAATAGACACAAAGCTATTTTTAACATCAGAAGCACAGTGTATTCAATTTTTTCTATTCAGGTATTTAAAGGAGGAGAAGTACTTGTATATTCTCATGTTGGAAAAATGAGATACTTGCTGTGAAAGGAGTGAATACTTGACATTTCTATAAAAGGAAAAAAGTCCAGAATAAGCTTCATTGTATATGTTATAATTATCTGCATAAATAAGTGTGTTGTACTTGAAGCTCTTACAGTAAAATTACAAACAGTACTACTGCATTTTTAAAAATATGTACCTATGGATATGAACTCATTTTCATTTTGTGGGGCACTTGCTATTTTTACCCATCTTCAGTCCAGCTGTAGTGTAGTTGGTGTATATAAATACAAATAAATAATGTCAGCAGCTCAGCAGTTAAAACTATTTTTCTGCAAGGAGAGCAGGGGCACTGTACAAACTGCATAGAGGAGATTTTTCTGGCAGTTCATTTTTGATTATTTTTTCTTAGAGCCAAGTGTTTGCTCTAAGAGAGAAAGAAACTTGAGAAAGAAGCGAATTGGGAATGGGAGAAATACAGAAACATGGAAAGCATCTGGAAAAAATTATTTGCTATGAGATAACTAAGCAACATGAAGTTTCCTGAAATAATTATTAAATACAGAATTTATTGCAATTTCCAAGCAGTCCAGAAATGAGCTCTTCAAAATATCATGCTTTTTACCCATTTGTCCTCATATCTTACAGACATTTTTCACTGATTTTACATCACTTTTCCAAAAAAATGATGGGTTTTTGTATGTTTAGGGAATATTTACTCATACTCTATTTTCTACTTCTAGTCCAAAGGAGATTTCTGTCCTACGCAAAATGCAGTTTTGCTATTTCAATTACCATTGCACACTTACTGCATTGGTTTTTATATATGAATCGAATATCCTGTCTTGCAGGTTAAAAATACATGTGTTGGGTCAGCCATACTCTGAAAAATGTTTTTTCACTTTAATAAGAAACTTCCTCTGTTTGATCTTATGTAGTGCATGAGATCAAAACCAGCTGTACCGTCTGACCAGAGGTCCAGGATATAATGGCGACCAAAAGTGTATCTCCCAGCCATTCGTGATGCAGGCATTTCATGAGCCAAATACAGTCCTCTGTATCTAGGAATCCTCAGTTGACCACTCTTCCTTGAACTTCTCCTGTCTCCTCCTCAACTATATAAACTTCCGGCATTGCAAGCCCCTGGGCAATGAGTTCCACAGATTCACTACACAAGGACTGACACCTCCTTTCTTTTTTGAACCTGACTTCTACCAGCTTCTTTTCATGCCCTGTAGTTCTTATATTGGATGAGATGAGACAGTGAACGTCTGATCTTCTCTTCATTTTCACTGCTGGAGGATGGTTTGATAGATCTCTTTTGTACCCCCCCTCTTAATTTGTCAGCTTTCTAAACTGAAAAGCTACAGATTATTTAATTGTTCCTTGTTTGGAATCTGTTTGATGCCTGGTGGTAGCATTGGCTCATATGCGTGTTGTGGGTGTGGAGTGAGGAGGATGTGCCTTGGTTATGTGTGGATTTGTTTATTGGGAGAGAAGATACTGCTTTCCAGAAATGTCAGGGGTTTTAATGTTGGAGTAGTGTAGAATGAACAGGACTGGCAGAATACATTTCTGTGTAGGGAACAGATGAGTGGATTCAGTGGGGAAATGACAAGTGAGCTATGAAGAAAAACAGATAACGGGTGTGAATACGTGTTTGTAAAGAAGGCATGGGTTTGGTGCCTGTGAAAGTGAAAATTAATGTCCAGAACAGAGCTTTGAGTAGCAGGTGGTCTATTAGTAACACTGATGTAAAATGAAAATCCATATGCCTGATGTATTTATACAAATAATAAAGCGATGTCTTCTGAAATATCTGTGTGCGTGGGTGGTGTCACAGACAGAGGGGAAGCTGCATCAAAGATATTATAAGTTTGCCGTTAGGTGGCTGCTTGGTTTCCTTCATTTCTCAGAAGGATAGAAACTCATGGTCCAACCTCTCTTGGCCCTTGATCTCTCTGGAGCAGTTTCCCTTGTTGTCCAACTGTGTTAACACAGTCCCAGCTGTGCTTGGCACTTAAAAGTAAACTTCTCTTTGGGAATTATGACTAATGGCTGTTTAGTCTGAAAACAAACATATTGCTTATTTACCTTCTTATGTATAGCAGGCGGGAAACATGGAGAGGAAAAGCTTTTGAAGGGAATATCTGTGTCTTGTCAATTGCTTTATCCGTTTCTTGGAAGTCTTGGATCTTGTCTACTCAGAAATACTGCCCAGCTGGAAGTGAGAGAGAGCCTCTGCAGATCTTCTTCTTCCCTGTTTCTGTAAGCCTTTCTTTTTCTGAAGCATCTCTCTAGTCTCTGCTGTCTTTACTTCCTGCCTCAGTTCACTTTCTCTGATAGCTAAGGGCACTTAGCACCCTTTTGGCATGCAGATTCAAATCTGACAACAGTAAACTTTTTCTCTTGAAGAGTCATATAGGTATACCATAACAGTAGCAAAGTTATTTTTCGTCTCAAGGTCCCTTGGTATTCTATGTTCTCTTTTCCATATTTCATTTCCTATTTGCTTGCCTCTGTAAACAATTTTTTTTCCAGATCAGATAACCTTTTTCAACAGCTGAAGGTGATACTTCATCTTCTATTTTGATTCTTTATTGTTCCAATGAGTAGTCAGCCTTTGCTTTCAGCTCTGCGGTATCAGCAGGTTTTCAGAAATTTTGTGACTTTTTTCATAGCTTGGATAGGTACATGAGGTATTGAGAAGCAGCTCTGATGCACTTCAGCTGCTGGGGAAGTCACCCTGAGGGTGACTGCATCAGTGTGGTGTACTCCTGCTGTAGGTGTGTGCCTCCTCTTCCAGTTTGTGTTGCTGTTCTGCTCTACAGTTGTACTGGGTTCATTGCTAGTGTGTCAGCCTGAGTGCTTAGCACAGGATGGGAGCAACAGTTGGAAGGATTTTACTGAGGTTACAAAGTTTGGGCCACTACCCCAAAGTCAGAGCTGACTCCAGGAGTATTCTTCCTCTCAAAAACTATTAGGCAAGCGTAATAAAGTAAAAGGAAAAATAGTGATCCCAATTCAGTTCTGGTACAATTGCATTCAAAGCCGTGAATTTTCTTCATGTAACTGGGGCTGAACAAGCCTCAGTAAATAAGAATATAGACCGAAAAATCAGATTAGCACAAGAACAAGGAAAGGATCAATGTGATCACCAAGGATTTGTTCTAGCTTGAGGAGACTTTTCATTTTAATGTCCACGTGAGGCTTAGAGTCCTGGTTTGTGAGACAAAACAAAGAAGAGCTGCTTTTCTTTGACAGGTAATAGTATCAACAATAGTTTGTTATTGAGAAATAATAAATACATCGTCTAAATTATTTATAATCTAAACTATTTATTTACAAGTAAGTTAGTAATTTGTGATGAAATTATAGATAATAAGAGTTTGTGAGGTTAAAGGTGCCTGATTCTTGAAAACAATTTTATTTTAAAGCCTAGGTCCAATCTATAGCCCTCACATTCATTTGTGCAGGTAGAAAAATGGCTATTCACTGAAGTACTGCATGCAAGTCAGGACTGCAAAACTAAGTTTGTCCTTGTAGATGCACTACAAATATGGAAAATTATTTCAATGCTTGTAATTAGTTCAGGATTAGTCACTCAGTAATTCAAAAGTGAAAAGTTAGGCTTTTGTCCGTAGTTTTTCTAGTAAAGAATTACAAGCCATAAGTAAAATAAATTGAGTTACAGTTGAGGTTGTTATCACCTGGTCTTGTGACTGCGTTCCCTGGTACATACAAAGTAATTACAGGTAAGAGCCTTACAGGAATCTCATGCTGGCAGCTTGTCAGCTGTGATATCTTCTACTTGTGGTCACTAGATTTTAGCTGTGAGGTGCTAAGCACCTTCTGTGGATTCCTCAGCAATCCCAGCTACGTGTCAGAGTAGCTGAAATAGTTAACTTTTTTGCACGATGTGATTCATATTGATAACATTCTGGCTATTTTGTGAGCTGAGGAGCTGAAAAGGACCTCTGTTGACAACTACCACTACATTTCTTAATCTCTCTGACTTAAGTTTTTTATTTCTGTGTCAGTTTGCAGCTGTAGACATCTCTCAGGGAAAAGTCTGGAATGTATTTTCATTAATGGTCCAATTTTCCGAGTGCTTTTTTTTAACTCATTACATCTGCATCCATGATAGCTCTTCATGTACAGTACTGCTGTTAAGCTTCATGAAAATAAGTAAAGCAATGTGAGAAATATTTACAAACATTAATGCTTAAACTTAAGAGTTTCATCTTCTTTTCATTATATATATTGTTATAGGTATAATAATGATAATAAAAGCCACATGATGTTGAAAAATACACTCATCAAAGGAGGGCTATAAAGCAATGGGAATTATAAATGCCTAATGCCAGTTGCAGCTATTTTGTTTGTTGTTGTGATTGATGTCTAAGTGTTTTATAGGCAGTCACAAGCCTGATGTCCAAATATCACAGATTACAAGATTCAAATTCTAAATGGAAAGACCAGATTTTCTCTGCTTACCTTACATTAAGCTTCTGTGTTCATACAGCTATTAAATCAGAGACTGAACTTAAAATTTTTGAAGAATCTTACTTGATTTCTTAATCTGAGTTAATCATCCTGGTCTCCCTTTAGACTCAATAGAGAAAAATATATTCTCTTCAACTGGTAATTTATCTCATCCTTAAACAGGCAACCTGGGATGTCAGATGACCTGCCTGTTGGAGGTTCCTGTTTTTATCCCTGACAGTAAGGAAGCCTGGGGATGTTAGCATGGGGGTACCTGTCTAACTTTTGGATATGGGCAGCTGGACCAAACTGATTGTCAAAGGGGAGAGATTTAATTTCGTTCTGTTACCCCCTTTTTCTTTTCACACCTTCACTGTTTTCTGTATGGAGGTAGTTGGTCTGCCAGCTCTTAAGGTAACTTGGTGCTTGCTGTTCAGTGTTGCCTTTGTTTATGTCACAGAAAATGAGGTGTTCAAATCGTTTTGCTTTTGCTGGATGGAGAAGTCTTTGTTGTGAAACTGGAATAGCTCCACAGGAATCTGTCCTCATAAGTGAGGAATGTGACAAAAGAAAAATAGTGTCAACTTTGCTCTCCCTTCTGATTTTTGGGATTGCTCTTTTGATCGTCTGGCATGGTATTAAAGAGGGCACAGCACGGACTGATGATGACCTCTTTAATCAGTTTGCACAGGACTTAATTTAGTCAGTTTTTGTGGCAGTCAGAGTTAAGGGTATTTGTGCAAAGTGGACATTTGTTATAATTAGATTATGCCAGTCCCAAGGAGTTCAACTAGGAATCCTGCCAAAATGTGTTGGGAATATGAATTGTCCCTATTAACGTATTTATATATTTAGACAACTTGCTTATGGACACAGTACACAGGAGCAGACCAAAGTTGCTATCACAGAATTGAAGTAGCTCAGTTTTTAACGCAGTTTGATTCCTGTGCCATTCCTCATTGGCTTTAAACTGTAAAACATAAAAGGAGTAGTTCCTGACCCCCACTGCAGCAAAGAAGAAATCACCTTATGGTGTTTCCTTCTACTCACATGTACTTGCACTGTACACCTGTGTCTTTCTTCACTCTTTGTGCAATTTATCAAGTTATAATAGATTTTGCAATAGAAGATTTTTGTAATTCATTTTATCAATTTTTGGGGAAGACTGATCTAAAATCAACTTTTTTCTTTGAAAGATTTGGTTTTTTTTTTGCAAACTCATTCACTCTGTGGGTGTTCAAACACTGGCATTCAAATCAGTTTTTAGACTTACCAGTTCCTGTAGAGGCATACTTGTACTCTGCCCATACAAGTATATATACATGCTGTAAATCAACAACACCTACTCTGTGGCTTTCTCTTTGTTCTTCATCTGAGCTACAGCTGGTCCTTTACGATTTTTTTTTTTTTTTTTTTTTTAAATTGCAACGCCACCAACACAGTTCTCTTTCGACTGTTTTTCTTTCCTTGGCTGGAAAGGTGTCACCTTGGTCTTCCAGGTATAAGCTTTGCTCCTTTGGTTGGAGGACCAAAATGTAAGAAACAATTTATTGAGGGGGAGGAAACCTTAAATCAGTACTGATAAAGAATTGAGTACAAGATCCTAGGGACAATCGTCCGTGAGGCTGACTGCCAGGAGACTGACGTCTCTCCCCATGACCACCACCTTCTGAAACCTGAACCACCACCATGCAAAGTCTTAGGCTGCTGCTGAAAGGTTTCAGAGAAAAAAGAAGAAATACCAATCAGCTGCCTGTCTTCTGTATCAACCACATTCAGAGGCAACTGTGACAGCCGCTTCGGGGAGGTGGGGCTGCCCAGAACTCGCTTGCCATAGTTTATAGCTCCGAGTGACACAGCTATTTCATGAAAGCCTGTCCCCTTCTCTTAATACTCCCCTTATTTAAAGAGTTAGTTATTCTAACTCCAGCTGGAGTTACAAACACAAATTTAAGTGCTGAAGAAGTTGATTCTTTGCTGTATCTGCGACAGAGGATTCGGTTGTTCCACCTGTTCCTCAGCTGCAGTCTTTACTCCTTTGTAGCCTGAGGCTCAGAAACATCATCATAGGTACTAATTACATTGCAAGAACCCGTCTCCTTGTTCCAAATCAATAGCACAAGAACTTAATTAAGTTCAGTTTGGTTGTGACGGCACGCAGACTGCTGTAGCCCATTTGCCTCCTGTAGGTACAGAATTGTTCCGTGCATGCACTGGGGATGTATTGACATATTTCTTCACTAGGGCTAATTTTTTTGTATTTGGCAGTATTTACCTACCTGCCACCAAGCATATTCCTGTTGTAAGTCCAACAAGATTGTTGGTTCAGCTCTGCTTTTGTAGTCAATCCTTCATCTTTCTCGGGGCAGCATTACCAAAAACACACCCAGAAAATCTAAAAGCTTTCCTATTCTTTCCTTTCCTCCTTCTTCCCTCCTTCGGCATCTGTCTCTATTGTTGCTTGAAATTAAATTGCAACATAGTTGTGGATATAAGTTAAGATCACCATAGCTATTGAATTTAGTTTTCTACTATACCCCATTGACTTAGTCTACAACCCCTGTCACTTTTCAGGACTGTTTTTCACAGGACACTGTTAGATTTGAGGGGCTTCACTTACAGTTGTTTGCAGTGTGAATGTGTGTGTGAGCAATTGCTCAAAGGAAGAAGAAAGTTTTCACTAGCAGCTGCACTTTCTTTGATGTGTGATGTCTTTGTGGATATTCATAACGCACCTCCTCTTTCCTTTTGCCTCTGTTCCACGTTAAAATTTTGTTTTCTGTGGTTGGGAGGAACTGTGGGTGTAGGCTGCCATCTGACCTGTGATGCTCTGCTAGTATAAAGACAAGGGTGAATGAGGCATAAATGCATCCCTGCAGGAGGTGGCAAGACTAAGACGAATCGGGTTCAAAAGTTTACATGTGTGCTCTGTAGAAAAAGCCTGCATATATACAACCTGTCTTTCAGGACTTCCAGTTACCAGTCAGCAACCTTCCTTTAAACTGGACACCTTTCAGTTGTCCCTGCTGCTAATTCAGCATACGTTTTAGTCTAACACAAGATAGGCTTCCATACTTTTTTACCATTTGCTATTCTATAGTAATATTTATTATATTACTAACATGTTTAGCTCTTTTGATTTTCCTGTAGTTTGCAAGAAGAAAAAAGGCTTCTGGAAAATCAGTATGAAAGAATTCCAAAACAAAGGGTAAGTACAAAACATGAGAAAAGCCATGATTTATGTTGTCAGCTAACATATGAAAACATCAATGAAAATGTTTTCATAGTGTAGAGTTTATTTAAAAACTGGAATACACAGAAAAATCAAGAGGTAGATTTTATAGGAGAGGTTTGATTCCGGTTTGATAACGCTAGGGCAAGCAATGAATAATTGATTCAGAAAAGATCTGGATTTTCTTAAGTTTACTCAAGAAAATTTTTTTACTGTATTCAGCAGATGGTTACTGCATGTAAAGATAGCTGCAGGTTTTTTGTTCTAGGACGTAAATATGGAAAATACATTTGCAGTCATAAATCCTGATGAATATATGTGGTTTTGTTGGAAATAAAATTCTGCCGGTTATTGACAGAAGAAACACACATCTGGTAAAAAAATTAGATTTCGTACCTTGTTGTAAATGTTATCATCATTCAATGTTAATGATTCTGTAATATCACAAGCCTGCAAAATGTAAAAGGAAAAATAAAATTAATCTTTTACTTCATTTTTAAAGGAAGCAGATAAGAAAATTAAACAGTTGAAAGAAAATTGTGATGAGCTCTGCAAAGAAGTCATCCAAAGGAAAGCAGAAATTAATGCAATAAAGGAAGATGTTTCATCCAAGCAAAAGCTGATGTCAACAGATAAGAAAGAAATGGAAAAGCTTCTGGAGAAGCAGGCTAATTTAAAAGTAACGTGAAATTAATTGTGTGTGTGTATATCTGTGTGTGTGTGCATGTGTGTGTATATGGGTACATGCTTTGTCCAAGGAAATGGTGAAACTTCTGGATGTTGTTTGTCATTCCAAATTCATGAGATAGCATTACATTATATATTACATCATTTTTCAATAGGCGTGAAACATGCTTCTATGCCATATCCGTTATTACTCCTTTAGGAAATGGTTTTGATCAAAAAATGGTTTCTAATAATGAGGTTTGCTATGTTGTGTTATTGTAGACTGCTCTAACATATGCTTGGGTCGAAGTTAATACAGATTTATGCTGAGAATTAAAAAACATACCCAGGTCTTTGCTGCTTTCCTTTCCGTGGTATAGATGACATAATCAGATGTATTAATAATATTCAAGCGTAATTTTTATCTTGCAGACATAATGAAATCGTAAATATCCATGTTCAGTTTCAAAAGTAGAAGCTACAATTCCCTGGGACAAGCTCAAGTAATTCAAAAATACGTTTCCTGCCCATTTTCACAGCAGTTCTAGATGAATAATACTTCTATGAAATCTCATCAGATTTTGAGGCTATTAATCTAACCTTTCTCTTTTGTCACCAGGATGAGCTAGTTAAGATCCTTGGTGTTCCAGCACAACTTGGAAAAGAAACTGAGAAGATGAATCAGAAAAAAATGTATGCTTTTAATAAATAATTACATATACATAAATATGTATGTGTGACTTCTTTTTATCCATTTGTTACAGAGATGACTAAATATAGTTATTGATTAAAATTAGGATCAGCATTTTAAAAAGCATCTATAATCCACTTAAAACCCATGCCCTGTACTGGAAAATAACAAGCCTTGGTCAAAAATTGCTTAACCATCTTACTGTGCTGCATTACTATATATCAGGTATACTTAGTATATTTTTAATGGAAAATAATGTTACTGTGTAATCTAGCGATAAGGCTTTTTTACAGTTTCTAGTCCTCAGTGACTATATATTAGCTTATCTCTATTGGCCTCAGTGAAACTAGCAACTTCCACAGTGAACAGTCTGGCCTGAGCTAAATTATCATTCTCCCCTGATGCTTCTTTACCAGTTTTTCAGTCAGAGGTGCTTTGCTGTAAGTTCCTGAAGTGAATTCTGGTCTGTAATATTTCAACAGGGAAAATGTAAGCCAGTAGCCAGCCTTTTCTTTCTTTCGTGTAGCTGGGTTTATCCTCCTCTGAAGCATGACATGTGCTACTTTCTGTATGTGAAAAATCTAATTAGCACTCTGCAGTTTCAGCCAGGTCGCTCACGGATTCCAGCAGTCCAGTTGCCATCCAGATAAATGATGGGGGTTTTATCCTGTTCAGGCACAGGGTTACACTGAAGTTTTTGTGTCTCCTGCTTGCTGTTCGTATTTGTAATATAGAAATTGTTGACTATGTTAAATTCCTCAGTTTTAAAAATTGTATAATGGTTTTCTTCTACATTTTCATCACTACTCCGCTTAATGCAACTCTGCCATTATCAATATAAGAAGTTTTTCCTATACTGTTACAGAGAAGCAATTTAAAAAAACGAGTACATTGTGTAGATTGCTATTAATGAAGTATTTAAATGAGTCTTTGTACTTGTGTCACATCACAGAATGAACTAACCAGAGTTCCGAGTCTTGGGAATAATATTTAGAAGTGTCACACCCATGTACCTAGTAATGTTGACAGAAATCAGTTTACTAGAACTCTTTTTAATACTGTCATCATGCTCAACACCCTGTTAGTCCTATGTCTATCTGCAATTTTATTGTTGAAAACTGGCAACTTAGATTTTGCCATTTAAATATGCATGTGGAAATGTTAACCCCTACTGTTTTGTTAAAATATATCCACAGCGATGCAGAGAAGAAGAAAGAAGCCCTTAATGACCAAATAGGAGAGTTGAATGGTGCCCTGAAAGTCATTAAAAAAAGGACCGAAGAGATTTTGCAAGAAAGAGAAGACCTAATGAAGGAATTGGATGGGAAACAAATTTTGCTAGAAAACAAAGAACGAGAACGCATTACTTTGACAAAATTACTAGAAATTAGCAGAGAGAAGGAATCAGCGGTCCTATCAGACAGGTTGGAGTAGTAGACATAAGCCGTGTAGTTTGAGTGAACAATCCTCTGTTCTCAAAGATCTGTTTCTTTTTTTCTGCTGTATTACTTACGTTCTCAAGTTTTATGCTGCAACCAGTGCAGACTAGAAATTATCATCAGGCTTGTTTTTGACTTAAATGCTTATATAAACTACTGGAATCTAGGATCTGGCTTAAAGAAGAACATCAAAAGGCATAAGCATTTGATAAAATCCTGGGAGAGTGAAACTGGATTTTGCTCTGAAAGGGAAATTTTTAGAGGGTTTCTCTCGCCAGTGAAAATATTTTTTTGTGTGTGTAACCCACAGAAAGTAAACTGAACAAGAAAAAAATGTCAGTATTTTCATTTTCAAATTAAGATCATAGATTTCTGCACCCATGTACTCCTGAATTTCAGTGGGACTGGTTACTCATCTCTCTGATATTCCCTTGAATTATGAGCTTGTATATACTTGGTAAAGTAAAATAAACTGTGAGGTTGGTTGCAAGCTTCAAATGCTTCTTTCTTTGCAGAGGAAGCTGTATAATTGTAATCACGGCCATACATTCAGCAACAATGCTTTTGCCTTTAAAGTTTTGTGTTAAAGGATAGTGGCACTTCAAATTGAAATGTTTGAGTGAAGCGAACATGTAAATATTCCCTTATACTAAAAAATGTGTTTTCTTCTTCGTATAAGTAATAGTTTCTCTGGAATTTTTAGCATATTTAGAACAGACCTCATTGACATAATTAGGAATATTATCACTGATTAAAGTTATAAAAATGCTACCTTGTTAGGTAATTTGTGTCAGTAGTTCACAAGTTTATCTTCCCGCTCAGCCATAACGATGCACTACTCAAAACCCATTAAAATGATCATGTCTGTCTGCATACATGTCTTGGTCAAGTTACATGTTTCTAAAATGTTGTGTCTGTCTATATAGAGAAGCTCTGGAAGAGAATTTAAATAAATGTGTCTTGGAGAAAAAAACCCAACATGATATTCTCCTTCACAAGCAAACACAGAAAGAGAGAGAACTGAGAAATTTAAAAAAGATGGAGTTACAACTGAATATCATTTATGATTCCTTGGAACAAGATAAGTCACAACATAAAAGACTCAAATTAGAGGTCTGTATGAAGGCATTGATCATAAGGATTCTAAGTTTTCTTGCAAGAAATCTGTCTATGAAATCTTCTGACTGGTCCTAGAAGGGGGAAGGGGAGAAGACTGTTTTAAGTCTTGTGCACATAAAAGTGTCAAGAGCGTTGCTACAACTAACAAAGAAACCTCTAGGTGCTCTGACTGTAATAAAAATACTGCATCAAGATGTATTTGGACTATTCTTAAAAATGTATTTTAGGTAGGAGCGTCCTATCAAGGAGAACTGGGAGATTATATTGGCACTGTGGTGTCATGTCTTCCTTTAAAGCACTATGGAATTGTGGTAATTTATGAGCAAACTAATGTAGTGACTTGCCCATTGGCATCAAAGAAATTTGTATCAGAAAAATAGAGCCAAGTAGTCCCTGGTTCCTGAATGATTAAAAGATACATCTTTTTAAAATTTGAAGGTTGTTTGTACATTTCTGTAAATAATTTATAATGTATTTAATGTTATTCTAGGGGACAGGAAACTAGCACTGTAAAGTGTGGTAGTGAATAATATGAAATAATTCCCTATGTTCTTTTTGTTTGCACTCAAATTTTACCTTCCTCAGTTCCTCCCTGCATTAGTATTTCACCCATTCCTCTTCCCATACAGACTTACTCTTTTCTGTTTTATTTGTTCCATCTACTATGCTGATTTTAAAGGGCAGTCTCATTCTGCTTGTCTATTCAAAGCATTTCCTTTCTTTTTTCCTTCCAATTATTTCTTAAAAATTTACTTTGTCTATAACTTTTTCATATTCTCTTCCTCTCATCACTGGTTCTTTCGTTCTCTCTTTCCTAAACTTTTCTCCTATACTATCTCCTTGCTTAGTCTAATTTGTAAGTCAGTCTTACAAAATTAATCTTGCTTAATCAGGTGAATATTTTTTCACAGGACTTGATGTTTCATACCTTGATACTGTCCTTGAAATTTTTCTTGGTCCTTCTAAGCAATTCAGGATAGAAAAAAGGTCTTATTTACATCACTGGAAAGTTTTTAAAAATAACTGTATGATACCGAAACTCATACATACTTAGCTTTGCTATTTAAAAAACTCTAAACATTAGTCAATATTTAATATTATGAAATAATACAATTTTTTTCCTACCTCCCCTGAAATTTCTTCTGGATTCACATATGTATTAATTACTTAGTAATATAAGCCCACCTGGGAGGAGGGAGGAAAGCTCTATAGCTACACAAAAAAGTTGATTGAATTTCCTGAAATACCAATTAAAGGGCTGACTCATATTCCTGACTTTGATCTTAAAGCTCATACTGAGCTTCTGTTCAGTATTAGCTAAGAGAATCTGGGAAATAGTATTTTTTTTCCTGTGTTCCTGTTGAAGAAATATTCCTGGAGGGAGAACCACAGTTGTTCAAAACTACGTAATGCTAAAATCTAATGCCCTAACTCACCAATGGCTGTGGTTAGAGTTCACAGTCCTGGGTGACATCGCAACCCAACCCCTTCACACTGTAAAAAAGCAACACCTGTAATGACACCCTTAATGGTTAAGTTGCATTGCAAAGGATTCCCTCAGTGCTAATGCTAGGTTATCCTAGGGGCTTGTATGTGTCCTGCAAGTAGCATCATCAGGAGTGAGGGAAAGAGAATACCAGTAGAGGTGGAAGTGGAATTCTAAGCAACATTTTCCTCCAGAAGTTGCAGGATGCTAGCCTTACACAAACAGGCCATGGCAATATAGTTGGTTTAGCCCATCCTCCCATGCTCCGTGTTTGCTCTGATTCCTTTCTTGGCTTTTTTAGAACAGCAAATGTGACATCACTGTCCCTCTGCAGTATGGTCAGTTCAAATGCAGTACTGGAGCATGAAAGACTAGAGTGGCAAGCTTGAGTCTGCTTGGCTTTTGCTATCTTAAGACTATTTTAATTTGGAAGACTTGGGAGCACACCTAGGAAAAGTTAAAATATTTTAAGTAGTTAAAGACCCTGTAACTACTTAGCAACCCAGATTAACATTTGTTCATTGTGAATCCAAGTGAAAAATCTGCAAGAATTAGTTGCTAGTGTAAAAACATGGTTGCAGAAGCAGCAGTACATCAGTGTGCTTCCCCAAATTTGTCTTACTTTAAATCACGTGGTAAGTGCAGAATGACTGGTTTGTAGAATAAGGAAATTACAGGAACACTTCCTTCAAATGTGTTTTTCTTCTTAGCAAGTTGTGAAAGGTCAGCTATTGCTAAATGCCGACATTCTGTGTGAAAGAGAACTGGCCGCTCCAGCTGTTGCCAGCCCAGAGCAGAACTGCTGTTCCTCTCCATGCACGCCTTCTCTTCGGTCAGGCCAACGCAGAGACAGCCAAAAGTGCCTAAGTTTAGTCATGTCTTATGTGAACAAAAGTCCTTAATGGATTAAAGATGTTTATATGAGCTTTCTACTTTTAGACTCAAGAACTTGATGGCATCTTCAGAATCCCATCTTGAAAATGTGGAAAAACCTACTTAGAGACACCACAGCCTTTTACACAACAGAAGTGATAACTAACACATGCTCCACAGAAAAGCTGTGTTTGCTCCCTCCACGAGAGTGAAAGTAACTTGCTTAGAATAGGTTTTATTGACCTTTTAGCAAACCTAAGTCAAATCAAACCTCAGAGCTGGCAGCTGAAACAAAAGTAACTCCACAGTTTGACCTTTGCTGTGCCTTGTTTCCCTTTCCCTTAATGCAAGTAAACAACATCTAATTTTATATTATCACAGAAGTGAAAACCACATGCACAAAACATTATCTGTATTGAGGTATAGTGTTTTGAACTCAACACCTGGTTGAGATCTGAGAAAGATACCACAGGGTTATGTGTATTATCTTTGAATAGCTTTCAGGTGTGTTGTTCAGTGTAATTTTTTTTCCCACGTGTATGAATTACAGATTTGCAATTATGGACAGGCAACATACGCCTGCATAGTTAGCCTGCTGTAGTTATTTCTTGTAACTGTAACGATTTTTTAAGTGAAGTTAGTCACTGTGAGGCCAATACAACCTTTTGCCTTACAAGTTATATCATGCAAGTCATTGTAGTGGGATTATTCAGATATATTTTAGTAAGAAGGTAGTTTCTAATGTGTCTTCCTTCACACACTTCATTTTAAAATCAGATTGAATAAACAAATTTTCCCATAATGTACAAGAAAAAATAGTACATAACTATTTGTGGTGTTAGTTTTGTCGTTCTAGAGCCTAAGGAGGAAACAGGAAAATCCTACTTTAATAATGAATAGCAAGAAATACGATACCAAATCTACGCAGATGTGAAATACTGACTGTATTAAAATCAGTGGTAGATCTATTTTTTTTCCTTCGGTAAGGTCAGAACTTCACTCAGAAAGTCCTCTGTGAATTTAGAAGGTGACATCTTTACATAGTCTCTCTTTGTGATTTTTGCTTTTTTAATGACAGTTTAGTTGCTGAAAAACATAGCTCATATATTCAGTTCTTAAGTGGGTTTTGTGAAGTTTGGTGTTTATAGTTAAATTCTTAAAAGAAAAATTTGAGAAACTTGGATGTTGCTGAGGAACTCTACTCAACGAAGAACTCTTGGACTAGCTATTGTAACAAGACACAAAATTAATTTCTTAATTTGTGTAACTGCTTCAAATAAATTAACTGCAGTTTACATTTTTCACATCTTTTGTATGCTTCACTAAGTGTGCTTGGTTTATTTTTGTAGGCAGAAGCTATCCCTAAAAGAAATGGCATATTGTTAGAAAGACGACAAGAACTGCAGAAGGAAATTGAAATGACCAAGAGAAGTTTAGCTGAACAGGTGCTGAGTTCCGCTTTCTCAAACTTTTTCACTGTAACAGTTGGTTTTCAATCATGAGAATAAAGGGACTGTTGGAATTAAAAAAGATGGCAGTTTCTAGATGCAGCTTTCTGGTGAGAAAACGTGAGAGTGTTTAATTTTAAAGACCACTTGTTTGTCATAATTAAAAAATATTTTTTGGTATTACTGGTCACATATTGCAAGGCAGAAAGCAAATCTACTTTCTAGATTAAGTCTTTCTGAATATCATTAATGACATTACAACTAGAAATATGATGGGTATAAATTTCCTTTGGATATGGCACAGTGTCTTGTTGAAACAAGGACCATTCAGTATTTGTACATTATAATTTTTCATCTTCGGAGTTTTGTCATTTGTGCATGTCTGTCTATACTCAGCACACCCATATAGAGTGTGGAAATGCAGAAGTCTTGATCATGAGAGTACTTAGTACACTACATCAGTGACTTTATAAGAAGCAATATATTTCAGATATACCTTCTTCTTAAGATCATACCTCCTTATCTTCTTTGCCTTATATCCATTTTCTTTTTGTGCTGTCTTTGAATTCATTAGCATTATCAGGAGGGATTCAGCTTGTGTTTGAATACATACACATTTGTTATCTACGTCGCTATTTGTGTATGGGAAATGTATCTAATGTGCCACGATAGTCAATAACAATCTAGTCATGTAGTCAGTGGAGCCTAGGAAGCCATCCATTCACCTCCTCCTAAAGAGGTTAGCCTACACTGAGTAGAACAAATAGCTCTTTAGAGTTCACTGGATGTATTGACAACTCTAGGCATCTGGATACTCTGTTTTAAATGTCTAATTTAGTCTCTTAATGTGAAAGCTCAGTGTCATCCATTGTGTAGTATGGATCCGTTGTGTAGTATGGACATGTCAAGACCTGACAGTATGCTCATTTAAAAATTATATGGCCATAAGGAACCATTCTGCCCAATGGGCAATAGCTGAAAGACATGCTAGATTGAGGAACAGAAATGCTTCTAGGTGATAAAATATTTCGGCATGTTATTATAAGGATTGTGCATGGTGTTTCAGGTGGTATTTTAAAACAATTTTTTTTTTTAAAAATCCATGTAGTCTGTATGTGTGTGTACCTTGCAGATAAACCCCAAATATTTCAGACTTCGGGTTTCCCAACTGTGATGCATCGATGCATAAGGAATTGAATTTAATTTTCTTTAGGAAATGATGTCAGATATGGATGCCCGCGTATTAGAAGAATGTATTGCTGAAGAAGGCCGGCTTTTCAAAGAGCAGGAAAAATGCAGAGATGAGTTATCCAGACTTGCACATCTGACTTGGCTCAAAGTTGAACAGAGGGACCAGAAATCTAGGGATGTTCAGAAAGCCCAGGTAAAAAGTTATCTCATATAATTGGAAGACTCTTCTAAAGTGAAAGCTAGTATATGAAGAAATTAAATTACTAGTGAGGAGAGCCTTATGGACTCTCATTTCCCTCTTTACTTTGAAGTTCCATCACAACACAGGAAGTTCACAATACTGTGTTGTTTTATTGACGATTTATGGTGCAGTGCAATAGTATATTAAAATACCATGCCACAATTGAAATAAGGTATTTGAAAGGACATTTTCTTTCAAGCCTGTGGAATAAAGAGGCAGAAAAGCAGATAGCCTCAACTCAGAAGTACAACTATGTGTTTTATTTTACAAATATATGGACATGAAAAGATAAACAGAACTGCTACTCGTTCCAAGAAGAAGCAGCAATTTTTATTTTCCTGACACATTTCTGGGTGTAAATTGTTATATTAATGTGAAGAAAGATGGAAAGAAAACTTTTCCCACGGTCACAGAAACTAGGACTAGTCATTGGGTTTGCTGCCTGCAGTTTGCTGGCATGATAATAATCATATATGTGCTGTGATGTTGCACAGTTTATACTAACTTCCAGGTTTGTATAGGGGAACAAACTATTTATGCTTCCACAATGTATGTCTGTATTCAACTAAAGTAGATAAGCTACCCTTCTAGCACTTTTGGAATCTTTGACTGTCTATAAAAATAGAGTAAACAAACACATCAGGCTTTGCACCTTCAATAAAAATCAGTCCATAAACAGATCAAAAAAATAAGCAATACACAGTAATGAACACACACACATGCCCAGAGTTGAAACCCAACATGCATCAGCTTTTTAATACCAATCTCCTCCTGTTACCAGTAGGAGGTGAGAAAAGGCCTGTCCATTTAAAGTTAATGACATGGGGAATTAAAGACTGAACACAACTGAAAACAAAAGGTCGAGAGCCGTAACAAAATGTACCGTTCTACTCAGTCATCAGTGATTGCTTAAAAGCCAGGAAAGAGTAAAAAAGAAATTATATTTGAAAAGGTACAATTTCAGTGGTGCATATGCCAAATAATTATGTAGTGATGGAATCGAGAGCCTGATTAATTGAAAGAGTAGAACTCCAGATACAGCATTGTAAGATACAGCATCAAATTATCTACATTAATAACAGTCATTGTAAACTTAATATACATAGAAAAACTCTGTTCTTTACTGTTGTTACAATAAAAACATTTCATTATAATTCGAATAAGTTCTTAGAATAATCTTGCCTCACTGTGTTTCCCTCATCTAAGAGGAATAGCTGTTCTGAGTCATTTCTTTGGAGATACTTCTTTGATATATCTGAAGTGCTCACTGAATTCTATTTAAATTTCAGATACAACTCCAAAATATTATTAAAGAAATAAAGAGAAAGGATCTTGAAATAAGAGAGTATAAAAAGAGGAAAAGAGAAATCCAAAACCAGTAAGAAAATAATAATAATAATAATACATTAGCTAAAAAAATGTTTTTTAAAGCAATTTTTATCCAAGTAATGTATGCATAAAATTATAATAATTGTTTCTTTCGCACTTGTCATTTCTTCAGACTCCAAGGATTTGCTAAAATATATGATGTTATCCAAAATGAAAGGAATAAATGTATAAATTTGGTGCATGCTGCTCAGCAGAAAGCAAGTGACATTAAAAACCGGGTAAAATTGCTAGGAAATGAAGTAGAAAATTTAAGGAATACTGTTATAACTAAGGAAAGGTGAGTTTTAAGTAAGCTGTAGATCACAATTACACAAATTTAAGGTTAGAAAGAATCTTGAGATACTCTAGTCGAAATTCAGCTATGCCTATGTCATCCTTGATAGTTGTTACCCTGATTTTTGAAACCTGATTAAAAGACATTTAGCAACGCCCTTACATAATCTGTTCCAATTTCTTGTCACCCTAACACTTCGCAATTAGGTTGAGCATTACCGCATGGCACAAAGCGTTTTTGAAGTTTGTCTGGCTACTCTCTCACTTTGCTGTCCTGTGAAGGAATAACTTGTCATTGCATTTCCTTTGTATCACAGTTCTTGAGCCTCTAGTACCTGAATTGTCATGCTTCCTCATTGAATATGAGAAACACTGTTGTAGTCAGAGCAACACTGTTGTGCTCACACTTGCTTATCCTTCAACAAAAAGAGGTCCAATACATATGTGATTTCACAATGGACTGGTGCATGGTACTATTAAATGAGTCACTAGCTATTAACGTGGCTGTCTAATTATTAAATTAGAACAAACTGGGTTTCTTGGTTCAAACACAAAATGAAGTTTATTGGGTAACATTTATTTCAGATCAAACAAAACATGGTTTCAATTTCTAGGCAATCCTAGTCAAAATGAAAGGTTACATTCACAACAAGGAGGATGAGGCGGAACAGAAGGTGCATGTGACACCATTTTTTCCTAGACCGTTATTTAGTGGAGATGTCTTTTTGCCATCTTTTTGTGATCCTGGTGATATTCTGCAATATAGACAGAATGACAATGTCTCTGAAGCCAGCAGTAGGGCAAGTAGGAAGCTAGTGAATAGTTAACTGTGTGCGCAAGACAGGACAGCCAAAATTCAGTAGTTTAAAAATAATTCGATTTTCCCAAAACTTTTTTTTCTGTGACAAAAAATTGCGCAGCCAGACCAAAGAATGGATTCAGGATACATTCACTCAAAGTATATTGTGAATCTTGGAGCAGCTTGATTTCAAAGACATGCTGGAGGTAGCTAGAAAAGAAGTGGAACTTCAGTGATTTAAGTGATTTTGCCAAGATGCACAAGCTGACATTTTGTGCTAAAATTTTTGAGACTTTCCCAATCAATCACTGGTGAAAGGAGGGGGAAAGCAAGGCTAAGAAGGCAGATATATATTGTCTAGATATCAGAAATACCTGATTATTATAGATGACCCTACTCCAGTGCAGATCCCACAGACATTTTGAGCTCTGGAAACCTAGTTTTAAAAGTGGCAAGAGGTACTGAATTATCACTAATTCTCTTGCCTATGGAAAATATTTTTAATCCCAGTAATAGACTTTAGTATCATAGTATCACTGACTTAACTGCAACCTACACAATTTGGAGGACAGACAGAGTATCAGTCCAAATAAAAGAAAGGTTTTTTTGAGAGTATTTAATAACATATTGCATTTCTGCAGTACTGTCGTGCTTTCAGTCTGAAACGTGCTTTACAGAAATTTTATTCAATCCAGTAATACCCTGTGGAACTGAAAGTGTTATACACACAGGGAAAATTAACCAAAAGAAGCTCACTGCTCTGTACAGAGTAATTCAGCAATGTAATGATGGAGCCCATGAGGGCAGGCAGTGTATTTCATCCGTAGTTCTGTATTTTAACAGACTATGCTTCTTCTTTCGCTACCCCTTTTTTTATGTTGACATGAATATCTCCCCAGTGTACATAAAGTAGTGATGCCTGATCAAGAAGTGATACCACAATCAAATGCAGTAACTCTTTAAGTTCCATGTCGTGAGCAAATGAATGATTCATGTGGCAACAAGAATCTGTATTTTAAGTGAGGGACCATCATCTAGTGGCCAGCAAGGTCACTGGAAATAATGAGTTCTGATCTTCATTTTTATGGGTCTGTAATGTGATCTTGTCACTAACCTTTCATTTTGATTTTTTTTCTCATCTGTCAAACAGGAAACTGATAATTTTCTTTCTTGTGTGAATGTTATGATACATTGTTTTATAAACAATAAACATGGAGACCTTTGAATCGCAACCACAAAATTATTTAAATATCACTCTCTAAATAGAAGGGCAGGATTTCTACACATGAAGACTTTGCATCTCACTTTATGTTTCTGCTTTTGAACTTTATTTCTTACATCCCCTTGGGCTACGCAGTGGAGATGAAAAGAGCTGTAGTGCAGTGCTCAGTTTGTAGCATTTTTGGGGGCCATAATCCAGTTGTTTTCAAGCTGGAAAGAGCTTGCAGAGAGAAGCTGTTCTCAGAGGGTCTTTCTACTTGTAATGCTTCTGTTAAGCAGAATGACATAGAAGAGCCTTTGTGTATCTGAGGAATTAGTTTAAGCTCTGCTTTTAATTGCTGAAATTGCTTTCAAGTTGAAGGGACTAAAAACTTTCCTACTTTTCTGTTGTGTTAAAGAAAATTGCAGAAACAACATCTGAAGAATACAAATAATGTAGCAATTACAGACAGTCTCAAAAGTGATTATTGCAAAATTGTACAAATCATGCATGAGATGAAAGCAAAGAAAAAGCAACGGTGTCTGGATCTTGAGAGACTTACCAGTATGGTCACCCACATTGAAGAGGAAATCGTGCAGCTACGCAAAAAATATGAAAGGGCTATTCAGCAACAAAATGACAGGTATACATGTAAATTTGATGTAATGTAGTGTTTAATTTTGACATTCATGAAGCAACAATATTTTTCAGCTTATGAGCACTCCTTGTTAGGAATACTAAAAGACTGCCTCACTACGATGTTCTGCTAAACAGTCTGCCTTGCTGCAGTGTCAGGGCTGCTTTGCATTAGACAGATGTTTTTTCTCCATTGATGACGATGTTCATGCTTCAGAACTATTATTAAAAAAATATAGTGGCTTGGCTACTGAATGCCTTGAGAACTTGTAGCCTCCTCCTCCATTTGTGCTTTGTGCGCAGGTAAGGTATAAAAATGCAGAAGATGTAAAGCTCCCTGATCAAGTTAGTCCATTTTTAAATGAACGCTGTGGAAGGCCGGAAGAGCTTTTAAAATTATATGAGAGATTAGAGTAACTCTTGCAATTGTTTGTTTTCTGATTTTCACATTGTAATTATTTTGTTACCTATTTAAAATGTTGTCATGATATTAAAATAGTATTTGTGAAAGCTTTGTACATTTCCCCAGATTATTACTATCTTTCAAAGTCACCAGTTATGTTCTTGAATGGAATACACTGAATATGAGTCAATTTTTTTAAAATTTTGCCTTTTAATTTTGGGCTTATTGTAGTGGTCTTCAGCTCAGAGATCGAGAAGAAGAACTATGCATTTTATATGAAAAAATAAACATGCAAGAGATGTTGTGTAGAAATGGAGATATTGAGATGCAAGTTATGGATGAAAAGATCAGATTTCTGAAGCTGAAGGTAGCTGAGAAAAAGAGACAGATTAAATTGTGGTTCAAAGCGCTCCCAGGGAAGAATGCCCTGGATGCACATCTGGTGGTACTTCAGATACAGGTTGGTGGGAAAAAAAGCCGTTTTTTTGTTTGTTTGTATTATTCTGTATTTTAAAACTGAAGGTAATTTCATAGAAAAAAAAGGCTGGATGTACAAGGCTTATTAAAACAGAAAGTTCAGTAATATACCTGTCTAGCAAAACACTGGTGCATGTTTTTAACTTCAGATACGTAAGTTTCTACGCTTAGGTGTAACTGGCTGATGGACTTTGTTAGGCACATGCCAAATGCTTCCTGGGTATGGAATCTCAGCTAACCTTCCCCATAGCCTGAAATGTCAGTATGACTAAGCTGGAGAATGGGAGTCATGGGGAAAAAATGGGAAAGTTGATAAAATTTTTTAAAACTGTGTTGATGGGGGTAGGTGGAGGGGTGGGAGATATACTTCGCTCTTCAAAATTCTAAAATAATAACGCAATTCACACTTGACCCTGAGCCTACTCTGGAAACTCTGCTGCCTACAAATGATATAATCCACATATATTTTCTTCTGCACAAAACCAGTGTAAGTTCTAGTTACAAAATGACATTAAACAACTAACAAACTGCAGTGTTTGGGACATTCTTTCCTTGCTTTCTGAAATGGCTCATTTACTTTTGACCTTATCTCCAGATGGTAATTTTTTCCATACATATTCTGTTAGTGCCTGCACAAAATCATAAATTAGGGTGTACCATTGCCTTTCATAATCGCATCAATGGGAGCTGTGACTCACTGTTAAATAGTGCTTGCACTATTCTGTTACTTCTGGCCTTTTAAAGAAATTGTATGCTCTGCTAAAAGAATAAAATGCTGTACAATACCTTATGCAAATCATACCCCAAAGAACCTTACAGTGCCATTACAGATTTAAACGATGAACAGAGGCAGCATCAGAAAAAAGGCGATAGACTAAAGAAAAAAAAGAGAGGTGTTTTCAGGTAAGATTTAGAATGAGATTGAGAGTCACTGAGTCAAATACAGTAAGAGAACGCAGATGATTTTTGTGAACTGACAATCATGAAACTTTGCTTTTTCTGTTCTGCATTCCTAAAACTTTCTCCTTTCTGATGATGGTTCATGGGAAGCCTAAAATCACTGTTAAAGGGAGGCTATTGTTACAGTTGCTTTAAGTCTTTGTGCAATATTGACATAAAATTAAAAAGCAGGAAAATACAGAGTGGTGTGATACTACACGTATAGTCTTAATAAATGTTCCCAAGTCAGAGATTTTCCAGTGAACAATGGCAAATAACCAATTATCAGCCTTTAAAATGTAACTAACTAGATATTGTGGTTACTGAATACCATGTGGTTCAAACTGGCCATTAACCCAGCCATGTCCTTATGCTCAACCACTCTGGCATTAATACTTTTTCTCCCACTGCCAATAGCCATTATGTCTAGTGAGAAACAGTTTCAAATTGTTTGGCTTTATCTCCATGATTTAAATAAGAGCCATAAGCCCGAATCTGAATTCTGGTGTTGGTTGCCAAATTCAGATTGCTAATTTCTGTACCGATTACAGATTTGACCCCATGTTGAAATCCGACTCGGCATCTGTTCAGTTATGATGTGCAAAGGATCTTACAATAATGATCATTTACACAAGACTTTGACTTGATGTGGTGAATACAGATCTAAATCACTTGTCTATGAAACCAACATATGAAGCCAAGCTGAAATCTGAAGAGGCAGTAACAGGAGCTCCTTTTGGACTACCATTTGTCTGTCTTTCAATTTAGATAGCGATAAATGGTCAGAGGATCAGTGCACCACAGGACTATGAAACCCTGATTTCTATCAGAGGCCCTTAGACCTCCTATAATGCAGACTGTAAACCTCATTTCTGAGTTCTCCTTGTTTTTATTTCTCCATTCTGTTGTGACCTTGTGTAGGAGCCAGCGTGCCTAACCTTAACTTTGTGTTAGGAGCCCACAGAACAAATTATGCAGATAAGTGGACAAGGTCTCTTTATTAATGGAAAGAATTGTGTGTCTTTGCCTCCAGAGGGAAAGCCTGATAACCTTACTTAGGGAGCACCGTATTCCTCTTGGAGGTCTTTATTTTCAAGGCACCTACCTCTCCCCATCAATGGTACGGGAAACTTCGAATCATGTAAGAAGGATTCTTCAAAAGGCATCTACAATTGAAATACAGTTTAGACCATCTGAATTAGGCAGGCCGAATCCTGTACCTGTACCTCTTGAATTTTCTTCTGCCCTTTCCTACCCTTCCTGTCTCCTTAAGTCTTGGGTGTTTTTCAGACTTTGTCATTCTTATCTGTCCCATTTTTCTCCTCTCCTGCATATCCCAATCTTCCCATTACCCCAGAACTTTTTTCCTTTTTCTCACTTCACAGGTGAATCAAACTTTCTAGTATTGAATGCTGAATGATTTTCCAACAACAGATACACATCACTGGTAATACTTCAAATATATATAGAGAGAGATCTGAAAGGAAGACAAGATTCAGTCTTACAAAATAGAAAAGATTTCAATATTTGCTTTTTGCATTTGACTGAAATATTTTGACTCTTTTAGAGACACTGTTTGGATCTAAGTCCCATGTATTCTTACCAGGTGCTTTAATCAGCACTAAATTAGCTGTTCTGAGATGGGATATCTATTTCTGTTAGAGATGTACCTCTTGGAATAGACAAATGAATGAGTACATTGTATTCAATAGGCTGCAGAAACTGAGCCCCAGTCTCGGTGGCTCTAGTAGCCAGGGAGGAGGAAAAGCACAGGTTAGGGCTGTGTGCCAATTCAGCCATAAAAAAAATTTCACCTGGGTCTCCTATATTCCACATGAGGTGCTTAATCATCCAACTGATATATGTTCCACTCGTATGCTTTCCATCAGAAGCTGCTGCCTGTTTCCACAAAAGAGCGAAACATTGGTGAATAGGTTTTAACTAACAAAATACTGTTGTCTTAAGCAATACCAGACCTCTTTTAAGCAAGTGCTACTAACGTGGACTAGGTATTTTTGTTGCTATCAATGTGAAGCATTAAAATTAGAAATATTTACGGGTACTTCCTCTACCTGACACAAAAAATACCTGGCGAGATTCTAAGGTGGTTTTCTCTGTGCGTAAAATTATGTAACTTAATTGGGACTGCACATCAAGGGACTGTTCCCACTGACTGAAATGACCCATGAAAACTAATCTGCCATCATGCATCAATGAGAAAGACTTAGCATTAGTAATTAATTAGTCCAACATGTAGACCGGCTAAGCTGTCAAGATGCTGTAGATGGGACTTTCATGCCTCAGAGTTCAGCTAACGTACAGGGACTGTCAGTTTATTTGAGGCATTTGGCAACAACATTTGTCCAGGTCTTAATACAACCCCATGAAAATCTCCAGACTACATCATCACAGTCATAGAAGAATGGGGCTAGTAGAGAGGTAGAGAGTTTATCCAGGCAATCCTGCTCCTACTGCAGCACTGGATTGCCTGTCATTCCTGAGAGGGCTAAGCTGTGCTTTTGAGCCACCACTGGGAAACCCCAGTTTCCCCAGCAAACTATCCCAGTCCTTCCTTAACAGTGGAAAGATTTTCTTAACCTTTAGCCTGGATATTTCTTTCTGCAGTGTAAGAGTATTGATTTGTATGCTGTCCACCAGGGACATGACAAACAGATCATTCTCTTCCTCCCTGCAACACTTCACGTTACTGGGAGAAAGTTAATTGTATTCCTCTCCCATCCTTTTGCTAGGCTGCACAACTGTTTCTTCCAGTCAGCGCTTACAGATTTTTCTTACACCATTCTTTTTCTGCATTTCTTTTATTTTTGGCAACTTGGTCTTTATTTTTCATAAGGTGCAGTGCATAATATCAGTGGCTGAGAGTGCAAGGATTCAGTCAGGCATCTTGCAGGTTACATTCCTGCATATGTGCCCAGGTACGACGGTAGCCTTTCTTGCAACGTGACGTACTGATTCGTCTTCACGTAAATGTACGTAACAACCGGACCCTTTTTTAAAGGGTATGTAATCAGTTGACCTTGATTCTATATTTGTACAGGTAATTCTTCCTGCCTACATGCAGCACCTTGCATTTGTTATTTAATATTATCTCTTTTGTTCAGACCAAGGTAATTTTGAATTTGAATCTTCTCCTCCAAAAAGTATTTCCAGTCTCTCTGAGCTCAACCTCATTCTACTGATGTAGCACTTACCTTATATTTTCATCAAGAACGCATTTCCTTAGCTTGTTTATGAGAATGTCATATGAAACAATATTGAAGCTATGTAAAAATCAAGATGTATGATACCTACTATTTGTCATCCACATGCCTGTTAAATTGTCATAGTGGGAAATTGGTCTGGTTTGGCATGGCTCAACACACCTCTGCTGGCTGTTATTCCTACCCTTTTTCTTTTCTAGCTACCTACAAAGAAAGCTTAATTATTTGTTCCAGATTTATTCTTCAGAAAGTGAAGATGTTATCTATAGTTCCATAGCTCCTTTTCCCCCCGTTTTTAAAAATAGGTATGATGTTTGCCCTTCTTTAGTGCTCAATGTACCTCACCTACCTTCTCTGAGATCTCCAAAATAACAGCAGATCTCCACTTTTTCAGACCAGTCCGTTTATCTAGGCATGTGTTCCCTCCTGTCTGTTCATCCTTCGACTATTCCTTCTGACTGATTACAACCAAACATAGAAAACCCTCTCTTGTAGAGCCTTTTCCTAACCCCTGTATTAAATCCACTCCAAGAAAGAAGGGATTTGGTTTTGGTTTTAAGACCTAGAATCTCTTAGAACTCAGATAAAGTCTAGTCCAAGGAAAACACTACAAAATCAGCAGAAAATAAAGATGCCTATAATCACATCACTTAAGCAGACACAGAATAGTGTGGTTATCGCTAAATGTCCTTTGTTTTCCGTACTTTCAGATTAGCCCGCATCTAATCACTCCCAATTCACCTTGCATTTAGAAGTAAACCTAGTATTTAACATGAAACTTTTTATGAATTTTTTTTATCTGGTTCGGACAGTGGTTTTGCTGCAATAGTCCTTCTTCTCTAAATTAACTAATCAATCCTGCAAAATTTTACTTGGAGAGCTGTCCCTAATCTCGTTAAGGTACCACTGCCTCCAACAAGGTGTTTTCACCTGAGTTAGTGGTTGAGAAATTTGGACCCAGATAGGAAACACCACTGGAAGCATAGCTGCACCCTGGTTTTTGTGCTGGTCCTGCTTTTACATTCTTCCACTCTGCATATTTTTTAGCTTGATTTTTCGTTTTTTATAACTAAAATAAATCTTTCAGTAGCTAGTTATGCACTGAATCATGGTTTGCCAAGGAAATGGATCATTACAGTCATTTAAGGTTTTCACTTTGCCTGCTCTTAGACAAAGTGTAAAAGAAAGAGCTGTGTGATGCTTTTTTACCAGAACAAGAAGTATTTAAGACAAGTGTTCTGGTAATGTTCCGTTACCACCCTGTTCCAGTTAAACATGAGTCGTTAATGCCCAGTGACCAAACTCCATCCTGGTAGCAACATCTAAACATTTACTTTATATTTTTGGTGACTGTTCATAACTTTGACAGCCAGTGACCACTTATTTCCTTAATAAGATCATCACCAGCAATTGATGGTTAGCATTTATAGCAACTTACTTGGGCTACATTACATCAGTGCTAACAGATCAAGGTTGGCGTGACGATGCGCTGACAGATGGCCAGGTGCATATCAATGCACAAAACCCCACCACTGTCAGTCTTGCAAGTCTGAACATGAAGAAATGGTCCCAGTCGCTCCAACAGCAAGTATTTATGCGAAGCATGAATGTCCAGCTAGTGTATTCTGGGAAGTGTTATTCCATGGGAAAGTCTCAGATCAGAAAGGTCAGGGAACACCTGCCTCTCTGGGTGCCGGGAGTAGCGCATCGCTCAGTGTCACCACTGAGTCATTTCAGGACATGTGCCTGAGAACTTTAACGTAGAAAACTTGGATGCCAGTAGGGATGAGACCTTTAGTGCTAAGCAGTGGGGAGGCAGGACTTTCAGATTTAACTTGTTGGGCACTTGCGTCCTTTCTACATCCCTGAATGGATCCTGTGGGGCAAACAGAAGATTGTAAAGAATAAAGGAAGGACCCCCCCCGCCTCAAACGTTTGGTGTATTCCTGAGGATAAAAAAAGGAGCCTGAGGACAAAAGTAGCAGGTGGGACTCAATTTCTGGCAGACAGCAGGGTTTCCGTCCATCCTGCAAGTGTCACACCATTGCCTCCTTGAAAAAAAATTATAAATGGCTCGTAATCCTTTGTATTAACCCCCTTCCCCCTCCCCCCCCCCCCCAGCACAAGGAGATCTTGTCTGTTGGCACCGAGAAGGTCTGCACGGACACGCTCAAGCTGTGTCCCACGGGAGCCCCAGGCACCCACTGCTGCCCCTCCACAGCCGCCTCCACCACTGACGGTGCCAGCTGGGCCAGGCTGTGGAGACCTGGAGTGCGGGGAAGGAAGGGGACGCCCATGGGGGCTGCCACCCTTCCTTCCCCAGCGCTCCTCTCCCTCCTCAGGACGGAGCCATAGCCGTGGCAGGTCTCAGCTCGCTGCCCAGCCCCAGCAGCTGCGCTCCATCCCCTCGCCTGCTAACAGCGGCTGTGGAGGGTGGCCCTGAGCCCACCCCGCTGTGGCCCCAAGGATGTGATTTAGTACAAACTGTCGGACACACTGAGACCTTCCATTTCTGTTGATGTAGGAACAGCAGGGCTTTTGGTTTCTTGTCTGAAAAAATAACTGTTGTGGCTTTGTGTTTGCTAGTATTCCCAGTGCAAGGACAGGATTAAGAGGATGGAGGAAATCTTTGCTGACCCTGCAAATGAGAGTAGAAAGCGAGATTTGGGAGGCAAGGACCCATCTCCACCTGAGCTGCTAAAAAAAATTAAGCAGGTAACATCACTTCTCACATCACAAGCTATCCCGCCATGATTGACTTCTTTCAGAAAAAGAAAATGGTATCTTTTATTTTTAAAATAAACTTTCTGTAAGAGGAATTAAAATAATTATGATTGGCTAATGGGAACTCCCACCCAGCTCCTGCTTTCCAGGACAACTGGATGTGGGACATTTTGACATCTCCCAACAGAGGCTGGAGAGGGGAAGCTCAGTGCGGTATACCTGGCTCTGCAGCATCCTCTGCTAGCTGGTCCATTCACATCACCGGCACTTCAACGCAGACCCTCCCGCTTCCCTACAGGAAGGCACAGAAAAGGCAGCAGAGGGAAATGCAGAATAGCGAACTGCTAACAAACGAAGTTGTCATTCTGCAACTGGCTATTAGCTGCTCCACCACTACGCACGGGCTGTGAGCAGGAGGCAGTCCTACTACCCTCGAAACAAAGCCTGCACGTGTGACACAGGATCAAACAAACATCCTTCCCAGGCTTTGGTTGTACTGCTTTGTTTCCACGCCGAACAGGGAGCCACAGAACAGACTTTCATTGAAACAGCAGCCAGGCTGGCCGAGCAGCTGCACGCCTGGCTGCAGCACCACTGGCAACTTCCGGGAGAGGCTTCAAAACGAAGCATTAGGTCCAACATGAAAGCCAATTTCAAGGCACCTCCTGTATGGCATATGGGGGGAAGGCAAAGGAATGGAATGAACAACCATGGTATTTTCTTAGATATTTTTCTCCGTCCCATTATTGTGGTTTAACCCCAGCCAGCAACTAAGCACCACGCAGCCCCTCACTCACTCCCCCCCTAACACAGTGGGATGGGGGAAGAGAATCAGGGTGGGGGGAGGGGGGAAGGTAAAACTCGTTGGTTGAGAGAACAATGCCACTAATAACAACAATAAAGCGACAATAATAATGATAAAGGGATTGGAATACACAAAACAAGTGATGCACAATGCAATTGCTCACCACTTGCTGACCGATGCCCAGTTAGTTCCCGA
>JAVKLA010000005.1:13684262-13772948 GCA_034782735.1 Sagittarius serpentarius | reverse complement strand
CTTAAAGCAAGAGCTGAAACCTTCTCTTTATGGTGTGACTCAAGGAACCAGAAGATTTTAAAAAAAAAAAAAAAAACAACAAAAAAAACCACCAAAAAACCCCAGCAAACCACTACAAAACCCTCATTGTGTTCAAAGAAAATCACAGCAAGGCAGTAATAACGCTGGTGTAACCCCTGGTCCCCCAAAAAGGGTCTGGTCTGATATGGAAGAACTGTACAACTGACAGTAACCACCGGAACCAACTTTGGCCTGATACTTGGCAGAAAGGGTGAAAATTTTGAGAAAACTGATGAAGTGATTATTTATGGCTGTTCACCAGTATTATTTCAGCAGCTCTCAAAGCAATCACAGGAACACCTTGTGCTGCCCTTTCCCCTTTACCTACACCCTGTATACTCCTTCTCGCTGCAGCTAGAGGTTGAGCTGGTACAGAAGGAGGAGAAGCTGCTGGAGATAGATTTTCTCTACGGGCATGTTTCCCGGCTGACAGACAGAATCCGTGCCACGGCAGAGAACAGGAAGCAGGACACACTGCTGTTAGCTAAAAGGGTAAGAAGGGCATTGCATGCTCTGCTTGCTGGCCTTTAAAAAATGAAATAGTATCTGGGCAAGAGGTAAGATGACTCACTTGCAAATTACAAAAGTGGCTGGAAATACTGATAGGCAAATAATATGTTAGCCTTCAGGAATTACAGACATTTAGTAGTAACGGTAATATCAACATACCGAAAGCATTAGGCAAGTGTACTCTCTTTTTTGCATCATAAATAGTACCTTTCACCAAAATACAGGATTAGTTCTTTCTCAGGTAGATGCTTAGAAACTCGGCAGAATCTTTCTTTTGCACATGTACTTAACAGCCTTTCCATAACAAACATGTCAAAGGCTAAAAAGAAAGAAGGAAAAGCCAGGTAAATTCTACTCCAACATACCAAAAGATAAAATTGGTATCTGGCTCAAAGTTTCTTTGTTGCTTTGGTAAGGAAAACCATACAGGAAAGAAATACCATTTTCCAATACAGTTACTTTTATATAATTATAGCTATTTCCTTTTAACTGCCAGTAATATTGTTTGGGGAAGAGCAAAAGTCCTGTCACCCCCACCTCCTTAATGAAAAAGCTCCAAAGAGAGCAGAGCTGAGTGAAAGGGAGGGGGGGGGGGGGGGGGGGCCCCGCAAAAAGCTAAGTAATTAATGTAAAACAAGGATAGGGTTGATTTTTTTTTTTCTTAGGTGTTAGGTCTGGCACTTGGAAAGGCTTAAAACAAAACACATCTTTATAGTAAAACTTTAATTTTCCACAGACAGTGAAATAACATGGCTTTTATTTGGGTTTGTGAAATCATGGCCACAGGCTAATAAACTACTGTAAAAATGGCAGTGTGCCAAAAGTTACATTTGCCAGTCCTCTGACTCTCCCAATTCCCTATTAGTCACTTAAAAATATTTGGGTTTTGGGTGGTTTTGGTTGTTTGGGGGTTTTTTTGTTTGTTTAAATCACCTCCAGTCACACTCAAGGATTCCTGTCCTGTTCCTTTTCTGCTCGTCCCCCTGCCAAAGATAACTTCACAACCCACAGCCCCGCTGTGTCCGCATTATCACTCAATTATCTTGTAAGGATCGGGCTTATTACACCTTTATTACAAAGTTAATTGTGCGTAAATTCAAGGAGAATCGGGGTACCAGGCCTTTGAGGGCAGCGGGAGTGTTGCTGTTCAGCTGAAAAGGGCAGGAGGTAATGACAAACTTGCTTTTCTGTACCTTGTATTGGAGTAAATGTGGCTTCTTACACTGCCAGTTTCTGTGGTTCCAAGTGTACACAGAAACACACGTCCCATTTCCTTAAGTCATTTTCAAGTATGGAACTATTTTTTAAAACCTTGTCAAGTTGGACTTGTTTTCACGTACCTAATACTTACCCAAGTGTCACGCCCAGCGAGTGTCTAAAGGGAAGCCCTAACTAAAATGCAAGTGTTACTTATTCCAGACAAACGAACTGCAGAAGAAGATAAAGGACAGAACCCAGAAGATGATGGCTCTTGTTGCAGAATTATCCATGAAGCAAGCACTTGCCATTAAACTCCAGCAGGAAGTGAGACACAAAGAACAATTTTTGCTGACTGTCTCATCAAGGATAGATCAAGGGCTTCCCCCTCCTAAAGAAACAGAAAACGAATGGTTGAAGATGTTACGCAACGAGAAGATGCAAAAAGCAGCAGCTGAAGCCAGAGCTAAAGTAAGTTTCTGCCATACGTTGCAACTAGATCTTCAGCCCCAGCTTGTCACTGCTCTAGCTTGTCTTTCTGAAATAGCTGTGCTAGCTCACTGCGTAGCTGTTCGCTGCCAAACATGGAGCTCCAGGAGTCAGTGGAGACGATGGTATAGACAGAGACAGCTACTGAAGTGGTACTTGGTGGGTTTGTGGAGTTTTAACTGCAGCCTGGCTACACTGCTTAGAACTGGTCATTGAATCTTAAGGAGAGAATACACTAAAAGGAAGACTTACCTTCGATTACAGAAGTAATTTGTGTGACTGTGTTTTAGGACGATGGGCGAGGTAGCCATTGGTGAAGTACTGCTTCCCATTTGATTTCAAGGTAAAGCTGCAAAAGGTGGGGTGAGGGGTTCAGGAAAAACACATTTACCCTCTTCCACATACCAGATGCGGTGAACATCACATCAGAAGTAGCACGCAGTCAGACTGCTGGGCAAAACACTGAGGGTGGGCAGGGCAGCCTATCAAATAGTGCTTCAGGTTCTACCCTGCTGCGAACTGTGCCTCCATCAGTGATCCCAGAGCAGAGCGCTCCCAGGGACGAAAAAGTAGTATAAAAGCGAGATGCGCATACCGAGGGAGCTCCTGCTGATGGGAAATCGGCTTCGCTATATGAATCTTTTAGTTGATCGCTCCAAGGGAATCTGAAGGGCGCACAAAGCTGCGAGAGGAATACGCTGTGCATACACTTAAAGAACTTGAAGTCACGCAGAAGTGCTGCAGTAAAACTGGTTTAGAGTAAGAAACTTCTCTGTCATTTACACTTCTCCTTATGCTGTGACACGGTTTCCTTTCAGTGCTGCAGATATAAGCTCACTCCAGTAACAGTATTCAGAAATGCTGCTGTCAGCGTAAATACAGCCACTTGAAGTGGTGTTTTGAAGCATCAGAACTATTATCTTGTTCCTGAGATGTTCTGGGCACACTCATTACAAATTTTAGAAGTTTACCTTATCTGTTTTCTTCACAAATAACAAAAGCGTTGCAGGCTCAACCTGTACACTGTTTAAAAGGACAAATACACATCTACGTGGTCAATAACTCATGCTTTCCTTTGAATACCCCCCTGGGTTTCCTGGTTTGCTAAGGACTAGACTAATGGCGTTTCCTTTGTTAGGCATTCTGTATGTTGGCTCAGGAGAGTTACCGGAGTATTCAACTGTATAATCACTATGTGATCAAAACGTGTTTCTTTCACAGCACGCTGCAGAAGACGAACAAGCTGCAGCGCCCGGCCGTGTCCAGACGACAGCTGAACAACGCCCAACCGCCTACCTCCCAGATGACGAATACAGCCTCCCATTGCCGCGGCCCTACGGCGCTCTGGCTCCTTTCAAACCAAGTGAACCTGGTTCAAATATGAGACATTTCAGAAAACCTACTGTAAAGCCAATTGCAATCTGAACAGACAGCACCTAAAGCAGGAGAGGCCATTACTGGCTGCTGAATCTCTAGGCTCGTTAGCATTTACAGGGCACTGAAGGAATGTCCGTTAGTGTGTAGCCAAATCCCGTATTAAAAAATGAAAGTAGTAGTTAATGCCAGAAGCACAGCTAAATAGTGATCCAAGTTCCCTTCTCCTGGCTAGGAGAGCCTAGTATGCCAAATACAGTGCAGTGTTTTAAAATGTTAAGAAAAAAATGAGTGATCATCATACTATGCTTTTCTTTTTGCGGGTGAAGTTTTATTGCATCTGATTGTATTTTATAATACATTACATTAAAAAGAAAAGGCTAGAAGAAATTTTTTCTTGTTATTAATATAATATGAACAAAGTCCCCAATGCTTACACAAATACACCAACATAGCTTTCTGCAGTGTGGGACTGGAGTTTATGCTTTCCAGACAAGTTTTAATTATATTGAGAAAAATAGTCCTTCCCTCTGTGCAGTTACTGAGAAAGCTAAAACTTGCTCCACTGATGGCAATGACAAGGGAATGACCCTGAACTTGCTGAGTCACTCCTGAGAACTGGATCTTTTTATTTCACTGGTAAGGAACAGGAAGCACCAGTGGAAACTGCTCAGAGACGGTATCAGAGGTTGCTACTGAAAACCTCCAAAATCTATCAAATTGTCAATTACTTTCTCTAGTTTAATAGTCTGAAACTTTGACAGAGGTGTTTTTAAATCCAACAAAGACTGCAGAAATCCTACACGTCAGAACTTAGGATTTTCTCTGCATAGCAAACCACTATTATTACTGTTAAATTAATGTCACAGTTCAGAAGGTAAAAAAAAAAAAAAAAAAACAACCAAACAACACTGGTGCAGTTACATATAAATAGAAGTTGAAGATGAAGGAAAAAAAAATCTCCATTTCTTTTTGAAGCTGCAGTTTGAACTGTAGCACTAAAAGCTGTAAGAAAAGAATTAAGTAAAACTCTGTCCAAGCCACCGTTAAGGTAAATTTCTCAAGAACTTTTTTCTTACCCTGTATTGCTTACAATATATTATACACGCCTTACTGTACAATACAACTGGACTACCTTTTTCAGGATTGTCTATATTGTTAAAATAATTGACATCAATACCAATTTTCACAGCGTGTCTTGATACCCGCTGTAGTTCCACTTACTTGATCACTTCAACAGGAAACAATGAAACCACAGATATCTTTCACTGGAAACCTGGGTTTGTGTCAGATTAATTTCTCTAGGATTTATCTAGAAGTCAGTGATTTCAGCCTTAATACGTTGCACCAAACAATATTTTGAGTAGCTTATGTCAGTAACGGTGGCTACACAAAACTGCAGACTATTTGGAAAACAACATGACATTTAAGTTTAAAACAAACACAAAGAAAGCTGGTTGCACATTTCTGTGTGAATACTTTTACATTAGAGTACCACAGTTCGCTTCCTTCAGAACCATGTTGTTTCAGGAATATTTGAGGCCCAAAAATGTCATAGTGTGTTTGAGTGCTGTTTCCTCTACAAATCTTACATTAACATGATCTTGTTTTTCATATGGATGCACACCTAGAAAAACATTGCAAGGAAGTTAGTATTTACAAAATCGTAAGTGTTCTCATACACTTAGTCCTGCAGTCTATTAAACATCTTAATCTACCATACTGAAAGATAAGGTAATAGATGGAACTGTGTTTTCATTTACAGAAAATACCTACAGCTTCCAGTGGAGTCGTTTGGATGCTCACCCCTGGCAGCAGCTTTCCTGTCAGTGGGATATGAGCCAACGACAGACCATCTCTGGAGGCCGCTAGGGATTTCCATACTGATTCTACACTGGAGACCCCAAACAAGATTTCAGCACGGTGGCTATATTTGTGCTAGGACATAAAATGGACGAGGGCACACTCTCATATGCTTCTACATAGTTTAACTCTTTCTCCTCCCCAAATGGAATGATACCCATACAGGGACAATCCTACTTTAGCCTTCAGGCCCTTATCCTGACTTTATTCTGCTTACTAGTATAGGCACAGCCAGTACTAAAAAGTGTAATGTTTCCTTTAATGCACCTTGCTTTTTCAGTGGAATTCAAAAATCTTCAGATGCTTGGGTTCACTGTGTGAAGCAACTGCCCTAACCAATTTGAATTTAATTTCAGCAAAAGGAACAGCCCTGAAATAAAAAAAAATACCTGTTACTTCAGAGCACCTCCTAACCTAGTGACGTGGATACTCTTTGCTGAGGTGGAAGATCTGGTTTCGGTCGCCTCTTAGCCACCATACTGTATAAATGAGGAACAAGCCCCCTCTCCCCATCTGAACACAGAACAACAGCTACCACCATGCTGTGCAGGAACCACGTTTCACTGCATGTGTGCTGAAAAATGCAAGTTTGCCAACTGGATTCAACACACAGGGGATGTGGATGAAAGGATATGCAGTGAAGAAGCCCTGACAGCTCCCATCAGCAGGAAGACGACCAAACGTACATGTTCAGACATCACTGGAGTTTTAGAACGCAGTTATGTCAACATAGCCAGGATACAGCTGAATATGAGCATCAAACGGTAACAATTACCAGTCTTCCAAAGTACAGAATTAACATTACCTTGATTCTCTATCTCTGCCAACATATTAGTCAGGTAGTTAAGTGGCAAAAACTCTACCGGGACTGAAAGTCTCTCAGGGATAGGCCTGCTACACTGTAAGGGAGAACATTCCAGGTTAGTTCACAAAGTCACACAGTACCAAGTTTCAGTGTTATCTTTAGTGTGTTATAGCTTACAGAAAGGTCAGGAACCTCAACGCTGTCAAAGCAAAAGAATTAAAAAAAAAAAAAAAAAAAAAAAAATAGCCTATGTGCTCTTACCTGCCTGTTCCCCAGCTTCTCAAGCAAAAGTTTCACATATTTCCGTGCAATGAAATTAGCATTTATTGGATGATTCCAAAACTGGCGGACCTTTTGACCAAGAGCCTAGTAAGCAAAAAACAAAACCCCTAAACCTGAGAACATAAACACAAGACAGTGGAAACTTAAGAGGGGGAAAAGGAGAAAGAACCCGAATCAAAATCCAGGCTGTAGCATAGATACTTTCTTTTCAGACACTGATGACGGAAATGAAGACATCATCATTTTTAGCCACGGAGCCTTCCTTTCGTAGCCAGTAACTAAGAGCTTACAATACGCTACCAAAATGTGGGAAACAATCAAAACCTTGCTACTCAGTAAGTTTCTATCAATCAGTCTGTCCCATTACCACCGTCCCACTTTGCATGTGTACTTAAGTATTAATTGAGGCTTAAAATGACCATTTATCCTTTACTGTGACTGGTTTAGATCTGTTCTTGTCCCAAAGAATAATACAGATGCGCTATTCCTCAATGCTCTGTTCAGAACTGGGCTTCTCTCTGGCTCAGCCTAAGGAATCTTACAAAAGCAGAACATCAACAAGGAGAGAAACTGGGAACAGGATTTGGACCATTATTTAGGAGATCGTCCTGGGAATTGATAGCATCGATTCACATTCCCAAAAGCAAGAGAGATTCAAACCTAGATGTCCCAAAGCTTCCAATCCTAATCAATATTCAAACAAATACGAACACACTGTGAAACTAGCTCTGCCCTCTGCTATTTTCCCTGTCTAGATCTTTCCCCCACCCCCCCACTTTCAGTTGTATTCCAATACAGACTACTGAAAGAGTTCCTTTAGGAAATGCTGGACAGTTTCAGTGGTGCTTAAATACTTGCTTCTGATGCAACTGAAGTCATTTAGTGAATGTAACCTGCTCAAAATAGCCTGAGTCACCCCACAGTGTCCTTTTTCGCAAACAAACTATTCTCTGCATCTTTTCCCAAAGCTGTAAATAGATACAATAAGGCACTGAGTCTACCATGCGTAACTAGCAGTACATGCCCACTAAAGCCCTAACAGCTCAGTCCTTCCCAGCAAAGCATGGTTGGAATGGCATTCCCCACCCACCAGGCCTGGGGCTGACAGCTCAGAGAGGCCCCACATTGACCCCAGCTCAACAACCCCTGCCCAAAACAAGACACAGAGGACAAAGAACCTCCTGTGGAGTTCTCCTTCCCTACCCCTTCTCAAAACTGCTGCCAGAAAGAAGCCCTTGTTAGAGGAAAACCAAAGCGGCACTTCTGGCCATTTGAACTACACGTAACAGCCCATAATGAGCAAACAGTAAGCAACTTATGTTGAGAAAAGCCTGTTCTACAGCAAGGCACTCCCGGAGGGGGGATCCCGGCTTCTCCTATGCTCACTGAGATGTTGTGCTTCCTCTGCAGTACTGTGGTGTGCACCAAGAGCAACAGGGGAAAAAGAGAAGTCAGTCTCCCATTCTGTTGGAATTTTTAATGGAGCATCAGTAATTAGTCCCAGCATGTGGCTAAACGAGTCAACTTACCAATGAGCGAGGCTGGGAGATTTCACAGAGGGGGAGATCCTGTAATTCAATCCCTGCCACAGAGCTATGGTATGATCAGATTTTACGGCTTTTACTGTACCAGTCTTTGAACGTATTTGGTAAAATATATGAAACCAAATGCTGAGGTCACAAGTGAGAAAGGCATTTGTGGATGCTAAAAACCACACACGACCCCCCCCATAAACCCTCTTTAAACCCCATTAAACCCTTATTGCTTTATGCAAATGAATACTCAGCAGAACAGTGTCAGTCTTGTCTATCTGATTCCTGTAGGGTACTGGAGACACTGTAAAACACTATGGACAAATCTGTAATTTAAGTTAAAGGTACCCTACAGGTCATGAGCAGCAGATGGAGAAACTGCGGAGGTTCAGGTTATATCTGTGCCCTGTTTGAATCACAGCTAAGTCTTCCATTGGCTTGATCCTACGCACAGGGAAGAATTTCCTACCGACTCCAAAATTCAAGAAATGACATCCAAAGTCATTAGTTACCTCAGGAAGCCTCATGACAATACTGAACTTCAGCTTTTCATTCTTCTCAGTGTCGTCCAGTTCTATAAGGAGAAAAAAATAAATAAACCAGTAACCACATAACTAAAACTTTCAACTTTCACTGAAGATGTTCTGAATAAATATAATCTCTGTAATGAAATGAAAACTTTAATTTTAAATAAGCACTATTAGGAGTGTTATTTATATTTATACCATTTATATAAATATTTTTCTGTATATCTGTATGTAACCACCATTTTATGTAACAATTTATACAGTAATTCAACCCTATTTTAAGAAAACTCCCCACATTTATAATATTTCATTTATCAAGACCAGGCACAGATGAATACAGCATATTGTGTTGTCCCTTTTCTTGAACACTGAAGAAATGGCACATTACAAGGGAACACAGTTGAAAGCTGTGATGAAATGCACTACTGTTGGAAAGTCTTATCATAGTGCTGCTGCATCCCAGGAAACTTATGCTACAGTTCTCTCTTCCTCCCTTCTGATCGAGAAAGGGCAATTAACACAGGTGTGATGCTAACTGTGCCTGCAACTGCCCATTTGTCCCACCCCCCTTTTGTTCTGAAGCCTTAGGCCCCAGCCATTCCCGCTGCAGGAGTGCTAGTTTGCTCCTAAATCTCCTTTGCAGAAACAAGCTACTTAGCTCCTGCCGAGAGGAAACCACATAGAGAACATGATCTGCTCTTGATTACTACACGGGTTCATACAGAACTTACTTTAACTCCTGCTTTTAGTTAACATTATGATATATTTAAAAGACGTCCACAAGCTCAACATTTACTAAAAATATTGGGATGCTGGGTCAGGTAGGCTTTTGTTTGCTTATTTTGAATTACTTCCTAGCACAGAGCTTCTAGCCATTTGCTAATCCCAGACTAGGATTATTTTGTTCCAAACATAATTAAAGAAAAAGCTGAGGACCTGATAGCAGACTAAGTTCCTTACTCATATGTGTGCACTTTATTAATCACAGAAATCCCCCACAAATTCTATGATGAGCTTTAGCATTCACTTTTCTGAGAAGTCCCAAGTAGAAAAATTCTAAGCTCAAATTCTCCCCAAACAGGTATTTCTTTGTCTACTATGGCAAGGCTCAATCACATAGTCTGAGCCCTAACTTTCTCCTTTCAGCTGAGCAACACCATCAGGTACAGCCCTCACTGAAACTACACTCTGAGAAGAGCTGAGTCTCCTGGGCAGTAAATCCCGTGCCTGAGTTTGAATGGCTGAAAGGACATCGCTCCCAGTTAGCTGGCTGATACCAAATGAAACGCATGAAACTCACTGTACCTTTCAGCAATTTCCTGACACACGTTTCTGTCAAATGCAAGACTCCAGTATCAATATAGTGCAGGAGGGTATGCAGAGGGAGGCATCGAACACCAAGCCCCAAGTGCAGGGTGTGAAAACCTATGAGAGACACACAAACTTTTTTGGTACAACAATGTTGTGGGGTTTGTTTTTTTTTTTTCCCCTAAGTCTGTATTAGAGACTGGCATTACTCCAGCTAAAGCCAACACTCTCCTTAACTTCTGTTTCTAGTTAGTGAGGAAATCAGTTTATCAAATGTCATGTAGTCTTATTTAGACATGCTTCAAGTCCTCTCAAGTACCATCCTGCCCAAAAGAGTAAAGCCAAGGGGACTGAAAACAGTCGTTGTAGTCATACAGTGATTAAACATCTCCAAGCTGTTGCCTTGTATCTGAATTGTTCTATTAATTTGTCTTTTATCTCCCTCTTTCCTCCTAATTAATCAAAAACTGAGGCCTCACCACCCTCGGTATGTGGCTGCCACCCACACATTCCCACAGGCACTGTTAAGACTTCAGTTCCTCACTTAACATCAGCCAGATGATGGTCTTGTCATCACGTGACAGCATTTGCGCCCACACAGTGTAAGTCTGAGGTACAACCTCATACCAAAAACAGTTTCACAGATGGAAGACAGATCAGGAAATAAAACTAGAAAGATTCAAACAGAATCTGAAAGCATTAAGAAGTTAAGAAGTCTTTCCCTACAAAAATAAGCAAGTGCTTTGAAAAGACTGTAAGTGATTATGACAAGCTCTAAGAAATCAAAGTCATCTATCAAGATCAGCTCCTTCATCAAGGCTAGAGGTAATCCTTTTAGGATAAAACTGAAAAATATTACCAGGGCAACAGCATGAGAAAAAAAAAACGCTTTTTTTTTCTTCAGGATAGGATTTTCCCTTGTAGCCCATGACACTGAAGTCCAGCTGTCTAAGAAAAATATACAAATGAAAGAAGTCTAAATCTCAGTTCTGAGCTAAGACTGTGCCCAAGCATTTCACTGGAAGCTGAAAACAGAGAACTAAACTTCTGGTTTGTTGTCTCTATCTGGAGTAACTATTTAGTTTTGTTTCATTTCACTTGCATGTCTTTATGGAGGGTCTTCCCCTCTGTAACTGTCTTGACTAGATTTCAATCCTGCCAAAGCTAACTTGACACGTGCTGCAACTGGTGCTCTTCTGGGAGGAATTCATAGCATTGCTCTCCTCACTTAGGGTTAAAACAGCAAAACACAGGACTTACCAGGAGGTAAAGGCATGCACATGCCATTTGCAGCTTCCAGAATCCGACTCATGATGTGGAACACTGCAAACTCTCCTGCACTTCCTCTCTCCTCACTGTATTTAACAAAGTAGCAACATATTAGGAACCTGAGATGCCCACACTCTCCGGAAGATATAGTCTATTTGTTGTATGCATTTTGGATGAATTGCCATGGGATGCTATCCTGTTTATTTAGGTGTCTATCACCTAACAGCACTAGCTGTTCCATGCTGACACACAAAGTCTCTGCGGTGTCCCCTTTCTCCTTCCCCCACTACTGCATATTTACAATTCTCTCAGCAGTACCTAGTATCAACAGCAGTAAATGAAATACTTTGAGTGCTGGTATAAGTGACCTGGCTTTTATAGGTGTTCAACACCCACCCCCCAGCTCGAGACCACTGTGAACTCAGCAACTTTGAACTCCAGCCGTAAAACTGCCTATATGATTAATACTCATGTTGGCTTAAAGAGGGCCAGCAGGATCATTAAAGAGTACATGACAGTGATACTGACTTTCACAGTAGAGTAAGCACTGACTGTTCAAGCAAATAGTACTGTTGAAGACTAAAATTATTATGCCCATATTTTAAAAGGCAGGCTGAAAACTTCAACAAATGACTTGCTCACAAGCAGAAGATGCAGGAATGAAGCTGGTATCTTCTCCAAACTTCTTTCATTATTCGATGTACCAGATTCAGCTAAAATGAAAAAGAAAAGACAATGTTTCTAGGAGCCTGTGTACAGCAGGCACTTGGCCTTCATTCATTTCACACACCAGTTTATTTTAAAAACTTATCAAGAGACTCCTACTGAGACTTCAGTATTTATGTTTTTTTCCTAGGGGCTTAAAAAGTAACACTGATTAAAATTTGAGTTGTAACTGAATTGCCCTATTCCAGAAGTTTAAAGTAAGTGCTTCCAGCTCATCAAAGCATTGTGCAAGACATACAGCATCTTAACACATCTTGCTTCTTGGGGATCAACCGATTTCTCACTCTTGCATCAAATTCTCAATGATTTGTTTGCCATGAAAGTAAAAACTGCATGTCCAAGTGGCTGAGCATTTGGCAAAGAAAGGTCCCTAGGGCCCAGACAAAATGGATGATGCTGAAGACAGTGGAATATTCAGTTTGCTGAGAAAGTCTGCAGGAGGAATCACAAATCTAGTCCTGGGAAGGAGGAAAGATGAGATGAGCAAACGCCTCTCCTCCTCTGTTGAGTTTCCTTTTTGTCCATAGTGAGGTACAATCCCTTGGCCCATATTGTCGCTTCTTTGTGCTTCCAGACTGACCTCCAGTACTCTCACTTGGGCCTTCTAAGCTTCTGCAGCTGAAGGAGAGAAACCATGCATGAAAGAGTAGAAATAACTTTCTTTAGCCAGCCCCTCACGGTTGTCACATGTAACCACTTCCATCTCTCAGTAACAGAACTGAGGCACTTCCTCTATGCCTTTTATCTCTGGGCCTCAAAGTGGGCTCATCAACCAATCCCAGGAAACTCTCAGGAAGCAAGTCTGACTCCTGTTCTGCAGAGAGGTGTCACGAGAAGTTACAAACCCTTTCCCTGGCAAGATGGCCAGAATCCAGGAATCCTTCCCCCCCCATACTCTTTTCTCCTCATAGGCTCTGCCCTCTCCAGCCTCTGAGTAGTCACAGGCTCCGAGCAAGAGAGAAACAGGATATACAGGAGAGGTTCATATGCAAAGGCCAGAACAAGAATATTGGTCTTCAGTAATGCTCCTGAGTGCTCTCCTCTGTACCTTGGCCAGAAAGCTCTACAAGGTAGCACCTTTTCCCTCCACCACTCCATCCAGCCTTGCACAGCTACCTGATACAGAATAACCACCTAATACTTTCCATCTTCCTACTTTCTGCATGCAGTGGAAAGCTCCAGTTTAATCTCTGGAATATGGCAAGTTTTCTCCACTCATTTTCCAGGAAATTAGTGATTTCCAGTTTTCAGAGAAGCATCACAAGAACCGCACCTGCTGCTGGAATGACTTTCATCTCTGGCCAGCACACAGGGTGCAGCTAAGGCCTCTGCACTGGGGGCCACAGCTGGATCTGAAGATCAGCGTTGAGGTGAAGGGAAGGTTCTTACAAACTCCAAAATCACCTCTTACTATTTGTGCAGAAGTTGTTTTCACAGGTATGATACTCCAGAATCAATATTCTTTGCTTAACAATACAGCAAACTGTATGGCTTTCACAGGGTATAGAAAGAGAACTTAAGTCACAGTCAACCTAGCTATCACAACATACTTGTCTTAAACACACGCGTGCTTGTGACATGACACCCTTCACCAAGAGCACTACTCACTTTAGAGATCAGCACCTAGCATCTACAATTGACATCGCAGAAAATACATACAGAAAGAGAAACCATGCCTCAAACTTTTTTCAGTATATAACACGCAGGATAATGTTTCCTTTCTCTCATTTATGTTATCTGTTTTATCGAGGGAGCACAGGCAGCTTTATCTCCAAGGCTAGCAGCGGGTGTCTGGGGGAGCCAAGTTAAGAGCTGAAGCTGTACCTTCACGGCAAACCCATTTTTCATTTAGTAACAAAGATGTACAATACAAGTTTTTCTGGCCAAGTATCAGAAGCCGTTTCCCTCGGAGTGCTCTAAACTAACGAGAGAACACATGATCAACAGCAAGACAGCGCGTGCAGTAGGGCCTAGGCTGACATCTGCAAAGCACCTTGCTGTCTTGAAACATCCACATTTCCAGGCAACGGTGCTGAGTAGACTGAAGTTCCACTAAAGTCATTTGGAACCACAAGTGCTCAGCTCCTGTAGCTATTTCTACAGGAAAGACATAGAAGCAGCCAAAGAAAAGAATCAGGAGCAAAGGAGAAAAGGCAGTGAGACAAGATCTTGCTGTCTTCCAGATCCCCTCCTGCACAGGGGATACGAGGCAGTCCTCCTTCTGAGGAAACTCAAATCCAAATGGCATCTGTCATCTTTTGCTCCGCAGTTGAGACCACATCAGATGATAGCCAGCCACAGATATTAGCAAAAAATGTGCAGCCACTGCAGCGACTTTCAGAGAAATTTCAACAGTTTGTTCCGGTCTGCCTCTTTCCTGTGCCACAGGTGGTCTGTTCACTCTCTCTCCCCTTCCTCTTACTGTCAGGGCAGCAAATGTCATGCTGTTTCTGTAAGTTATTTCCCCCCTTTCCTGCCGCACTGAAATGAAACGAGTGAGGGGAACAGAGACAGAATAAAGCTAAGATAGAGGGACTGCAGGGGAGAGAGAGAATATGGACATACAAGCAACTACTGCAGGCTAGGTGGCTTGCGGGCATACTCAGGCTCTGCTGACCTCCTCGGCAAACAAGGGAATTCCCACTGAGACATGTCATTCACACTCGCCCACCTTACTGCTCTGTATACAAATACACACAGGTCTCTGACAGCAACCAGCTGTTGTTTTGTGAGAAACTGTCAATGCTCCCATGTCTTGGCTACTTCGAATTCAGCTGCAATTGATTTATACAGTGGCTACACACCACAGACTCCTATTCTCAGCCACTCCTTTGCTCCTGAGTGTAATAAAATATTTTATGAAAGCAGAAGACAAGAAAATAATTTTGAGTCTCTTCCTGTTTCATTAATTTCAGTAGCCCAGCTACACGCTGCTGATGCTACAGAAAACTGTTGCAAGAACCAAAACAATTCATTCCCCTGAAGAGCTTCCAAACATTTAGGATAGAGAAAGGTTTAAGATGCAAGAGTTTTTGATTAGGATGAGGGGAAACCCAAGCCTAACAATGAAATCATTTCTAAAGATTTCCAATCAGCACCTAAGATGTGCCAGCCAGAGGACAGAAGCAATTTTTAGAGACATATTATCTTTGTTTATAGTACCTTTTCTAAGAATAAGAAGTCTGTAAATTGAGTTGAGAGAATTCTTACTTTTAATGACGTTAAAAAAAAAATTAATCCTGAGAGTTTGCTGATAGGGAGGGCTGAGATTTGTTTTGACTGTAAGATTTAGTCTACAATAATTTTGTCTTTCAGATCAAGGCTGCATATGTGTTTTCGTATTTTTTTATCTTAGTTTATATTAAGAATGAACAAATGATAACTAGAAAACAAATGAAAGGAGAATAAACATTCCACTTGTGCCTTTTTTCAGTACTGTTTTCGGCTACAAAGCTTTGGTTCCTGCTGTACTGCTCCTATTTTAATCAGTCACGCGTTTTGTTTTTTTTTCCTATAAAGATACAGAAAACAGACTGCCGATTACCAGTGAAACAACTTGTCAAGCTATGGAGTGAGGCCTGAACAGAAAAGTCATTAACCTCAGTGGAATCTGCAGCGGTTCAGAGAACCCTGTAATGTTGACAGCACAACAGATTTGCACAGGACCTCCAAAAAGATGCAGGCACCAGTAGCCTCAAGAAAGTTTCCTGAGATTTCCATCCCTAGAAAATGGCACTGTGGGAAGTTTCTACTGAACAGTGTGGCAGGGCTAGCACAAAGACAAAGAACATGATTTACTAGTTGCCATGAGAGCTTTTGTGGACTCTGCATTCGGCGCTTAAAGGGCTTGATGTTGAGACAGACAAAACCAGGTACAACAATTTCTATGCACAACAGTCACAGTTTTTACAGCTTATTTTTTTAAGTTTCTCTTAAGAGGATGAAAGACAGAAAAATAAGAACCTGGAAAACAAATTTTTACTGTAATTTACATGGATCTCTTCGGGCAAAACTCTGTCTCCTGCTACACTCACAAAAATCCCATCGAGTCAGTATGTAGGAGTAGTGATGATTTACTCTCATGTCATATTGAAGTCTTTTTTTCTTAAATTTGTATTGCCCCGATGGTACTTTCATTATTCAGGACGTGCAGCAATGTATTCTATAGAAAACAAAAATGGATCTAAAGACCATTCTTTCAACTTTCAAGATGAGTTCACATTTTCATTTCTGGGAGTAGACCATATTTGTACTGTTAAAAGGGAACTGAGTGACCAATACAACTCTTTTAAATATCATTTAAGTGTCATTATTTCCTTTATCGATATATACAACATTAAGCTACAAAATACGGTTAAACATCTTAAAAACAACCTCCTCCCACCAAATATGTGCTATATACACACAGTACATACTCAAGACCCTGCCCTCCAACAAATACATGCTTGCTCACAATAGTGACTATGAAATCAAACTAACCAGGTTTGCAACGTAATCCAAAACTATTTGGTCAATCTTCTTTTTTCCTACATACTGCAGATGTCTCAAAAGGTGATCCTTTAGCTGAGCAACCATCTAGGAAAAAACAGAACAATTCAGTGCCCTTGGGCATCTTAAAAAAGATGCAAAAGCTCCAGCAGGTACAGTGCCTGATCAACAGGCATTAGCACAACAAAATGTTTCCCTGTTACAAAACTCCAGTTCAGAGTGAGACCTCAAGCTACTGTACAATCTTGCCGAATTCAAAAGCAGATGTGAACATTCAAAATGGTGCAAATTCAACAAAACAAATGCTAAGCTGAACTTCCAATGACATTGAAGAGAAAAAGCTTACAGTTGTTACATCTCTCTGGGCCAAGCCAACTGAACAGGGTAGAAGAAGGATTTTAATAAGAACACTGTATCCTGAGAATATAAGTATTTATTACATACAAATAAACCTGGGGGATTTTACAATAGAGAAAACTAGCACAAGTATAGTTTGTGATAGTAGCCAAGAACTTGAGAACCTGAGCAATTAATGGGAACTTCAGGTTAAACATTAACTGTAAAATCTTTAAAATCAGGTGTTTGTTATCATACAGTCCATACCACTCCCTACCCTCTCCTTTCTGAAATACTCTGACCTCATGTAGCTTCAGATTGCAACTTAAGTCCGTGCTGATTCTTTGCTGAGAATTACTATGAAGTATTATTTGTTTCAAAGCTCAGAGTAAAACTGAGGCAAATAAAAACCTCTGTCTCAAGGAGTTTACAAGATTAATCTCAACGTGTCAGGACAGCAATACAGGTACTAGGAAAGCACAGAAAAAGGACAACAGTGACCTGCTTTTTGGATCTGTCTGAATAAACTGCAGGAAAGGAATGTAGAGAAGCTTCAGAGAATGAGAGGCAGAACTTGGAAACAAGGGGACAAGACTGCAAAGAATGAAAATTTGCATTAGATTTGGACAGACAGGACAGTGTTGACAGGCTCTTCACAGATGCAGTGCTGAGACTTTCCAGTGCATGCTGAAGAGTTTCATTTGGTTTTAATAGTAAGAGAACAAGAGATACGCGAAGATGTGTATTTAGATAGAGGGAGGACAGGTAGGGATTCGAGGTAGGATTTATTAGCCAGAAGCATAAGGCTGGTAGATCCTTTAGGGAGATCACCCATGAAAAGAGTGCAAAAGAGGAAGGGGCCTCAGAATAGTCATAGCAGTCCCGGAAGTGAGGTAGAAGGAGACAGTAAAAAAGGTGTTACATTGAGGAGCAGGAAGATCTGTGGTCTTCTCTTTGAGGAAAGCAGTGGGTGGGGAATTCACTTACACATGTTTTAAGGATGTAAAGTAGTCCAAAAATAACTGACAGATTAAGATGAATTCCAGGACAATAGAGTAACAGTTTATAGCCGAAGAAAAGTTGCATTGGGAAAAAGCATTTTGACAAATCAACTTTCCATTGCTGCTTTCCCGCTATGCCTTATGATATCATGACTATGAACTCTAAAACTTAGGAAATACCATGTTTGTCCTGTAGCTACTCTGAGCGACCTTCCACTCAGCACTGGAACTTATAAGCTTACTCTTTATATTTGTTGAGGCTGTGCGTCCTCTAGTGCATAATGTGACAAAAACACATACCAGTCCCATTAGTAATTGCTGCTGATAATCTTCCTCTTGAAAGAGAGGTGCTAGCCTTTCCTCTGAAATAAACAGAGCAAGAATCATTCAAGGACATGACACTATAGAAATACCAGGAGACTTCAACCAGCTTCAAAAGTACTTAGAAACATACACAAACAAACAGAAGTTGTGGTTTGAGCTACTCACCTACAGAACTAAGATCGTGAAGAATCAAGGACTGCGTAAGAGAACTGAGGAATGGAAAATAACCCTGTGTCTGCCATCTTCTCCCTCAAGCGCTTAACATGGAGGAACACAAGCCTGTCACACCACTTTACACTTCATCTGCATTACTCTTTTCTTTGATATTTAAGAGTTATCACAGTGTGGTGATACAGTAGAGCAAAGAGGCACGGAGAACATTCTGGTAACAGCAGTGCAAATGCATATGCTATTTAGATTTTGTCATTTACAAACAAACTAAAACAGCAGCATGGGTTTTCCAAGGAAAAGTCTAGACAGAAAGTAAATGGTCCACAGAATCACCTCCCACTTTCTTGGTTCTCTCCCATGCTCTGGCTGCTCCTGTTATTCAGATTTGCAGACCGCTATGTAAAAGAACGCAACTTTTCTAACTAAATGGAAGGAGGTTATAGTATCTACTGAAATTTAATACCCTGTATTTCCTAATTAGTGCTTCCTGTCTACTAACAGCAAAGGAAGACAAACAATCTGCTATTTCATTAGGTACCATAAAACCAAGTCAACATTTTACAGACCCAAGTGCTAAATTTTTACAAAGTTCTTTCCAGCCATCTTTGCTCACCTTGAAATGTATTTACTCCACCACTTAGCAGGACAAAGACCTGTGTTGCTTGATTTTAAAGGACCTGAGGAAAAATCTGCAGGGAAGATACACTACATTGATGCTTGTTACCGGGTGGCAGCTGTCTAGAAATTCTCTACTAACAGTTAAACATCTGACTTGTCTATTAATAAGCACCTTTGGAAAACATGAACCTGAGGCTCACAAGGTTCATACAAGGTTCCTCAAAGTCAGAGTCCATAGCAATAACCAGCACTGGTACGGATGACTGGTGTTAAAGCTGGAAATGAATGCACTGATGTCCTGGTTTTGGCTGGGATAAAGTTAATTGTCTTCCTAGTAGCTGGTACAGAGCTGTGTTTTGGGTTAGTATGAGAAGAATGCTGGTAACACCCTGCTGGTTTTGGTTGTTGCCAAGTTGTGTTTAGACTCAGTCAAGGACTTTTCAGCTTCTCCTGCCCAGCCAGCAAGAAGGCTGGAGGGGCACAGGAAAGGTGGGAGGGTAGACAGCCGGGACAGCTGACCCAAACTGGCCAAAAGGGTATTCCATACCACGGGACGTCATGCCCAGCTTGGTGGCGGGGGGAAGAGCGCGGCCTGGGCTTTGGTTGGCAAGTGGTGAGCAATTGTACTGTGCATCACTTGTTTTGTGTATTCCAATCCTTCTATTATTATTATTGCCACTTTATTGTTATTAGTGTCATTGCTAGTTTCTTCCTTTCTGTTCTATTAAACTGTCTTTATCTCAACCCACAAGCTTTACTTTATTTTCCGATTCTCTCCCCCATCCCACTGCGTGGGGGGGGAAGTGAGTGAGCGGCTGTGTGGTGCTGAGTTGCTGGCTGGGGTTAAACCACAAAAACTGAAAATTCTTCATAATAAGAGGAGTGAGCAGCACTTAGATCAGCATCAACACATGAAGGCACTGATGTGCGAACTGCAGGAACATAATTTACTAAATTCACTTTTACTTATTTGTGACAGAGAAACTGAGCATCACAAAATCTCAAGTGTTCCTGGCTAGGAGAATTCATTATGTCTGCTTTCTCTACACCATGATTTTTCACCAGCCTTAATCTCCTACTATACACAAGTTATAGGTGCCTTTGCAACTCTAGAAGTGGACAAGACTCAACAGTAATATGGCATCATTGATACTCTGCTCCAGCAGAAAAATCCTGAAGAAGAAATCCTGAGGCAGACAAAGGTTTACTGCTTATGTTGTTAGATCCAATATGAAGTAGGAACTGCATTTTCAAGGGTTTCCTAGTCAGTATATGATCCTACCACTACTATAAGAGAGAAAGTTTTCCTGTAATTTAATAAATGCTCATCTTAATGCCTCAAACTCTTTAGTGCTGAAAACACACCCAGCAATTTATTTTTAGCCAACAACAGCTAGATGGAAATATTCTAATGAACTTTACAGCTAAGGCCTACATCAAGAGAAGTTTTACTTACCAGAATCCCAAGTGTCCAGATGAGAAAGTACCCTGGGGTTTGAAACAAAAATCAGCTTGTTTCATATGCATTACTCTAATGGATGTCGTAAGAGCATTAAAAAGCTTAAATGACCCTTTGATCTTTCAAAGACAGCTAAAGAAATCTAAGAACTGTACAGGTGACTACATTTAGTAAAGATATTAAATAGCATTTAAAAAATTCTGTCTAGGCTGCATAAGAATAGCTCTTCACGTCTACCATAAAATACCTAGCTCTACAGGCCTAGATATTTCAGATCATGCTGTACTGATTACAAGGATTCCAATAACTGATTTTCAGCTGGATAATCTTCTTTAAAGAAAGATATCTATCAGATATGTAATCAACTATTTAAATGGCATGTTAAATCCTTCAACATACTTCAACAAAATAAGAAAGGGTGAAAAGAAAACACCTACTTTTTGGCATTTTCAAAAATATTCCTCAAATACGCTGTGGTTCTTCTCTCCTCTCTCTGGTTTGTAAACAAACAAAAATCCCCAAATGAACAAAGTTGAAGGCCAATTAAAATACTCCCTGATAAAATGCAGATAAGAAACGAAGCTGGTTTTCCCTTTGAATGGAAATAATACACAGCAGGGCTTCAACCCACCTTCCAACTACTCATGCTCATAGGCACTCACACACATCTAACCTACATGACAATACAGGTATGTGCAAGCTCTGCTTTTGTTTGTTTTCTCACACTATTTTAACAGAGTAAGACTTACAGGCAATCACCTTATAAGTAAAATGACTGCAAATCTTTGCACTTCTCATAATCAGGTTCCCTTTTTTTTATCCTGAAGATAAAAAAAGCAAACTCTTCCATGTTTGGCTTTAAAACATCCACTTCAGAGACTCTTTCAGTGCATGCATATTTACCTCTTCTGAAAGCTTACGCCATTCCCTCCTGAGCATATTACTGTGGTAATGCAAGTGTGGCTCTGCATACTTCACACTCTCCAAGTTTGAGCTGAGCTTCTCCCAGAAGCCTTTGGAGTTTTGGAACTGCAAAGTATTGTAGGGAAAGTATGAATACAGAATACAGGCTGCACTCTTAAAGAAATACCTAATCACCCTCCCACTAAGTAACTGAAAATAACTGGTTAATGCAGCTTCATAACAATCTAAGTGAAAAAAGTTAAACAAAAGCAGTTACACTATTTTTTTTCCAGTACTTTTATTTCCTTGATTTGATGGCAGGGGTAGCACTTACTTAAACTTAAGGTCAAGATTTGGTGCCTGTACTGCAGGTACTTTGCCACCTTAGGTTCCTTTTAAGTCACTGGGAAGAAATGAGTACTTCCAGGTCTTAATTCATCTCACTTATTTCACATGTTTGGGATGGGAAGAACTGCACTGCAGACTACAGTGGCCATATTGTCTAGGCTTCCACTGACTGTAGAAGGAGCCTTAGGCAACTGACTTAGATGTAAATGTTTACATTTGGTAAAATAAATCCCATTTCGGGTTTCTAGTAGTTCCAAATAGAGGAACACTACCATGACCCCGGCAGCTGCAGGCTGCCACTCTTTTCAAGTTGCATTAATACTTACATTGCAAACATCCATTTGCCAACCTCAAGTAACAGTGCCTCATCCCAGAAAAAGAAACACAATCCAAACATTTCTGTAGCCATTCTAAAGCCTTTGACTGTAATGCTGAAATTAATTTAAACTCAGCTGTGAACAGACAGGAGGAAAAAAAACCAAACAAACACACACTGGTTTCCTAAGCTAGTTCTTAGACTGGGTATAAAGATTTGAAGCCACTGTTTATAAAGGGGAGGTGATGTGATCATTGGTGAGGAACAGATGAGATTAAGGCAATTATTTTTGGCAGTTTTAAAAAACAAGATATGGTACTAGCTGTTCTTGCCCCTCTTTATATACATTTATCTCCCAATACAGACACTACAGTAGTGACATTTGAAGGAAGAGAAGTTCGAGTTCACAATATTCCTCCATCTTGCATTAACATGTTGATTTTCCTCCCTCTCCTTTTCTACAATGACAGAAACTTTAGAAGAAAACCTCAGAAGCTTTTAAAACCACTTCCTACTATAAACTACAATTTGCCAAGGAAAATAAATTGCAGAGACTCAATCCTGCCAGCCACTTCCCTCTTGCTGCCAGTGTTGATTGTCACTGTATTGTTGTAGCTGCAGCAGAGAAAAATAAATCTTTTTTTTGCTTCATGTTAGTTATATTTAGCAGCTGGAAACTAGGAGTGCATATGGCACCATGTGTTCACCCTGCTGGAGCTAACTAACAACCTACTACTGTAGTAGGTTGCCTAAATGTTACCAATATGGAATCAGAGAAGTATCAAGAACATAGCGTAAGGGTATCATCTAGTGACCAATCTATGCAACTGCGACAGCACCACCACTGAAGAATTGCGTTCAGGCCACACTGGATTTTGTTTGATGTGTGGCAGGGGGAAGCAAGATAGCAAGTTTCTTTCATATATTGAATCTGTAACAGGAAGTGGTAGACTTCAGAATTAAAAGCAGACACCACTGAAAACATGCACTCTATTAGACCTCATTAAAAAGTCAAAAGGATTATTTTAATTAAATTTGTTATTTCTTGAGGATCATCAGGGCAAGGACTAGAAAGCAAAAGCTGCTTCATCTTAGATGGTGTTTATTTTGCAGACATTTCTGGAGAGTCAGGAATTAATACCTAAGCATGAACACCTAAAAGATGTTGTACTACCAGAAGTCAAAGTAAGGCCTTACCAGGTTGCAATCCATGAAAAGCTCCCATGAAGCCTTTCCTAAGTACTGTTTTTTTAAGCGAAGACAAAGAGAGCATCCTCTGAAAGGAGGCAGGGTGACAATGACCTTTAAGAGTCACATGTCCTCTCCAGGGGAAATGTAGTGCTATGTCTCCCCAGCAGCAAAGGTATTCAGAGAGTTGTGTAACTAACTACGTAGATGCATAGGCAGCTACTCCTTAAAACATCACTCTTCACCCCAGTGGCTCAGCACAGCATGGAGGAGAGGCTGCCTTTTTCTGTGCTGATCTCTCCAACAACTGCTTGCACTACACACTTTCACCCTTCTCCTGGACCTCCTCCTATTTTCTCCCCCTCTTCCTCCTGCCCCTTCCTTCTCCCCTTCTGATTAAGCCTGTTTGCACCCCTTTAAGTTTGGTTTCTGTGTTTAAAAGGAAAAAAAAAAAAAATCAGACTCTTATTAATTGCAGTCCTTATGTAAAGCTTTTTGACAATCGGACTGACTGTTCCCCCTTTCTCACAGACTCTCTCAATATCTCTTGCTGAACAGGAATTTAGTGACAAAAACACACCTCTTACCCAAATAGCACGGATTTTTTTGTGAATATGGACATAGCCCTCCCAAAGGCTCTCAACAATTCATGGGCTTGAGAACTCCAAAAAGCTTCTCAAAGCAGCAATTCACCATTGTTTCTGTGAAACACTAAAATCTTTGCAAAAGCAAACTACTTGTCCTACTTGTAGAACCAGATTTGTCACCAGGGTCTGACTTGTGATGCTGACAACACACACGAACTGAAACACCAACAACTGACCACCTGAACTGGAGCAACGGTGGGTTTGTGTCTCTGGACTGGTACAAAGCCAAAGCACTAAACCTTACCATGTGTATTACCATCTTTGTCCTTACTCAAAAGTCAGCGCAATTTGCAGTCAAAAGTAGCAGGAAATATTTGTCTTTAGTTCAACTCTGACCTTTTCAATCTGTTTAGGTTTCAGACAGAAATAGGAAATGAGTTCCACAATCAGGAAGTATAGCTGCTAAAGGCATTTGCCCCCAGGGGCTTGAGGTTCAATCTCAGACAAATTAAAGGCCTGCTAACTTTGACCTCGATGAATTACAGGGATTATCTAGCAACAAATTTTCTCAAGATCTGATTTTCCCAGGTGTCCCAGCTCTCAGGGCAGCCTTCCCAAGCAAAGCAGGGAAAGCCCAACTCCCTGACAGCAGTCATGTGAATCTGTAGCAGTACAGCTGTGATGCACTGTTGCAGGGTGAGTGAGCAGTGGGTAATCTCACTGATTTTAAAAATTTTGTGAACGGTGAAGCTTCATAAGCTAATTATAAGCACTGGTGAGGAAACAGACTCTCACCTCTTTGAAGTGCTACATGAAACAGTGTCATGTATCCAGAGTCTACTCCCGTATGTTGTTGGTACTCTTGTGTTCAAGCTCTGACTCTTCCCGTTAGCCCTCCCCAACAACCTGCTTATTAAAAGCCTCTTTCAGATTTTGTAGGGGAACACTAAGGAAAATTTCATGTATTTCTCTGAACTGGAGCTGAGGGAACGGAATGGAAGATGGGAAGAATAATTCACATTGTTTTCAACGGAAAGTACAATTTCCTACTCAAACAGCATGTGCTCCCCCCCATCCAGCTCACCACCTTTTCCAGGCTGTGCAGGAATTTGTCTAGATTTAGCTAGCCAAAGCCCTGACATCAGCGCAATCACATTATGCTCTGGAGAAAACAAAGACAGAGGGTCATGAACCATTGGTACCAATGGCAGCACAATGAAATATCCCTCAAAGTGGGAATACATAGAGATACATAGAAATCCTACATGTCTGTTGTGCCAAGTTAACAGCTAACGACGTCACAAAATGAAGAGGTATCAATCAAATCTAACAAGAATTAGTTCTTGGAGGATCTTCCCTGTTGAATGGAAGAAGTCTCTTCAGAAAGGGAAAAAAAAAACCCACATCTTCGAGCTAGCAAACATCAGTCTGAATAACTGATATTTTAGTAAATGCATAAGCCATGTCAAACAGGGCAATTTTCTGTTCACTCCTATTTTTGGATAAGGCTGTGGGGACACTGCTTCATTAGTATTTAGCACACCCCCACCCCACAAAAAAGCAGCTTCTAATCTGCAAATAGAAATGCGGTTTTATACTAGAACTTACTTCTAACACAGGTAGAGAAATAATGTCTGTTGCACATGTTACTCCAGGGATAATCTATAAATACAGACAAATTATAAGAATATAAATCATTTAGGATAAAACATGGGTCTGTTTGGCTATCTAAGTGAATCTCCATTAATCATTTCCTTTGTGAAACTAGCTAGCTAACCAAAACTATACATTCAGTTTTGCCAAGAAATATGGAAGGTGTTTCTCTCATTCATCTCATTTCAAAAAAGACAACATATTAGAACAGTGTCAGATTAGAGAAAATAAAATAAGCTATTTGCTCTAACTGTAGAATCTTGCCTAAAGTTATTCTACTTCTGCAAACTTACTCATAAATCTTAAGTCTACTGATACTGTTTGTCTTGGAAATAACTGCATAATTTTGCTGGTTAAATATATTCTGTACTCATTATAAACCTCATATGATATGCAACAAATTAATACCTCACTATGAAAACAGAGATTTAATCATCCATTCCATTATAGCAGCTGTTCTTGTTTTATAAATGCTTTTATTTGTTGACAAAAAAAAAAATCAACTCATGGAAAACGCCACCAAGGTTAAGTAAGACTTGACAAAATAAAACGGGCATAAAGCACAGATATGGATTTAGGCCATGTCTATGAAAAGGTAAGCCATATAAGTTAAAGGCTGTATTAAGGGAGAAAACGCAGACTCCCTTTAGCTATCAGTTAAAGTACCATCTGTTATCTTACCCCAATCCAGTCAAGCAGTGACGTGTAGGGCAAAAGTTTATCCAGGTTGTGAGTTTCTGGACGCATTCGGCAGTACAGGGAGGCTGAACGCAATGTAAAAAGACTTATAAGGGCAAGACTGTATAAACTAATAGCTAACAAGAGTAGGCTTCAGAGTCAGTTCCTTTTCTAACACATTTTTAGGGACAAATCCTGCTGGTGTCTCTGAAACAGTTTCCTCCATGGTGGAACTGGTCCCATTCTGTGCACAAAAGGAGGAAGAGAAGTCCAGATGGCTGCAGGGCTGGGTCAGCTGCTTGGCTACAGCTCAGCACTGCAGGGGTCCTTTGTACAAAGGCTCAGGGCGCAGGACATGCACTGGCGAGGCTGAGGAATTAGCCATTAGAAGAGGATATCATGATATGCCAAATTCTTATGAAAAAACGGTTTGGGCTAGGCTAGAGGAGATTGTTCCTCTGCTCCAATCTCAATTATTTACATCTCAGATCCAAGACAGGAGCCAGATGGAGAATTTGCTCTCCAGTGACCTAAAATAATGATAAATCTATTTGTCCCACTAGACAGAAGAACGCATTTGAAAAGTTTTACTGCCAATCTGATTTTGAGAATCTATGTATCCTCTAAACTACTGATATTGTCTTTAACACCACAAAATGCAGGTCAGTTAACATAAATCATAACCAAAGAGTTTGGAAAGAAGAGTCAGTTTGTGACATTGTGGCTTCTCCTTAAGTCACAACTAGGGTATGCCGGAAAATTCAGTATGCAGGAAAAGAAATACCTACCGATGATAAATTCTTGAATGGGGTCAAAAGAATGACATGTTGACAGATTCTCAGAAATCCACCAAATTATCTGTCAGAATGAGAACAGGGGAGATTGTCACATCTGTCTGCTTAAGCATGTGTTGTAAGAGACTATAGAAACTTTGTTTTCAGTAGTAACACTTTGCATAAAGTAGTGAAACAGAGATAAATGTTTTCAGGACTGCCTTGATCCATAAAGCAGTTTGGGCAGCCCAGCTGATGAGCCTCCTGGCACTGCCAAAACATGTGAACCAGGTCTTTTCTTTGGCTGGTGTCATTCATGCCCTGATGCTGCTTTGTATAAGACACCAGTCACTGAAAAAACTTTAGAGAAGGTTCTCTTCCCACCTGCATTTCCAAGTCTTCTGTGTGTCCGAAGTGTAACAGAGCACAATGTAGAGCTGCCAATCTCTCACTGTCTTGTTTGCTGTTCTGTAGGAACTGTAGTAAGGCGCTGCCACTGATGCTCATGGCATACATACTTCCTACGTGGCAATCCAAGACTGTTGACATGAGTGGGGATCGGATGCAGCAGTTTTGCAACATGTCAATTCTTGCATCCTCACCTGAAGAACGTTGGTTTGAGAATAAAAAGGACTAAGAACATGAAATTTGGCTGCTACCAGTATTTCTCTTAAAAGAATCCCCAGTCCCCAGCAGTAAGAAACAGTCTGCCTCTTGTACTAGCTGCCCTACTACTATGCTGAAGAGGAGGAGGAATGGCACTGGCTGGGTAAAGGAAGTAAATGAGGAGCACAGTCCATACTCAGTTCTCCTTCCCCACTGCTGAAGCGGAGGTGTACAGATTTGAGGCTCACAATGCTGTCATGGGACAAATCAGATGGAACAGAGAAGGGTACAAGGCTAGTAACAGAGATTCAACACTAGAATTAGCACCTAAGCATATTGGTACAGCTCAGAACTGCTCACATGCAGAATCATGATACAAACTTGTACTGGTAGATCTCTTACCATCAATCTCAATGGCCAGAAGGTTCTGCTTTATGATTATTGATAGAAGCATCAGATCAAAACCACTTTATTTACGCTAGTACTACAGTTCACCACCACTGTACTATACAGTAGGATTCTAGATCCTTTGCATCAGAGAAATCAGGCCCACCATACAACAGTGAGGCTTTCCACTCATTTCTAGCAGAACAGTATTTCATTATGTATATACAACAGGTATTAGCTTCCTGTGATGCTGCCCCTGCACCAGTTCCCACTACTTACCTCTCCTTCACCCAATCAGAAGAACAGATTTCTGTTTTCAAACAAAGGCCCCCTCATTTCCAAAAATAACCCACTTCCCATAAAGACATGTTTATTGGAAATGAAATAACATGCCTCTCAGATGAGACTCTAAATCAAATTGCATCAGCCCGATCAGGTGAAGGAAACACAGATTTCCTCTCCCCACACCCTCCAAACACACACATTTAGAGCAACTCAATTGGAGGAAGGAAATGTAAAATCAAATTTACATCTCCATGTGAAATTTGAGAACAGTGGAGGACTGAGAAGCATGTGCAAAGATGGGGGAAGGGAAACTATGAAACCAAGGCAAAGAATTTTGAATTCAGTGAAAGGTCTTCCATTTCATAACAAACTAGAAGTATGTAATAAATGAAGCATGAAATGTCACTTCAGATTCTCTTTTTAAAATGGAAAGTGGCAAAAATGCCGTTCTTATTTTTTCAGTGTCTCTCCTTCTTCAGAACACTGTGCAATAAAGCAAATGTTGAGAAATACAACTTTCACGTAAAGAGATTTGAACAAGTTTCCACTACAACAATAAAATTACTTCAAGCAGCAGTCTTACTATACCTGTCAGAAATAAACTATAGCAGAGCAGGTCAGGATGCTGAATATTCAGGAGGTGCAGGAACTGGCCAGGCAAATAAGCAGCCACATAATAGTCTATTTAAAGAAATAACAGTGGTCAATTTAACACTTGTTCACTTATTTGCTTTAAGAGGCTGCTTCCCATGATTCTCATCTTGGCCCACTTCTCTCTGATGGAATTGATTATATCTAGGAAATATAAAAGGAGTTAATTAAAAGCTGCTGTTGCATTAAACACAGGAAACACTAGCAATACATTTGGGTTTCCAAGGGAGGATTCAAGAGGCTTTAGACACTCAAGAACTCAGCAGCTGATCTCCAGAGCAAATTCTGAGGCAATTTCAGAGGACGTTGCTTACTAATAGTGAGGTATTGCAATATCAAATGCCAAATAGAAAAGTTAAGCAAAAAAAAGGCAAAATAACACAACTACTTAAAGTCAAGAAAAAAATAATCCTTCCCTTCTAGAGAAGGGTTAGCCTTTTGTTTCCCTACTGGGGAAAGAGAACAGCAGTCACACATGGAAGTAACACAAGTAACCTACCAAGATTCAAAAAAGCCACTTCCTTCAATTCATGAGATTCTGTTCTTTCTAGAGAAACTGTAAAAGTTTTGTTGTAACCTGGGGAAAAATAATACTACTTTAAAAAAAACCCAAACAATAAACACCATCTGTTACAAGACAAGTATGACTTCATAGCTAGAAGCTTCAGCAGTGCCAATACAACCAAACAGGGATATTTTCGACTGTTTTATGGGCTTGTCTGCACAGACAGATTTACTTCATCCTAAACAAAGTTGCTGCATACTTAGTAGACCTGCACCCACACAATCCAGTTCTTTAGTATGCAGAAATTGGCCATGCACTGCACAGCCTATGCTCATATTTAAAGAAGCGTTCCATCCGAGAACGAGCTTGTGTAAAAATACCTTCCCCACAAAAAAAACCCAAACAAGTCCTTTACGTAGCTATGCTTCACATTTTGGTGATCCTTCAACTGCTTTAAAGAATTTCCAGTTTGTTTATCTGCATGCCCTATTGCTGTAATTTAGCTGAGCTCTGTTTAAACATAGGCTAATTTCAGACCTGCTGTGTTTGTACGGGCTTTGCATCAGCATGGCTGCTATTTTATTCTTTACTTGCACCATACTTCTTCCGGCATCCAGTAAGAATGACATAGAGCCCTCAAACTTCCTCAATCTCTGAGAAAAGCTGAAGATTAAAATAACTAAGGAGACAATGACTGGCCTCCAAATGTCCACGCTGCAATATCCTAAAGGCTGAATGGTGTCATGATCAGGATGCTACTCAATACTGCATGAAAATTCAAGACAAGACAATAGATCCACAGTTTACAAGACCACCAAGGAAAAAAGCAGATCATGAGCCATGCTTCAGCCACTCATCCAGGACTTTGATTCCTGACCCTAGCAGAGAGATACGCTTTATCTGTGCTGCAAAAAAAGAAAAGTGAGACCTCCAAGACCAACAGCACACTACAGATGAAGGGGTATCTAAACCAAATAGCTTTTCACACGACACTGACTGAAGTTTGTTTGCAATGAGTCAGTATACTCACAATCACCACCCTGTTGCTTGCCAATGCTAGCACATGCAAGTTAAGACCAGCACTGCAGAATACACCTGCAACATCATGACTTTTGTGTTTATGCTACATCAAGTGACTGCTTTAACAGGGGGCGGGAAGCTTCCTTCCAAGTTTACAGATGCTACAGCACAGACTGATCTCCTTACATGTCTCCAAAATGTGGCTTATGGACCTGATATACCACTGCTTCTGTGGGTCACCTCAGGACCAGTCTCAAAATTCTCTTGTACGACTGATGAGTCTTACATGAATCCAGAAACAGCTCTGCACCAAACAACTCCATTCCATGAAAGTCATTTCAGATGCAGCTGGCCAATGTCACCAAATTTATCCTCAGTTTCTTCCTGGTACAGATAGGGATGTACAAGGGCCATGGTTGGCAAACACCCTTCAGCTACACATCAAGTACATCTGGGGAAATCAGCCCCTCGTAGCAGTACGGAGCGCTGCCACACCCCGAATGGACTTTTCTGATTTGTTAATGCCTTCAAGAACACAAAAAAGCAGTTCATTCCATCCCACAACATTCCAGCAGCAAAGCAACATGTTAGGGCAGCATTGACATATGAAAAGTTTCCTGACACAAGAAAGCAAACACTTAAAGTAGAAGAGAGGTATGTTGTCCACTTGAACACAGTTACTGCATACTGTAGGCAGCTTCTCAGTTGAGAAATAATTCGCCTCTCTCCTCCATCAAACGAGAAAGATCTTGCTAATGACAAGTTTTATTCTGATCAGAATAAAACAATGTTCTTTATTATTTTCAAGAAAAAAAAAGGTCTTAATTTTAAGAGCTACAGCACCACTTACACAGCAACTATTCTTACAGTCAGTGGGTGTTGCACCTCTTGCTGTGAAAATGACATGTTGAACTGGAATTCTAAACAGACATTCAAGCTAAGAGCTGCTGGCTCTATTTCCCATACAAATGCCTTATGGCATAAGTACAACACACCTGCAAGCTTGCACAGATTCATTGATGCTTATGCTCAGCATGCCGGAAAGTCTGGCTAGAAATAAGGGACCAAATTAACTGCCGCTCACGAGGCCACTGGTTTGAAGCTACTTGTTCAGCATCAGGCAGGAAGTCTACAGCAGGAAAGGCAACTTTGCAGCTAAAGGCAGCTGCTGTCTTTAGACACCAGCCACAGTAGTTTGTTGTCTGCAGACTTTGGTAGTCACTTGTTTTGCAAGGCATCCTGTGACTCTTTCAGCAAAGTGACATTCTCCAAAATAAAGCATAACTTAACAGGTTAATCTTACCTTTATGTAAAAAATATATGGAGTACTTTATTTCATCAGGAGTATCAGAGGCTAGACTACAACACACACATAAGCCTCCTAAAAAGACAAAAAAGGAAAAGAAAATTGACTTGTCCACCTGAATACCTAGACGTCTTTACACTGCACAAAACTAAAGCAAGACTGTTTCAAATTAGAAACTAAAAATAATCTCACAGAAAAGGTAAAGATGACAGAAATATATATTACATATCTCTAACCATCATTTACCTAGCAAAACACAAGATAAGAGAAAACAGAGGAGGCAATATGGCACAACAGAAACCTGGGTTCTCACACGGCCAGTTGTTTTCTTTAGGAGAAGTACATTTTTAGCCCTTCCCAGTAGAAATCATGCTTGCAGCCAGAAAACTGATCAAGCCTTTCTCTCTACAGACTGCCTCAATCTCTAGGTATTTTCCGTTCAGGGACTGTCAAATACGTACAGAACAACATAGTAAAACACAGTTTGCTTCCTACATAATTTCATATTGGCAGCAGCATGATACACTACTAGAGCTTTCTCATACTAGAAATGATAGTCCCTACTTCCCTTTCCAACCCAAAGAGCTGTTAATTCCTTTTTTAGGAGAAAAGTCATTCCTTGCCACAAGCTTCTTTCAGCCACGGTACTCTGTGCAGGAACGCTCCCACCTCCCAGTCTAATTCTAAATCAGACTGATACTGTTTTGACTCCACTGGATGGCAGCCCCCCCTCCATCTCTTATAAAAACTGTAATCCGCTTACTCCGATGCTTTGGCAAGCTGCTTTGGCATTCATGCTAGAAACAGCTTACAAACCACATTATCCCAATACAGTTGGGACAGCTGGGCCACAACTATGACCAATACAGTTGGGACAGCTGGGCCACAACTATGACCATTCACCTTTTACCTTTATTGAAAGTTTATCACTTAAAAGGAAAAAAAAAAGTTAATACCGTTCTGTAAGAAAATAAAGGTTTCTGTATACAAGATATAAAGACACAGTATGGAAAAAGCACAAGTACAAAAAAAGCACAGCTACCAAGGTATTTTACTTGGTTAAAATAACCAAGTGCACCAAGTGGTGCAGGGAAACCTTGTTATCCTATTGCACCTATATGGTAAGTATTTCATGCAAAGGCAGAACCAGGTCTTCTACACTACCCATTTCGAAACCATTTGCAAACAGTAAGAGCTAAATGCCACAAGGTGAGAAGACTCACATGAAGATACATTTGGATGGACTCTTATCTTTTCAGAAATAAAAAGGGAAAAAAGATCTCAACCACAACAAATTAAAAAAAAAAAAGGAAGCATTTAAAAATTAAATTCTACTCATACAAGGTAACAGCGAGTTACTGCTATCAGCAGAATTTGGGAAACAACAATTACAACTCTGCCACTTGGTAAATAAACATCATACCACTTAAATTGTAAGAGGCACTTATGAAGACATGAAGTTTTCCCTAGGAAATTTTAATTTCAAATTCCTCATTTCTGTTCATGCAGAAGCATAAGACACGAGGCTGTACCAACATCTCAACATGGCATCTGAGTGTTACAATTCAAATACAACATTGCACCATGGCATTTCATCTAGTTGTACTGGCTTAGGAGTGACTTGCCTCACCTAACTTCGGCCATGCAAACATCTCTCATTTAGACTCCTATAGAGAAAATGAAGAAACATGGATAGAAGCAATCACCCTCTAGAGATGCCTATTTCTCTCTATAAATATAGTCCTGATGCTTAACTTTCAGGCAGGTAAAGTTAGGTGATGGTAATCCAGTGTTTATGCCACCTTACTGCCTGCATTTTTTTTGATACCAAGCAAATTTAACTGAAAAATACTTCTAAAGCACTAAAAGAAAATGTAACAGCCCAGTGTTGTTTAAATAACCACTGAATTCTTGACATACAAAGTTAATTTTGATACTAGAACTGCTCAATCTCCGCTAACCTAGAAGTACATAGGGGTTTTTATCTGGAGACATTTTGTCTGTGCTGAGTATAAGGAACAGGACTACTTTTCTTCTACCACCGAAGTTTGAGAAAGGAAGAGTGATTTCAGAGTTCAGATTGGCCATAGCCAGTAACAGTTTTATTAAACAGGAAACTGCATGGAATATTCCATTTCAAAGTTATGCTAATTATTATTTGCCAGAGATGTCCGAATGGTACAAATAGGGATATTGGCATTAATATCTGAAGCATGCTAGCAGTTCCACAGAAGGCATAGTCTGTGCCCCAAAGAGCTTGCAGTCCAGTTTTGTAAACCACCACAAACAAGAGGCACAAAAGGAAACTTTAGTGTGATTACCCACAGTGTTCTTCAACAACTAGGTATGGTCTCAGCACCAAATCTCTTTGCTCCAAACTGTTAGTTACTCGAAATGTGTTGTGTAAAGTAATCCTCGGTTTCAAACAACATTCAATGAGAAGCCACATACAATAACCTCGTTTAGTAAGTGCATTTGTCAAATTATGTGTTTTACATTAAGTGCAATGAAAAGTGCATGTGAAAGGTTCCACTCAAAATTTAAATACTGTGTTGCCAGAGGGAAAAGAACATTTTACTTCAGGGTAATCAAACAGCGTTGTTGGAGGAAGACTGAATTTCATCCTAGACTAAAAGGAGTTGCTTCAATCTGAACAAACCCTAGAGAAGTACAGGTTTAAAAGGAAACATATATATACACACAATTCTAACATTTTCCATTATTGGACAGGCTGTTTGTATAAGAAATAGTCTGTTTTGCTAACAAAGAAAAAGCTGCCTAACCTACATTTGGTAGATAGAAACTTGGCTTTCTCCTATTTCTAATTCCTTCCCTCTAATCTTTGTGTTTTGTCTGCCTTGGTAATTAAAAAAAAAAAATCTGTGTAAGGAACTGTATTTCACTTGATTTGCATTAATAACCATTTAAACACAACTGGCAAATACCTCAGCAATTCACCCATGTGCATACAGCACGCCTTAAGAAGTGAGATGTAAAGTCACTTCTGCAACACGTCATATCCCTATACAACTCTGTAGACTATTCAAAGGTTAATCAGATACCATCTCTGCTTGGCAGTACGGTCTAACTTAGAAGCTGAAAATACAGGCATCTCTGATGAACAGATGCCTCTTGAGACCAGTTTTTAATTAAAAAAAAAAAAAAAAAAAAAAAAAAAAAAAAAAAAAAAAAGCTCATGGCATGCATTAGGATGCAGGGAGACTCCTAAAAGGTTAAAGGGATGTTTTAGGTTTAAGTTTAAGGAATCATATATATACTAAACCCTTAAGCATCACATACTAAGTTTTATAGCACATACTTGGACCTTCTAAGTATCACATACTAACAGCAATTCGAAGCTCTTAGAATCTGTATTGCACGTGCTCCGTTTACACATGTCCACTCAGTAACACAATTATATAGTATGTCAGATATCCAGACAACAGACCTAGCCAAAACCTTCCTTGAATTTAATTTCCAACACATTTTTTATCAGCTTTAACATTAAATTGCTCTAACATAATACACAACCATGCTTTAGTACCACCTGTGTTCTGAAACTAGCAGAAAACGCTACAGCATGCTTAGACTGAGATATTTCACCATGAGTGTGTGATACCAGTTCTTTGAAGTTGGGCTACCAACAAATTTCAGGGTGACTGTTTTATTGTTCGTGTTGGTATATTAAACCCTAGGTACTCTTCAGCTCAACTTGGAATGCAGCTTTCAGAAGGTAAAAAAAACACTTAATATGCAAAGCAGTGCACAGTTGCCTTCTCCCTCTCCTCAGTTACCTGTCAAGTATACTCTAAAGGAATAAAAATCTCACACTCATACAAAAAAAAAAAACACAAGAAAATTACAAATATACATAATGTCTTACAAAGAAATTTAGTAATCGACTATGAGTACACTGCATGATAATTACTAGTAGAGATCATTTGACAATACTTAATTCATTATTTATTCAGTATTTATTCATTACCTGCTTTACTTGTAAAAACCTGAAGATTCAAAGATTTAGATGCAACATCTTGGTCTTGACAGTGATCATATCCAAAATTCACAAGTCTATGAGCAAATAAAGATCACTAAATAAGCCACTTCTACATCCACAGAGATTCATCACAACAGAAAGACCATAAGAACAGTCACTATGTAATAAAAACATACTAATTAAATTATTAAATAATAATATAATTAAATGTTCTCTAATGTAAGTTAAATTAGACTTTAGCCAGTCCACTCAATGCTGTTAGAAATGAGAATCCCAAGACTGCACACAGTTATCAGAAATCAACAATTTTGATTACACCTACAAACTTCATATTCACTTACTGCAGCATTGTCCAACCATTCCTATAATTTGAAGTGAAAGCAAGTTCAGATGAAGTACTAGAAATCCAAACATTCATCACACCTGAGAACTCAAAGGCTTTGCAGCCTAACTCTACCATTCTTATGTCTGTAAAGCTACATTTTAATCTGCAATTAGGCACACTAATTTCAGCAGAAATACTTGAAAAGGAAGCACAAAAAACCCACACTCACATGGTACTTGTTACACCATGACATTCTTCTTCAGTCTTATGCTGCCTGTGCTTTAATGGTTTTACATACCTTAAAAATCTACAAGTCCTATTTTTGCCATGCAGAACATGCAACAGAACATTGTAGCGAGTGTGCTTTGGCTTTTTTGTTGTTGGGTTTTCTTTTGGTTGGTTGGGTTTTTCCCAGAAAGGATTTTGATCCTGTAGGGATTTTCCCCTAGGTCTCCTACAATAATTTTTTGGGGAAAAAAAAAAAAATACAGCACTGAAGCTTTTACAAGTGTTGGATTTTTCCAGTACTAACTGCAAGAGGATACACTGGCCTTTTAGGGCAACTTGCATGTGCAGTAGCACCACACCGAGCCTTCTGCATAGTAGTGAGATGTTCCGAGAGCTACAATTTGGGCAGGGTGGAACTCAACTACCTTCAGTTATTGATCTCTGATCTAGTAACTTTGGCCTCTCTTTTTATTAACAAAGAGAAACAGGCCCATTTGGAATGTAAATTCAACTGACTGAAGATAGATGAGGATGAGGTGAATTATGACTGAGAGTTAGACCACCCTGACTAGTTTTTCCTCAATTAAAAGGGAGCCTTAAGGAGACAAGCTCAGATGCAGTCATATGCACAGCAGATACAGATCGAATCAGACTAATCTTAGCCTTTGAAAGTGCAGGCTGCCTGGAATTAGCATGCTGGAGGAGAAAAGAGTAGAGGCAGTGTCTCATAAGCTATAAAGAAGAGCTACCGGTCTGGTTAACTGCCCAGTGAAACATGGAACAGCAATTAAAAGTGGACAGCTTCCCTTGACAGGAATTTTGACATCACCACTACAACATGGTCAAGATTAAAACAAATTAATTTAAATAGGTACAGAATACTCAGAGAATGGATGGTTTAACCTACAGCTAGCTCTTCAGACAAATAATTTTTAAGAATGACACCAAAAAGCAGTCAAGGATTAAATTACATTTTACAGCTGACCCTGATGAAAATAAGAGGAACTGGAGATTTAGACACAGTGTTCATACCATTCTTATGTTCCAGTACCATGTAGGCAACTGCAAACAAAGATACTGTGGTTCAGACACAAATTTACTTAGGTTTGTAAAACATCATGCTATATATTAAAAGGAAAGCAAAGCAAAACATAAAACCCCCTTACTTTAATTGTGTGTCATTTACAGAAATATCCAGGTGTGATTCCAGCTGTTAAACAAAAATGAAAACAAACCTGTTATTTAGTGAGGTCAGTATACTATGATTAATATTTCAGCCCAGTAAAATGTGTCAAGCTCATATTTCACTAGATTCAACATTTTAGCAAAGTTTATTTATCCTCCTCTAATCACCTCCCAAAACATAAAAGATATTCTTTAAAAAAAAAAAAAAGAAAATAAATTGAGATATTTAACCTCCTGCATTATAGCAAATTTCAGCCACTGGGACAAAAGCCTAGTAACAATTACATGTTCAACAGTTGTAATTTTTATGTTCTGTTCACCGTATTTTGACCACAACAGATTTTCCTGTCTCGCTTAAAACTGACGCGAAAATAATATGTGGTTTCTTTATCTAGTGCATTTGATAACCCTGCTTTTCAATACTTGAGTATAAGATCAACATAATGTCATGAATGCCACTTACTTCTAGGTCAATAGCTGTGCAATTCCACTGAAGTTACCTTACCGTGGTGCAATACGAATCTGACTGAATATATTCTTTTCAAGAATATAATGCCCCCCCCCCCCCAAAAAACAAACAGAAAAACAAACCCCAGTTTTCCTCTGCAAAATTTCCAATAATAGACGACCCTGAAACAGATCTCTGTATCAGTGCCTGGAACACGTAATTACATGCAACTCAAAACCATTGTATAATAAAATACTAATGACTTACTATTGAGTTAAAACTTTCATCAGGGTAAAACTGGACACATTTTAAAGCACTCCTTGATTCCTGGAATTAAAAGGATGTGTTTTGTAACTGATAAAATAGAAAGCATATCGTATAGACTGAAAAGTGACTGGATACTCCACAGCATTCTACACACTCAACCCACTTTGCTAAACAGATATGCAGAACTTGGGGGACAAAAGACGACTTTAAAAACCACATATAACCCCCCACAATAGCACTATGACATGCTTCCTTCCTGTGCCAGATCATTATCTGCCAATCGTCTATAATTGCGTGGGCCCCCACTTGAAGCACAGCATGACATATCTCAAATATATACACATATTCTAGAAAGTTAAAAAAAATGTTTTCCATAACTACCTATATGGCAAAAGGAACTGTATCTTATTTTGGTCAGTTCAAAAAGGGTATCTCAGAAACAAAAACAGGAATACGTTTCTCCATCACAGTTCACTTCCTGTTGTTTCCTAACACTCATATTTTTGGTGGCTAAGAAGAGCTAAGAAAAATCAATTTTCATTTATGTAGAATACACCAAGTGCACAGTCTCCCAGTCAAAACAAAAAAACCTAAAGAGTTTCAGCATTTCTAGCCAAGAACCTGCCCTCATTTAGTCACTCCGTAACTCTGTGTACAACATACTTTCTAGATGTGAATTTTCCAGAACAGAGGCATTATACTCACAACAGTTTTTGGTAGGTATAGATTCTTTTGAATAAAATACCTCTTTAAAGCCAAAAAAACTTTCAAACCCACCCTTCTTGATAGAAAGCACCGAGACCAGCAGTCTTCTTGCAATTTACTATACATAAATACTAGTTAAGGCAAGTCTAGCTTTTGCTTTAGGTTATTTGAGGCAGGAACAAGACAGACTACTATAATGAAAAACTCACACTATTATTACCCCACACACTCAAAATTTCACTGTCACGAGACAGGCAGGAACAAAACTACAAGAATGACTTTCATCTCACTTTTGGAACAATGTAGAAGAGCCTTTGTTCCGTCATATCCCATTGTGCCCAAATGAGATCATCTGCAACTCTGGCTCTCGGAAGCTGGCCTGAGTTTTGAATCACCTAAAGGAAAAGAAAGAACATTAGAAGTCATCATATAAAGTTCTGTAACAATTACGCACAGTCTGTGCTTTAAAGAGAAAAGCAATGACAGAAGAGGCACAAATAGTAAGGTTCTTGGAGGGAATATGCTACTTGTTAGCTGCACAAAATCTACATTTGTTGTGTGCAAGGTGCTCATTTTAAAGAGATCAGAAGCACAGTTTTCAGGCTACACCTACTACGATATATTTTCTTTGAGATTTCCTTGCTTGCAAGAAATTCACCACTTAAGCTGCTCAAAGTGAAGAAAAACAGATGGCACTCTTCATCATAGAGAAGGGAAAAGGAGTGAAATACCACAGTTAGTTCAGAACCACCTACATTAACTACTGAACAAAGATGCATTAGCTACAAAAGGGATTTCCATCCAAAGTCTCAGCCATGATGGAGAGTACTGACACTAGGGAAAGGGCTAGAATCATGGAAAACTGTTGGGGACGTATAAATGCACTCTTGAAAGACGTAGGGAGATTCCACATCAACCAAAACAAGCTTGTTTGTTAGAAGGACATCAGATTGATCTGTTTTTTCTGATTACACTCTTAGTCTTTACTTCACTACTGTAGTAAAGCATATAAAAACCATCTGCTTTAAAAGCAATGACAAACTTTGCAAAAACCATGAAAGACTTCAAAGTGACTGAAAATCAGGACCTTAACTTTTCCCTTCCAAGCCTACACTTGTCTCCATATAGCAAAACACTGCCTTTAGTGACAATTCTTTACTATATTAGATGTATGTTTATTAATAATAAGTCTTTTAAGCAGAACATCCACAATTTGTGGAAGACAAATTCATGTTAAAAACAGGAAAAGATGATGAAGGGAAAAAGAGACTGGGAGATTCACGGTACTTGGAGTGTATCTAAGTTTTATGTCTTTTGTTTGTTTGCTTGGTTTTTAAGTGAATCCTTTACTGGGACACACAGAGTCCCAAAAGGCAACGTTAAGAAGGTGACACTGCAAAGATTTTAAATGGTTTAAAAATGTATATACACTATGTTTACTCCCAGCTTCTAAGATACAGACACATTCAGCAACAAACAAAAAACAGTAAGTAACCTTCCTCACAGATTACAATATAGTATACTTTGTGTTGCCCAAGTATAAAACTACAAAAACAGTTAGCTAAAATGACAGGTGTTCACATTTTCAATTAAAGCAAAAAAAATGCAAACACCAAGATTTTTCAAGTCTTACCACTTTGTGTTCTTCTTCTGCAACAACACGAATGTCAAATTGTTCAATATCTTTAAAATATGTAAAAAAATCATTACAAACATACATTTTCATATGCTTTTATACAGCTTATTAAACAATCTCACCTCTTAGAATGCTGTAAGAACACATTAGGGCCAGGAAAATTCAACTCAGCATAAGAGGCAATCTGTGATATATGAACACAGGTACCTATGCAGAGGCCTGGGCTCTCTTCCTTTCCTGAGCTGAGGGTGGCCTCAGCCATACCACCTCGTGGAAACAGTTCTCTACCCACATCAGCACAGCACCGTCAAGAAGAATGTTAACTGTAACATGCTAAACAAAGCCAAGGAACACACTTACAAAGAGCACACAGAGCTGCATGCCCATGCCTGAGACTAAGCCCTAGCCCTGTTTCACTTCCCAGCATGAACACCACCTCACAGTCCTCTCCCATGCAAAATTCCTAAAACTTACTGGTAGTTCACCTGTGCAAAGGGAGCAAGATTCACCCAGCAGATGGTGTAAATGTTTCTGATCAGTTCACAGCACTATGTGAATGTATTAGGAGATGAACTCTGCCCACCTAAGTCCAGCTACCTAAAGGTTATTGTCTAGCTTAGCAGAGAAGATGGGCCTCTCCAAAGAGACACGAAAAGCAATCTCACTCTGTAGTAAGACTGAAAGGCAAAAGGGATAAGCCTGTTCTGTGTCCATCTCTATCCATTCCCTCCCATTAGATTAGGCTGAACATGCGAAGTTAGCCGAATCAAAGGAACTATTGTCCTATTCTTACACCACTTGTCACACGTTAAATCACAATCCATCTCTCATAGTCAATTGATCTGCTCTGAATTCATAGACAACCATAAAGGTCTGTTTCAGCTTTTTTAGAAACAAAGATAACTCATGAGTGCACGAACTAAACAAATAATTGCAGTCAAAGATGACCATTCTGCTACCACTGAAAAAAATTCCATTAAATTATACAATTTTAAAAGACATTTGGAATAACTAGAATAGCTCATGCCCTTTTTTCCTTTTTTTTTCAGTAAAGTCTACCAAAAATATATTCTATAACAATCATCTTAAAGTAAAAGAATGACAACGTACTTTCAAAATATTAACTCACATTTATCTTCTGAAACTAGCAAGAGGCGACTTTCTGTAGAAGTATTTCTGCCTTCAACTGGATAAAGAAACTATACAAAAAGTTACACAAAAGTAAGTAAATAACCAAAAGTATTTTAGAACACTTATCTAAAATGTTTTTGTTGGGGTTTTTTTAGCTGGATATTTACATATTTTTAAATTAAGACAGGCACACTAATGTTATTTAATTAATAAAAATAGTTATTATTACAGACTAATAGTCACCAATCACTATAATTGCAAGCTTCAGGGGACTGAAAAGAAATAAAAAAGTAGCCTTCATGTCAGAGAAATATTCTACATCGAACATTTCATGAAGTTTCTCTTTTTTTTTTCATTCTATGAAAAAACACAGGCACACTTCCTCTGTAACAGTTGCATGATAACACGAGGTATTTCTGCACTCAACCACTTTTTCTCTCTAGCATAGTGGAGTAAAAAGGTTTGTATTTAGATTAGTTGAATAATTTACCTGTACTCGAACACAGCTATCCACAGCCTTTAGGACTCTCACATTATTAATGGGATGAATTTCAATTAGCAAGGTTAAATACTTGGATACTGCAAAAAGAACGTGTTTTAGATAACATTTTTTTATATACAATTTTGTTTTCTAAACAGAAATTACATGGGAAAAAAAAAGCAAAAGGGTATAATATTTCTAGCAGTATTAAAACAATCCACTTGTAGTACCTGACTGTAATAGCCGACTTACTCTTTCTTCCTCTGTGTACTGACGGAAGCTGACCGCTAAGGGGAGGAAAAAAAAAAAACAAAACAACAAACCAAAAAAACACAACCACAATGAGCATGCATGTTTGATAATAGGCTTATTAAACATTCTTGGAGAGCAAGCATCACAATTTTTTTTATGAAAAACTTATATGTTAAAGGAACAACACAAGCTCTTCTAGATGTAGGAGGCATGTATAAATGCAGGAGGGGGAAGTGAACAAACAGTCAGTGTGTCTTAGATTTTTGTTTTAATAAAACAGCAATACCTTTACAGCTGTCTTTATGTTGTTACCTACATTATTTGGTGACGGATCCACTGAAATGCATAGACTGCTGTGGGCAACATACAGGTCAAAATAGATTTAAGTAATTCTAGACCCAAATGTATCATCCTACTAACTAAATCATCTTTACCATGATGCAAAAAAATGAATAAAACACATATTTACCCAATAATGTCCTTTCATTGTTGACCGAACAACTGATTATGCGTAGATCCCTCTCAAACATATAGAGGTGCTACAGAGAAACACATTAATGCTAATAAATTACTTTTTTTAACTATATAAAGAAAACCATCTAATTACTCCTCCTTAGGAAAACACTGTTGACCAGTACACTGTTATTTTTATACCAAATCATTTCACAGCCAGAAGAACCATATTTCAAGCCTCAATGGTATCACTTCTCCTTTTTCTCATTTGTTTGTTTTACTAATTCTTTTGAGCTCTATGCTACCACTAGATTGGTACAGAAGACCTTTATGTAAATACAAAATTTCATCCATTTCATACTGTTATGGGGACACCTGCAAAGGCCTGTTATCACAACTCCAGCCACTAAATTGCAGTACATTCAGTTTTAGAATAATTTCTTTCACATGGTAGCACCAAACAGATGGAAGATGCACACATAAAGAAAACCCAAAACGTTTACTTCTAAGCATACATGTTCAGTGTGAAGAGGAGTGGAAAGGGCTTGAATTGGTTGTTCAGAAATAAAGATTGCAGACATAATGCTTTACTGCTCCCAAGTCATTCAAATGTTCTGTAATGTTCTGCATCTTAATACTGCTGAGCATCATTTGAATACCTTCTCCAGTCTCTCTTCTGTTTCAAACAAGCATATATTCCTTAAGGAGATAACTTAGTGTGTTGCAAAGCATCAAAATCTGAAACACTACAGCACTGTCTTTACCAGGGAGAAGTCTGGTATTGCTCTCACCTCATTTTGTTTAGTTTGAAGATCATACAATCCAATGTGAGTATTTCTCTGATCTCCCTATGGATGAAAACAAATTAGCACTGGCAATGTAAATATATACAAAGTTGAAAATTGTTTTTATTTTTTCTCCTACCTCCCTCTCCTCTTCCCCCCCACCCCTTGACACATCCTCACACACTTCCCTGTCCTATAAACAGGCAGTTAATTATCTAATTCCAAGAAAGCAAGGCAAGAAAGAGAACAAAGATTTTTTTTTTTTTCCTTTTAGAACTAACACATGGAATAAAGCTGAAATGTGGCCAATCCACAGCCCACAAGCCATTGCATAAGCCAAGTGCCTCTCTCTTACTTTGGTTCTAAACTGGTTTTAGTTATAGGCAGTAGGGCCAGAAAGAGAGATGTCTGTACAAGAATGAAAGGGGATGCTATGGCCCTTGGAAGGTTTAAGGCTGGCATTCCAAACCTCACCAACTCGGTGGGTCATTGCTCCAAGAGGGAGCACAGAAACATCAAACCTCACCAAACACAGCTTCCAGTGATCTGGCTGCAGGCTGGAAAAAGGATTTCAGCTCTGCCTTAGGAAATGATTGTTTAAAGGCTAAATATATTTCACTAGCTCAGATGACACCATTAGCCTGCTGCCTTTGAAAAGAAACATAACACACATCCTTTCCAGCTTATTGGTAACAATATAAAATTATTTTGTTTGGGGCACTTCTAAGACTGTACAAATCAAAACTTTTCTTCTTGATAATTTTTACCATGCTTTAAATTTTCAAAATATTAAAAAAAATTTAAAACAAATTCTGCTTGGCAGCTTATATTGTGTATCAAATCAAGCTGAAGTCCATTAATCTACTCCAGGTAGAGGCACTAAATTGCTAAACTGCTGACATTAAATCCAGCCACATAGGCTTGTACTCAAACAGTGAGCATCTTTGTTTTTAACTACAGCTTGGGGGGAGAGGGGAGCAATCTGTGGTTATTTACAAAGTTATAGCATCTTGCTTTGTGAAGTTAAAACAAAAGCCTGAGTATTCTCTTCCTAAGGGGTCTATTTCTGAGTGTCTCATTATTGTTGTGGCAATGACAAAAGTCTTTGCCTTCTGATTTAAACATGGAAAACAAAATGCGTTTATATTAAGACACAGGCTTCAGGCCTCCTAATTTAAGGTTAAGCAAGTGCTTTCATAAATAACCGTTCTTTGCAAGTGTGTCTGAAACGCTAACATCCTCTGTACTTAGCTACTGAGAAATATACTTTACAAGACTGGTAACAGCACTACATCAGTGCCCCCATCTGTGCATCAGCTGAGACACTTGTTTTCATGTTTACTCAAAAGATTTTGTACTGTCTTGCAAAATAGAAGCACTGACACTAGAATTCACTTCTGTTAAAAATATTTTCCTTTACACCAACTATTAATGTCACGAAAGACAGACACCGTCAAAACTACAGCACAACACAATACTGTAAAATAAGCTCGAAAATAAAGCTCCTTCTCCACCTTTCCCTGATTTCATGCAGAATGTACTTTATTTTCTTCCACTTAGCAGACAAAGGTTGTTTCCTATTTGTATCTATTAGGGAACAAGCCAGGGAAGCTCAGTTTAGTTCAGATCCTTGTTTGTGCACTACCCTCACTGACAATTGTCACAGCTAAAGTTTGCTGCTGTAAAACCAACAGAAAAGGCTCACAGACATATAGCTGTGTCTTGCAAAAGTGGTAGCTCATTAGTTATAAATAGTTTATCATGAAGAGGGGAGAAAGAGAAAGGAGGTATTAAACTGCCTTAACAACTCAGTAAAATCTGTAGTTTGTTAGAAGCTGTAATTACATCATGTTTCTCCAGTGTAAGTTTAAGGAAACAGAAGGACTAACTGCAGACACTAAAAGCAATCTGTTTTCCCCAGGTAAGCTTTCCGGTGTGATGATGTATATTAGTAGAACAGAATTGCAAAGCACAAAGAATACTTAAATTTTAGAACAAGTCCGTAAAAATTTAAACTAAATGCCAAATTGGGACCTAAAACTACTTCTCATTCACTAAGATGCATACACCAAGACTCTTTTTTCTTCTAGGTAAAGATGAATGGATATTCCTCTTGAAAGGTTTGCAGTAAACTCCAAAACCACAGAACTATACCCATTCATTGTCAATGGACTGTTTCATAAGAGGAAACATTTGGATTAAATCCTTGTTAAGTCAGTTGTAAAGTGTACAAAGACAGACACACAATACTCCCAACACTAGCTGTTTTTCAGCATTCTACTCGAGAGAGGAAGAAAAAAAAAAAAAAAAAATCAGTCCTGGTTTAAGGTACCAAAATCCCAAGATGTGACTACAGCTGACACAGACATAAGTAATTTAACAAAAGCCTGGACATCAGGAAAGGCACAGCATTAGCAGCTCAGGACCCAGCCTGTTCAGGACACTGGCTGAGTGCTGTGCAGCTACCAAATGTGCTCCTACAATACACAAGCCACCTAGACTAACACGAGCTTTGGAGCAGACATATCCACGTGTTCTTACCATGCACGCAAACGTGGATGCATTGACTCCCATTGACATCAACAGGACCTAAGTGGGCACCAAGACTTTCAGCCAATGAACAGAAGTTTTATTGATCCAAGAAAGAAATGTGTACGCACACACTACAAACAACTTCTCTCAGGGAGAAGCATCATATTTAATGCAATACCACCTTAGGATACATTTGTTCTTTGTGAGAAAACGCCAGGAAGTATCTTCCAGTTTGCTCATTAACAAGTGTAAAAACCACTTACAGTGGAAGCAAACAAAATATGTCATTATCTTTCCCAACAGAGGAATAAATAGATGCTGGTTCTTCAGCAGGCTGACTCACTCAAGAGAAAAAGATCAGACTACTTTATCATGGTAAGAGAACAGGAAAAGTAGTGGTAGAAGCATCTCCTTCAGGATGGCATTTGAGAGGTGAAAACTGCAATGCAGCTGTGCAGTTTGCGAGTTCCAGTTCTCAGGCTCTGTCATCCAGCCATTCCTACCACAGAGGCTGCAGAGGTCACTTTATTGCCAAAATTAGGAAAGAGAAACTACAGTGAACATTTTCAGTGACTTCCTATGCAGCCTTTACCCCTAAGTTCAGGGAACTAAGCCTAGGTGTTTAAATCCTCCTGAGAGTGATCAGCCTATTCAGTCAATGAAGTCTAGTGGGTATTTGCCCACCTCCTCCACCCCACAAACCTCCTCCCAAAGTACTGGCTACAAGTGACCACTCTAAACTCCAGCAACTGTTTTGACCAGATCCCTGCTGACCACAATGGGAGCTTAGATGCCTAGCACGCAGGCAGACACCTATGTTTAAATGTGTGAACTTTGAGCTACAACCCATCCCTTGTGCCAGCTGCAAGAGCCCGAACAGCATACAAGGCCGTTGGACTCTGCTGTCAGAACCCAAAAAAGCTTAGTATGAGATTCCACAGATGCTAGAAAGCAGGAACATCACATGCGCGCACTACCAGATCTCCTGTTGGGAGCTAGATGGGTTACTTTCATTAAGTTTTTCTAGAGTTCTCAGCAAAAAAAAAAAACCAACACCTTGACACATTCTTTAGTGTTGTTTTTACAGTTACTGTTGTCTTGTACAGACTCCCCTCCCTATGCTCGTACTAAAGGAAACATCCACCCACAGTTGAAGTGTATTATACCTTGATGAAAGCCTCACCTCTTCCCTTAACCCTAGGGAAGCTGGAGAGTTTTAGCATTGTTGAGCCATAGGGGAACAAAAGGCAACCCTATTCTACGGGAGTCTGCTTCCTCCAATCTGTACTCTTCAGAAACCAAGATCCTCCAGAATCCAGCTGGGTCTACAGATTTCTCCGAGATGCACAGAAAAGGACACAGCTTGTCTCATCAAGGGGAAATGTTCTAAAACCATATAAAAAAAATCTTGGAACTCTAGGCTTTTCAACCTAAAAGCTATACATATGCCATAGAGAGCAGAATGCTATGTTAAAAAGGGTAGCTCTAGATACTTCAAGGCTTCAAATAAACAATGATTACTTTAGACTACTTGCAATAAAGTGCTATAGATGAATCTTAAAGTAACAAAGAAGAAAGGACGAAGCAGAATTAGTGTTAGATAAATCGTATCTTAACATATAGATCGGTAGAAGGAAACATATTTAACTAAAGCAGTGCACATGAATTTAATAGTCAGACTTCCCCAAGAAATTCTGAGGGTGAAAGAATGTGCTGCTTACAAAGAGTTTATCTGTTAAAAAAAAAAAAACATCATTTCACTCAGGGTGAGATTCTGGCCCCCAAAAAAATCAACAGCAAAAACTCTAAGGACTTTATCAGGTCAGTACTTTACTCTCCATTTCATCATTCTTAACCTTTGTCTGAAGTGGAGATGGGTATTTTCCCATTGCCCAACCCCCCAAGTTGTAGTCAGTCAAGTTTTCATGTTCTAACCCTCAATACAAAAAATTTTAAACCAGAAGGACTCAGTTAGGCATAGATCCACAGACGTTGCTATTCTCTGCTATATTTTTATTAAGTTCCGAGACAGACTTACCTTCCAGGTATAAATAATTTTTCCGTTTCTTTCAACATTTACAACGTAAAGTGCTGATGAATTCCCAGAAGTATCTGAAATGACAAGTATCAGAAGGCACAGGATTTTCATTTGAGTTCAGTTCATGCACACTTTAAGCAAAGATACTGAATACATTTTTTACATATAAATATTTCTTTGTACATGTCAAAATTACTCCCTTCTGGAAAGACAGAGAGAATATTTCTCACACCACGATTTAAAACTGGTAAGCTTCCAACACAAAATAGTTACGGGGTTTCAAAACACACAGGAAAGAATTATTCATGTAAAGTCCTAACTCTTCATTACAATTGTGATTCTAATGGCCACCACCTTTTGTGATGAAATGGAATATGCTTTTTTCACTATCTTCCATTCACAGAAAATAAATTTCATTTATCCATTATACACAAGATGGGGTTCAAACAGTTAAGCTGCGCTCCAATCCTCAAAACACTACAGGGAGATTGAATCAGCTGGAGAAAAAGCGTCACTTGCTCCCACCTGCCCCTTCAGCATCTCAAAGGAATACCTGGAAATAAACTACACCTTCAGAGATTAGCTCTACAACACCACACACATCAAGACCCCTGAAACCCCAGAACCACAAGATTAAGCACCATATATATACATATATGCAACACACATACAGGTATAAGGGAATTAAGCAACGCAGGACAAGAGATATGATGTGGGGTATGAATGAAAGAGTAGGGTTAAAAGGGAAACAGATGAACAGGAAGCTAGGACGGACACAGAAAGAGAAAAGCACATCTGGACAAAGTAAGAAGTAAAGAAAAATACCAGAAAAAAAGATAAAATGTCATACTCAAGATGACAAAAATGCATGCTTTCCTGATGCTGCTTTTCTGTTTTCTAATTGCTGCAGCCATCAAAAATGTGTTTATCTCAGATGGAACTTTCACTAGAAGTGGAAATTTTGCCCTTAACAAGGTTGACAGCTGTTACGATTGGTACTAGTTTTAAGATAAAGGTAGCCCATGGTTCAGTAAGCATCAACAAAAAGAATTCTCCACAACTGTAGGCAAGCATTTAGTCAAGTTCGACGCTATTTATTTTGCGGTTATCAAAAAGCCTTGGCAGAAGGAAAACGTGAAACTTAAGTTGTACAAGCTTGACGCTATGAACTGGTTTGTCCAGCTTGCAGTCATAAGAAAAAAAAATTACAAGTGTTATCAGAAAGAAATAAATTCTGTATTTTGTTGTGGGAGGACAGTAATAATCTTTCACATAAACAACACACCACTTTCTACTGGTTTTGGACCACTCAAAGTACGCTAAAATACCACTACATTAGGGCTAGCCGGTGACAACTGAGAAAGTCTCAGATAATCATATATTCTGCTCTTCTTTTAGTGGAAATTTCCCAGAATTTAACCACCACCTCAGACTTTCAAGATGAGTACTACAGTCCCCACGCTTCTCATACAGTACCTCCTCAGAACAGAATTTAGCTAGAGAAAGTCCACAAGAAATCTCCATGTCAATGAATTTCTCTATCACTTGAGACAGAGATCTTCAAGGTGTTGAAAAAGTTTCATGTCAGAAGTGAGTTTCATGTCACTGAACATTGTCGGTGGGAATATGGAGCCAAAGAAGAAGCAGCAATCATCTCTGCCCTTGGAAAGTCCTGCAGTAAAAGTCTGCACGTGGAATTACGACTTCTTCCTCATCCACGTGTGATGAAGGGCTGTGAAAGAACCAACCCAACCTGCACGCTCAGCAAACAACTCTAATCAACATACTCAGGAGAACGCAGCATTTGATTTCCTGAAGGCCATTATATACAAAAATAAAGAAAACAAGGCTGGTTCTCTTCACATGCTGCTGCCCTCCCGTCATCATAGCTACTCCCAGCTCTCATGCAATTAGAAATTCTCACACGCTATCAAGGGTTTTCAAGTCCTCAGGAAAGAAAATAATAAATATTAATAACTACAACATCTGAAACCACTAACACAAAAGTACCATCACTCCTGAAAATTACTTGCTTCCTGTGAACAGGTATTTCTTTGATGTTTAGATGAATCTTTTCAAATTCCTACCTCCCACCTTCATACTCCTAGTACAACAGCACTACATCAGGGGGAAAAGTCAGTACACACAGACAAAAGCTGAAATGCAATACAGCAATACCGGCATCTGACCAGATGCACCTTCCAATTTAGATTCTTCTGATGATGTATTACCAGGGCCGTTCACTGAACAAAAAGTCTGTATTACATTTTAAAAAGCCAAATACAATTGTCCCTTTCCCAAACACAAGTCAGCGCCATTTTAAGATTGGTATGACATAAATGCATAGGTTAATTGACTCACTGAATTAATCACAGATGAACGGATAAATTCCTAGATTAATTATATATGGAGAATTTCAGAATCTTACCTCAAAACCCCTTCAGTACACCATTCAACAGTTGTTCAGTAAGCTATCTAGTATATGTGAAATTATTTTTAACAGATTTTGAAACTGATGGCTTGGTAAATAATTTCCTTTTATAAAATCAAAAAAAGCTGATACTTTCTGCTTCACCTCCAAACAAGTTCTTACAAAACTATTTGATAACAGCCCCTCAACATGGCAAGCAAGTTAAATATTTGGAGTTAATTAAAAGCAACCAAAGGAGCTGAGGTTTCAAGTTGCATCAACAATTTCTACTGAAGTAATACTTATTACAGTATTTATTTTTTTTTTTAGACTAAGGTTTGCATCAGTTTCTGAAAAGCAGAACTGAGCCAGCTGCCCTGCAGATGAATGAGAACAAACACAAGCAAAAAACCACAGGGCCAAGAATACAGGGGGGTCATTCTTTTTTCCAACCACTAAATCAAGCACTCGCTACACTAGCTATCGCACACTGCTGTGACAGCTAACACTTTATCTAATTTTAACTAGCACTTGTTTACCACATAGACAAAAGTTTTTGGGGTGGTTTTTTTCCTCCCAGAAAGGAGAGTAGTGTGGGAGCGGGAGTCATACTATAAGTCTTTTCGGTGAAAAAAAAAGAAAAAAACCCAAAGGTGTGAAGAAGCCGAAGACCGAGCTATAGGGTGCAGCTGACGTGCAGAAGCGCTTTTGGCATGTGAGAAGTTCCCTGAAGACACCAAACTTCCCCGCCTCAAGCACACCGGCCACCGGCACCTGAGGGACGAGCTCCTCCGACGCCCGGCCGAGGCGGGGGACAGCGGCCGCTCCCCCCGCCCTGCTCCGGAGGGGGGCACTCCGCCGCCGCATTAGCCCCGACGCCCCCCCCACGCCGCCGGCGGCGGCGCAGCCCTGCTTGGGGGCCGCACCCAGGGGTCTGGCCTCAGGCCCGGCTCCTCCGCCCGCGGGCGCGGGCCGCGCACGGAGGCGGCTGGGAGCGAGCGGGCGGCCGGGGGGAAGGAAGGAAGGAAGGAAGGAGCTCTCCTCGGCCCTGCCCGGGGAGCGCGGGAGGGGGCGGCCCCGCCAGACCGGAGCCCGCCGGCGCAGCGCCACCCGCCGCGGCATTACCTAGAGCCGCGGCCCAACCCCGCGCCGCCAGCCAGGGGACCACATCCCTCTGCAGGTCAAACTCGGCTACCAGGTGAAGCAGCATAGCACCCTCCTCTCGCCCCGGCCCGCCGGGGACGCGGGGCAGCCGCCGGCTCAGCGCGGCCCCGCTCCGCTCCAGCAGCCGGAGCTCTCCGCCCCACCGCACCGGCGCCTACGGGACGGCCACTGCAGCTGCCGCCGCAATAGGCCCGCCCGCTCGCGCTGCCTCGGCACCCATTGGGCGCCGCGAGTGTCACTCAGCTGGCGGCCGCGCGAAGTGGCTGAGCGCGCTCCCGCCTCCCTCCGTCCCTCTCAGCTGGTGGCGGGGCGGGGTGGGAGGAGCTCGCGAGCTGGCTGAGGGGTTCCGGCGGCGCCGGTCACGCTCCGAGGCGTCGCCGTCTTCCGCTGCCTACCGGGGAACGGGAGCGGCGGGGACAGCGCCCCACTGCCTCGCCACGACGGGTAGCCTGCGTGCAGGTGACCGTGGGGCTTCAGGTGGACTCGAAGGCCCTCGTTTGCCCGTTGGAGCTGGCGCCCGGGCTCCTCCCGAGGCATGCTGGAGGAAGGGGTGAGCCTTTTTGGAGCTTCACTCACGGAGTGACTCAGAGTGCCTTAAACAGTCGCCTGTGGGTGAGGTCTGGTGTCAAGCTTCCGTCGTCCAGTGCCCACAGATCAGAAGGCCCCAGTCATCTGTTACCCTCCTCGCGTTCCCCCTGGAAGTTGTTAGGTGTTTCCCAGAATTTCAAGCAGCATCCTTGTTTTCTGAGATTATGCACTCTGAAATTGCTCGTTGAATAGATTGAGCCTGTCTGTGCTTTGGCAGAGCTCAGGGTGTCCTCTCAGACTGGGCCTGATCCTGCTTTTCATCTGTTTACTAGCAAAGGAAGTAAAGCTTGGCGTAATCTTAGGGGGTTTTGTGCTTTGTTTGCTTGGAGGTTTTTTTAGCTTTTGAAAATATTTGAAAATATCAGATGCACTGATAAGATGCTACCCCATGGCTATCTATAGCCTGCCTGTAATTACCATTTCCCTTCTGACATGCGCTGGCTGATGTCAGCCAGCTAAAAGTGGCATAAAAGTGGATGGGCTGTAAGGGCACACACCAAGCTAGACATACACTGAGTACGGAACAGCTTGAGCCTTTACTAAGAGGTAATCCAGTACCAAGTTTTTTCCCCTTATTACTAAGCTTTGGAGCTATATAAAGACCAGATGAGAATCAGGTACGTCTGCAAAGTGTGGATGAAAGTTGATAATCAAAATGCAAATCAGACATAAGCTTTCTCTGAAACTCTGTATTGCCAGCTTTTACAATTTTATAAGTTTCATAATCAGCATTGTTATTAAAGTTCCTTGGATCAAGGGGTTGCGCAAAATTTCAGCTTATATTTTCACTTATAAAATAAAGCTTGAAAATGTGACTGGAATATTTATTTCAGAGACAAAATTAGAAAACAGACAAAAAGTCCCAAATGGATGCATTTTTTAAGAGATGAGGTGGGGCTAATTCATGATTATGAGTATTTGGGAATGACACAACTGGAAAGGCAAGCAAAGGAGGGAAAGAAAGCCAATGAAATGACTGATTCTCTAAGTATGGGCAAAAAGGGAAATTTTCACATGGAGAAAATCTGTGCCCAGAGATAGAGAGTGCATTTAAGGCCAGGATGAGGCCAACTGGCAGAATCTTTGCTTCTGCTGTAAAGCAAAACAAAAAGAAATGTGGAGATGGGTAACAAAGACTGCCTATAACAACAAGCACTCCAAATGCAAAAGGAAAAGAAAGAAAATTAAATACAGCTGCCTAATTTGGTGGTCCTGCATTAAAAAAAAAGCCCACATAACTGATAGATTAATTATTCTCTAATATTTATGGACCGAGAATTATATGACAATGCTGTTGCTGTAGAGTAACTTACACTATATGAGAAAGGCCTTTCAGACAGTAGGAGCTGCGTGGATTTAACCAGAGCAACTGCTGCGTGTGCTATAGAACTTCAGCTGGTCAACACAATTAAAGCAAATTGGAAATGTTCTTAGATGATGTGAGCTGGTGAGTAGCTATGCAGACAAGTGGGTGTGGAGGAGATCCATTCACTCGTGGCCTGTGCATAGGATCCATTCTACAGTCCTTATTCAGGAAAGGACTGGAAGAGTTTGTACAAGTTGCTGGAAGAGGTTGTACAAGTAAAGACTTCATGGCCAGGTGTGCAGTAGGAAAAACCTTTCTTCTTAAGGAAATAGTTAACAAAATTTCCCCTCAGACTGTGTTTTCACTGCAAAGGACTCTTCGTTATTTTTGTATGCCCAATATGTTTGCATTATTTCACTCAAGTTTATAAATACGCTTTCTTGAGACTCCTGGCATAGAGTGGGACCTCACCTCTAGCGCACCATCCCAGGAACTTGGAAGAGCTTCTCTGATGTTAGTCCCTGAAACTAAGGCAAGAAAAATTCTCTCAGAAGTCTCCCTGTCTTTTCAGTGAGAAGAAGGAAGTGGTAGCTTGACAGATGAAAAGATCTGAGAAACAGGAGGGGATGAGGTGATTCATGATGACTATCAGGGTTTAGAGATACAGAAGCAGGAGAAGAGCAACCACATAGAGCTGGGGAAGACAGTATCAGCACGAGCTGAAGGAATTGATGGGAGCAAGGAGCCAGAACAGAAGGGAATGAGGAAAGAGGATCTGGAAAGGCAAGACAAAGGTTTATAACCTGGGTAGAACTGAAGTCAGACTTCCCAGAACTGAAGTCAGGATTCTTAACTTTCTCTGTTGGCCAGCAAATGATTTGAAATCCACTATTTTCCAGTGGTTTATCTGTATAAAAAGACAAGATACTACTACTGCCAGTTTCTTTGGTTCAAGTGGTGAAGGTTTCCTTGTGACTCCTAAAGATCCGACAGTGCTGATGACCCTTGGGAATGTCATTGTGACTCCAAGGTGTAACTATCTGTGCTTTCTCAAAAAATCACACACAGTTAAATGTAAAAATGAAAATAAAACCACTTTGGTTTAGATAACAGTCTCATTTGTTGTATCTTCTTTAATTTCTAAGACATAATGCATGTTATGAACAGAATAAAAGGGGAATCTTAAGGAAAATGGGACTGTATACTACAAGTTGAATGATACTTCAAAGAGAACTAATTAAGCTTGCATAAACAATGCTTTTTTGGCAATTTCTTATTTTTTAGAGCTTAATTTACAGTCATGATATACATTAGAAATGCATATATCTGCATTCAATTGCCAAAAATATATTTAAGAGAAAGCAGATTGTTTGCCTGCTTGTTTGTGTGTTTATATAGTACAGACGAAATACTTCCAATCAAATAAATGAGGTTCACAGCAAATGGAGAAAGTGATGCAGTTTCTGAATTGATTAACTTTAGCAGTCAGACTTTTTAAATTATCGCAGGAAACATCAGTGATGTCAGCATTAACCTTAAAATGAAACTCAGAGTGCCTACTTACTAAAATGTACAAGATACCCTGTCTGTCAAGAAACAACAGACAATTGCAGATTTGGGGCTGTACAGTCTTACATTTAAGGAAAAAGCAAACGATCTCGCATAAGAATTTGCGATACTATGAAGAAAACTTAATCCAGTGCTGCTCTTTCTCCTCAAGGTACCACTATCTTAAGTGTTTGCTACAGCTGCTGTGACCTGAATAGCACCTAATACTTTTAAGTGGGATGGGGTTTCTTCTTTCTCGTCTTGTGTTCCCATTGTTATCTGCAGGTTTTATTTTCTCGCTTCTACCTGTAATATCTATGTCCTTCACAACTGTAAAAAGCAATTCACAGATGTAGAGCTCCTTATGCAAAACTCTTTATTCCCTGAGCCGTCAGTCTGGCTATGCACATTAGAGGCCATATCTACAGGCCCAGAAATACAGGTTGAATTCCTAGAAGCATGCCACATTCCTCAGAAACCACAAAGCTGACTCATTCAGAGTACTTCAAATAATAACTGAGTACAGTGTATCATGCCACCTCAACCCTGATACATAAAATTAAAAGCTTGATGCAAAAGCCATAAGCATCTAAAAAAACCCTTACACTCCTTCAGCAGGCTTTGAATTAAGACAGAGGGTCTTGATAGCATCTGCCGACTTTGCTAGATGGGGAAAAAACCTCTTGGTTTAAAAAAACCCACCCAAATTCTTATCTCTGCCAAGTGAAATTAATGTTATAACCCATTTCTGACTTTTGCTTCCTTTTTGCTTGCACCATGAAACCAAATTGTGAATTTCACTTTCTATTTATACTCAGTTTCCTTTTCTAATTATCACGCTCAGTTAGTTTGGGTTTCTAGAGCCAGGCTGAAGCTGTGTGCAGGCACGGGAGCTGATCCCGATGGAGCAACCTCCAGCATAGGGATGTGAAACTAAAAATCTTAGAAAAAAATGTCAGATTAAATTTTTCTGTCTTTTGTTTTTATCTGGAGTCTGTTCCCGCCTTAGTAATGGGAGGATGTCCCTCAATTTTTTAGCTGCAGTGGGTTTTGACCATAGTCAGGCAATCAGCAGAAAGCAGTAGTGGCCCTACTGGTTGTACTGTACCCAGCATCAGCATTTTTCACCACTGATGGCACTTTTTGTGCTAATTGCATATGTGCCTATCATCCCTTTTCAAACAGTTCGTGTGGCAGGAATTACAAAATCATACCATGACCCAAGTGTGGGGATGATGAGGCATTGCCCTCTGTCCTGGCATTGACAGGTGTTACATACCTTTTAGGCTCTCTCAACGGAGTAAAACTTCATTCATGGAAAAAAATATACAGAGCCATAAATCATCAATGTGTTCTGCATCAGGAAATTATACTTAAGACTTCTTATGAAGAATGAGTACCAGAAATAATTATTTAAATGCATGACAGCCTGGCAAATAGCTCATGACTTCTTTGGAAAGTACTGCTTACTGAGAGCAACCTCTTTTCCCACCATTCCAGTAACAGAGGGTTTATTGTCATCATGTCTAGACAGTTGTTTCCTTGAAGAATGTTTTCAGCCAGTGAAACACAAAATACATAAACAAATTTTCCTCAAGGAGGTGGTCAATGTTTATTAACCCCTCTAGGAACCAGAAATAAGATGCAATTAGGAATCAATATTTTGGTAGTAAAAATAAAGGCTGCAATTCAAGGTTGTTTGAATAAAATACCTTTATTTCAGTGTGTGAGAATAACATTTTTTTCAGTATCTAATCACAGAATATCAGCATAAATGGGAGTAGTTTCATTGAAGTCAGTCAGCATCCATTACAGATGCCAGTGCTTCATGGACGTGCTTTTCTATGCTTTGTTTAATAATTAATCATAGGAAATAGTCTTTTAACTACTAAGGAAAAAAATTCCATCTTGCTATTTACGCTTATATTGAACAACACCTTCTTCTTTTAAATAGCTTCATTGAACTCAAGAACATGCTCAAGCCAATAAGGCTTCTGAAACAATTGAGGTATTCCTCAAAGCGAGGGAGGGGAAGAGAACAGGACCTAACGAAGTCCCTGACTGTCATCCAAGTGGCCTTTTTGTTTCCGCCCGTTCTCCCTCCATGGCCCAGGCTCTGAGGCTCCTTTGTTCTTTACACAGACTAACCCCTGCGAGCGCCAATGAAAGCTCTGTGAGCGCACACTGTCTCAACAGCTGTTGAAGGAGCTCTTTGCTCTGTGTTTATTCTTCCAGCTACAGCCTCATTAGGACTTATCAGTAGTGTTTAGAAACTTGCCCTTTTTTTCCCTTGTGATCTTCCAGTTTTGACTTCATTTTGCATTGCAAGAGGACAGTGTCAATACTGTGCAACAGACTTGCGACTCTTTTGGGAACAGATATACCAGTACATTTATTAGCAGATGATTTCCAGCTTCTTTCACTTTTTAGGTGTCTTTCCATTTTCATTGTCATTTTTATTGTAAAATATAAAAGAAATATTTAGCACAAACACATCCCTTTGACATGTAAGGCTACAGCACGGTAGAGTGGAGACTACAGATGGGAACAGCACAGGATGAACACATTAGTTGAATTGAAACTCATTGAGCTTCAGCTGTTTTGAAACCAGGGTTCTAATATGAGTTGTCTAGGCTCCTAGTTAATGAAAAAAGATAAGAACTCTGGAGGGCAATTGATACAACCTCATTTTGGCACTAACTTTATGGTGCTGGGTCTCCTGTCCCCTTCCATCTGCTGTCAGGCCTCCCGGGACTGTGCAGCTGGAGGCCTGGAGGAAAGTGGGACTGTCCCTTTCTGTGTTTGCCTCCAATTAGATCACATACAGCATAATATGAAAGGGGGCCCTGAGGGTGTGGTTTGATGAGCAGCTGATCTAGCAGCTCATGACTGTTGAAAGGATGGTCGCAGACTTCCTTTCCTTCTCATTTTTTGCTCCCTACCCTTATCCCCAGGTCATCCAGCCTCTTTGTTTGCCAGCTGTGCTGCACATCTGACACTTCTGTGATCCAACCCTACTTGCTAACTCTATTTCCTTTTTTTTTAATGGTTTAATTTTCTGCCAGGTTATGAAGGTGTCTCCAGTCACAGGCGGCTTTTCTAAGTACCACAGCCATTGCAACGGGAAGTGGTGGTAGTGTGCAGCTGGCAGCAGGGAGGGGAACAGAAGAACAGACCTCCTTGTATTGGTAGCAGTGAAGTGTTCGACCCACATGGCTCATTCAAGCCTTTGCTAAACACTTTCCTCTGACTCTCAAGTTGAAAGAAGTAGTCACTTTTGCCCACCATCATTCCGGTTCATCACCCAGCCACTGCTGGCATAGTTTCCAGACCAGAGAACAAATCTGACTGAAAAATAACCTTGAGGGGAGAAAGGAGGAGGTGGGAGGGGCTGTCTTCAGTAGTATCAGCTACCTATCCAGTTTACTGAACCCTTATGTCAACAAAAATGAAGATACTCTGCAGAAGTGGGAACAATCCACTCATGCTGGGCAAAGAGCCTTGGCGAAACTGCTTTTCCTCATCTTGGTGCTCAGTTAGGCCAGTTTAAGTTTGTGCCAAACTACAGCCTTAGGATGGGGTTAATTGTCCAAGGAGGCACCTGCTTCTTTTGACTTACAGTAAAAGGAGTCTAGGTATCAGCTCTTAGCTGACACAAGTCAGGCAAGTAAATCCCATTCTTAGCATCCTTGGCCCGATTTCCTGTTTCCATCAGGATGAACAGAAACCACTAATTTTTAATACCTTATTTGTATGCTTTAACAACCACTCCTTTGATATAGTGCAACACTTTAAATACATTCAAATTATTCTCTCAAAATCTGAATACATTTCCCTGGCATATCCTAAAAATATCTTTTGTTTATTGTATGTGTTGGTTCCAAACAAATGTCACATTAATAAGCAGAGAGGCTTGGGTAGGTGTACGTCATTAGTCACGCAGTGGTTTCTTTTTCCAAAATACTTCCAGAATTCAATCTGACCTCTTTTAACAATGAGCTATTTATAGGATTCATAAGGGCCTTATCCTCCAACCCTGACTCAGCCAAAACTCACTACTGACCTTGACCTCCTGTAGTCTATTCTTATAGCCTTACTCATGTGAGGAGCTTTTATTCACTGGCCTGACTTGGGGAGTGTATTCTCATGAGCATGATTTTGCAGGCTTGGTTCCCAGCTCAGTGGGACTTTGTAAATGTCACAGAATCAAGTCCTAAGATGCATATATTATTTTTATAATGTTATAAATACAAAACCAAGGGGAAGATATGCATCTAAGTTCTGCTTCCAGTACCACAACAATAAACTGAGTGTAATTACATTAGGTTTTTACAGCTACAAATCAAAGCATTGAATTCTCCTTCTTTTGTAAGAGAGTGCATATATTTTTAGAAGAAAGCAGTCACTAGGTTTCGGAATCATGACAATTATTACTAAATGAAGTAGTTGTTTTTTCTCAACAAGATGTAATTATTTTTAAGTGGAATATTATTGCAGTTTTACGTGATTACACAAGCACAGTATGGCAATGGCAATATTATTCTGTATTTTTTGCATATTTTTCTGTAACATGTAAAAACCTCTTGATCTGTAACTAGTGTCAATGTCCTTAATTTTCTATTTTTTATTCTGATATAGGGTGATACTTTTTTAGAAGCTGATATATTGTCATTAGTGGAGCTGGGTAACAAGATGTGTTGTCTGTATCAAAAAAATACTCTTAGCAGCGTACTATCTTTCAGTTTGTTTGAATGACTCTTCCAGTTTTAAAGATTATAAATGGGTATACTTGATGTATCTTCTTTCCAACATAGATTTTGTTCATAACTCTTTCATTTCCCTTATTTTCTCACTTTAAAGTGGAAGAGTACAACTTTTTAGGTGCTTTTTAAGTCCGCAGTAATTTTTTTGTTCACATCCGAATCACTTCTTTTTATTTCCCTATATTTTATTGTACATGGTGAAAGTGTATTTATTATGTCTTTTGTAACTCCTGTTTTTTATTTGTTCTTTTGAATATAAGTGTGCAAAGAACAAGTGTCTTCAGTTAGCTGTCTACTACAATGCCTAGGCCTTTTTCTTGAGTAGTTACAGTAAAGGTGGAATCCATTATGCTTATGAGTAACTGAAGGAATTCCTTCCAATCAGCACTGTCATGCATTTATCAGTATTTGACTTCATCTGTCCGTATTGCCAGTTAGCCTAGTTTCACCAGCCCTCAGAGCTTTTTGTATTCTTTTATAGTTCTAAGTGATCTTTGTAAAAAAATTTGGTAATCTGCCAATGTTGCCAATGTACAACATACTTATTTTTCCAGGTATTCTAAAGTATAGATGGATACCTCCAAGAAAGTGGTAGCATTTCATACTACAGTAGTTGCCTTCCTCTATATACTTAGTGAGATGTATTTGATCATCATGATAGTAGTGCAACTTCTTCGAGGTTTGCTTGGAGATCATGTAGAAGGTGCTTACAGGACATACAGAGTTTAGCGTTCTTCTCCTCTTGTTTCTTTTCCTAGCTTCTTCACAACATGAGTGTAATTGCCACAAATCACTTAAAAAAAAAGTCTCAGAGGCACATACACCTTTCCTTGCTTCGGAAGACCCACAAACAGCAGGGGCACAGGCAGAGAGGAGTTGCCCTTTCTCAGGCATGTTGGAAGCTGAGGCTCAGCTTTTTTTCTCTCCCAAGATCAGGCCAAGGCCATGGTGGAAAGCAGACCATGTCTGCCCTAACTATTCCATTACTGGCATCAGAGGAGACAGTTCTGTTACTGGACCCCAAGACAATTCTTGTCAGTTAGGTCGATACTTACAGGCAGTATCTACAAGGGGACTTGCTTGCTTATTAGTTGTATGAAGGCTCCACATGGATAAACACTACTCTTAGACCTGCATTCAGCACTTCTATCCATTCCAGCTCCTTCATGTAGGCCTCATGTTTAATGGCCATTGACCCTAATGCCCTACAAGCAGCAGTCTTCATGCCTTGTCATTTTTTTTCCTAAGGTCTCCAGCCTCCCTCCACTCCCCCTAAAACAGAGCTGCCATAGATAACTGTGCCAAGTTCCCTACAAACACATACTGACCAGCCTCCTTTTCCATCTTTTCCTCTGCATGCTTCTCTCCTTTAACCCCAGTCAGCAAACACAAGCATTGAAATCATCATATCTGACATGCTTACAGCTGCCCAGCTGCCCTGGTGTCTAACCAAAAGCCTTTTTTTTCTTTCCTCTTCCTCTTTCTCTTGTTTTGGGCTACTGGCTCCTTATTCCACTACAAATGCCACCAGTCCCAAACCGAGGAATGCTGCAACTGGGCTTGATTCTACCTCTTCCCATGGCATTACTTAATTGTTTTTGTAATGGCAGGAGTACAGAAGTTGAAAATGTATTTAAAATTGCATATGGATTGCATTGTTGTCCCTTCAGAAGTGGTCAGTTCCAAATGCTTCTGAGAAAGGTGCAAGAAGCTCTGTGGTTGTCAACTAAGATATTATGCACCGGTCTTGGATGTTAGATTTCATTCCGATCTCTGATAATCAGAGACTGCTTTATGCCTCAAAGTCTAACATTTAATATTCCAGGGTATTTAGATTAATTAGAACTCTGCATATTCTTGAAATCCATAGAAATGTTTAATTCCTTTTTAACTTTTAGGCTCAATAACCTTTTTTATCCACAGTCTAATTACAGGGTACATGAGAAGTCAGAAAGAGAATTATTTAAGAAACTGCCATCATTTAATTGCTTTGAATTAAATTCAAACTCCTGCTCTATCTTCCCTGTACCACTTTTTAGTCTTCTGTGCTCTTTCATAAGTTAATCACAATTAATCTTTTAAATTTGTCTTCAGAGAAGGTGGTTTCCATGGATCATTCTTATAGCCTTTCCTGAATGTCTTCTGAAGAGGGCCTTTGAAAACTTTCTTTAAAAAAAACAAAAATAAGGTATATGCAGTTGTTTTTCCATTTTGTCAGCACACTTAGATGATAAGGAGCATGGTTTTCCTTTATACAGGCAGTGCTGTTTGTCCTGTCATGTTCATGGTTGGGCCTTTCATAAGTCTGTCATAGACTCAACCACTTGACCTTGTGATAGTCTCATCTTATAATTTCTAGAAATCTTTTTAATCTTAATTTTGTAGATATATACACATGCTGCAGACTTACACTATTAGATAATTAGATGATTTAAATGAGAAAGTTTGTATGTTAGCTCATGAACTTTCTCATTCTTAAAGTGTGGTTGGGTGTATCCTGCCTGGTTTTTATTTTAAATTTATCAGTTTATGTTAACATCTATGTTATTTACTCTGTAATCCTTCTGCTGTTGTATTTTTATTACAAGAAGAATATGATTTTAACCAATGTTCTGTGCTGGAAAAAGAGCTAAACAGAGGTGATTATTTGTTTTGCATAAAATTCAGACTAACTGTGCCAGTCAGATCAAAAGTCCATCTAAATAGCATCTTGCCCTGACAGTGGCTAATAATAGATGCTAAGAGAAAGCATATATAAAAACATAAAAGATTATATATCCTTCTGTTGCAACTCTTCCAGTTTATAAAAATCAGGGATCAACACAATCTAGAACCTATTTATTCTTTTGGCATCCAAAAAATCCTATGACAATTAGTTTAATGATTTAATAAATGTGAAAAAGTACATCTGTCTATTTAATTCTCCTGCCTCATAATTCTGTGTGACGTACTCTAGTTTTTATATTAAGAAAAATAGTGCATAATCATTCTCTAATTAGGATTTTGTATACATTTATCATGTTTTCCTTCCCTATCATTTTTATTCCAAGGTGCGGAGTCTATTTACTGTCTTTTCATGTAAATTCTATCCCCTACCTCTTATCATCCTTATTACAGTTATTTGTGTTTTTCTGTGACTGCATATTATACATGAAATGGGATACAAAGGCTTTATTCTTTGTAATTGTTGGTTTTATTTTCTTGGGAGTCTCACTGATCCATAATTTGTATCTTTAATATTGTAATAAATTTCCCTGTAATTTGTTCTACGTCAATGCCTATTTGCTTGTCAAATCCTTACCTAGGTCTTCTAATTTCCATTTTATACTTTGATTTCCATAACTATCTTATATGAAGGTGTGTAAACAATTTGTTTGCTTTTCACAGGCGCAAAAGCCATAATGTTAATTATCAGTTGTAGTTCACACATTGCTTTTAGCTTTAGCCCTAGGGCAGGTAGCAGCTGTCTAAGACAACAGACTGGTGGGGACAGAAAAATCGTTGTAGAAACAGTCTATACTTGGTGCCATCCACATTGAAGACTTCAGAATATCAAGATGAACTGAATTCCTCAGCCCCAGTAGTAAGACACCATGGCATCATGTGAACCTCATGAGGTTCAACAAGGCCAAGTGCAAGGTCCTGCATCTGGGCAACCCCCAGTATCAACACAGGCTGGGGACTGAAGAGATTCACCTCACATATAAGGACAGGCTGGGAGAGTTGGGGTTGTTCAGCCTGGAGAAGAGAAGGCTCCGGGGAGACCTTATTGCAGCCTTCCAGTGCTTGAAGGGGGCTTATATGAAAGATGGAGAAAGATTTTTTTACCAAGGCCTGTGGTGGCAGGACAAGGGCCAATGATTTTAAACTGGAAAGGAGTAGATTTAGATTGGACATAAGGAAGAAATGTTTTATGATGAGGGTGGTGAGACACTGGCACAGGTTGCCCAGAGAAGCTGTGGATGCCCCATCCCTGGAAGTGTTCAAGACCAGGTTGGATGGTGCTTTGAGCATCCTGGTCTAGTGAAAGATGTCCCTGCCCATGGCAGGGGGATTGGACTAGATGATCTCTAAAGGTCCCTTCCAACCCAGACCATGCTATGATTCTATGATCACTACTTGCCAAACCCATTTCCTTACCTGCTTCTTGCCCAGCAGGAGGAGAGTGGCTGTGCAGTGCCATGCAGCCACAGTAAGGTTTACACGTTCACGCATTCCTAGTGGGAACCGTGGGCAGAGAAACGTGCAGGGTGGTGCTGGGCACACAAGCAGTGGGACTGTGGTTGCTGGTTATGGGAACAAGAAGCTTGCCTAGTTTTCATACTCTGAATGGTTTAAGGACCTCAAATTAGATACTCTGAACTGCTTTCTGGACTGAGAGCCTAAGGAGGTTAGATAATGAGTTTTATGTCCCATATTGTTCAGAGTGAATGTTTCTACATAATTTTATTTTAAGAACTCCATGAATAATAGCCTTGAGCGGTATTCTCAGGCTGGAAAAAAACATTTACATCAAAAATGTAAATACAGCTTTAAAAAACCTGTTTTAATTATTTAGGAGCTAAATGCACCAAAGAATGCCTTAATTCTAATTGTCTGGTTGTTGTGTGACTTCCCTCTGAAGTGAGGTTGCAGTTGTTTAGGTACCTTAAGGAAACATTGCTATTTTAACTTATTTTATTTCTACTATATCTAATGTGAACTCTGAATATTCTGGGCTTCAAAAAAAAATATTTATACCACAATCTTGTTCTTTATTCTACATTTTAATTACTGATACATACTCTGTATCAATATTAGTCTCCTTTTCTCAAAATCCTGAAAAAATATTTTTGGCTCTCAATGTAAAGGTCAGCTTCATAGGTCATTTTAAATATCAGTACATCTCAAATTGCCTGAGCTAAAGCCATTGAAGTCAGTGGAAAGTAATACAGCCTACTGCTGGTCTGCTTTTTGTCATTTCTGGAAAGGTTTGAAGTTGTTTAGTGTATGGGAAGTTTGCAAAAGAGTAACTTTTCTTAAAATCTAGGTGGAGTTAGAAGGTTTGATATTCTCTCCACAGAAGAACCCGATGAAGTAATCATCAGGGTCACCCAGGAGGGCAGGCAGCATCCTGCAGAGCCGCGCTTCCAGCTCGCTGAACGGGCTCTGTTCATGCAACTGAGAGATGCACTGAGGAGCAGTGTACGAATGCGCAACGTGCAAATTTAACTAGTTGTTCAGGCTTTTTGTAGTTCTCACATGACTAAGAAGCTAACGATCATGAGTAATGTATTTCAGCCTTTTATCCTATGTCTTTTTACCTAAGGACAGGATCCCCAAGACATCACCACCTTCCCCAAACAGTGGAGAGCACAGAACACTTATTTGTGGAGGTCCTCTCAGTGCTTCATTTCCAGATGCATCAGTCTGTGAAGCCACCACTTCTCCAGCACACTTAATGGGCTCACCAGGCATGCATGGTTTACTTCTCGCTTTCAAACCATCAGTGTACCTACGTCTGTTTCAGTGGACTGCCAACGCTGTCAGAGTAACTCTGCTTGTGTCTGCTAGCTTTTGTTTGGTTCAGGGCTGCAGCCCTACTGTAGTGACCGCTCTCTGACCATCCTTTCAATAAGAGTTGTCACAAACAGGGGAAGCTGAGTGTTTTGAAACATGCTGTTGTTTCTGGAACACCAGTTTAGACAGAGCAGGCTGGTCCTGTCAGGTGAAATGCCATCAATTCACCTGCAAGTCCTGGATGCACAAAATTTGGAGTAACTATGTGACTACTTCAAAGAGTGAAGTAAGAGTCATCCTTATGATTGAAGGGGATGAGTGTGAGGTGGAAGGCTCTGTTTTCTCCAGTGGGGGCTACAAAGTTTCAAAACATAGCCAAAGGCTAATGAAAATGTCCAAGTTGTTGAAAATTCCCTGAGAAACTAAACTTGTGGAACTATTTAGCCAGTGGAAGAAGAAGGGAAAGAGTTGTTCCCCCCTCAGGTGCTTTGTAACTGTCAATCCTGTGACATGAAGCCACGCAAGCAATGTGTAAGAATAATGAACTGAACCAGCAAAACAATTGCAACCACGAGCTGGGCCTGCTACTGAACTAAATTGGGATTAGCAGCCTGTGAGGGTGAACTGTGTTCATAAAGGTGGGGGAAACGTTCTTTTCTTACAGGTTTGTTGGGATTGGACTAGATGGGGGTATAAATATTGCAGAAGCAGAAAACCACAGGAGTTACTGCTGGGCCTGAAAGGTAAAGCTGCAATCTTTAGCACAACTGTGCACATGCAAGGCACGTATCATTTTTGCTCAAAATAGGGTATCTTTGAACAGTAAGAGGTAGATATGTTATGGTCTGTAAGGACCACAGTAAGTATCTTCTATCTTTATTTGCCGAACAGAGAAGAGAATGTAATTGTAAATTAACTGGTTTATTGGTCTCAGACTGTCCCAGATGCTGGATTCATATTTCAGCTGCTGTTACCCCATGAGTATATAGTTGAAGCTACTAGGAGTTACATTTTACAGAATACTTTCTAAACATCGTAATCCAATCTCTGCTTATGTTTCCGCCTCTCCCAACCCATCTAGAATACAGAATAAATGCAAAGAGAATTAGAGGCAGATATTAAAGTCTTGGAAACATAACTGATAAATATAAAAGCTGGGAAAAAAATCTGTGCAGCAAAAATATATTAACATGAATAGCATAGCATCTTTAAACTTTCTTTTTTTAATTGAAACAATTCCAGAATTGAAGTCACTTAAGGCTTGTCTTCAGGCCAGACGGACTGGAAAATGTTTCAGTTTCAATAAACCACTGTTTGGTTTAGTCTAAAACTGGTAGGACGTGAAAAACTTCAACAAAACCTCATTTAAATATAGTAATGCCCAATTTCGGTAATGTAACACATATAAACAAGATGTCCATCAGTTTAGTTGGCAGTTTTGAAACATTTCCACTAAATACTCTGCAATCCTCTGAAGCATTTGAGAACCACAAATACTATGCACTTATTTTGTCTGCTATTTAGAGAATAAATGTAGCTTACTTTCTACTGTTATTTTATGCTAGTATTTTTTTCTTCCTGTTTCAGTGTGGTTGGTGCACTAAAGCTTTTGCTCAGAGCTTAGCTGGAGTCTTTTATTCTATTGGCTACTGGTTGTGCCTTTGACCTGCGTTGGGGGTTTACTGGTGCAAAATGGGAACATAATTTGGTTTTGATTTGGACCAGAATTTGATGTAATGTTTGTAACGTTTGCATTCCATTTGCATCTTTACAGATCATACTTACGGGCAAAGTATGGGTGCACATTTGAAAATCAACTATTAGCTTTCTAGACACTACCTAGTCAGGTAATTTTGCTGATGGGAATAAAATCAGGTTTTAAGGGGAACATAGCGAAGTTTATCTGCTGCTTTGTTTGTTTTGTTTCCTCTAATATTAATTAGAATGACTGTATATTTTCAAATGTGTCATTTCAGCTTTCAGTTTCTAATTTTACAGTATTAGATGGTCAAGACTGCATTCAGGTCAGAGTTTGGATTTTTCAAGGAAATGTAATTTGTATCATGAAAAATACTTGTGAAAACTCAAGTCACAAATTTGCAAAAACTGAAGAAAGCAAAAGTCAGGTTAATACACACCAAAGGAGTTACACCAGCAAAGAATTTGGTTCAGAGGCTGAGCTCTGGCTGCTCAAAAGGATTTGGCCTCTCTAAAGGGATGATGCAGACAACATGACTGCAATAGGGCATTCGATTTCAATTTGGTTCATTTAAACTATTTCTTTACCAAAAGTGCAGGCAGTTAGCGATAAAAGTGGTCAAATGAGGAATATATTGATCTGATGTTTATGCAGTGAAAAAAAACCAAGCATAAACCCTTCAGCCATTCTTTATCCGACTTTATCAACTCTTCTAAAGTCTTGCAAAGACAGGGTGATATGAAATATGTTTCATTTACAATAAAATGTTCCCAGAGAAAATTCTGGGGGCATAAGCCACATTTCTGAAAATTACAATGACTCAAGTGACCTCTTGTTCTGACAACTGCAATTTTAAGCCTCAACTACTCTGATCTGTAATCAAGATAGGGAAAAAGAAACAGTGATGTGGGCAACAGACAGGACAGGATTGCGTCAGAATATCATATTTGTTTTCTTGGCTGACCCAATAGAATACATAACTTTGAGGTAAAGACTAGGAAGAAATCTGTAAGGACATTTCCCTTCTCTTAAATTTGTTCAGTTGTACAATTGTTTTAAGTTGGTCATTTACTTTCAGGATTGTTTGTACTGCACCAGCCTGAGGGCAGCCCTGCCCCTCTGGAATCCTAGTACTGAAAAGCTGGATGGAATTTCAAGAGATCAGTGGTCCATTCCCCTACACTGAGCTGGTCAGCTGTATCCTAGACCATCCTCTATAAAAGTACACCTAACTGTTCTTAAAACTTCCAGTTTCCTAAAGCCTTCCTAGTCTATGGCCTTCCGAGCTGATCTATTCTGATGCTTAACAATCCTTTAGGTTGGAAAGCATTTTCCTAATATCTATGCTAAATCTCCCATGCTATAAATTAAGCCAGTTGTTTTTCGTTTTCCTGTTGTGGCCATGAATAAGAATTAACCATCTGCTCTTCATTTAAGGAGAGATTGTTTCATTTAAAAAAAATTACAATTATTTAAATATATTTTTAATGTCATAAAATGCAATAATACTAGTAGGATGAGGATTTGCTGTATTGGACCTAGTTAGTGGTCTGTAGGCTCACTTTCCTTTCTTAGTGCCAGCCTACAAGCATTCCTTTGCAATAAAAGAAACCCTCCCTTCTGCTGGATAAACATTTACCTATGTCTACATGCACTGGCGTAACCATGAGTAGATTCAGTAACATCCTGCCCTGCTCTGAAAATTTACACTTGTAGGGCAGATGTAGCAAGGACCTAGGGTGTTGGCAAATACCTGTGTTCCGTGAATTTGTCCCAGGCCTAAATTTTATCCCACAAATATATTAACCCTTTACAGAAGCTTAACCTCAAAATGAGTAGATTCTGCCGTTGCTTAAAACTATGGAATCCTGTAAGACCACAGCAACAGGTTTGCAGATCAGGACAAAATTTGATTCAATATTTTAACCTGTTTAAAATATTTGTAAACACTAAAAGCCAAATTATATTATGTAAAGCTGGAGAAACTGAGTTCCACTGAGTTAATTCTGAGTAATACTGCTGCCCATGAAAACAAGTTTGACCTCCATGTGTATGACAGACAGGATTAATCAATTTAAAGTGTTTTCAGTATTTCAGAAACATGAAATGCCGTGTAAATGGTAAATATTAATTTATCTAAATAATGTGGATTTTAGCTGACAATGGAAAGAAGTATTTACCCCAGTGACCAACATTTAGTCTCAGTGTAAGTTACAAACTGTAGCTCTGCAGAGAGGCTGTGGTCATCCTGCTCTTAATCCAGACTGTGTAGAGGGAACTTAGTGCAAGCATAGTAAACAGGGATAGTAAAAAGCTCGGGGTAGTAAAACTTCAGAGCAACTCAGCAGAACAAAACTAACTCTAAGAAATACTAAGTATGCTTCAGCAGGTCCCTTTACATCTGTTCCCCTGCATGCTTTGAAACAGGATTATCACATACACAGACTGCGCAATGGGTCTGTATCATTTAAAAGGGCGTTCATGGGCCCTGCCAACAAATTCAGACTGTCCTCAATTTCAGGAATCATTAACAAAAAGGGTTGGTTTTTTTTACCTCATAGTTATGGAAAAATCTCAAATGTGACCCATTTTGTCCAGGCTGCAGAATGGATGCCACACTGTATTATTCAACTTGCACAGATCCCAGAGATCTCCAAAGTGTGAGATCTCCAAAGTGTATTTCTGCCTCTCTTTACTTCTTGAGACAATAACAGCTTTATAATACTTCTGCAGCAGTACCATCTAACTGCTCAAATGCTGGCCAGATTCTACCCTTGATCATTGTACAAATCATCCTCTGGTATTAATTGAGAAGTGACTGGGGAAGATGTAAAGTCCAGACTTGGAACCTCTGCCTTCCCTTAGCCTTTCTGCAGCTCTGAACATCCCTGCTGAGATCCAACATCATATTCCTGACTGCAGACTAATGATGATAGCTTCCCCACAGGCATCCAGCCAACACAGTCTTAGTCATCTTAGTCATCCTAGTCATCCTTTTCATACAGTTTCATACAAGTATTCTGTTTAAAATTCAGTGGGATTTTTCCAGAAAATTCAAAGTAAGTGGGTATTTCCATGTGAGATAGAAGAACAGAAGCAACACAAAAATGAAAATAACTCTACACCTTGCACTCAGTACTCTAATGGAAAACCCAAGCACTCAGTTTCCCAGTAAAACTTCTCAGCTCTCATTTTCATGCAAACAAACTACTGCTTAGAGTACTAATGTGTCTTTTGCTATGACTTGTGAGACATGTTTCACTGTTTTATGATATTCTTTTGTAGGTGCAATAGCAATCTATTGCCTACATAAGATTACATTTTCAAAGTGCAGTCTTTTTAGTGTATGTGCCATTGTTCTGGCAATTTGAATTTCATATAAAAATTAGTATGAAATTTTGCATTGTAAATTGTCTTCTAATGTGCAAATTATAGTGCATGCATGAAACTTTTGAGTTAAAACACTGGGAAAATAGACATAAAATGCATTTTTAAAAAATGAACTGATAAGGAGTAACATGGAATATGCAAAAATATGTAAGAAAAGGAGGAAGGGCAGATAAAATGTCAACCTTGACATTTTTTTCACTGCTCATTTACATTTTTCACAAATGAAATAAAGTTCAATAAAATGCCAGATGAGCATTTCTTTTCCTTACTTAGCAGCAGCATGTTTAATAGTTAAGGTTAGACATTTCCTATCTGGTGCAGAATTGGTCTTCTGTGGTCCTAGCTTTAAGATGTTACTTTCAATGAAAGTTTTCTGGAGTAAAGACTTTGAGATTTGGTTCTACCAAAGCATGGCATAGATTTCATGGAAAAATTCCTTCTGCTTGAAGTGGGCTTCACTTCTCAAAACAAAGAAGCAATGGGGTGGTTGAGCTTTATCCTGTGCTCACTGCAGTCAGTAGGAAATCTTCTACAGAACAGCATCAACTTCACAAGGAACATTATAACCAGTAATAAGATTTTTTTTGCAGCAAATTTGATTGCAAATATTTCTTTGGATCAAACACAGAGTAACCAAACAATCTAAATGCAGTAGAGCCCTTTGGAGTTGCAAAAAGACTCAAGTGGGCTTTAAATTAGTTCCAAAGGGCCTTTAGACCTATTTCTACAGTTAAACTTGTCTTTGGAGCTCTGCAAATGCGTTGTATTAATTATTTATTAAAGTCCTCTTGACTTGTTGTGCATACAATACAAAAAATGAAAGATGTTTTAATTATATAGCTACAGATGTCTGAATGACAATCAAATATTAATAAACTCTTTGTTTACTTTTGAAACTGATAGAAGCTAGGGAAATGAAGCCTTCCAAGTGCTGTTCTAAAACAGAAAGGCCATATGAGGAGAAAGGCCATATAAGTAGATCGGTAGAAACTATAAAAAATAATACAAAAATGTAAACACCTTGTTGAGGTTGATATGTTGGGAAAAAATCAACAAAAGCTCTGTATGTGATGTGGTGTTTCACAAAGTTATTAGAAATGTTAGAGGTCAAACAGGCAAGGGTCACTCAGTGTTCATAGTATACTTAAGTTTTCAAGTTTTTTAAAAGCTTAAGTCCCTCACCAAAGTCTTTCAAAGAAATGGAGGTATCGTATAATAAAAGAGAAAGTTCTCTTCATGGTTCTTGCCTTCACAATGAAGGATATTATGAGCAGTCTCTGAAAGTATCTGTGCTGAGATGGATACTACTCAATAAACTAGCCATAAACAATCTTGGATAGGCAGAGAAGATCCCAGTGATAAGTTTCAAAATGGTGAAGAATTGTTCAAGATAGTCAAGTCTAAAGATCACAGCTGAAAATTGCAAATGTTGAGCAGCTAGAATAGCTTCTGTATGAAGAAAGCCAAAATAGATTTGGACTTACCAGCCTACAAAAGAAAATTTAAGGAGGGATTTGAGAGAGAATTCTGAACTTGTGAATGCAAGGGAGACTAGTCATCATTTTCTGTGATACAAGGAATTAGGAGGAATCAAATTAAATCCTATCAGGCAGCAGATTTTAAATGAACAAAGGTATGTACTTTTTCACATAACTTATAATTATGTTGTGAAACTCAATACCGCAGAATGTTTCAGACATGAAATACATAGTGTCAAGAAGAGGAGCTCATAAATTTATAGAGTCTGTTTGGTAACTATAGCACAGGACAGTCTATTTGTAAACTTTTGTTCAGGATCTCCTTCAGCTGCTAAGTGCTGGTGCCTCTGGAGGACCACTCTATGGATGTGTCATCTCTTACATGTATTCCCTTCGCATCCGCTGCTGGCCACTTTAGAGACAGGTTACTGGGGAACATGGACTCAGATGGGCTGTGATCTGACCTACTATGACAAAAAACCCCATGTCGTAATACTTTCTTCATTGACATTTCGGAAAGAAACAATTAAATAAGTTTGCTGAAATTCACTCTTTGACCTCTGTGTACACCAAATACCTGTACAAAAAATTAAGAGGCGTAAAAACAGACAAATTGTTAATGTTAGGGCTTTTTGTGAATATCACTGAGTGACGATTACCTGACCATTATGGCAGCAGACAATTACATATAGACTGCCCATCTGTTGAATTTGAGAGGAGAGAGAAATGGGGAAGGTTTTTAATGTATGCTGCTAGTAGTTACATGCACATTAGTATGTCGCTAGTAGTTACATGCACATTAGTGTGTCAGGTACATTCAACAGACCTGTACTTTATACACTGAATTCCTAATCCTTAGAATTTTATCCTATTTCAGTTGACAGTGTTGGAAAAACTCCTCTTCTGTCAAACTATTTCTCCTGATAGCAAAATTGACCTGAAAAAGTTCTCTCCACCTGTCTCACAAACATTTGTTTAAAAATGTAGAAAGTAAGATGTGCTGCCTTTTTAAAGCTTGGGTTGTGACTCTTTCTTACTCAGCTTTAGTAGAAATTAAAGTCTTAGTGAGTAGAAATGTACATTCAGTAACCACCTACCATAATACATTGTGAATGACAAACTCAGAAGGTGACAAGAAAGTAATAACTGAAAATGTAGTATTGTAAACATTTCTGAAAGGTAGGTTCTTCTGTGAAAAACAACTGATATCACTGGCAGGTCAAAATGAAGAAGTCTGCTTTAGACAAGTGTGTGATGAGCAGTGTGCACAAAAATGACAACAAAAAGAGTTAGAGGATTAAGTATCTGGCATTCATAAACCATAATCTACATCCAAGAAAATTATGAAGTAATAATATTAAAAAATAATACCTGACCTTCAAAAAGCTATTTGAATACCTGTTTTTTGAGACAGATTCTTCAGTTTTTCATACAGAAGCTGAAAGTATTTTAAAATGTTGAAGTTTCTACGTGCATTTTCTGCCAAGATGGAGTACGATATTTATGAGACTGATTTTGTTTCTGCCTTTGCAGATTATTGCTAATGACAGAATAAAAGTGCACATCAGAATCCCCTAAGACTAATGTTCTTAAGCTTAAGTCTTAAGTCTTCATTTCTTGTGGCCACACCACAAAGAAGAGATTCAGTATTCAGCAGCTATGGATATATTCTAAATAAACAACTGCCCAAGCCAGTGCCGACTAGACTCTAGCAGTGCTATCAGTAATTCCCCGTATCCCTTTTCCTGTGGTTGACCCAAATGAGAGTTTGTGCTGGCTACCTCCATTCCTCCTCACAGAGCATGTGGAACAAGAAATCTAAGCAGGGCTGATCTCCTTTGGCAGAAATACTGTATAACACAAAAGGCCACAAACATCTGCTCCCACATTGTCCCCTGTCCAGCTATTGGCTGCATAAGAATCTCCCGCAGAAACTGGATTGCAGTTGCTGCTGGGGGTGTCTGCAGTCAACATGTATTGTCATTCGGGACATTTTTCACTTAAAATATGACTTTTTGTAAAATATAAACTCAGCTGTTCATTGTTGATGAATTATATTTGCTTAAACCTTTAGGAGATGAAATGAGAGGAGTCTGTAGTAAGTACCTATACCCACGTATAATGCTTCCTTTTAGAAAAGCCAAGCCCTTGCAGTCAACGGGGGCTCCAACTTTTTGGTGATTGACTGCTTCTACTGAGCTGACTGCTGAAAGCAGAGTGTGAGCTGGAAAGCCCGAAAATTCCTAAACATGTGCGAAACAAGGGAAAATGCTACAGGTTTATAAGCTGCTTCATAAGCAGCCCTTGGAGCAGCCTTGTGGCAGGAATGGAGCAAATGGAGAACACTAATGCTGAGGTAGCAGAATTATGCTCCCGCAGAAAAAGAATTATTTCACATTGTCACTAGATGTCAGAAAGTTTATCTGTGGTCATTCAGCAACAGTCAAAAGCACCAGCCTCCCCCCAGTAGAAAGTCATATTAGTAACAGTAAGAAAACTTCCCATATTTTGTTGTGAGACACATGAAAATCTTAATGTGTCTACAAGGACTTTGAAGTGAGATGCAGTGACACAGACAGCAAGGGTAATAGTCTGGACAAGCTCTGGATTGGTGAATTGTATAAACAATTTTTAGAAAATAGTCTTGAGGAAGGTTTGGTACCTCAGCTGCCAACTGATGGAAAATAATAGCTTGTAATTTAATGTAAGCCTGGAGGCTTACCTTGCATTTTGACAAACAAGTCTCACTTACTCTATTTTGGAGTACAAGAAGACGTAAAAGATAGAAGACCAAGGAGAAACAAGAGCACAGTACACCTAACCATAGTTGACAAATGATCCATCAGACATAGAGAGAAGCAATGCTGTGCTTTTAGGAAACAAAAAAGCTTCTGGATGGCTGGTAGAAAATTTCATCAATTCTTACAGACATCTAAAATAAAAATAGAGAATTAACTGTAGAAAGTGGACTAGTCCTAAAAGAAAGGGAAAGAGTTCTTCTGAGGAAAATGCATAGATTTGGGAAAAATCCCACAGAACTCATGCTGGTACTGTGCTGACCAAAGAATATGCAAGAATAATAAAAAAAATCCAACACAAGGCAGAAACAGAAGAAATTATTTATTCACTGTACAGGGAATATTAACGATAAACTTACAATAAGCCTGTGCTCATTTGTGAGGCAGCTAGCAGAGCCCGGAAGCATGTGGTAGTAGAATTATTTGAACACAGAGGTGACCAGAACCTGCTCAGAGCTGACTATTGCACTGGTTTTATTAAAGAAATTCAGCTAAGTAATTTGTTAGTCAGCAAGGAAATGAATCACAACAGGACAGCATTAGCCAACAACATCTATGATAAAGTTGTTTCAGATAACAGAACACATTAAATATCTCAGGAATTTCAAATATTTGAAAGGTATGGAGGTTTCATAGCCACGCTTGCAGCCTGTATTATTCAGAGGTCAATGGACTTTGAAAACTATGTTGAAACAGCAAAGCAAACACTAAGGCAAATGAAGATGATTAAGACCCTATCTTGGTTTACTTCACTGCAAAGCCACACCTCTGCATTCGAAAGCCTCGTTCACATGTGTAATATGGACCACGAAGATCAGTCTGGCAAAAACACAGATGTTTGAGGGTGTTCTTTTGAACTCAACCACCTCTCATTATGGAAGTGCAACTTGTGATGACAAAAATGATGAGGGTAAAGAAAAGTAACTAACAAACTTTTCAAACCTACTACCAAGCAGAGACAGAGGCAGCTCATTTGCAGGCAACAAAAACAAGAACCACCAAATGATACAAAACCTGTCTTTCAAGTCAGAGAAGCCATATTCACTCCAGATAAAAGAGGATATTCCAAGTAGGACTATCATCCTTCTGTTTTCTCATTAATACATCTTCTTTCTCGCTTAGAAATCTTGTCTGGCACGATGTAGAGGAATTGTGTATTTATCTAAGATTTCGAGGTATGAAGCAGCCCTTTTCCTGGTAAATCTGATGGGTTTGCGATGACTATGAGCATGCGCAGTTGTGAGTGGAGGCTTGACATAGTTTTGGAAACCCTGGACATTCACAACACATTGGAGGTGGTGGCTCCATGTGTTCAGCAGGTCTGATGTTTCCCCAAACAGTGCGGCTGTGCGTGCACAGTATGATGGCCCTGCCCAGAAATTGCCGGCTCATTCTGCAGGTCCAACATAGAAGACTTCTATTGCGCACGCCGACTCTACACTGACAGTGCATAACCCCAATTTGAACCTGAATAACAGCAATACAGGTAAGATCAGAGTTTCATCTAGCTCTGCACCTTGTCTCTGATAGTGACCACCAGGTGAGTGTCCTGAGAAGATTACAATGACCTCCTCGACACCCTTCCCAAAATATTTTTTGAGTATCTAGTAATTCTAGGGCTTCCTAAACTAGATGCTGTGGTTTTGTATTGAATAGCCCTTGGCATCCTTTTCTTCCATGAATTTATCAAATTCTTTTTTTAAATTAAGGTACATTTTTAGCATCCACAACGTTCTGTCACAAGTTCTACTGGTTAATTACATGATGAGTGAAGACACAGCTCCTTTTGTTCACCTGGAGGCTGGCGTCTTCTGGTTTCATTTGGTATCTTCCAGATTATGGAACGAAAGAAAGAAACAGTTATTTCCTATTCATCTTGTCCAGGCAGCTCCTGATTTTGTTGATCTCTAGCATATGTCTTCTTAGTGCTTTTCACAACAAAACCCTTCATCTATTTTATTGTTCTTCATCCTGTAACCACTCCATATCTTTAATCTTACTTGCTGCACTTATCTGTACCTTTTACAGTACTTCTATATCTGTCTTCAGATGGGTACGTAACTATAAACACTATTGAAGATGTGGCTGTGCCATGTATTTATACAACAGCAAAAGGATATTTTATGGTTTTGCTTCCTTTCGTAGGGGTTTCTAGCATTGTTTGCCTTCATTTTACATTTCTCTACAGTGAATTTTTGTTGCCTAGTCATTACGTGGTAGGAGGTTCTGTGAGTCTGCAATCAGCTATAGTCTATATCACTCTGACAAATACGGTGTCATCAGCAAACATTTTCATCCCTTTTTGACACTGTTTTCTGATCACTTGTGATCTGTGTTGAGCAATTCAGACTTCAGCACAGAGCCATGTGGGACTCCACGTGTGATCTCTTTCTACTGTGAAAGGCAACTATTAGTTCCTCTCCCTTCTTCCTATCTTCTGAACATTTCTTCATGTCTGATTAGCTTCCTCAAGAGCCTCAAGGGAGGCAACTTCTTGAGTGCCTTCTGGAAATCCAGGCAGATGGTATCAAACAGATTTGTGTTGCCAACATGTTTTATTGACTCTGTCAGAGGACTTTGGTAGATTAATGAAGCACAACTTCCCTTTATAAAAGCCATGTTGACTCTTTTTCATTGTACCATATTTATCCTGATGTCTACTAATTCTATTGCTTATTATCGTTTCTTCTGGTTTACCCAGTACAGGTTATTACTTCAGAGTATTGAAGATCTGCCCTGGAGTCCTGCTTAAAAACTGGTATCAGGATAATAGGCAATAAGTTTAGCAATGGCTTCTCTGAGCTGTCTTTGATGGGAGATGTATTAAATGAATACACAATTAGGCAGCTGGAGCTCTGCGCCTTTGAAGTACATGCAGGAGGCAGCTCCAGGATGCTGTGTCCATGCTACGGCATGGGTTGAGCAGCGCTGCTGGGATCACTGCATTTGAGAAGCCTCTTAAAAATCCTGCTGAGTGTTTGCTCTCCTGTGCGGATCTCCATTTCTGTGAGCAGTACGGAAGACAACAATTCATGTTTCATTCAGAATGAAACAAGGCTGAAAAAAAAAGCTCAGGCAGCATCTAGATTTGAGCTTAACCATAGATGAGGCTTTTCAGGAATGGCGAATTTTGCTGAGCATATTAAAAGACTGTTTATTTGGTTCTACTAGTTTTACATTACTGTGACTGTTGACTTCACTGGGTTTGTATAGTGGAAGCACAGGCTAAAATTAAAAGCAGATTTAAACCATGAGTACAGCTAACTTCATCAGCATTCTGCTTTAGTAGTTGTGTGTGGACATGAGTAGTTTATTTTTCTCTGTTTTTATATTTAGTATTCAAAGCATTCAGCCATGATATTAGCTACTCAATGACTCTGCCAGACAGATTATGGAAAAAAGTAAGTGGATTATTATGTTACAGGGTCATGGGTTCTTGGTTTTTTGGGAGAGAAACAATGTAATCCAAAGAGCTGCTAATAGATTCTGCAGGTATTTCCAGTAAGACAGCCTGTATGTATATAGTAGATTTGATCTATTAGATGTTTGTCAAGTACGTATCTTATTCTGGGAGACTTCCTGGCCACTTCTTCAGCAGATATATCCTTCCAACACACTAACACCATGGTCATTTGTAAAAAATACCAATGGTCCAGGCAGTGTGTCTATCACAGGGCATGTGTTGTAACTTCAAAAAACATTAATGGAACAGATTTGACTCTTTTTTTTTGCACATTGCCTGTGATTATTACTATCATAAATTAGAAGTACTCCAAGTGTGTTCTCCATCATGCACACTTTCAAATTAGCTTTGTTGTTTCTTTGACATATGACAAGAGGCTGTCTGTAATGAAAGGCACAACTTCATCTTTGCTGCTCTACCCACATGCTTATGCTGTCTTTCTCTTTCTTGATATTAATAATTTCCATCCAGTTACATTGTTGACACATAGTACTTTGAAAATGCTTAGTTTATGCTATAATACTCAACGATGATTTGTATCTTGCTTATTTAGTGTGTGAAATTACATGGATAGAGGAGGGAAAGCCATTCTCAATTTGTAAACACAAAGTCCCTGGACAGTATAAACATCCAGATGGCAGTAAATGTGAATTTTGCATTTTGATTGAGGTGGTTAATACCGATGTGAAAACAACAAAAAAAAAAACATGTTGGCAGAAAATTGCCTACTGACTATGCATCTGGCAATGCAGCAGGTACGTTATTTATTCCATGTACAGAGAACATGCTGCACTTAGAAAACGTAACCAAGTATAATGGTTTTTTACTCTAATCAAGTAGTTTCTTTTTTGATGAATGGAAATCAAGATGTTCCCTACTTGTGGAAAGTATAAATTGGTACAACAACCAGTAAGGGAAAAGCAGTGAGCTGTTTTAAAGTTAAATAATTAACCAGAAAACATATATACAATCAATGCTGCAACCAAGTTATGTTAATGCTGAAGTCTGAGCACTTTCAAGAGTGCATGCTCAAAAATGATAGTCAAATACATGTGCAAAATAGTTTTACGACTGATTTATTTGAGCAATTACTACATTTTTGTATATAAGAGCTAAAAAAAAGGAGGGAAAGAGATATATTTTAGAAGTGCCTCACATTACTTTTCTTCAATGAGTGATGGTGAAATGAAACAGCTGCATTGTATTCTACCCTCATTCTTTGTGCAGATTTCCTTTTATCACAACTGAATCATTTTTTTCTTCCTCTTTCTATTTTAGTTCATAAATTTATAGATTTTGCCATCCACTTCAGTTTGCTATGAAACTATGAAGCCCAAAGTCTGTACTATGAAAATGGTACGGTTTTAACTACTGAAAATTGCATGCTAATATTTTTGATTCTCTGGATTCTTTTGTTCCATCAAAGTTAGTTCAACAAGTGTCAATATAGGTGGCCAGCAGACTGAAATCAGCTTTTTAGAAAGAATATTCCATCATAGTAGTCTGGTTAGAGAAACCAAAACTGTATGCCAACATTTTTCTAAATGATCACATATGTTAGTATCTAGCTTCAATGCTGATATTTATCTCTTTACAAAACAAAAACAAAGAAAAGGAGGTAAATCTAACCTTAATAAACAGTCAGGCAATGCTTATCTATGACTGGGTATGGTAAGGAGATGGGGATTAGTTCACGAACCGTACGGTAGATATGAACCTGTCTAAAGGAAAGAGTGGGCTGTCCTTGCAAGATGATCTTCTGGTTCGCTGCTTGTAAGTGGAATTTCTCAGAATTCAGTCTTGGGCAGAGTATCATTCAGTGGTTCTATTCATCACCTTCATTAATGACCAAAAATAAGAATATACTAATGAAATTTTTGGCGGCAGAAATCTAAAGTATGTCAAGAAAGAAGAAAGGCAGTCCTTGAGGACATGAGGACTAGGAACAGGGTAGAAGATAGAGTGAACTCTGCTGCGCTGGAGGGCAGTTCCTCTACAGGCCTTTGTCACAGAGTCTGCGTTTACATCTTGTAATCACCTTGTCATCTTCTAGATGGTGTAAAAATCCTTCGCCTTCAGAATTTGCACATGAATGAGAACGTGCACCACCTCTACTATATCGTGATTCCTCTTCCTTGTGGCAGCTACCTGACTTCTGGCCCTGCCATCCAGGATGTCCTTCGCAAGTCTCTGGGTCAGAACAGTGGCTCCTGAACTGAGACATTCAGCTCGTGACCAAGTCTGTCTGGGCTTTTCTCCTTCCACAGCCTCCAAGTTTCTAAGGAAGTTCTACACTCAGAGGGAGAAAATACTGGGAATCTTATTTATTTACTTATCCAGCATGTCCAGTGGGCCTGAGGTGCCAAGACAGAATCATATGGACCATTTTCTGAAGAAAGAGCCATCCTTGAAAGCTGGACCAGTTGACTTACTTGGTTTCTAGGTCCTGTGTCAATGTCACAAAGTCCGCGGCAATCCCACTTTCTTGATTAGTGGTTAATGGAGTGTGCTATAAATGCCTATGGTTTATTGATATCTGCGTTGTATTCCTAGTGCAATATATAGTTTATGGTGGGTATAATGACGGCTACCCATTAGGGTACCTTTGGCCATTTCTTGCTGCTGTTCTCAGGCAGCAAGCATAGATCCTGTAAGTAACGTGCTGGTCTGCTCTTGCTTACCACTAAGCAGCGAAGCTCTAACCAAATGCTTCCTCCTGTGTTTGCTTCTTTTCCCTCAGAACTGCATCTACTCAATGTGTTTTTTACTCTTCATCCCTGGCAAGCAGACACAGAGGTTAGGGAAGTTTTTCAATAGTCTGGAACTTGGCACACATCTTTACCCAGGAAAGATTGATTCAGTTTAAAGAATTAATTTGATTCTCCAGCTATGGAGGAGACCTCTTAGAAATTATTAGATGTTTATGGCATAAAAGGAGAGCAAAAGTGTAGCTTCTCTAATATAGTAAACCAAAGATGATTGCGATGAAGTTATTTTGCACAGAAAAAAATATCCTTGAAAAATGGAGGTTTAAAACAAGAAAAACTTCCCAACGTTACAGCAGTGAAGTTTTGGAACAATCTTCTCATGTGGCCAGTGGAGGCAAACAATGGGGTTTATTTTGAGATGAAGCTTGACAGTGTTATTAATCGGATTATATCCAGGTTTACATGTGACGGCAGGTGCTTGGACTTGGTGACTTTTGCTACTCCTTTCCAGTTCTTACCCTATGTTCATCTATTCCTAAAGTTGGGGGACAGTTGTTAATTTCAGTCCCACAGATTTCAGCTATATGTGAGGCTATTATGCCTTTTTTGCTCTGTCACTAAGAGTTTGTCATGCTGCAAGCCTGTTGTATAGAATCTGGCATACCTGATGGAGATGGTGAAGTAACAAAGGCTAAATTAATTGCTACATCTTTTCTGCATTTTCATTAAGAACATGATATGCATCAAATCACAACGTTTAGAACGGTACTGCAAACAGAAGTCTGCAGAAGGGAAACTTCACTAAAGGTTTGTGTGTATAATGTGTATTTCTCATGTCACCTAAATAATTCTGAAGAATTCGTCCTTTTCTGAAAGACTTTCCTTCTGAGACAGACGTGGTAAGCAGTCAGAGAATTCATAAGGAACCGAGGACTGCAGGGGATCTCCTAGGTGAACTCCGCATGATGGTCTTGAAGGCAATAGCATTAGATAATTCTCTTACAGAAAAAACCAGCTTCTCCTCACCCTGTAAAGGCTGCTTGAGAACTCCTTATTCTTCTCAGAATAAGATGCTTTACCATTTCTATATTTCACAGTCTGTGTTTATTTATTCTTATGATATTGTTGTCTTTCAGCTTAAGTAGAACTTCTTTCCTCTTAATTTTTTTAATCCCTTGATATGTTTATAGAGCAGTCATCTCCCTTTTCAACCTCCATCTCCAAGTCCTTGTTATTCTCTGGAAGGAAAGACATTCCATTCTCCTTTTCACACTAGTAGCCCCTCTGGATGTAACTGCAATCTCATTACGGACATATTGATAAAGCAACACTAAAAATTATTTTATTCAATTTTTTCTATCAGGCCTTGAAAAATTCAAGTTGAAAAATGAGTTTACAGAGAGAATTGGCTTTCCTACCTCTATTCAACCTGTTTATTTTTAGCTGAGTATTACTGAATATGGAATCATTCCAGTTTACATCCTGGTTTGATTTCCTGTTTACATGAGCCAGTCTGGTGTCACCATCGTATTTCTGGACCACTCTGGAAGCCTGTGTGCAGCCTTCCTTCCACCTCTGAGGATAGCTGCCCTACACAATAGAACTATTGTTGTGCTCTCTGATAACGAAGTATGAATATTGTTGAACATAGTATATGTTGGGTTTATGTCACTTTGTTAAATGTGCACAGATATAACAGCAAACCTCTTACTGAAATGTGGGAGAAAACTCACATTAGAGAGTAAAGTGAGAACTGTACCCATATTTGTTTGAAGTTAATATAAAACCAGACCTGGTCTCCTATAGGGTGGCTCCCTATAGTACAGTTTTCATGGGCTTGAGGGGGAGAGGTGCCTTTAGTTTTCTCCCCCCCCCCCCCCATCTGGTTTTGTTTCCCAAAGTATAAAGCTCACTATTTCCCTTAAGTGACTATTAATTTTTTTTTTTAAATCTACAAAACAGTCGTGAACCTGAACTGGCCATTATGACTACTAATGGTCATAACAGCAGGCATTTTGCAGGAGGAACTCTTAGGGAGCTCAGTTTCATCAGCATATCTGGTGCATTAGTAGCAGCAGTCTCAGTTCTCATTATTATTTTAATAGGATTTTCAGAATAAAATGGAATAGTATGTGCATCCAGAGAATGCTAATGCCAGGTAAAAGAGCAGTGTTTAATCATTTTGGCTCAGATTTTGTCTAATAATTTTTAGTTTTATTTCCAGTAAAGATGCATTTTAGAGAAGTGGAAATATTTTAATTTGTATTGATTAACATAAAACTGGAGACAAACATTAGCCTGAGGTTTGTTTAAGGATAATACAAATATTGCTACACTAATGGATAAGAACCTTGAAATAGAACTGGTAACAGATTAATTCTTTTGTTCTTGAGGCTGATACACAAAAAATAACATGATAAATGATGCGAAGCTCATTCAGTTTTTACACATCTTTCAGATTAATTGATGCAAGATTTTAGTACTAAGACTTTTAAAAATTTTTTTAAAGGTATACCACAAACTTAATTTTTATTCAATTACCAGTTTTTAAAATCAAATTTTGAATTAGTGCCTCCCATTAGACCAGATTCTTCCCTTGTGACTTTTAAACATGCTGATTTTTTTAATGATGCTTTTTTTCTGATACTTGCAGGCAAAGATTTGAGAGCACAAATACCTAACATGCCCTGTGCACAGGCTTACCTTCTGCTGCTGGTATTTCCATTTCAGATGTGCTGCAGCCATGCCTGGGGAATACCCTTGACGAAAGCTTTGTCACGAGGCAAATGAGGTTCCCCCAGAGCAGCCCACCGCAGTGCTGCAGCTGGTTGCTGGCCGGCAGCTAAACCAGACCTGTGTGTCACGTTGTGTCAAATGTATGGCATAGTCACAAGATAGAAACACTCCCGCTTCAGAAATCGTACGTTCAATTTTAGTAAGGTCGAAAGATACAGACGGAAAATGGCTCCTGATTTTCCTGATCTTATGTCCAATAGTGTGAAGCGGGTATCCTACTGAAGTCAGCATTCCTACGTTAAAGGTGACATGTATAAATAACAGTCTCCGGGCCTCTCAGTGGTTTACAATGAAACTATCGAAAAGCAGCCATCGAAAGGACATACAGTAATTTATTTGGGGCCCATATGCTATTTATTTGAATACCATTAATATCTTGCAGAAAATATTCATTGTATTCTGAACCCCCCTTTTTTTACATTCACAAAAATCAAACAAAATATCACAATCAACAGAGTATATCTTTAATTATATGAAAATCTTAAAAAGTTAAACCAAAAAAATTTTAAGTCTGGACGCTTTCACAGCTGTTTGCTTTTTAGAACTGGTCATGGTAGAGGATTGTCGATGACCATAATGCACACACTTATTTTCATTTCAGTTGCACATCAGCAATACCTAAAAAACACTTTAAACCTGAATGCTGCTACAGTAAGTACAGCAGCAAGAACAAAGTTTCTTCTATGTACGGAAGCTGTGTGCGTTTGAGGGGTGTGTGTATGTTACCGTTAGAGAGGAATCCAAATTATGCACTGATTATGAAACTCAGTAATTATGATCTAAAATATTTATTAACTATGTAAGAAATGCCATATATAAAGTCTTTTAGCAATATTGCGCAATGAATCCCAGAAGATGGTAAGTAAATAAATAAAAACTAAGCAAGCCACATCATAAAATTAAATTGTAGTAGTAGTATTTTCAGTGGTAATTATAGAAGAGGAGTCTGTCATTGCCTAACTGAGAGTAATAGAGGCAAATGTCAAGAAATCCAGCAGTCACATGGCACTTAATTAGTATGAATGGAACATATTATACAGACACTGATCAGGTTTTTATGACTCATTTAAAATGAGATTAGTTTCAGGTTTAAATCAGGAATTCAGTTTATCTGTTGTATACAAACGATACAATCCATCTTCCTCGGATTGATTGTCCACAATGTCCTTTGTGTTCAAACTGAGTATTTTGAGCATCCATGGGGGTTCCTGTTTGTTAGTTTGTTACTTACAACCTAAGTGGTCAAATTGTAACTGAGGATCTGCCAGAAAACCCAGTATGATTATTTTTATCCTCTTTGGAAACGAAAGTGACTAAATACCAAAACGTTTTGAGGGCCAGAGTATACAAAAAGTACTTGATGCTGATATTCCTGAATGTTTCATTTAACTGTTTTCAACCAGCATGAAACATTTTGACATTTGTGGAAAGACACAATGCATTTCAGTTTGTCAGATCAAAGACAAATGTTTCATCTGGAGTCAGTTTTTATGTGTACCCTTGAGCTGTTCAACAGTTTCCTGGCATTTATACTCCATGCTCCAGTTCTTTCATGTGCTGGGTCCCTATCCCAAGTTGTACTGTCTTCAATGGTAAAGACATCTCTGCATCTGTAAGTATAACAGTGCATTGTTTTTGTCAGAAAGCAGAAAAACTTTGTCAAAATTGTTTCCTGTGGAAAATTTTTTTACAGAAACAGTATTTTCCATTGAAACACCACATTTTTAGAAGAATTCCAACCAACTGCACTTAAAATACATTTCAAGAGTATTATTTTAGAACCTATGAATGTTACATCTAATTTTTATCCTAAATGATTTGATTACAAAAATATTTTTCAAACTCTCAGTATAGATAAAATTAATTGGAATTTCATGTATAGGATATATTGATCATAATTTAATTATAATTACAGTAATATGTTAATAATTACACACCACTGTAACTAATAAGTTACTCCAAACAGGTAGTTAAAATCTAAGAGTTTGTAGATTATTGCAAAGGGGAGGAGAAACTGGTGATGAAGTGAGCTATCATTGTAACGTAGTCGTGCCAAATTACAAGGAATGCACAAAGTCTTGTGTTGCCGGACAGAGGAATCAAACCATAGGAGGTGATGCCCTTACTCAGAGCTGTTGGGTTCTTTCAGCCTTTCCCCCCACCCCAGTTCTTTGTTTTCTTTCTGGAACACAGTTTTGGGTGGATATGCACTGGGTTTTGAACACGGCTCCAAGCCACACAGTCATTGCACCCAAACAGCTTTGAGGTGAGGCTGTGCTCCATCTCAGTCTTCAGGGCAAGCTCCAAAGCTTGGTAAACTGGGACGTCTGGTACTCCCGCCCATTGACCGGGCATAGCCACGGTACGCATGCCAGGAAACACGTTTACCAGTTAACACATGCTTACCTTGTGGGAACATGAGAAGCCACCTTTGAACAGAAAAAAACTGGCTGCCTGCCTTTCCTGCAGCAGCTGGAGTAGGGCACGGCACGGCAAAATGAGACAAATAGCAGTGAAGCTGCAGGCGATCTACTTGCTTTTCTCCAAGGACCATACTTGTATGGATTGTTAAGACACAACCACAATTTTCTTCTACAGATTTTGGTTGCAACTTCCTGTTCTATCTATAGGGTGAGTAATTCGCCCTGAGTCTCTCTTTTTCCGCCTCTCTCCTACAGCTACACAAATACACACTCATGCACACGTGCTAGATTGGTCAGATGTCTGGGTTTAACCCAGACAGATGGAGTTTCAGATCAAGTCTCAGTTAAAGCACTGCTTTTGCTGCTGAAGATTTAGGCTTCTGTGTTCATAGCACAGAAATGAGACAGCCTCATGCAACATTTGCAGGGCTGAGGGAGATAAAACTGGTGCTATTGGGTTTGTGCTTGGGACCATCTGGCAGCTCTCACAGGTACACATGCATATGCAAACAATGCTAAGCAAAGTTCTCCACCCAGCTATTTTTTTTGTTTCTTATATGCCTTTGTTTTGGCTAGTGACAAATGCCTGCTTTGGGGGGCTTTTTTTTCCTTCTGAGATTGTATATCCTTCTTATCAGTTTACCCAAATGAAAAGTCACTGTTACACTTGCTAGTCTACAACAGTTTATTACAATGCAGCAATAGATTATGAACCAGGCCAGACTGATAACTGGGTCCTTTCAATGTGAGGCAATAGTGACATGAGATTCAAGTGCAATAGATCATCATCTTTCCTTCTCTCCTAATCAAGTCCTCTGTAACTCTATTCTGTGAATAAATGAGTGAAGAAAACCATACTACATTCAAGATTTCATCAGTTGGTTGCTTAGTCCCAAGTATCACTTTTCTAAAGTGCCCACCTGGCAGTGGGAGCAGGTTTGCTGGGGCAACTGCTGAGCAAACTAAGCACCTTCCTGAAGCAGATGGAAATCAAGCAAGGTGGCGTGAAAAGATTGTACGATGATCCAAGTCACAGCTATCCTTGATGATGTCTGTGCCCTTTCTGTCTGTCTGTCTGTCTGTCTATCTATCTATCTATCTATCTATCTTATTTCTGTATTTCCCTTTAATGCTTTTTGGTAGGGGAGAAAGAGGAGGCTTGGAGAGGGAAAAGGAGAAGGAAGAGAGGGATTAAAGCAAGAAAAGGAGGCATCTTTGTGGCTCTTCAGGGCTGATTGATTGATTAGCTTACTTATGGAGGCTGGTGCAAAGGACATGGAGAGGAGACTCAGCTCTGACAGCTGATGTGCTTGTGTGGTGTGCTCAGGCTTCAATAAACCTCAGCACAGAACTGATGCTCTTTTCCAGTTCCTTGATGTCTCCTTATGTCTGCTGTACATTAGGCTCCATGAACATCAACTGCTAAAAAAATAACCCGTTTATAAGAGGCTGAAGTCTGCAGCAAATCATGTGAGGATGCTAACCTTCTCAATTTTCCAACCTGCCCCTCTGCCAGAGATGACTGCTTCTGTAGCAGATGCAGGAGAAGGAAATGTGCGTCCGTACACCAGCAGCTACAATTCAGGGACCTACGTCTTAGCTCAAAACTTGCCTTCTCTAGGAAGATGATAAGTTGATGGGCATTGAATTGCGCTGAGGGTGGTAACATGCCATTTTGCTATTTCTGGTGTAGAGGTGGTAATCTTTAGCAGTCATCTAAAACAGTAGTATCCTACACAACGACAGGAAGACCAAGCTTTTATGTAGGTTTGTTTTGGTAGCAAAGCCAGCTTAATTGAATCATCCTGGAAGAAAAAACACAGGTTTTCTATGGGCTTATATTGCAGCTGAATCAGTTTCAGGGAACTGATTCGATGTGTTGTCCAAAAAGCGGTTGTGCTGGTGCTACTGCAAGCGCAACATACTACAGTGGGTGGGAATGAGTAGTAGAAAATGGGCGATTTGGTACGAGTGCCTTAACTGGATTATGCTTCTCAGCATGGACCTTTATCGTTAGTCTGTGTGACAAAGTATTATTGGATCAACTACATCAATAAAGGCTGTGTAGTTCTTCAACAAAATTACACTTTAAAAGACAGTATATTTATTATGCTGTAAGGCTATACATACACACACCTCTTAAATTATTTTGCTTTGCTGAAGCAGAAGTTACTAATGTAATCAGGGCACCAAACATGATGTTTTAATGTTTAAGTTTTTCACATAAAAGAAAAGCAGAAATGGCACTCTATCTTGCTGGCTTGTCATGTTTTGACATTGCCAAAACATCCAACGTCAGGTAAGAAAGAAATTTTTAAATATTTTCTCGTAGGAAGGCCCGAGGTGCCTGAAGACAACCCCGCCGCAGTACTGAGGGGTGGGGGGACCCTCCTCCAGCCAGGACGTGTTGAACCAGCCCTGCACCGGACTCCCTGCAGGGCCGCTTACTGCCACCGAAAACCAACCCACAGCCCCTTACAAACACTGACGAGCAGCACTTCCGCGTTTCATCTTCGCGTCAGAACATTTTTATTAATATACATACACACATATACACACGCGGAGAGCCGTCCCTGGTCAGGAGTCCGCGCCCGGCCTGTCACCTGGCCCGACCCCCCCCCCCCCCCCCCCACATCCCCCCCCCC